>OY986992.1:18651947-19851947 GCA_963920545.1 Lepidium didymum | reverse complement strand
GTCAACTCTTGCTGTAATTTATAAAAAAAACAGTGGTAGTTAATTTGTCATATTAAGAATGTCCTCTATAACGACCCTATTGATTACCTATAATTATTCTTTTCTTCTATGTAACCTCTACGTGACTAAGTGTTTCTGTCTAATTGCTTAAAGCCAAAGGATTGAGTTAATAGTACCTAACTAAACCATTGTTTAAATTAAAAGATTTCTAGTTTTAATCATCCCAAGAAGGTAGTTATAACTTACTATACAAATAGTCAAAAAAGCAACTCTAATGATCAAAAGTATTCGGCATGATATTGATCATTAGCATCCCTTTAATCAATCAGATTATACCCTAAATTTAACCAAATAATTATTATGACTAACTGGTTAAGATAATAGACTCTATATTATTAATTACTTTTTACCTCACAAAATCTGATTTAAAACTCAAACTCTATTAAGCGGAATTATACGACAATATAAACTTAAAATTATGGTTAAAAACTATATATAAAAATAGAAATTTAATCATTTAACCCAAAAAAATTATAATATTTGTTTTTACTTGAACTCAAAATTGTATAGTATATTAATGTTCATTGTTTGTGTGAATTCTTACAAACTATATCTCATCTCTTACTTTATTTTTCAACACTTTGTTCCTCAAGGTAAGAAGTTGCAAACAAAAAGAGAAAAGAAAAAAAAAAAGAACAAGAGAGTAGAAGAAGACTGTTAATTGAAGTAGACAAAGAGAGTAGAGACATAACTTTGACGGTCGAAAGAGCACGAGAAATTGAAATAATAAAGCAAATCCAAAAGAAAAGCTCTTTCGGTTGATGGAAATTTAATAAATAAACAAAAAAAAATCTAAAATTAGATTGGATAGCAATTTATATATCAATGAAAAGAACTGGTCATAGATTTTTAAATACCATTTTAATAAGAAGAAGATCACTTCCATATCATTATGGCCCCTACCTAACAATGAAATTTTCGTCGACAACATTAATGCTCACAACTTATGTTAACTATATACATACAAACACATATATTTAGTATCTAATTCTTATTCTCTATATATATTTTTTTCCCAATCGTAACTAAAGCAATTACTTTGTTTGCTACTTTATTTTCCTAACCGTCCCGCAAATGCGTATGAAAGAAATTTACTTGATTGTAGCCAGGCCATGGAGCAGAATTAATGAAATAACATATATATATATAGTTAATGAAAAACACACACACATATATATATATATATATATATTAATAGAGTTGATGAAAATAACATTCTTATATGGAGGTCTTATCGTATAAGAATATATATATTATTTTGAGATGTGGATTGTGGAGTCTGGTTTTTTTTTTTTAATGGTATGGAGACTCACACAGATTTTTAACATGAGTATTTCAGTAATTATATGAATGTATTACTTTGTCCTATAAAGGTGTTTCTTATAGAAGTTAAAGACAGACTTTAGAAGGTTGTTAGTCCCTTCCCATGGTTATACATGTCTGCAACAAAAAATCACAATCAGAAAATAGAGGATGAGCGACTCTCAGCATCAAAGAAGGCACGCAGCCACGATGGTGGGCCCGAAGCCACATAAGATCTCCATCTGTTGTCTTTAATAACACTTTGGGCGATGAGTGACGATCCTCTATTCGATCGGTGTTGTCCTCTTTCCACTCTCCACCATTGAATCTTTTGGAGAGAGTTCATAAGACCAGCCGTGATGGCTTTAAATGATGGCCATGCTTTAGGCCTAAGCAGTGCTTTGACAATATCCGAGGCCTCAGAAACATAAATCGATTAAAACAATGTAATTAGTGTAGTGACCAGTTTGATAAAGAGAGTAAGGGTTATTATCATACTATACTAATAGGTCTACATACAGTACATAGATATACATATATTCAATTATATATATATATATATATATGTTTGAGTATGATATTTCTCTTTAGACATAATTTTCATATCTTCCGTCTAGATGTTTTTCGTGTCATCATAATATTAAATTATGTACTTCCAACTCAAAACCAATTGACAGGCTAGATGTTTTGCGTGTCATCATAATATTAGATTATGAATTTCCAGTTCAAAACCAATTGACAATGAATAGATAATATTCCTTAATACGCCTCTTCGAAATTATGGCTCTTTGACCATTAATCTCGATATGTTCAGGAATTGATCAACTAATTTTAGGTCTTGGTTATCGATAATTGGACCAACTTTGGGTGAGATCGGGTTGGACAACGTGAATTGTGAGCTCTAATACTATGTTAGATTATGAACTTGTAACTCAAAACCAATTGACAATAAATATAGAGATCCATATCTTATATATATTATATATATTAATTAGGATCTCTTCTAACTTCGGATTCGGATGCGGAATAATATCCTCTACTACATAGCATAATTTTCGTGTTTCTTATTCATTTTCTATTTTTTATTATTTTATCAAAACATTAAGTGGAGTTCATATAGATGCTCTGGTCTCCGGACTCCGGTTTGTGGTAATATACGACTAACGAGCTTATATTACAAAATTTCTTAAGTCACAAAAATGCATAAAGCAACTATTTGTTGTGCGACTTTCTTCGTAATCGGATACTTAAGCTTAAGTCAATTTACTAAATGATTGATATTTAAACAAAGCAGATGATTGACTTTTATAATAATATTACGTAGGAAAAATAATGATTTTTAAATGAGGAATTATTGTGGTCGAACCGACAAATATATATGTTTGTAATCTTGAGCAAGAAATTAAAGAAGATACGATAAGATTCATGACGACAGTCATGTACATTTGCTTCTTCATTTTCACGTCTTGTCGAGTTTAATTATACTAATGCTAATTAATCTCATTGGTCAAAAGAAAAATTCCTTTAAGGTGCCACTATTAGATTACAAACTTCAGTGAAACGATTAGGTGATTAACATTATAACATAGAAATAGATTAAAAGTATGAAATTCTCACATCCGTCAAAGAAACCATTTAATTTGTACGGAAATTTGGTTTTATATGACACTTTAATTTACTTGAAGACAAAGAAAAGTATATACTTATCTTTGGATTATGGTATAGACATACGTTAGACTTTTATTAATTGTTCATATTTAGTCGTATATAATTTGTGAAACAAGTCGTTTATTAGTAAAAAAAAGTAACCTCAAATTTATAAGTGACTTTAGTTAAATGGTACATTTACATATATAAATATATATATGTTAACAATTAGATTGTATTAATAAATTTCGGATTTTCCTATTTTCTCAACATGTATGATTATTGTTTAAGGAAGTTTGGGACCCATGATCGTTTATCACACTTTTTGGTCATTGAAAGTAAAAACATATAAAGGCATGCCCAACATTTGGGGACCTATAATGTCCAATTTTTATGGGGCAAGCAAGAATTACTATATAATTATTTCAAAATTTAAATCATTCTTTACATACAGTAAATTTTTTTTAGGGTTAAAGATAAAATTTACAGGAACAATGTCATTTTTTATTCTTAAGCTATTTTTTAAAGATACATCAACATAATTTAACAAAACATATTTTCATAATGACATGAAAAGAGATATAAACTAAGCGCAACTAATATGTATACATGTTTACTATATATGATATTGTTAG
Source organism: Lepidium didymum (assembly GCA_963920545.1). Taxonomy (NCBI): domain Eukaryota; kingdom Viridiplantae; phylum Streptophyta; class Magnoliopsida; order Brassicales; family Brassicaceae; genus Lepidium; species Lepidium didymum. Next base: position 19,848,303 of record OY986992.1, on the reverse strand, counting down.
GAGTTTAAGAAAGTTTGACTATGGATTACGTCTTATCGTTCTAATTATCGAAGAAAATGATATAAAATATATATTTATATTTTACGTGTATATTATAATATAAAATCATAAATTTACAAAATAAATAAATATTAGGGAATGTTTGGAAATAAATGAAGGATCAATGGATCATACTCGTCACACCATAAAGGAAGATTAGCTCCAGAGGTTTCTTTAGAACTTGTGGGCTTTGGCCCATTTAGTAGAACAACGAACTAAACCGATGTAAAATGTGTTCCAATTGGGTCCACTAATTTTCAGAGCCGAAAAGCTTAACTATGAAACTGAACTGATAAACCACTAACTGAATTAAGCTTAATAGGCCATATTCTACAAGCCCTTTAAAGAGCCGCTCGTGAATAAGTGGCAATATTTTGCCCAGCTTCCAAAAAATTCCTTTTTGGTTTCATAAAAAAAAATTAGGGTTTAGTTTTTAAGTAAAAATCAAATTCCAAATTCCCATTAGTAAAGTTTTCTTTGTGTAAATTACTTTTTAGTCTAGTGGCAGACGGTAAATCTATTAAAACATACGCATTTATATAAATCAGAGATGGAGTCCCACCACCTACATTATATAGGAACTTGGCTAATAAACCGACTAGTTGTAACCCAATATTAACCTAAAAAAAATCCTCTTTGCAAAATACTTAATGCGATTTTGTAAAATCAAATACAAACTACTAATTAGTAAATAATAAGATTTTCCTATTTAATTAATAAGTTAACTAAATTTTGCAATTTAATTAAAATTTACTATTAAATTCAACCACTCAAAAAGTTAATAATTTTTTTCCAAATATTTTTTGGACATTTTTTCTCTATTATTATTTGACCAAAGTAAAAATAAAACGAACAGGAAAATTGTTACATAAATACGAAAAAATGGAGAAAAGTGATTGGTCAAAGGAATACTTGGGGTCCTAGCTAGCAGGCTTTTCAGTGTCCTGTCTTAAAGGACGAAATCGACTTTCGTTTTTTCTTCTTCTTATATTTAATTAATTTTGTATTTTGGTTATATAGTAGTTGTAGTACTATTATTTATTGATAATTTAATATACCATCTTGTCCTCTCTACCCATATTAAATCCATCATTGACCAAATAATAAACAATTTGGTTATTTGCAATTTATCATACATACAAGTTTTCAAAAATTTGATTTCTATTAGTAAGCTAGGTTTTGTTTTTGCTTCTATAAATAAATTACATTTTATTTGGCATATCATGACATAATGACAAACAAACAAAAAATACATGAAGAGTATGTCCGTAATTTTCACTATTTTAGTCAAATTTTAGAGAGGACCAAAGTTCCACATTTTTCTATTTTTTCTACTGTCACCAATCCTACTACAATACTTGTCTCTATTGTCTTTTATTTAACATTTTTGTATCTTGCATCAAATGCTTCGGATCATCGAACCGTCCAAATAAATCTAAGAAATTGGCTAAATTTTCAGCTGAGAGTTTTTCAGAAACCTGTTATCTGATATATTATTGGGTTGAAATCCAAAACTCAGTTAACTTGAACAAATTAGACACAATCAAGATTTGATTTATGCGCCCATATAGTATCATTTATTTATTTATTTATTTTTATCGGAATAATGGCGTAAAACCTTCTTCCTTCATCCTATTACCAACCGCTTGTCTTATCAAATAAGTTAGTTATTTTATAAAACAGTACTACTGCGAGTTTTATTTTTACTTTTGTTTTTAATGTTAAAATATTGGAGTTTTATTACATACTATGATGAAAATTTATACATATTCAAGTGAAAACATTCTATCATTTCCTATAGATTTCGACCAATATATATACACTTTATATATAAAAAAAATATGTAGTCTAGTTAATTTGTCCTTGATTTAGTTAGACATGAAATAATGAGTTCGAATCTCATCCTACTCCAATTAAAAAATTAGGTTATGGATTGGATCTTGCCAATTCAGTGCTTACTTGTTAACAAAAAAAAATATAGTATTTATCTACGGTGTGTTTTGATGTATGCATGTTATATAATATGGTCACGAGTCGTGATCATTGGAACCATCAATTCATTTCATATTCTATTTTGCGGGATTCCGAGTTCAAATTTTTTCCTGTCAATTCGATTTCATATTACAAAGTAAAATTTTTTAAAGAGCGAAAAAATAAAAATGTTGATGATATCATGACATAAAAGTATTCGTTTTAAAATATAAAGAATATACTTTTAGCTTAGGGTTTCATAGTTTTGACGTGACTAATTATAGTGGCATGCATGTCAACCATCAAACAAATATAAATAAGAAGAGAGAGAGAAATCGAGACATGGCATTTTAATGATTGTTAAGGTTGAAGCATCGGTCTTGTTATATTGATTCATGTATGCTTTTGATACTAGATTTTATTTGTTTACTAAATTAAAACTTAAAAGTAAATAAACTTTGGAGGTTTAAGAGATTTGATCTTTACAAAAAGCATACGATCCATGCATGCAGAAGTCTATATGATTCAATCCACTACCTCCATGCAAGTTTCGATAGATTCTTTAATTTATTTTTTAATTTCAAGTAACGTTTATAAATTAATAGCCCCAAAAATGAGCTCGTCTAAGTAGTTTTGTATACTTTAAAAATTTACTAAGAAAACATCATGAATCGTAGATTTGCAGCGTGAGAGCTTAATTGTTTATGTTATATTTTGCAGACAATGATGAATTATTTGTGTCTTTCCATATGAAATGCAATAATAACCCTCGCCATGCAATGCAACTTACGTAGTAGAAGCAATTTAGTATTTATATTAATTTATTAATTGGTGTTGCTGAAATTTTCCTTTTGATATAATGATAATAGAGATTTCTACTTTGCTCCAATAAGTGGCATTTTGTCTAGTGACAAACGATAAATCTATTAAGACATGCGCACTTGCACAATCAGATATCGAGTTCCACAGCCTACATTATGTAGTAACTTGGCTAATGGGCCGACTAGTTGTAACCCAGTATTAACAAAAAAAAAAGAAGTGCCCCATACAAAAGATTGATTTATTTTGGAATTTATGAAGAGTTAATAGTTATATGCATTTAATTAAATTCATCCATCCAATAAATTTTATAAACTTTTTAACAGAAATTTTTACCAACAAATAATAGTTTGGTACAACTATTTTCAGATCATAAACGGATTTGGATAAATTAGATGCATTTTAATTATTACAACTTTTATATAATATGTTTATCTACATATTTTGTGTAAGAAACCTATAATAAAACATTTTTACGTTTTACTCTTAATCCTTATTCATCATTTCAATTGTTTACAATTTATATAAAATAAGAAAATTAACCAATTAAGCATTCACGTATTTTACAAACGTACATCGGCCAGCAATAAAGTTCGAGTATTGAAGGGAAAGACATTAAAAAGAAGAAGTAATTATTCTACTTATAGCTCGAGCACATGAATTAGAGATTCCTAAATCAATCCTTGTAAAAAAAGAAGCAATCATACAAAGCCAATAGCTTTTAGAAGTTTGAAAAAAGTATTTATTTCTTTTATTAAAATGGAAACGAGATCTGCATAGGATGCCTCCAAAATCTTCCAATTTCTTATAAGTTTGAAAACAGATATATACATCACTTATGCATTTGCCTTGTTGATTAGGACCGTTTTATGAAAAATATTTGTGGTCCTAAGTTTATAATTATCGAATTGTATTGTTCTCATTTGTGGTTTCTTGACAAAATCATTCGTGCTTTCTTGACATTTTGTCTATATATATATATATATACATCTAGCTTGGTTTTAGTCAATTTTTTTTCCTAGCGAAAGCAAATCCAACAAATCCCACAAATATAAAAATTTGTTAAATAGTTGCAGATTATGTTGAACATCTATATTTGAAAAGATCCAGACTTCGACATCATCCAAAATTTTTAGTCGACTTATCCTTCGTAACATACAATTCTCTGGTATTTAATAACGTAGCCATAGTAGTGATGTTAAAACCTAACAACAACAAAGAAAAAAATCAGTTAACTAGACTTTTTTCCTTCTATTTTCTTTTTCATCAACTAATTGACAAAAATCCATCTATATTATACAAAATTACATAATTACTTAAAATAAAATAATAGGAAAAATTGTAAACAATAAATATTTAACTACTTGACCAAAATACTTTCTCACATTATTTTTATTTTTTTGTCAACAATTAGATCGACAAAAGTTTAATCCATAGCCTAAAATCCACATTCTAAAATCCCTTTTTAATCTACTAGTGTAGTGAAGAGGAATCGAACTCTGGTGACATGAGTCATTAGCTGAATCATCCTAACCACCAAGTAAGAGCATCTTGACCTATTTCCATTTTTATTTGGTGGTTTTTGTATACTTTCCTAAACATACCACATCTATTGCGTTTTTCTTTTTTTGATTCAAAAAAAAAATGTCTTCTGTGATAAATATATACATAATTTATCATGAAATTACTAATGAAAAATGTAGGGAAGTAGATTTTATGAAACATTGACCCATGTACTCCTCTACTTGAAATTATGTATATAGTTAGAAAATACTGGATTCACCTAAGATTTCCTGTCCCCAAAGAAATTAAGAGAGACATGAATGAATGAACGATCTTTTTTAAAAAAAAAGAAAAGAGTCAATTTAATAATTTAATGAATGAATGTTGCCAAAATAAAACATTAAATACACACAGTATTTAGTTTCCATTTCACTTGGCTCTCAAATTTGCAATACTTGTCCTTTTATTGCACTTGGTGACAATCTTAGTACTACAACAAAAAGATTTTGACCAGTCTTCTCAATCACACACCCACATGAAAAAATAACAAAACAAAATAAATAAAAATCCCCAAAACTTAAACACAACATAACACTACACCTATCCCCACTTCAAGCCAACCCTTTCTTCTCCCCATTCTCCAACACCTACCAAAAGCCTCTCTCTTTCTCTTTTTCTCTCTAGTTCTAAGATTTGAAGAGAAACATGACTGACCAAAGTGATGGGTTGGTTATGATGAGAGAGTACAGAAAAGGAAATTGGACATTGAATGAGACAATGATACTCATTGAAGCTAAAAAGATGGATGATGAGAGGAGGATGCGACGGTCCATTGGTCTTCCGGTGATGACGGAGCAGCAACAAGATAGCCGGAGTAGTAGTAATAAACCAGCTGAGCTACGGTGGAAATGGATAGAAGATTACTGTTGGAGGAAAGGTTGTATGAGGAGTCAGAATCAGTGCAATGACAAATGGGATAATCTCATGAGAGATTACAAAAAGGTTAGAGAATATGAGAGAAGGAGGGTAGAATCGTCTTTAGCTGCTGAGTCTTCTTCATCTAGTGTAGAAACGTCGTCGTATTGGAAGATGGAGAAGAGTGAAAGGAAAGAGAGAAACTTGCCTAGTAATATGTTGCCTCAGACTTATCAAGCTTTGTTTGATGTGGTTGAGAGTAAAACGTTGCCTTCTAGTGCTGTAACGGCTGTAACCGCTGCTGTTGCGGCTGCTGCTGCTGCTGCAGCCATTGGAAGTGGTAATGGTTGGAGTAGTGGTGGTCAAGTCCAGAAAGTGATACAACAAGGTTTAGGATTTGTGGTTCCTAAATTACATCAAATGATTCAGAGTCCGGTTATATTATCACTTCCTCCTCCGCCTCCTCCTCCATCGTCTCAACAGCCGCAAGTACGACCGATACTGCTGCCACCGCTACCGCCACCGCCTCCACCGCCTTCTTTTCATGCTCAGCCAATACTGCCCATAGTAGGTACCTTCTTTCTCTCTCTTCTTAACTTCTAGCATTGAGCACTAACTTGGATTTTTATTAATTTATAATAAACATAAAAAATTTGATATTCTAAGAGAAACCCACATTGTAATATATGTTAATTAGTCCATTTAAACTTCAGAAATTAAAACTTTAATATATATGAGGTAAAGTAGATTATAAAAGGTTTTTGTGAGTAGATTGAGCAATATATGAATCATGTTTTGTCGATCAAATTGATAAAAAAAAATTACAAATAAATGCAAATGTGTATAAAGATAAACTACAACTCTTAGAATAAAGAATATAGATTCTTTAATTTTAATTTGTGATATTAACAAGTAACTGGTTTGGGATTATGTTTAATAATATTTTTGAAAAAGGATAGTAGCTCAGATTCTGATACGAGTGAGTATTCAGACACGTCTCCGGCGAAGCGAAGGAGAACAATACCGACCACAACTACCGGAGCTAGCGGTGGAGCAGAAGTGGAGGAAGCTGGACGCAGTAAGAGCGATGAAGAGACAACAGTGGCTGCTGTGTTATCGAGAAGTGCGTCTGTGATCGCAAACGCGATTAGGGAGAGTGAAGAAAGACACGATCGAAGACATAGAGAAGTAATGAGTGTACAAGAGAGGAGGTTGAAGATTGAAGAATCTAATGTTGACATGAACAGAGAAGGAATGAATGGTTTGGTTGAAGCCATTAATAAACTTGCAAGCTCCATTTTTGCTTTGGCTTCTTCTTCTTCGTCTTCTCGCCATAATAATCAGCATCAAGGAGGTGCACCTTAATAACTTTAAGTAGTTATTTAGTTAATTTGATTAGGGAAGTGATTAATGGTACGTGGAGAGTGATTATCAAGGTACATAAATTGATATTGAAGATTTAATCTTGTTTTCACTCTCTCAAGTCTCAAATGTATTAAGTAAACGGAATTTGTTGATTTCATGCAATAATAAATGTGATAATTAATGTATATAGACATGGTTAGAGAATTTGAACTCTTGTTTTTCTTTTGGTCACACAACTTTGGACTTCTTATCACAAGAATGCGATATGTTTCAAGATGATGAGTTTACAATAGAAATTGATTCATAACATAAGGTTATGAGTGTTTTATATGTTCCTGTAGAATAATTACACTAAATCAAGGTGCTTAGCAATTCTTTCTTTAATTAGATCAAAACTATAATTTCTTTTGATAACTCAAGTAATCAAATTCAACCGAAACACCATGAATACTAGCATGTTCGAACCAGTCAAGAATTTTTTCCGAGTTAATTTAATTAACAGACCATGAGATATGACTTCCCGAAACCATGAGAGCCATATGAATATCTCTGAGATGGTGCACACAAATATAAAAATAATATTTGAATACGGGATAACACATTACTATTTTTCTAAATTCTAATACTACCACTAGACCACACCCGCGTGGACAACCAGTTTTTATGTCTATTTATATATAGTTTTAGATAAAAGATCAAATAAATGGAGAATCAAGTGAAAGAAGTAAACCTAATGGGCCTAATGGCACTAACTTAACATTGATTTAACCTAAAAGATTCGAAGGACGTTGATAGCTAATCATGAACCTAATCATGCAATAAAAGCTTGAGGATGGGGAGCGTGAGTAAACGCGCGGGGAAGAGACGCGTGGGGAAAGCATTGAAGTGAGAGAGGAAAGTGGTCAAAGGGGGCAGAGGAGCAGTCAAAGGAAGGGGAGGAGAGTGGAGGCCATTCTATTCACTATTATTGCTTCCCTCATTCTTCTTTCTCTTTGATGTTTTTTTTTTTTTTTGTCAATATTGGACCATAGTTGGCCGATCCATTAGCCAAATTCCTATATAATATAGGCAGTGGGACTCGCTCCTAGTTGTGTAAGTGCTCATGTCTTAGTGGACTTACCGCATGCCACTACACTAAAGACCACTTTATTTGATGCTTCTTTTCCTATCGACAAAATTCCATTAAAAAAAAAATCCTTATAGGTCCCTAAATTTCTAATTATGAATCTAAGTATTTGAGGGTCTGGTTAATCTATAAGAAATTGTAAACAAAAATTATAACAGTTGGTCGTATGACTTTTACTATTGTACTTTATGTGATTGTGATTGAACTTTCTAACAAAATTTTAATACTATTATAAAAATAGTACTAGTTTATTATAAAAAAAATATTATGGTAAATAGTTAGATGTCTATTTTTGCAGTATTTTTAGTGAGTTTTACTCTAAAGAATTGTGTTAGGATCAATAATAAGATTTTGATTATGAATTGATTCCATTGATCCAATACTTTTATGGAGAGAATTGTTATGTACTATTAATGCAAATTTGATTAAATATTTCCTGTTTTCTCTTCAATTTTTTTCTCTTAAATTATTATAAATTTATTTTAAAATTTATACATGAGATTAAATAGTCATTTTCCATTTTTTTTAATATGTAAAGATCTCAAAACATATATCAATTTTAAATCGAGGGAGTATTTTATAATAATAGTTGGTTTGCAACATATAATTATTTGTCTTAAATTAGGCAAATATATTTGTCTTATCTTCATACTTAGTCCAAGCTTCATAGCCTAGTTTGTGTTCAACGATTCTGATTAAAGCGTTGATGCCGACCGGATCTCGTTGCTTTGTATCTCTGGAGGTTGCAGTGGAAGTGTTTCGACAATCTTCACAGGGGTTAGGATCGAGGAAAGCCATTGTTGTCGGATCTAGGAGAATCCAAGTATCTATTTCAACCTAATTATTCATCTAATTACTATCCTATCGACTTACATTATCAACGAATTATAATGCATAAGCACGAGTTAGTTTTCAATTATCTTAATTAGATTTGAACATGAAAGAATGTAGTTAAGGAAAGTGGAAAGTATTGGGTCCTAAGTTGAAGTTAAATGAGGATGCTTAAAATAGATAATATAGTCAAAAGCAGATGCTATAAACACACGTAAGGTCCATCTTATGAACACGATTGTTGAATATTTTATATGTTAGTGGAAAAAGGGAAATAAAAGGAACCCATGAGAGGGGTCACAACATTAAATTACAATGGTCCAATTCAAGAAGCAATATAATATTAATATATAAATGTTTATTAGAGAAAAAGAAAGTGAATGTATGTAATATGTATAGTGTTGTACTCGATGGCCAAAACTGCTTCTCTTTTTTCTTCCCCACACCCTTCAGATGCAGCTTTTCTACAGAGAAAGTGAGCTGTGTTTGAAATAATGACAACACTTATTATAAATATATATTTAAATATAAACATTTTAGATAGAGACTTGTGCGCTATGTTAACTTATGACACACCAAATTGTACCCGAAAATCAAATCTATAAAAATCTATTCTTTGAGCCCAAAAGAAACAAAACAATCTATTTGTGTCTAAAACTACTAATTAGTGTACTTGTAAATTTAGATAGAAAGGTATAATGATTTGTAATAGTGTCGTCCATTTCAAACTATCTGATTCAATTTAAATACAAAGTGTTTTTCTTTTCGTATTAATAAGATCTGTATAGTCAATACCCCAACAATTTTGAGTAAATGTGAGTTTCTGTAGACGAATTCAGGTGAAAAATATAACAAAAAAAATGATATTTAACCATTTGACCGCAACATAATCGATAAGATCTGATTCATAATCTAAACTTTAAACTATATTTTCACGAGATTACATATCTACCTAAAATTAAACTTTGGTGAAGAAAACTGCAGATGTAAGCATTAATCACTCTGCCAAATTGACGCAAGAATTTTTTTTTTTTGAACAAATTTTTTTTTTTTTGACCAAAGAAAAACAAAAGAGAAGTAAGTAAACTTGATTAAATACACAATCAGCCAGATAGTTTTGTTTTTGTCAGTAAATTATGATTTGCATTTGAAAAGAGAATATGCAATTCCTGTATTGTTGCAGTACTCATATCAGTAATTGTGTTATTTTAACTTTTCACGTTTAGGTAATTGATGGGCCTATGAGCCACTGACCACAACTACTCGAATCATGACCTTCACGAGCCGGGTTTCACAACATGGAATCCACCAGACAGACTCTACGCTTTATCCACTTTTCAGTTTTCTCATAATTTTTGCAAATCAACCACTTTTACATATCAAGTTTTTTTATATATGATTTATATATCGTTATTTTATGTATGTGCGAGTGGTGACTTAGAAAAATTGAACCAAAAATAGTAAACCGGTGACCAAATTATTCGTCATTTTGGTCATACTATTTGGATAATTGGTACAAACGATGTGTACCAGATGAAATAAAATGAAAACGCTAAAGTCAAAACTATTTAATAAAAAACAGAATTACATTGTATAATGAGAAAACGTCAAGAGACTTGAATTTTGATCATTTACAGAGTCGGAGGATCGTATCATTATCATTGTGTTTTTCTTTGTTTTTTTCTCCATTAGACAAAAACTACTTACACTAGAGAGACAAACATACGTCAGAGGGAGCAAGATGAAGATGATGATGAACTGATGAAACAATATGTGAGGAAGACTCAACAATCTCAACATTCACATCTCTTTGCTATTGTTTTCTTTACCCCTCTCACGATCTTCCCGAACCATATCAAGTTCATGACACCAAGTGCAGCTGGTACGCCGAATACCAAAACGTATCCGAAGATGTGCATCCTTATGACCTATACCACAGAAGAAGAAAAATTCCAATCGAATAAACATTAAAAACTCAGAAATCTGAGAGCAATGGCGATGCATTTGATGTGATTGAATCAGTAGGTAATGTTGAAAACGGGATTATGAGTTTTACCTGGTTGTAGTGGAGATAGACATGATAGAACATGTATATGAACAATAGAATTCTAGCAACCTGACATGAAAGTGTATGTTTGAGTTATAAGTAGATACATAAATGCTGTGCGAACAGTGAGTCTGAAGGTTGGTTAGTTTTTATGTACCAGCCAAGCCAAGAAGATCAAAACGCCATTAACAACATATGCCAATGACTTTTTCATACCAGCTGTGTCCAGGTACCTTCATAAGACCCCCAAGACAATCATCTTTTTGTAAGAAGAAAGATTGCTTATGTGATAAATCGTGTATGGTATATGGAAAAAAGGAAGTACCATCTCAAGTTGATCTCTGGGGTTGTGATCTCGGAGATGAGGACCATGTAGGTATATAACTGTCCTTCCCCGGAAAACAAAGAGTAGGCAACTGCTACCCCGGATAACGAGTGATGCACAACCTGAAATCATAATGCCAACCTCTATCTTAGTTTTAGCGTTATCTATCTTTACCAATTGATATTGTTACGCAGATGTTTACAAGTAGATACATGGAAAGTGAAACGTCAATAGACCAGATGGTTGAGAAGATTTCACATTTCTTTAGAGAGAAATCACAAGATAGAGCAAAGTCTTTGGTCAGGAAAAGTTACTTACATACTCAATTCCACCCAAAGAAGGATACTTCCAGAAGATCATCCCAAGATCAGCAAGGAAGTAACCAATAGATATCTGCAAATCATTCATCAGTTTTGAAAGTTGTCTCTCAGATACTCTACATAGCTTTCTGATCCAATTCGATTAGTGCTTACCCCTAAACCAAGAGAGGAAAGTCGTGAGCTCCGGAAAACAACAAGATCATTGTGCCACCTATCGGAAAAGAGGTCGGACCAGAAGACAAAGTACAGGGACATAGCCGAGATAAAAATAGCATGAACTGTTGAGATACCACTGCCAAGTAAAATGAAACGATATAAAAACCTTAAAAAAATCCAAGAGCCTGAATGGACACACACAACACTTAGAAAGAGTTAACAATCATAAACACAAACCGATTATTCCATTCGATTCTTTGAATTTTTGTCAGGATGATATAGGTCTTAGAATGTGAGTTGCTGATAAAGTGACAAAGATCATAAACCTGCAAAAAGAAGAAACATACGATCATCAATCAATCATAGCAAAGATCTAGTTTGTCCCCAGATCTATAGAATCATAAAAGTAACAAGAAATAAACTTGACCTTACCACTTTACAAAGGAAAATGCCGGTGAGGACAGACGTGTAAGGAATAAACGGATCAGCTAGGAGATAATTGTTAACCAAATGCTGAGCTTGATGATGATAAGACTTAATGGCACCAATAGTTTGCACAGACGTCGACATTGCAAATAACACAGATTTTGGTGGCTCTTTCAACTCTATAGCATCATTTACCACCTACACCATAAAAACACCATATGGACAAAGAGATCAATCTCCAGACTTATGCACACATTGATTGATGTTAATCGACCGAACCCAGAAATTTCCCAATTTCAAAAGGTTAAAAGTAATCTGAGTTCCGTGAATTAGAGATATGATAAACAAAAATACGCCAAAGTTTATAGCAATCTAACAACATTTATGAACGAACGAACCCTAATATCAAATTTCGAAACTAACAAAATGCAGATTCGATAGATACAGGCTAAGCCTTATCTCGATGAGGAAGATCCTAAAAAGAGAGTAAGATTACCAAAACCGATCGAGGGTTAACGAAACTCGGATTCAATCGAAGTCAAATAGAATCCGTGAAACCGATGAAGAATCGGAAAAACGCACCGAAACGATAAGATTCGGAGAAGGGTGCCTTCAGAGGAATCTGAATTTGAAGAAATGCACGCAAAGGGGAAGATTTAGAATCGAGGAGAAAACTGAGAGAGTGAGAGAAAAGCAGGGAAAGGGTAAATCGGAAGTAGCATCAACGAAGCTTTAGCCTTAATCAATGTTGCGGAGAAAAGAACAACACAAACAGTCGATCTGCGAATATACAAAAAAAACTACAGCTGGTGCACGAAAAAAGAAAAAAACAAACAACCATAAAATATATAAAAATATACTACTATATTGTTTAGACCAAAAACGAAAGAAAAAAAAATACTACTATATTGTTAAAACTGAAGACAAGAATTAGGTATTAAATTCATAAATTTCATCTTTAATATATGCCAAACTTATGTTAATGAGTAAATAAGAATATGAAAATTTGAGGAAGTAAGATTGGCTGGTAAATGTTTATCTATTCTGTGTTTTCTATTGGAGATTAAGGTCAGGTAAATGTATTCGGTGATGTACTAGAATATAATAGAAACATATATGAAAATTTATGTGGTTAATAATAAATACAAATAATTTTAATTGTAACGTTTTACCGTCAGTTTTAATGAATTCACATTTTTTTGATGATAGACTTGTTTACCAATCATATAAATTATCATATAATTTTTCCATATTTTGTCTTCATTCACATGATATTGAAAATCATATATTGATAAAAAATATATCCCAAAATTTTTCTAGCCGAGTAAAGATAAATACACTTTTGAGATTTTGTAAAAAAATTCAGGATATTTAAGCACATAATTTTTACAAGATGTTTTTTTTTTTGGTCAACTGAGTAACATATAGAAAATCTAGTAGAATGAGGTACAAAACTACAACACTCAAGCCGACTCTCTAACTATAGAGATAGATGAATTTTAATAACTAGATGGTCAAATTAATTCTTTAAAATAAATTATGTGCACTACCATATTTCATATTTCATATTTCATGAAATCTCGATGTTATAGTAATGTTTTTAATTTGGAAATGATAGCGAAAAAAGCAATAAAAATAAAATAACAAAAGTGGATTTATCAGTTTGATTCGTGTGAATCACTTCGACTACACATGTCTTTTTCATTTGGTTTGGTATTCACTTTTCTCAAAATATTTTTGTTTTGGTTTAATTTTCGTCCCAACTTTTATATGAACTATACTATATATAATGACGAATACATCAGTTATATAAATAAACCTAACAGAAATGTATAGTTTACATGTTAAAAAGAAATTAATTATATTTGACGGTATTAGAGACTCTAGAGAGTCAATGTAAAAGAGAGATTCTACCAGCCAATCAATGAGCACTTAAACATGTATAAAGTATATATACAGTATTGATTAAAAACCAATGAGTATCTACATACATGCCACAGCACAATCAAACTTCTTAAATCGAATTTAACTTCAGTACTCCAAACATTTTGAAATCGTGCTAAATCCATCTTCAATGATATATATATAAAATTAAGTTAACAGCTATAATCCATGAACCAATAGAAAAACACAGAAAGCCCACAACAGATTTTAGATCGAAAGCAACAAGAGCTCCATTACTTTGTCTGTATACATATGTTGCATTGACGCATATGATCGATTATTACCAGAAACGTTAATAAATAACTGCATTCAGAGTTTGAAATACATAAAATACCACAAGGTGACATAGTTTCAGCTCTTAACAGAGCATTACAATAATCAAACACAACCAAACAAAAAAAGAAAGAAACACACGACGAAAAACCCATTTAGATTCACGCACAAACTCCTTTCTATCAGAAAAAGGAGTAAAACTGCGTTATTTGGGGCGTTCGGATATTTGATATTAGTTCAGCTTAGGACCCAAAACACAAAAGGATTCATACCATTCTTCAGACGAAGAACATTACGTTCTCAAGCTCTTTGTGGAGCTTGAAGTTCGCTTTGTCCTCCATTGTCAGAGAAGAGAATGAAGCGGTAATTGAAGAAGAGGAAGGCACTCCTCGCGGCTGCCTAAAGTTCTTTTCCCGAGAGCTCGCCTCGTGATACATCCTTCCTCTAAAGGCAACCATATCAGCGTAATAAACCGGAGGAACAAGAGAAACAGGTTTGGTGCAGCGAGTGAAAGTGAAGCACATCTCAAATATGAGCTTCTGAATCTGATCCGAACTGAATCCGAGTTCATCCCAAAGAGTATAGTAATGAGTTGGTTTGCTTGTCCCGATCCCTCCATGGTGACTGCAGAGGTAGAAGTCATATTCAAATGGGTGAATGACTTTTGTGTCAACGACCGTGCCTGAAGGCACATTGCCCTTGTCACTTGCATCATTGCTTGTGGCTGGGAAGAAACGGGTTTGATGACGTTTCTGGGCTACAATTACCGTAATCTTAGGATTGTAGTTATTCTTCTCAAACGTAAGCTTAACATCAAGTAACTCCACATTGAGAACCATATCGAACTGCCCATCGCTGACACCATCACGGAATATCACAATCTTGTTTGGCTTTTTCCTGGTGGCCTTATAATGAGCTTTGCAAAGCTCAAAACATGTATCGCCAAACCCTTCTATCTCCTCTTTACGATGAGGCTGAGCAATGACTCTTGCTGCATAACGGTTTGCTTCCGGCCAATTAAGAGTACCCACAACAGCAACAATGGACGGGCTCAGCTTATCCCGAGCAGCGGGATGATTGACATCAGCACCAATGAACATAACCTCATCCTCTTTTCTGAAGAAAGAGAAAGTATCCATCAGCTCTACATTACTTCCCCCAACCTTTGCGTTAATCTTGAGGGCGAGATTTGCTCGATACTGATCACCTCCTCTTGTGGCAGAACTGGTCAAGAAACACTGAGTAACCAGACCAAGTTTGGTCTCTGCTATCCATTTCAGAGTCTTGTAGCCATCGTCCTTCCTAGACATAGCACACAGAATAAGAGATGGACGAGCCCCAACATGCTTAGCCTCTTCAATCACGCATTGCAGCAATTCTTCAAGCGCCTTACCATTAGAGAGCGTCTCCATTCTTGATGTTTTGGAAACTATTGGACGGTTCATTTGCATCCCAAGTCTCGAACAACGTTCAATGAGGTCCTCCACAAACTTATTAGGCATCGTGTTGAATCTTTCAAATGCAGTGAAGTCAAGAACAGCCCAATGATTGATAACTGATCCCCTAGTGACTCCCTTCCTCATAAGGTTCCACTGGTTGTTCTGTTTTGGGTTTGGTTCCTCACGTACAGATATCCCTCTCTCAGCCAACTTCAATGCCGGGGCCTTGAGTACACGACCTTCCACCGGAGTCATTTTAGTATCCACTTTCATTCCGAAATTTCCACTGATTTTTCCACTGTCAAATGTACACGTCCAAAACAATAAGACAAGGTAAGGGTTTGTTCACTGTCAAAAAATCAGAAGAGAAAACAAGTGAAGTTTTGTACAACGTACCCGCTCGGTCCATCACTAGACTGTATCATTTTAAGTATATTCCTCTGTCTTTGTTGTGGATTGACTAGGGACAACTTTTTTAACCACAAGGCTGAATCTTTATCCAAGTCATCCTTTGGATATATCTGTCCTTCCACCAAGTCACAGAACTCCATGGGCACAAAATTTTGCCGACCATTCTTCCCCAAATCCAGACAAGGAATATCCTTATGAACAATGTCTCTTCCATACTTGGTCCTGAAATACTCAACAATGAGTATTTTCTTTGGCGGCTCCTTACCTTCTTGGTCAATAAGGTCGAATGTGATGTCTTTCGTGTCTAGCTTACTCAGCCCAACAATGGTGAGTTTCTGCTTATTCTTCCGATGATTGACAATGACTTTCAAACCAGTCAACTCCTTCTCCACATCACGCCTAAATTTTCTAAACTCACGCATGTTAGGCACATTAAAATACAACTTCAGATATTCGATGACAGACATTGCTTTGCGGAACGCCAACACAGAGTAGTCCAAGCACAAAGATAAACCTTGTGCTGTGGGCTTCAGAGAGTGGCGATACCCTTTTGCAGGTGCAACACCAAAGCCAAAGTCTTCATCTGGTGAAGTTTCACGAGTGAAAAAGTTTTTACCAACAGTGATCATACACTTTGAAGGATGTTCCTTCATCACAACATCCATTCCTTGCAATATATCACGTGGAACAAAAGAAGAACTCCCTGTCATGTATTCTTTCAGCTCACGTAGCTTAAGTTCACTCACCTGTTTGATGGTGAATGTATAGCTTCGACCTTTTGTCTCTTCGGTTTTGGGGAAATCCACCTTATATGATCCAGTAGGCAACGCAGCTGCACTGAATATGTTCTTCTGACCATCATAAGCAGTCATAGCAAAGGGAAAATCATCAGGATTGTCGGTGAACACCTTATCTCTCACCATTGCTAGCTCAAATCTTGATATCTTCTTCGACGAATTTTCTCCTTTGATTTCGACATCATAATGTCTTATAACACTCTCCGGATCGAAATTCACTCTGAAATGATTAACAAAGAGATTAACCCGTCGCACAGCCACAACACCTCCTTTATCAGGACGCTTCATAGGTTCTTTCCTATCAGTAGACGCACCATGTACAGATGGCTTCGGATTCATAACTTCAGAACCTGTCAAATCAATATACAAATAACCTTATTGCTAATCTCTGACGCTAAACAAATATCAGATCAAATGAAAACAGAAGCTATTGATTAAGTCAGATGACAACGAATGATTCAGAGTTGAAAATTTGCCCAAATTTCGATTTTCAGTAGATAGAAAAATAAAAGTTCGTAACTTTCTCAAATTTGAGTACTGAGCATACCACGAGCGGTTTCAGAAACCATGGCGGTTGACGAAGAAGCCAAATCAGAAGAAATCTGTGGCTTACGCCCCCACATGCCTCTACCAGAGCCTCCTCCGGCTGCAGGAACATGGCTCACTTGAGCCTGCGACGGCTGCGAAACCGCCTGTGACGGCTGTGGAACCACCTGCGGCCGAGGTTGCTCGAACTGCGTACCACGACCACTGTGACCAGACGAAGGTCCCCACTGACTCTGATTTTGGAAATCCTGTTGACCACCACGTCCTTGACCACGATTTCCACCGCCACGCTCGGAGTCACGACCACGACCGCGTTCTCCACCTCCAGAACCACGACCACGATCTCCTCCATAACCACGACCACCTGCACCACCATCACCACGACCTCCGCCGCCTCCGCCGTATCCACGGCCTCCTCCACCACCTTCACCACGACCTCCTCCGCCTCTACCACGGCCATTATCACGACCTCCTCGGTAACCACCTCTCTCCATAGGATCTGGTTTGGATCTGAACGGGAAATACTCTTGACTTAAGAAAAGCTTGACTTCCGTACGAAAATGTTGTTTGCTTGAATTTGTGAACAAAATAATTAACAAATCGGAGGTTTAAAAAGAATGTACAAAGTGTCAGAGAAGCTATCAAATTTTTAGAAAAAAAGAAAAAGAAAAAAAGCGAGAAACTTAATCGACAAGGAGTTTTAAAGTTCTCGAATGTTCCCAGTAACCACCACAAATTAAGGGAAGTGCTGAAGAAAAGTATACTTCTGACATTTAAACAAAATAAATTAAACATAACTAACTAAAATGAGTTTTTTTTTTGGTCGTCATTCGTCAAACCACGATTTCTTTGTGTTATCCACCCACGATTTTTTCTTTCTTTTTCTTGTGCCCACGATTTCTCTGTTACTCGTAAACTTTGGTTTAGGTTTTTTATTTTATTTATTTAATAAGAAATCCTATCCAATTAATATACTGATTAGTACTTGTACACGTGAATTACATAGTTTTCTTTATAGTTTTGTTGTAAATGCTGTAACAGTAGTTTTGTAGTTTAGTTGTACATTCATAGTAAAATTATACATTAACTGGCGACTATCTAGTTTTCCAAACTCTTTTAACTGTAAATTCTTTTACCATTGTGTTTAAGATGTTAATTTTCCATTAATTCTACTTCTTGTTTATATAGCTTTTGTTGAACTTTTCATGTATGTGTCAATTTATTTGATTTTTTATTCAAAAAAGAAGGGTGACAAATTTCGTTATTTGAATATGTATGTTGACGATTACAAGTGAAAATGATCGGACAAAACTCTAAAAAATAGCATCTGATTGAGAAAAGTAGTTTTGATATTTTTCAATTCATTGTCTTTCTGGTTTTGGATGTTATTTCCAAAAATCTCGGGATTTCTCACTTTCCTCGGGAGTAAAGGATTTCTACGTATTTGAAGTCCCATTGAGGCTTCCTCTGGTGAATTTGTAAACCTTAATTCGGATCCAATTCGTACCAATCCTATTCATCAATATTTCGAATATACATAAACCCTAATATCCACAAATTAATTTAGTACTTTGGGCCTACTGTTTTGACTGAGGAATGTGTTTAGCACTTGGGCCGTAATTATCTTATCGTATTAGCGTAATTTGACCCAGACCAAATGATGGATTGATCTGCTCTATTTTAATTACAATTTTAATTATAATTAAAAAATAAAACACAAAATTTAGAACTCTATGTGGATTTAGATTACAATTTTAAACTTTGTGTAATTTAAAATTTATGATGTGAAATTTGTATAGTTTTGGATTTACGGCACAAAAAAATTGTGTAGTTCTTTAAAAGATATAAACTTGTAGAACATTTGGAAACTTTTATTTATTACTTACTAAGTGCTTATAAGTGCTTATAAGGCGAGAGAACTGTACATCCCTTGAAGATAATACCAACCATTTAATTTAACTCTTTTTGAAAAACAAATTCATCCTAAATGAACTTGAACATGACCTTTTGTTAGAGTTATCAATTTTTTAGAAACTTCTAGACTATATATTTAGGAAATTTTGCATGAGGTTCTCAGTTACAAAAAAATTCTCAACTAAAAAAGGAGAATCATAGTTTATCTTATTGTTTTACCTATTCGAACAACGTACGTAAACTTATATCAATTTTTATAATTCTAAGTTAGTAGTTATAGTGTATTGTTTTTTTTGAACTGCAAGCTTATATAAGGACTCATTTTCTAGATACTTATATGAACAATCGACAACATTCATCGATCTACTCACCAAATAATTCCATTGACTTTCGACTCTTGCGGCATTATTGGATGTTGAGATGATAATTCTTTTTATTTTTTTCTTTTTTTTGTAACTCACCACTTGCCAATTATTAATCAACGTTAACGCCATAGTTTCAAATTCAATACAAATTTTGGAAAGGTTGATTCTAATTTCTAAACTTATCATGAGTAGCTTCTCATTAATACATTCAAAATATAAAGAGAAAGAAATATTATTTTATTGCAGTTATATATAAAAAGATTGGATATATCAACAGCCGATCTAATATTCAAATTACACATTGATTTGTTAATTTTTAAAATCTACTGACTTGAACTAGGTTGTACTTCCTATAAGAAAGTACAATTTGATGGCATAGATTTATTTTTGGAATTGTAGTGAGTAATATGCAATTTCCATGTTTTTGTACTCTTTACAATTTTAATTTGGTAGCAATGCCCCTCTCCCCACATAAAAACAGAAAACAAAAAACTCAACTCAGGCAATTTTTTGTATGACATTTAACATAATTTCAAGTTTGAATTTTATGATAGATTAATATTAGAAAAAAATAACTCAATAATTATAAAACGTTCAATAACTAGTGTTAGTAGACTAATTACTACTCCCTCTGTTCCACTATATTTGATTTTTTAGCATTTTTTCATTGTTCCACTATAATTGATTTTCTAGCATCTGAAATTTTGATACTAATATTAATAAACATTAATTATTAGTTGACCAAAAAGTTAATAAGTCCCTATTTTTTCTCTTTAAACCATCCAATATGAAGAGTTAGAATTAACTTCTCATTTTTTTTTCTTTTGTCTATACATTATTCTCTACTTTTTTTTTCTTGTCAACAAAATGAAACAAAAACAAGAAATAGAAGAAAAAATGAAAGAGAAAATAGAGTCAAGAGATGTTTATATGATCAAAAACTACACTAATCAGAAATTGGATTTAAACAAATCATTGATCGATGAAGAAGAAGATAATGGAGAATTTCATGGCAAACAAGAAATTGAAGAAACTATCCGAGATATGTTGAAGATTTATTTGCTAAAGTACTTTCCCTAATTTTTTTGTGGTTTTTTTCCTTTGGTTTGTTATATTTTTATAGTTTTCTCTACTCCAATTTGTTATGTTTTTCTACAATTAATCTATGTATTTTTGATTAGATTTGATAAAACAGTGATGGGTTTGTTGTGAACATGAGAAAAAATAGGCAACTAATTGTTTTGTCACAAATGGCAATATATGAAGTAAATTGTCGATCAATTTGATTTTTTTTGTTGTTGTAAAAACACTTTAATAAGATTAAAAAAATAGAAAACAACTATCAGAAGATAATAGCAACACAAAGCAAATTAAAAACGTTCACTTAAAAATTAAAATAAAAAATAGACTTAAGATGCTAAATAACTTATTACATCACGTACTAAAGTTGCATCACAAGTCATTTGTAAAGGTAGAGTACCTTCTTTCTCTAAAACTGATTTCCTCAAATGAGGAATTTGTACTTGTTTGAACTTCAAACTTTCATAATTTCTTGCATGCATGATTGCAATGTTAAAAAAATTTGATTCACCAATTGAGATGGATATTCTTCAAAAGCTGCTTCTACCGCAAAAACAAGTTCTTCCAACGTCTTTGGTGAATACTTGTGTTGTAGTGATTGAATGGAACTAAAAAACCCAAGATCCAAAATATTCAAGTCCGGCGAATTCGGTGGCTGACACATCAAACGAATATCAAAACCATGAAGAGAAGCAGCTTCTTGGAATTCCTCATCTCTCTGATCAACATGTGTTCTTGCATTATCTTGTTGAATAAAAATCGGTCTTCCCATATCTTCATGTGGCCATTTTTCACGAATTTTTGGGATAACTTTTCCGATTAAAAACTCTTTTATATCTTCTCTTTTGATAGAGTTCATTGCCTTTAGCTCCAAAGTTCCCGCCTCGCGATTTCTACTTCGTCTTTGAGCTGGTTGTTTTGTAACAAATGGAAAAACTCCAATTTTTCCAGAAAATATCTCTTTTTTTTCATCATCAAATATTGGACGAGCCATGGCAACTAGAAACATTACCTTTCCAATGAAGTTTTTATTTGGACATGTACGGTAGGGCTCATTTTCAACCGGAAGAAGATAATAAGTGTCTGTCTTCTTCGTCATATAAAACCATTTCTCATCAATATGTACAATATTGTACATATCAACAAACTTCGGGTTATCGGGCAAAGTACTATTGTCAAGCATGGAGACAAAAAATTCTAGTCGTGCTCTCATATTGTTTTCTCGCAAACTTGGCTTGATGGCATTTGTATGACGCCTAATATGCCCTTCTTTAAGACGTCGAAACAATGATGTAGAACTTACACTTAAAGAAGCTGCCAATGACCTTATAGTTCGCCAACGATGGAGTGGAATATCAACAACTCGATCAAGATCCAGTTGAATTTTCTTCGGACCACAATTACCTTTTTTTCTGTGTGATACATCAACAGTTTTGCCATCAAAAGTATTTTTGGCCCGTCGCCAAATTCGTTGAACCGTTTGTAAAGGCACAGAATATAAATTAGAGACTTCCCTTGTAGTATTTTTTTCAGAATTCCGTTGTCACTTCTTTCTAGTAAAGCATGATAAATCTATAATCTTTCTTCATCTGTCATTATTTTATAATGAACAGTAGCTTCTTGTGGAATTTGAGACATCTCAGTGCTTCCCCCTATCATAAATATTTTTAAAATAAATAAAATATTCTTATACCAAAATGATAAAGTCCATATACGTAGAAAGTAAATAAATAACTCAAAATTTATAGGATTAACAAATATCAGAATTTAAATAAATAAGAATATTTTAAATAAAAACAAATACCAGAATTTAAATAAATAAGAATATTTTTTGTTCATTATAAAAATACTACGGACTAGATTTAAAATGTAATAATAAACAATAAAAAATACCAGAATTTATATGAGAATAATTTTTTTGTTCTTCATGAAGTGGATTCTCTGGTGAAATAAACTCTCTTGGTGGAGTTTTATTCAAATCAATGACAAATTGTGTTCCACTATTTTCAGGTGATAAATTTAGATCAAAGCTATGAAAAGCCATAGATGATTTTAAGTAATGATGTAAAATTGTGTCAATATATATACAAAAACAATATGAGGTTTAGTTATGTTGGTTTTGGCTCCAATCTAAAATTTTAAGTTTTGATTAACGTAAATGGCTCCAAATTTAAATTTTTAAATTTTTTTGATTAGTTTATATAATTGATTTTGTTACAAATCAAACGTTCAAAATACTTTTAAAAATAGATAATTAATTTTGACTATAGAATTCTAAAAGACCTAATTAATATATAGTGTGTTATTGCTAGTTATTGGAAAACATCAATTATTTATGTAAAAAATAGCTAAAAATAAGGATTTCTTAATCTGTGTGAAAAAATTACAAAATCAAATATTATGGAACAGAGGGAATAGTAAAAAGTAGCGGATTCATTTTTTTTTTTTGATAAGGGGATTTAACTGTAGGATTCATATTTGTAAAACGTGAATAAGTGATAGTATATCATTCATAATGTATATGTGATTTGTAATTTGAGACAAAAAGTCAAACTTTAGATATTAGAGGAGGGCACTCAAGTGACCAAACTCTTTAGCGAGTAACTAACTTTTAGACTCTAGTATTTAGACAAAACATTTACCTTTTCATTGTCTAAATATTCTCATTTTACATAGTAAGGGATTCATTGAATTCCCTGCTAATTGATTAACCAATTTTGTTTCTAGCTAGGGTTACAGTTTTTAAAACTAAAGTCAAAATACAAAATTTGATTCTAGAGAATCATAAATGTTTATGTTATCATCGTTTTATAGTATCGAAATTAACAGGAGTTATGGCCACAGTCAAATCTTATCGATAAAAACGACTTCGTGCTCAGAGTGACGTTTATTAACAGCAGGTGGAAGAAAAGCAGCGAAGTACATTCGTACGTATCTAATGTGACATGTGACCTAATCAAATCATATGTCAACCACAAGCTTCTCGTCCCCCAAAGTCTATTTGTTATATTAATATGATTTATTTTCGTTGTTCAACTCTAAACTAAAACCAAAAGTAATTTTATAATTTTTGAAAGAGTTAGGTTTCCACTAAATATTATTCATGAGTTTTGTTTTCCCTTTTTTTGTTAATTTACTCATGAGTCTTAAAACTGTCTTTTATCTTTTTCTAAACCTTTTGATCGGTAGTTCACTAGTTTCTGTCCCGAAGCAGACTTACGTCTCTCTTATGAATCTAGAGTGCTTAGTCTCAAATCTAGATGAGCTCAACACCTTCAAATGAATCACTGACTCACTAATGAGAAGTGGAATCAAATAAGCAAGTCCGCTTAAATAACGTCTTGACCGCCATTCTTAACAGATCTCATGTATATTTAGTGAGTCTATCATTTTCCACGACAGTGGATATACTATTTCTAGAAATTTTAAAGATTTGTTTATCTACTCTACAAATTAATATTTCTTTGTTTTCGTCTTAGTCATATAATACCGAAAATCACTTGTGATAGACCATCCATCTAAAAAATTTACAAATTCAAACATGCTAAACTCTAGAGTTCTCTTACTATATTTGACCTATAAAAAAATATTTTGGTAACTTACGATAACTAAATAAATTATTTTAAATTTTTTCTCACATCATTTATCTTTTATAAAATTGAAGTATTACAATTTACAACCATTATCTTGATATCAATCAAGATTTCTTTTTGACACTCCGTAATCAATTTCTTTATACAAAATCGTATATTACTCAAACAAAATCGTATATTTCTATTTTATCTGATTTGTTATAGCTTAGTCACATCAATATTTTTGTTGTTGAAACAGTTCTCATCCAGAAAAATAGAAAAAAATAAAAGCTTGACGAATCAGAAAAATAATTTTCTTTTTTAACTCGAAAAATCTTGATTCATAACTCTGATTCTTAAACTTTAAATATTACATGAAGTAATATGACTTCTTGCAGTTAAACTCCATTGAAAAAAAATTAAATATAGACATTTAAGAAATAAACTTCTACCAGCTAATGTTAAAGTATGACAATTTTATTCATGTGTTCCCTTCTTTCTAACTGGTTGTCCAATTTAGAATATTAAAAAAATTTTTTAATATTAGTATGTCTAATTTTTATTTTTTATTTTTTATCTTTTCGTTGAATCAACAAGATACAATATATAACAAACCCACCTAAACTCTTAAATTTCTAATAATATCATGTATGACAAACGCAACTCAACCAACCAAATACATACCGCTAGAGTCTAATCTTTAATTCATATTTAATAAATATTTTATAGTTTAAATATATATAGTTGTCATTTTAAAACTTAAACAATATAGTTCTTATCAAAAAAAAAAATTAAACAATATAGATAGGTTTAAGCCATATATAAGACCATCCCCAATAATTTACTCTACTTTTTCTCCAAAAATAAAGTTCTCTAGAAATAGAGAATTGTTTGCTCTAATGGTTTATTCTTTTTTTTTTTTGCTATAAATGAATATTTTAATTATATTTTGTTTTACCTTTTTATTACTAGTTTCTAAGATATCTCTTTACTTTACAAATCAACATATTTTACCTATTTATATTAGATAGTTAATAATAAAAGTAGTAAAATTATAATTTATTTAAATTAAATTTTATTACATCACATAAACAAAAATATTTAAATTTATTTCGGTATAAAATAACAATAATTAAAAGATTAGCTATTTTGTAAAGAAAAGTTCTATTCTAAAAAGTAGAGAAAATATAGAATTTTCTAAATTTAGAGTAAAATATAAAGATCTTTATTTTAAAAATAAGAAATAGAGTACTATTTGAAACATTTTTCTCTAAACATAGAGAATGAGATTTAGAGCACATTGGATATGCCCTAACACGTTAACTATTGGTCATTTGTTGTACATAAAACATTTTTTTTAATTATGTCTATTTAAAAGGTTTATATGCTTGTGTCAAGCACAGCCCCTACCCTCTGCGTAGAATTAATTTAGACTTTCTTGTGTTATAAGTCAACAAAATATGTCGACATTGAAATGGTTTGTAGCCATCGTTTAAAAGATTATAAAGATATATTTTCTGAGTTATAATCATTTTCAAAAAGTTTAAAACCCATATATACATTTAGATTATAGACTCTAGGTTTTATGTCGATCTATATATATTTTCTAAATTACAGTTTTCGTAATATACATACATTAGTTGAAAATATTTTATCTTTCGACTTCTTAATTAGTAATGTCGACTCTTACTTTGATTGCGATAATCTTCATTCTTCAATCCTTATAAAAGAGTAAGGCAACAAAGTATTCTTTGTATCAAAAACTCAAAATGAGTAAAGCTCAAGTCATTTTCTCTACCACCATCGTCCTCTTCCTTCTCCTCTCCATCTCCCACTTTCCGGGAGCTCTCTCTCAATCTCAAAATGACTGCAAACCCGAATCTAACAACACATGTATTGACAAAAACAATGCAGTAGATCTTAAACTCATAGCAATCTTCACTATCCTCATCACCAGTCTAATCGGTGTTTGTCACCCGTTCTTTGCTCGATCAGTTCCTGCTTTCCAGCCTGATAAATCTCACTTCCTCATCGTCAAATCTTTTGCTTCCGGCATCATCCTCGCAACTGGTTTCATGCATGTCTTGCCTGATTCTTTCGACATGCTTTCATCTCCTTGTCTTGATGATAATCCTTGGCACAAGTTTCCTTTCACTGGCTTTGTTGCCATGATCTCTGCTGTGTTTACTCTTATGGTTGACTCTATTACAACCAGTGTCTTCACCAAGTTAGGGAGGAAAAACCAAAGTCCTTACGTGGCATCCGCTGAAACTCCTGACCAAGAGATGGGGCACGAACAGGTTCATGGCCATGGTCATGAACAATGTTCATGGTCATGGTCATCATCATACTTTTCATGTAGAGACTGATAAGGATTTTGCTTCTACTTCACAGCTTCTACGGTATCGTGTTATTGCAATTGTTAGTATTCCTTCACACTCTCGTATTTCTTATTTCTTTATTTATACAAACAAAGCTCTTGATAAACTTTGATTTCAATTATAAAAACAATAATCAGTAGCCTAGGTATATTATCCGAGATCCGATCCGTGATCCGTCCCGAATTTTTAGGTATCTAGGATACATGGATTCGAATCCAAGTAATAAAAATTACGGATTCGTGGAAACGAATCCGGATCTAGATAATAATTTTTTAGATATTTAGTCAACTACAAGATCTTTTAATTGTGATGATAAATAAACAAATTGATTTGAGGAAGACTCTTTAGTCAAATGACTATCAATTCTATATTTTTCATTTGAATTCGATCTACGTGATATTATTAGGAATTTGAAGGGTTGATTATGGATCGATCATTGTCGATCTAATAAAAAATAATTTTTCAAAAAGGCTTTAATATCTTTGATTTTGAATTTAATTAGCTGAGCGAGGCTCAGTTACGAGCTAGGCAGGAACTATAACTAAAAAGACTTATAAATATCTTTGTATTGGAACAGGTATTGGAGCTAGGAATCATTGTACACTCGATAGTAATAGGACTAGCAGTAGGAGCTACAAACAACACTTGCACCATCAAAGGTCTCATAGCTGCTCTTTGCTTCCACCAAATGTTCGAAGGCATGGGTCTCGGCGGTTGCATCCTCCAGGCGGAGTACGGGTGGGTAAAGAAGGCAGTGATGGCATTCTTTTTCTCGGTGACAACACCTTTCGGAGTGGCTTTAGGAATGGCTTTATCTAAAACATACAAAGTGAATAGTCCTGATGCACTCATAACAGTTGGTTTGCTCAATGCTTCCTCGGCTGGATTACTCATCTACATGGCTTTAGTTGACCTTTTAGCTGCTGATTTTATGGGTCAGAAAATGCAGAAGAGTGTCAAGCTTCAATTAAAGTCTTATGTTGCGGTTTTGCTTGGTTCTGGTGGCATGTCTGTTATGGCTAAGTGGGCTTGATCGATCTCATGTTTAATGGGTACATATCTCACGTACGTAGTAGCTAATAAATGTGTAGATGAAACCATCTGATTCATATTGATGAATGGCTATTTCTGTTTTTTACCTTTTTATTGGTCAAATATTATATATCATGCAGATTTGGATTTAAATAATAACGCGACAAACAATATAAATACTACTAAACAATACTTCACAAAGTATATATTTTGGGTGTAATATAATTTTTATCTAGTTAGAGTAAGAAAAAATGAAGGAGTTAAGTGAGTCATTTAATTTTAATTTTCAAGTTTGTTTTCAATGATGTGGACTTCTAAATGAAGAGGTAATTTTCTTCATACATTATACTTTTTTCAGCCTCATTATACATATTATATATAATGTATATATGATTTTTTTGTCAAACTGATAAATCCTCCAAATTTTATGGAATATCAAACTGGCTAAAAGACAAAGATGAATTCCAAAACCCAAAGTTAGTTTGGGCCACAGACGTTGGCACATTACATAAATATCTTTTGTTATTATTCTCTTCCTACAACATATTTTTCTTTGTCAAATTTATTAACTAAATCATCTTAACCGTGAACAACACATATTTTCGTATTTATCATAAACATATCAATTATTTATTATTAAAAGATATTATAATGGAAACTCGACATATTCCGATCCGAAAACCATGGTAGATAGTCATATTTTTGCCATCTACAACTATATACTATAGTCAACTATTATTAAAATTCAAATGAGAATATTTAAACCATACCTTCCAAAACGAATTTGAATATTTTAACTATTTGACACACTTGTTCTCGAATTTGTTTACGAATGAGAATAACATATTTTCAATGCAAGCCTTCCGTTCAAAGAAATCAGCTTTAAGTCTTTAACATAACACTATTTATTTCTAAAAATTGATGGTGCTCTGATAAAAAAAACAGGCCTAAAGCCTATCGTAGACATTGTTGTGTCATAATTTAATTAATAAGAAAATATGTCGACACTGATTATCAAGTAATGTCGACACTAACTTGGACTGGTAGAGAGAGTCCTCAAGCCATGTTCTGTATATAAGATGAAGACAAAATCTTATCTTTCCAAACTTTATAAGCTTGACGAAAATGACTCAGTCTCCTCTCATTTTCTCTGCTCTCTTCGCTATCTTCTTCCTCATCTCCATCTCTCATTTCCCCGGAGTTTTGTCTGAATCCGATGAAGAGTGCAAACCTGAGTCCGACACCATATGTACTGACAAAACCAGAGCATTTGACCTCAAACTCATTGCAATCTTTTCTATCCTAATCACTAGTCTTATCGGCGTTTGCTTACCATGGTCTTAACCATAGCGATGACAAGGAGCTTGGTTCTAATTTACAACTTCTCCGATATCGTATTATTGCCATTGTTAGTATTCTTCAACTGCTATAGTCATATATCTAGTTGCATATACACGTATACCTTTCTATATCGTAACTGATAAGTTGAAAGTTGAATGCGAGAATTTAGAAACTATATTGGACTACTCCAAAACATTCATCATTCAAAATTTTAAATGAAATAGGTATTGGAGCTAGGAATAGTGGTGCACTCGGTTGTTATAGGACTATCCGTAGGAGCTACAAACAATACTTGCACCATCAAAGGTCTCATTGCTGCTCTTTGCTTCCACCAAATGTTTGAAGGCATGGGTCTCGGTGGATGCATCCTCCAGATGAATTTTTCTTCCTTTCCAATACCAAACATGTTTTTGTTTCGATTTTGTTTCTCCAAAAAGTATGTGTTAAATTTGAGTAGTGATATATATATATATATATGACCATCAGGGGTGTATTAGAATATTTCCACATTGGAAATAGGCTACTCTATCCAATCAATTAGTTTTGAACTAGAACCCGTAATTTATCATATATATGATAAAGTTTGAGATCAAATGCAGGCAAAGTACGGGTGGGTGAAAAAGGCTGTAATGGCCTTCTTTTTCGCTGTCACAACGCCATTAGGAGTGGCTCTTGGATGGGTTTTATCTGAAACGTACAAAGAGAACAGCCTGGACTCACCCATTACGGTTGGACTGCTTAACGCTTCTTCAGGTGGACTACTCATCTACATGGCTTTAGTGGACCTTCTGGCTGCAGATTTTATGGGCCAAAAGATGCAGCAGAGCATCAAGCTTCAGACGAAGTCATACGCTGCCGTTTTGCTTGGGGCTGGTGGCATGTCCGTCTTGGCTAACTGGACTTGATGATGTACCCTGCGACTCTCTTTTTTTTGGAGTTATGTAAATGAGAGAGCTTCTAATTCAAGTTTTTTTTTTCCTTTTTTTCTGAAATTTTCACACGAATAATGATTATTTATCGCTGGTAAATTTACAAATAACTTATTACAATTCTCAGACTTATCGGACCCAAAATTGATATGTATATTTGATAAATGAATTATTTTACTCAGAAAAATGCGATAATTTACGCTAGTTAGGCATCATGTGGTGAGTTTTAGAATCTCATCTGTTCTAATTAAAATATTTAAGTTATGGATCATGTTTTATTGATTTAATGAGTAATATTGAAATTTTTTTTTTGACAATTTTGGTCAGAAATTTTGACTACATCACTTCGAAAATTTTGACAAATTTTTAACAATATATTTTTGGTAATTTGGACCGATTATAGACCAAATTTACCAAAAATTAATTATCATATATTTTTGGTCAATAATATTTCACAACATCCAACTTTTTTGACCATCAATTTTGGTCAGTAATTTATGAGCATTTATTTTGATCAAAATTTTTCAAATTAAGTTTTTAACCATCAATATTGTTCAGAAATTTTTATGATTTAAGTATAGTAAAAATTGATCAAAATTTTGACGGAATCTTTGATAAAAAAAAAAAAACTTTTGTGTGTCAAACTTTGTTATCTCCGCTTTTTAATAATATAAAATCATATTTGAGTTAAAACTTAAAATTGTAAAGAAGAAAGAATGAAAATTCTTATTTTATGTTCAGTGACAAAAAAAAAAGAAGAATGAAAAAGAAGCAACTACGTAACGTATATAGTCATGTATTAATTAAACTTACGTAAAACAATGTAACGTTCCGGTTCATGAATTGGGGTAAACAACTATAAAGTAGCTAATAGTTAATGCTATTTGATCCTCGTTTCCACAATCTTACATCTCATTGGTAAACTACCACTATAGAAAGACATGAAGAGAATAGCTTAGTTTCACCATTAAAATCATAAAAGAAAAACATATACTTGAAACATGAAGACCGTTTCCTTTAAGCTATTTTTATTTGTCTCTCTTCTTACCTTTGTCTTCCGTAAGTATTACTAACCTTTTCAATTTTGTATTTTGATAAATGAAATGAAATTATGTGAAACTAATGATAGATATCAATCTCATATGAAGGACAAGATCTTACAAAAGCCAAGCTTTGCGACGAAAACTTGGAGTGTCAAGGGATACGAACTTGTCTAAGAGGTGAAGGATATTGAGAGAACGGAAAATTAATGCAAGTGTGGTACGTCACAAAAGATGAATACAAACGCAATCGGTGTGAATCATTTAGGAATATGTGACACTTACCTTGAGTGTCGAGACGTGCAATGTTTCGATTATCGTCAGGCTTGTTGCATTCATGATAAGTGTACATGTCGCAAACAAGGTCAAGTTGTGCCCGATTGTCCAAATTAATTTATGTATATGTTGAAATTTTCTTATTCTTCTATTATGTGTGTTTTGATGAAATAAGTACTTGACAGCTTTCTAGTTAATAAATAACTTGTTTCATCAAGTTAATTAATCCTTTACGAACCGCTTGTTAGCTATGATATGAATAACTTTTGTTTTCGGACGGTTTTGTTCTTATCTTTTTAATCCAATAAGAGTTTAAAACACAAATCTAATGCCGAACTAAACGTCAATTTTTGGGTTTAATGGAAAGGAAGATGTTAACAGCGACGGCAATTTTTTAGATCTGGGTCTTCTTCTCCGGCAACGTAGTTGGTAGGGACGGCGTCCGGTGGCTATCACAGCACCGGCACCATCTTCCTCTATGTTCTCTTCCCTTTCCTCTGTCCGATGCTTCTCCCCTCCCGTTTGCAATTTTGGTGTGTGACGGAGTCTAAACATTCTTTTGATGGGCTTTAGATGGAGGTTTTAGAAAGTTTAAAGAGAAATATAGTAGAGATTATGAGATTGATGAGATTTGGGACTAAGAATGGAGAAGATAAGTAGCCGTTCTACCTGATACTCGAGAATCCACCATGTCACCAGCCCCTATGCCTCTAAGGAGAAGCCAAAGAGTTAGAAATACTAGGCAACAATAATCCTAAAGCACGAGAATGATGGTGACTAAGTATAGCATGCCACAAAACACTCTCATTACTACAATAAGAACTATATAAACATGAAATAGGTTAAGGTATAATCACATCTCTCTCAGCATCTTCAAGAAAATATAATCCGTCTCTAGTGATTCCTTCTCCAAGGACTTTGCCCCTCTTAATATCCTGAAAACAAACTCCATTAGGCTTAAATATAGCTCTACAATCCAAGTCACAAACAGTCTTATTCACATTCAACAAGTTAGAGGTAAATGAAGGCATATAAAACGCTTTGGAACTTTTATCAAAAAATTTCAAATCACCAATGCCTCTAATAGGAACCTTCTTTCCATCAGCAATAACCACATTTTCTAGGGTTGGTTTTAAGTTATTAAGCAACCTAGGGTTCTTAATCATATTATGAGAAGCACCAGAATCAACAATGAGACAATCCGATGAGTTAGAAGCATGATAAGAGATACCAGATTCTTTGAGGGCATTGATGGATTTGATGAACTCATCAATGTCTGATCTCTTCACATAGTCACCATGAGTCACAGCCATAGCCTTTCCCTCAGCCACTTGAAGAAGAGCTTGCAACCATGTTGGTTTGAGCCTCCACACCTTCAGCCGCAAGGTTAGCCTTTGGTTTGTTGAACCGGTTTTGCTTGAGATGAGGGTGTAGAATCCAAAAGCGATCCTTGCCATGTCCTTTCCTCTTGCAATGGTCACAAAACCATATCTTCTTTTCCTCTGGCATGAACGTCACCTTATTAGCTAAGATGATCTCCCCCTTAACCACCAAAAAGGTTCCAAGATCCTTGCTCCCTTTGAATGAAGCCACACACTTCCTCTAAGCTTGAGAGCTTGTCTTGCCTAATGAGATGGCGAATGAGATCACCATAAGCTGGATTTAAGTTCAATATGAGCCCAAAGAACTTGTCTTACTCAAGTCTTTCTCCTAACACCTCCGGATCCAATGTTGGAGGCCTAAGCATCTCAAGTTCAGCCCAAAGAGATCTATACTTACCAAACCATTGAGTGAACTCCATATCCTCTTGAATGAGGTCACTAAGAACCTTCTTAACCTCATAAACTCGGCTGAGGTTAGAGAGATTTTTATACACCTTCTTGAGAGTGTCCCATAGGTGTTTAGCATTTTCACAATAGAAGTAGGCATGAATGGCTGGGTCAAGAGAGCTTTGTATGATGACAAGAGCAACTTAGTCATCTTGATACCACTTTGCTTCATCCTCATCTACAAAAATAACCACACCCGAGCTTCCTTCACATTCCTTTGCCTTTCCACTAACTTGAACCGCCTTCTTTGGAGCTCCAACTTCAATATGAGCCCAAAGCCCTCGGTCACTTAGCACACTTTTCACGATCCTTGACCACAACAAGTAGTTAACCCCCTTAAGAGTTACATGAACACCCAAAGACTTCAGATTTTCCATCACAAACAACAAAAACACTCTATTACCCAACGATTAATAGCAAAGCTTCAAGACAACAATGGAGATTTTGAAATGAGAATGGAAAGAAAGAAAGATTTAGCGAATTAACAAGAGTCACAAGTGATCTTATGCTCTGATACCATGAAATTTTAAAGAGAAATATAGTAGAGATTCATGAGATTTGGGACTAAGAATAGAGAAGATAAGTGTGAAGCCTTAGACGGCTGTGAGTGGAGTGTGGAGAAGTGTTTTATTCACTTAGTTTATCACAATGAGAACTATACAATATATATATAGACTAAGTAAAACCTAATATGTACATGACACACTACTACAAGACAATCAATCTATTTTGGGTAAACAAACCTTCACAAGTTGGTAAAGAAGAAAAGGTGTTTGTCTAATGTGGGGAATTAGCTCCAACGGTCATGTGATGTTGTATTTGATTTTCTTTGCCTTCTAGAATGATAAATGACACTTACGAGACTCCTTAGGATCTAACCAGCTCCTTAACCATACGATTAATTCATTTTGCTCTTGTTCCACACATTACCAACCTTTATATTTGAGATCATGAGTTTAACAGTTTCCTGTGGTGGTGGTAGTCAATGGTGGCTCGCGTGCTTTTTCTGCATCTAAGGAAGTGTAGATTTACCCTTAACCGGTCTTAAGTCGGGAAGGATGTCTTGCTTCTTCCTGGGGTCTAGGCGGTGGTCGTCGGTGGTCCTTACTCGGAGTCTTGGCGTTGAGTCCTCTAAGTCTCAGGTCTATCATGGTTTTGGCTTTTTAACCCCTTTGTTGCAATTTCGTTGGATCTGTTTGCTTGGGAGTTCTTTTGTTTAATAGTTTTAGTTGAAGATATTCTTTGAACCTAGCTAGATCAATAGTTTCTTCCTTGACTTGGCATAGATAAACAATTATTTTGGGCTTGTACTTGCCGAATCTTGTTTTTGTATCAACTATTTGGTCTTGGTTAACATCGTGGCTTCTGGTTTAACTACTTCTTAGTTGTTGTCTATTTGGCGTGGTGTTCTAGCTCTCCAAAGTACGTTTTGTGGTTCGTCTCTTGGATGGTATTCTGCTGATCGTTCATTACTTTTCTTCTTAAAGCTTTGCGGGTTTTAAGGTTTTGAGATTCAGTGGTTTCGGTCTGTGTTCTTCTCTTGCGGGGCTCTAGTTCTTCTTTGACGGTAGATGGTTTTAGTCGAACTTCTATATAAGGCTTGTTTTCCGAGGATATCTCGATTTTCCGTCGGCTTTGCTTGTAATCTTTGTTGTGTTCAACAATCAATCTAATATATCTCTTAGTGGAAAAAAGAAGGAATCGAAGATGTTTGAACCAAAAAAATGGAAAGGGAAATGTATAGAAGAAGGGAAATAATTTTGTTTTTGTTAACAATTGGAATGTGAAGTTAACTGCTTGATGAAATACTTCCACTTTTGTTTTTTTTTTCTTTCAATGATAAGATCAACAAATCTGATTGATAGGTTAAAGTCCATCCCTAAAATCTCTTTTTAATTTACTATATGTAGTAGAGAGAAATCAAATTTCTGATGTTAAAGTCATTAGCTGGATCATCCTAACCACCAAACTGAAAGAATTCAACTATTTTATTGTTCTTTTCTAAATATAAATAGTAACATTAACTTGGTTTTTTTTGTTAACTAGGAGATTCTGGACCGAAACTCATAATCCTTTAGATCCGAATAGTTTTTAATAAATTACTCATCTCAGCTGATACTCGATCATGTGGTCTCTTGGATTACTCTAACGTACAAAAGTTAAAATAAATTTTGATATATTTTGTGTGAAAATAGAAGTTGAAAATTTAATTTTGTCACATTCCAAAAATTTTAATTTCTTTTACCTTTTTTATTTAGTAGAAATCCTTTAAAGTAAAGGAATATAAAAACCTTTTGGCTGAAATATATTTTCATGAAATTGATATTTTCCAAAACAATAATAATAGAATGACCAAGCAGATCTTGGCTTCGTGGCTTGTACGTGCTGATTAAAAATTGTTAAGCAATACGGCGCCGGTTCGAATCTCCGAATTTAGGTTTCTTTTGAAATTTAACCTTTACAAAAGTTTTCAATTCGCCTCCTTCTTCCTCGATTCTCTCAAAATATCCACCACCAATGAAGCGACGACGTAAATCTAGAGTGAAATTCGAAGAACCCGACCAATCAGCGACGACTCCGGCCGATTTTTCCTTCTCTCTCACCAGTATCGCCGTCAGTCAAATCTGCCAATCTATTGGATACAGAGCCACTGACTCCTCCGCCCTCAACACTCTAACCCTAATTAGCACCAAATTCTTGCAATCCCTTGCCGGACTCGCCGTGTCGTACTCAAACACCGCTAATCGAACGGAGGTTAACCTATTCGATATCGTCAATGGTCTCCAAGATATTTCTTTATCTACTGCTGATTGTTTTCCCGGCGGCTCCACCTTACACGACACAGAGTCTCACTGCCTGATCAAATCCGCTGTTCTCCGTAACCTCTCCGATTTCGTCACCTGCGCTCCTGAAATCCCTTTCGCCAAGCCGCTACCGAAACAGCAAACAGACGGAGGTTTGACACGTAAACATCACGCGCCGTCATCGACTCGATCTCTGTCGATAAACTATGTTCCAGCTTGGCTTCCCCCTTTCCCTGAGGCTAGTCTCTACTCCGAATCCTGTACAAAAGATAGATCTGATCACTTATGGGGAAACTTCAATTTCGTAATTGACCGTGAAATTTTGCCGAAGAGTTCAAAAGCTGAGGGTTTAAGAGGTAAAAGCGGAGGAAGATTACCACAAAGAAGAGATAGATTGAGATTCAAAGTGGGACGAGATTTGGTCAACGGTGGTGAGTCTGATGACATCAGATACGAGCGGTTGCGGGATAATTACGACGGTGGATTAGGCGGTGTTATTGACGTTAAGAAGAAAAATAGAGAAGAATTCATATACAATGGCTGTATTGCTGCCGGCGATTGGCCGATTTAGTTTTTGTCTGGTGATTTTGAAAAAATATTCAAAATTGCGAAAAGGTTCAAGATGGATTCGAACCCAGGACTGGAGTAAATTATCTATTTGGTGTATACCGCATGAGCTGCGTCTGTGAAAGTTTTGGAAGCTCAATTTTTGGTTCATATTGGTTTAATTTAGAAGTTAGATTCGACCGAGGTCTATTACTTATATTTATTCAAATATAAAAATGGTTAAATTGCATATCTGTAGTTCAATCAAGTGATGGTGAATTCATTAGTTATAAAAGATTCATTTTCTAATATTCATAATTTATGTATTTTTCCTGTAATTTCAGTTATGTTTTGTTTAACAAACTTCTGAAGTTTGGTTTACGGTTTTATTGAGTGACAAACAAAGTATTGTGTACTTAATTTGTTCTATGTTTTAGAAGAAACTAATAATGCATAAGTTCGTGGATTAAAAATGCAAATGAAAAACAAAAATGACATGTGTTTTGCTTTTGCACCAAATCTAATGTTCTTTATTTGCAAGTATTTTTTTTAACCACTTAAAGACTCTAGTGTGGTTTGGAAGGGCACATTGATGCAGTCTATTCTTAACATTATTTTTCATAAAGATACAAAGTAATCTCAACCGTCCATTCATGAGTGAACCAATAGAACATGAAAACGTGGTCGGCATCGAGTTTTGTGGTAATACAGTTTTACTACCCCACTATGATTCACATATATAAACAAAATCTAGTCGCCTTCCTTCTTAAAGATTTACTGAAGTTGCCACTAGTTTCAAGTTTGTTTCTCCGATCTCGGTGGTTTCTTCTTCTCCGGTGTTAATTCTCATTTCGTGTCAGTGTTTGACTGAGCTAAGGTATGGTTGTTTATATTTTTCTTTGCGTTTAGTTGTTGTATTGAAGTCAGTAATCCACTGGTTTTGACTTAATCGTCGTGTTTTTAGAATTGATTT
The DNA here is from genome assembly GCA_963920545.1 of Lepidium didymum. NCBI lineage: Eukaryota > Viridiplantae > Streptophyta > Magnoliopsida > Brassicales > Brassicaceae > Lepidium > Lepidium didymum. The sequence continues at coordinate 19,810,968 of OY986992.1, read as the reverse complement.
TTTGAAAATATTTACAGAATATGCCGGTGGTTTCTCTGGCTAAAGTTGTTACTTCTCCGGCAACGAGAGATTTCACGGCTCGCGTTCCGTTCATTCATGGGAAACGACTCGTATCGAATCTTGTTTTCTTCGGAAATTCGAGGCGTCGGAGTTGCAGCGTAAGAAGCGAATTGCAAAGTTTCCGTGCCCTGGGTTCCGTCACAGGTTTGGAATTCGGACCTTCGTTTTGCTGTTATCTGGAAAACTTGGTGATTGATTTGTAGATGGTGATTTGAATTTCTTTGGTTTTTCTACAAATAGACTTATCGTTGGACAATTCCGTGGTGAATGGTCATCTTCCCAAAGGTGATTCGTGGGCTGTACACAAATTTGGAGGAACTTGTGTAGGAAACTCTGAGAGGATAAAAGATGTTGCCCATGTCGTAGTTAAGGATGAATCTGAGAGGAAGTTGGTAGTTGTGTCAGCAATGGCGAAGGTCACTGATATGATGTATGATCTCATTCACAGAGCACAGTCTCGGGATGATTCCTATCTGTCCGCTTTGGATGCTGTTCTAGAAAAGCACCGAGGAACAGCTCTTGACTTACTTGATGGAACTGAGCTCCAAGTTTTCTTGGCTCGATTGAATGATGATATAAACAATCTTAAAGCAATGCTTCGTGCCATTTACATAGGTACTTGTGTTTTTCCTTTCTCAATGCTCAATACATATTGTTAGTGTTCTTCTGAAATCTTATTCCTCATGTTACTATGAACTCTTCTATCGATGCAGCTGGTCATGCAACAGAATCTTTCTCAGACTTTGTTGTTGGTCATGGAGAGTTGTGGTCTGCTCAGATGTTAGCTGCTGTTGTGAGAAAGGTATGCTTTACTGTGTGAGACTCCTAAAAGGAAAGAAGTCATTGTCCTTTTCTTGTATATTTCTCATATGTTTGTGTCTGTTTTTTTTCATAGAGTGGGTTGGAATGCACATGGATGGATGCAAGGGATGTGCTTATTGTTAGTCCTACAAGTTCTAATCAAGTCGATCCTGACTTTGTGGAATCAGAAAAAAGACTGGAAAAATGGTTTTCCCAGAACTCGGCAAACGTCATTATTGCTACTGGCTTCATAGCCAGTACACCGCAGAACATTCCAACAACTCTCAAGAGGGATGGCAGTGACTTCTCTGCAGCTATTATGGGTGCTCTGTTTAGATCTCACCAACTCACAATCTGGACAGATGTTGATGGTGTGTACAGCGCAGATCCAAGGAAAGGTATGTGCAAGTATTGCAAGTATCTAACTATCCAATTGCTCGAACTAGTTATTAAGCCATGACAGGCATATGTTTCAGTTTTGTCTATTATTATGCTTATGGCTATGTTTATATGCAGTTAGTGATGCCGTTATACTGAAAACACTTTCTTATCAAGAGGCTTGGGAAATGGTATATTTTTGACCTTTTGCATTTGTTTAAGTTCTTTTATTTGTTCGTAAGAAATGCCTATATCTCAAACGTTTATGTTCATATGCCTGCGCAGTCTTACTTCGGGGCAAACGTTTTACATCCTCGGACCATCATTCCAGTGATGAAATATGACATCCCAATTGTAATAAGGAATATTTTCAACCTCTCTGCCCCTGGAACAATGATATGTCGACAAATTGAAGATGAAGATGGATTTAAATTAGATGCTCCTGTCAAAGGATTTGCGACGATTGACAATTTGGCTCTTGTAAATGTTGAAGGGTGAGCTGATTTGGAAATTATTTTATACACTCGGTGCTTATTATGTTTCTTATATATTTTTTGCATTCTCTTTTTAGAACTGGAATGGCTGGTGTTCCTGGTACCGCCAGTGCCATTTTTTCTGCTGTCAAGGAAGTTGGAGCTAATGTGATTATGATCTCGCAGGTCTTTGGATCATCTAGTTCAGTTTTCTGGTTTCTTTCATTGGTTATGTTTTCCCTTGTCAATTGTGGCTTCTTAATACAGTTACATAAATGCAGGCTAGTAGTGAGCATTCTGTGTGCTTTGCTGTACCTGAGAAGGAAGTGAAAGCAGTTTCTGAAGCATTGAACTCACGATTTCGTCAAGCTCTGACTGGTGGCCGCCTTTCCCAGGTGCCCTAAAAATCACTTCTTCTTCGAAGATATCAACTAGCTATTCCTTTGACTTGCATTGTAGATGAGCATATGTCCTATATCTGTTTAAAAAATCAGCATTCTTGTTTATGCATCAGAAATTTTCTGAAAGTATGGTTTTATTGCAATTTTTCAGATTGAAATCATCCCTAATTGTAGCATATTAGCAGCTGTTGGCCAAAAAATGGCAAGCACTCCTGGCGTTTCTGCCACCTTCTTCAACGCGTTGGCAAAGGTAAACTAAGTGTAATGCTTGCAAAGAAATTCAAATGACGGTTCTTTCGTCCAATTTGTATCCATTCGTGTTATTTTCTCCTAAGACTCTGCTGATAATATTGTCTTGAATACCTGCAGGCCAATATCAACATCCGTGCAATTGCTCAAGGTTGCTCAGAGTTCAATATTACAGTAGTCATCAAGCGGGAAGATTGCATCAGGGCGTTAAGAGCAGTGCATTCAAGGTTTTACCTTACGAGAACCACTTTGGCTATGGGAATCGTAGGACCTGGATTAATTGGTGGAACCTTACTCGATCAACTTAGAGATCAGGTGACTATCTGATGTGTATATGCAAGATTATAGATAAATTATAAATACAGATCAAGGTTCAGACTGAATCATCGTTGAAAAAAAAATTGTTCAGGCTGCAGTGCTCAAAGAAGAGTATAAAATTGACTTGCGTGTTATAGGGATCACTGGCTCAAGTACAATGTTGCTGAGTGAATCGTAAGTCAAAAAAAACTCGAAACATTACTCCGTAGGTGAACTGCAATACTACTATATCCTTACACAATCATCATCTTCTAGGGGAATTGACTTATCAAGATGGAGAGAACTTATGAAAGAAGAGGGAGAAAAAGCTAACATGGAGAAGTTCACCCAGTATGTGAAAGGAAATCATTTCATTCCAAACTCAGTTATGGTTGATTGTACGGCGGATGCTGATATCGCAAGCTGTTACTACGACTGGTTGTTACGAGGAATTCACGTGGTCACTCCAAACAAAAAGGCTAACTCAGGTCCACTTGATCAGGTAAAGTGTTTAATACGAACCTACAAACTTGTTTTTCTTGGTATGTTGAGGTTCGTTGATTCTATGAACAGAGCGGCTAATTGCTAACACTCTTTTGTAAATGCAGTATCTAAAGATCAGAGATCTTCAAAGAAAATCGTACACACATTACTTCTACGAAGCAACCGTTGGAGCTGGTCTTCCAATTATCAGCACTTTACGTGGTCTTCTCGAAACAGGGGATAAAATATTGCGGATTGAGGGGATTTTCAGGTATCTCTTGTTCAACTCGGTATCGCAGCAATTTGTTCAGATAACACAATGATGGGCTTAGTTGGCAGTTCCACACTAAAAATTTTCTTTGCGTCGAACTAAAATTTTGCCATGATGGCTTGCTGCAGTGGTACTTTAAGTTACCTTTTCAACAATTTTACTGGCACTAGAAGCTTCAGTGAAGTTGTAGCAGAAGCAAAACAGGCAGGTTTCACAGAGCCAGATCCACGAGATGATCTATCTGGAACAGATGTTGCCAGAAAAGTATGGTTTTTCTTTCATTAAGTCAATGTACCTTGTGCTCGAACAGTGAAATGATGTTGAACCTCGTACCTGCTACTTCTGCAGGTGACAATTCTTGCCAGAGAATCAGGATTAAAATTGGATCTCGACAGCCTCCCGGTCCAGAATCTTGTGCCAAAGCCTTTACAAGTAAGTGTGTATGATCACACAATTGAATCAATAACCAATAAGGATATAATCCTTTTGACATTTTTTGGAGTTTAAATCCCTTGTTGATCACAGGCATGTGCATCAGCAGAAGAGTTCATGGAGAAGCTACCACAGTTTGATGAAGAATTGTCCAAACAAAGACGAGAGGCTGAAGCAGCAGGAGAAGTAAGTAGTTCTCTTTGCAAATCTCATTTTAAGCACCAAATGCACAGCCTCAGAAAGAACTCATTCCAGATTGCATTGTGTCTGTTTTAGGTCTTGAGATACGTAGGAGTTGTAGATGCGGTAGAGAAAAAGGGTACGGTAGAGTTGAAACGGTACAAGAAAGATCATCCGTTTGCTCAGCTCTCTGGAGCTGATAACATTATCGCTTTCACAACCACAAGGTACAAAGAACAGCCCTTGATTGTTCGTGGACCTGGTGCTGGTGCTCAAGTCACAGCCGGTGGAATCTTCAGTGACATTCTTCGCCTCGCATTCTACCTCGGTGCTCCGTCTTAGGCACAATCGTTTTTTTCTAGGAACCTGTAATTTGGATATCAGAGATTTTGATTCTTATGACCAAATTAATCTTCATGGTAATAAAACATCTTAAGAATAAAGTGAACAACCTTATTGATGGAACACAAATTAAAGATGGCATCATACAACACAAACATTGAAATGCTGTCTACGGCTCTAAAAACCATCTTCTTCTATATGATTAAGACCCAACTAAAACAAAACTTGAGCTTCAAGAACATTTCAATCTGGTCAAAAACTTCTACGTCCCGAAGACTAAAACCAATGTTGAAACAATTTGTTTTTAGATATGGAACTAATCTGAGATCCAATGCGGTTATACTTCATTTGTCAAGGATCTAATAGTACTCATCAGGATTTTCTTTGCTTTGAATGAGAGGGACACCGTCTTCTCTCCATTTAATCCGTTCTTCACAAATTGCAGCCACTACCTTGACATAAAGTTTGTGTTCCTGAGACCAAAATGGAAACAAGCGAATGAGATCTTCTATACTGTGAAACGTAATGTTCAAATGTGTACTTTTGTCACACCTCATGAAGAACTCTTTTCGCCAATTCCTCTGGTGAATCATTAGCATTCACACGGACTGTACTTTGAGCAAGTATCTTCCCTGTGTCGTACTCCTCATCAACAAAGTGAATTGTTGGACCTGAATACCTATGGAAGGAGAACCATCAAAACTCTTCTTGTGCATGAGAAAAGAAAAACTACACGTCCATATTATTGAATGAGTTTGTGACTTCACCTAGCTCCTGATGCTAGAACAGCTTTATGCACTCTCTCACCATAAAGCCCTTTGCCTCCAAAAGCCGGAAGAAGAGCCGGATGGATATTTAGAATCCGTTTCGGAAATGCTTGGACCAGCTCAGTCGGTATAAGTTTCAAATATCCAGCTAGAAGAACAAAGTCTACACCATATTCCCTGTTGAATGACAAGAGACATAAATGAGTTTCAACAAAGCAGTAACAAGTTTCACTACAAGGGTTAACATACAAATAAAGATGGAGACAGAGAGATAACAACCTAAGAACATCCACGAGCTCTGTAGACGAGAGTCCATCGGATGGTTCTCGTTTCGCTTTTGGGAATACTATAACAGGAATTCCATTATCTCTTGCATACATAGCACCTCCACAATCTAGATTGATGAATGTAAACAAGTATTATTCCAGTGTTTCAAAAATACACAAAATTAAACTTTGAAATGATGCACATTCCACAAACTAGACCTATTCAAATCAATCAATCATATGTTTCCGCAGTTCTTTGCTGATTTATTGACTTTGAGAACCAACACACAAATTGTGTAACTAGACTTGAAACTTAGAAGACCAAAATTAACCACACATACGAAGAAAGCAAAAACCTTTTTTGTTAGTGACCAACAAAACAACATCCCCTTTAACTGAACCAACACTGCATCCCTCATGAATCTTCTTAAAATTGGAACCACCTCCCGACACAAACACAGCAAGCTTCTTCCTTTTAGTTCCGTCTCTCGAACCATCGACCTCTGCTACCGTCGGAGAAAACGAAGCAGATTTTACTAGGGGTCTGATCCTCATGGCAAATCGGTCTGCGGGACTTCGGTATGAGAAGGAAAGAGCATTCCGGGAAGGCGTAAACAGAGTTGCAATCGTTTCGCGGGTATGCCGCGGCGGATTAGCCAGGATTTTGAGTTGACTCGAGAATAAAACCTGCGATTCCATTGAAATTCCGACGGTTTAATCGGCGGAGAGTCGGAAATTAATTTGTCGGAACAACCGAACAAGTGACGGGGACTGGTTAAGTTTTTTGAAGTTGCGAGAATCTCATATATACCCTAAAATCTTTTGTTTTTCCCTCGACCAAATTAATATTTATCTTTATTCCTATTATACAAATACAAATCGGGACATCTACTTAAAAAATAAAATAAGATTTATAAAATAAAATAAAAACGGATATATTTAATTTCTATCAGAAAATTATTGTGAATATTTATATTTTTTCCCGAAAATTACCGTGATTATAATTTTAAATATTTATCTCTTATTAGTTATTAAATAAAATAAATCTTATATGTTAGAAAAAACATATACTACTAAAATATTTCTAATCGTGATTTATGTTCTCAACTATATTAATAAATATTTCTCTTTATTCACAACTTTATAACATTTCAATATATACAATCTAATGTACAACAATGCTATTATATCCGCTATAAAACTACTATATAATATAGATTGACGATGTAGAACAATAAGAATCATATTCAACATGATAAACAAGATATATGTATATTTGATGGTTATAGAAACAAATAGACATTCTATACTAAGTAAAATGGTATAGACTATTGTGTTTTATATGGAATAGTATGAAATGAATTATTATACTATATAAACTTATATAATAAAATATTCGTTTCATAAATTTTTTTTTCATTTTTAAATCATTCAAACTCTTGTATAAGTAGAAAAAAAATTTATGTTTTTGAAAAAGAATAGATTTGTTTAAATTTTTATTAAAAGATATATGTAAATAAAAATACCAGAGAATAGACGAAGTCAAGAAGTAAGAAAAAATTAAGTAAAAATGGTATAATGATCTTTCTTCACTTCATGTCGAATTTGAAACTGGCGATGAATCATATAGTATTCTTATATATAAATGACGACAGATTGTGCAGAGGTCGTTAAGATGGTTCAATCATCAGAGAAATTGTCAGCTTTTCTTCCCTACATATAAGATCTCAAGCGTCTTCAGAGTCTTTTTAAAGATTTTTTCCTTTATTTTGTCCTATATTACTTAATTCTAAAGTAGATTATTTGATCCGTAATGTTATGAATTCGTCGGTTTTTGTAAACTCAGTGATTGTTAATTAGTTCTCTTCTCTTAATCTTAATTGAGTAATATTAACTAAGTAAAGTTGATATAAAAAAATAAAATAAAAGATATAATGGAAATATTATAGAAGATATAAAGAATATTAACATTTATAAGAGTTTCTCAATTTTCGTTTTAATTCAGGTTATTTGTGCTAATTTTTCCTTTTCATAATCCGATATTTATTTTAAATATTTCAATCTTATTAACTATAAAGCTAAGTTTTGATTAGCATGATCCGGCTAATAATTGTGGTATCATGAGTTTTAACTATAGATCAAATCTTACCCATTCAATTATTGACATAAAAAGATCTTACTAACTAAATAATGAAAATAATTATATATTTAAAAATAAAAATTAAGAAAACCAATTTACAAAAATAAAACTACTAGATTTCTAATTCTAAAAGGAAATAGTTCGCAAGTGGCCTTTAGTCTAGTGGCAGACGGTAAGTCCACATAAGACATGCGCACTTGCACAACCAGGGATCGAGTCCCACCGCCTATATTATGTAGGAACTTGGCTAATGGGCCGGCCTGTTGTGGCCCAATGTTGACAAAAAAAAAAAGAAATAGTTCGAGAAAAAGTATGGGAACAACCGAATCGATATGGGACACAACGATCTGAACCTTGGCTAACATTAGGAGATTTTAACGAAATTTTCGGGCATCACGAAAAAAGGGTGGATGCATCTATAGTATCAGTTCTTTTATCCCCTTTAATATCATGCTGAAAAATTGTTGTTTCATTGAATTCCCATGCACGGGTGACACTTGGTCCTAGCGAGGAATACGACATAATGAAATTATATGATGTAAACAAGATAAAGCTTTTGGAAATGAAGAGTGGCACGCGTTATTTCCGCACTCCACAACGGATTACTTACAGATGATAGGATTAGACCACAGACCAATACTATTAGAAATGAAGGAGAGCGAGGTCAAAAGAAAACCTGGTTTCCATTTCGATAAAAGATGGGTAGGAAAACCAGGCTCCGGTAAAATCCGGTTAGACGAGGTACGCGAATTTGAGGCGTAGCAAAATCTCTTACAGAATATCTAACTATCGAAGAGAGATATCTAAATGGAGGAAGAGATAGGTGGTACCCGGGAAAGAGAGAATAGAAAAGCTAAAAATAAAACTAGAGGAAATGAAACGATTAGATTCATGCCCCACAGTAGAAATACAGCAAGCAGCATATGAGCTTAGTTCCACATACAAAGAAGAAGAATCATACTAGAAACAGAAGAGTCGTAACATATGGTTACAAGAGGGGGACAAGAATACAAAATTTTTTTATGCACAAACTAAATAACGACGGGCGAAGAACATGATAGTAGGACTCTTTGATAACCATAACAATTGGATTGAACAAGAAAATGATTTAGAAGCTGAAGCTGTTTGTTATTTTGACTCTCTTTTCAAGTCAAATGATTCCTCCTTTCAGGACTATTCGTTGGAGGAAGTAGAACCTATGTTACAGAACATAATAACAGAATACTACTGGCTAAGTCCACATGAATTCTTACAAGCTGTCATGAATGCCAGCAATAAACGCTTTAGGATAGGCCAACAATCAGATCCAGTAGAGTTTATGTCGTGGCTCCTCAACACTTTGCACATGGATCTTAGAACTTCAAAGGACGCCAATAGTATCATCCACAAATGTTTTCAGGGTGAGTTGGAGGTTGTGAAAGAGTATCAAGGTAATGGAGACAAAGAAATCTCCAAGATGCCTTATCTGATGCTTGGACTAGATCTACCACCACCTCCTCTTTTCAAAGATGTCATGGAGAAAAACATAATTCCTCAGGTTGCTCTATTCGATTTATTAAAGAAGTTTGATGGAGAAACTGTGACAGAGGTTGTTCGTCCAAAGCTAGCCAGAATGAGATATTGTGTAGTTAAATCTCCTCTTTACTTGATATTCCATATGGTTCGGTTCAAGAAGAATAACTTCTTCAAGGAGAAGAACCCTACCTTGGTAAACTTTCCAGTGAAGGATATGGAGCTGAGGGACTATATACCGTCATTGCCTACTGCTGCAAAAGGTGAGAAAGTGTGCTCGAAATATAATCTAATTGCTAACATTGTGCATGATGGTAAACCTGATGATGGATACTTCAGAGTCTTTGTGCAGCGCAAGTCAGAAGAACTATGGTATGAGATGCAGGATCTTCATGTTGCAGAGACACTTCCACAGATGGTAGAACTATCGGAAGCATACATGCAGATATATGAGCAGCAGGAGGAACAAAGCATCTGAAGTTAACTTTGTTTGATTCTGAGATTCTCAATGAGATGGTTTGCTACAAGTTGAGGATAATGCTTGTCTTTCGTTGGTCATTCAAGCATTTTTATTACTTTGTCCCTCCAATTGAAGTAAACTCAGGGTTTGAGGTTAATTACTTATTTCTCCTTCTTTTGTCTCAATAGTTTTCTTTAACACACATAAGAACAAAATCTATATAAAGTTCATTTTGAATGATATGATTGTTGAATTTAATGATATAACAGAATTAAGAAAATGTCTTCACAAAAGAGTTTGCACCATAAGGCAGACTCCAATATGAAATATGATGTAAGTTTCTCTGTCTCTTCTCTTTGCTCATGAAGATTTTGCAGTCTATGAGACCAATATAATTCTATGTCACTTCTCTTGCTTTTGTTATTTTCTTGTTAAATTGTGCAGACCAATAGACAGGCATGGATTTTACAACCGAGTGGTCTTAACATCGTTTGGGGAGGTGATTCTCGATATTGGGTTATCCCTAAAGAACCAAGGTACGTTCCGGTTCATTCCCAACTTAACCGGTAAACCAACTTTGAGTTAACCAATTCATGTAATTTGTTGGATTTTAGGATTCCTGCTGAACTAGAGATGGTGAGTTGGTTAGAAGTAACCGGCTCGTTTGAGAAGATTGAACCTGGAAAGACATACCGAATTGGTTTCAAAGTCTCGTTTAAACCAGATGCGACCGGTTGGGATGAAGCCCCAGTTTTCATGTCTGCTAAAATGGGAAAGAATGACAAGTGTGTGTGGAAAAGAATCAAATCCGTTAACCAGGACTTTGGTAAACTGAAAGGTCGATCAGAACCTGTCAATATACCTGACGAGTCTGATGGCCTGTTGGAAATCTCGGTTAGCCCCAAAGTGCTTAACCAAGATACCAAGCTTCAGTTTGGTCTGTATGAGGTGTGGACAGGAAAATGGAAGACCGGTCTGTTGATTCATGAAGCCTTTGTTCAAGAAGTGTAAGAGAATAAGATAATTATCAAATTTCGTACTCTACACACGAATCTTATACCTCAAATTTCGTCATTTTAGTTATGAATAAACAACTAAACAAGCTTTAGATCATTACAATGTAATTGAAATAGAGAACACATAAATCAAAAGGGTACCTTTCTTGAACAAGTCTCAAAGTTCTGTGTGGTAATCTTCCGGTTTAAACCACATAGAGAAATCAATTCCTTTTGTCTTCAAACTCTCGGTGGCTGGTGCGATTCTCTCCAAAAGCTACAACGAATAAAACCAGAAATATGTCAGAACTGCTCTCTAAGCACAACAGATTAAAATGCATTAACAGTTCATTAAACCTTTGAGTGAAGAACGCCGTTGGACACCAGAACAGACCTATCGAACACGGAAAACTTCCCTCCGTCCATTCGAGTCACAGCTCCTCCAGCTTCTTCGACTATCTGTGTACATGTTAAGACAAGGATTATACTCTACAACATATATGTAGTTCTGTGAGAAGATTAACAAAGAGGCACAAAGAATATTACAAGAGCACCAGCAGCCATGTCCCATGGCTTTAAACGGTACTCCCAATATGATTCTGCAATCCCAAGTGCCACGTGACACATGTCAACTGCTGCAGCACCGAGTCTTCGCACTCCCCGACTCACATCAGTGAACTCTTTGAACAATTCCATGTTAGTACTCCATGCATCATCATGTTCATACCCAAACCCTGTGATAAGAAGTGCTCTCTCCACCTACATATAAATCCAAATATATGTGTGATGAAACCAAAACCATTGCACACACCGTGCTGAAACTGAACTAAAGTCCATATAAGTTACTTACAGCATCTGTTTTACTAACATGAATTTTTTGCCCATTACACAATGCTCCACCACCTAAGAAATAGACTAGTTAGACAAATCTCAAAAACAGAACCAAACTTAGCGTACATTAGCTTGTCACATTGTACCTGCAGTTGCAGAAAAGGTTCGAGTATTCCAGCACATCGGACCACCGACAAACTCTACCTGCATGATGAAAGTTTAAGATTTTACTTATCTTATTTATCAGAGAATCAACAAAGAAGGATTGTAATAAGTAATAGCTAGTTTGGCAAGTATAAAGTTGATCTACCACACAAGCAGCAGCGGGATTTCCACGATACAGAACACCCACAGAAACAGCAAAACTTGGATATCCATGAGCGAAATTTGTTGTTCCATCTACGCACGAAAACAAAAGATTATTACTCACATTCCAGAGATTCCACACACATGAGGGGAAAATAATAGACTTGTAAAGAGAAGAAAACCTAGTGGATCAATGCACCAGAGGTAATCAGAAGATGAATCGCCGATAATACCTCCTTCCTCACCAAGAATAAGATGATCACTGAAATTCTTTTTCACTACCTCCAAAATAGCAGCTTCGCTTGCTTTATCAGTACTTCAAATTCAGCAAATACGAACAATTCAATGCTTTAGGCATTCAAGTCAACATATTAAAACCTCAATCTATACAGCTAAAGTACATTAAAGACTGAAAGTTCTTATGTTTAAGTCCTTACTCAGTTACCAAGTCACTGAGGCCTTTATAAGTGATATTCCTTGGCTTGTTTACAGCTTCCATGACAACCTATCAAAATAGAAAAATTAAGCGAAAATCATCATTTCAAATTCGAACTATATTCTTCTCCTTCTGCTCGATGAACTCGATTCGTCAAGAGTTTTTCTTCCAATAAATAAAAATTCTAATACACTAATGTAAAGACACGAAATTTCGAACCTCGGAGCCGGTTTTAGCGGCGGCTTCAACGACTTCAAGGAGATGTGCCGGCGATATAGGTCCAGTGGATTTAGCGCCTATTCTGGGATACTGCGTCTGATCAGAAATCTCAGAAAGAATAGCTTTTGTTTGAAGTCTTGTCGTCGACTTGATGCTGTTAGACAAGTTCCTCAAACACCCATGTCGGAAATTTCCAGTTACTGTCCGGCAAGAAAATGGATTTTGCAGCGGAAGAGATGATCTGGATAAGTGAGAGATTCTCATAGTCATGTTTCCTGACAGAATAAGAGACCTTCCCATTGGTGATGTCGCCGGAGAATTTGTTCAGTTACCCGATATCGAATTCTTCTTTTTGGATTTTGTTTTGAAGTTATATCAATCAACGTGGCCGAGTGAGTGGACAAACAAGAGAGGGTCTCAGCTGATAGAAAGACCCAAAAAGACTCATATTTATTGAATATCTATTATCTCAAAAATATTACAAAGATATAATTTTCCTAATAACAATTTGGAAAATCACAAGTAAAATGCTGATTGATCAAAATTGCATGAATTTAGAGATGAGATCAAACAACAAAATTGGAGTTCCTTCTTCATTCTCTTGCAACAATGGAGAACAAAATGTGTTACAAGTAATTAACAAAGACCTGATATTGTTTATTGATCTCATCTCTGAATTCATGTAATTGGGGAAAGAAAAATCCCACCTTTATTGTGTCCTGCTTCATAGCAGCTTAGAAATTTGAAGTTTTGGACTATGAATTCTTAATTTCAACCCAAAAATGATCTGCATATGAAGTACCAATTCAGAACCTTTGATCCTCTTATCTTCCTCAAATTATCTGCACATCTTCTACCACTTGGATGTGGCAAAATCAGAGTGATATATTCCCAATTCCCAGAGATATTCATCAGTAATTCCATGATCTCTCATCTCCAACACATCAAGAAATAATCAAAATTTCAAAATCCCTAAACTCTATTCCCCCAAACACGCAGCTCACAAAAGCTTTCAAGGCCAACAACAATGTCAAACTCTTCAACTGATCATCTTCGTTAGATAATAGCTAAGACTGCTCAAACTGTCGCTGATGGCGAGAAAGACAGAGAGAAAGTAAAAATTGAGCGTCTTCGCACTGTTTGCGCTTGATGCTTGTTCCACCGCTAGAGCAAAACGACCTTACCGCCTCGAATTCCCCCGGACAAGCCTCCGCCACCACACACTCAGCCAACGCCTTGTTCAGTTGTTTGCAACCGGATCTCCTTGCCGGCCCTTCCGGCATCCGACGGTGGCACTGCAACAGGGCTTCCTGCAACCGGTCACAAGATCTCATCGGAATTCTCTGATTTCCGCGGTGAATCCGTCTCAATCTCAAATGTCTTCTAGTTCTACCATTAGTTGGTATTGGGCTTCTGTGTTGTCAGCCATACTATCTTATTAGATTGAGTGAAGCCCATTTATTAACACCACACACCAAATTACATATTCATTTTCGTTTCTTATTTTCCCTGTTTTAACAAAGTTTATGCCTTTATGGTATTCTAAATTTCCTATTATGAATAAATTTGTTTTCTCATATGGTATTAGTACAATGTGTCAAATCTTTCATCAAGCTCAGTAACAAATATTATCTTTCTTTGATAACCAAGAGATTCCGAATATTTAGCCTATAATCTACCCAAAAGCCGGCTACTTTTTTCTAAGACAAGTGACCAAGTGACTCGAACTCAGCATCTCCACCTAAAAAATTCACCGTCTGACCAAAACTGCTTGGTTTACCTTGCAATGTTACCATCATTTGTAAAGCAAATTCATCTTCTCGTGACAAATTAGTCATTCATAACAGAACAGTATCATTCACTGTTTTATTATTTTTACTTTTCTTCTTAATTATTATGTTAAAGTCAATTACATGTGGTGGTTAGACGACTTAATCAAATATAAATAGGAGAAAAAGTTTGTGACTTTTGAGTCTTTGCTATTAAGGTTCCTTAAGAGAAGTGGTTATTGATGTGATCGATGACTACTTGCCATTGGGCTTAGACCAACTAAATTGTTTACTACATTCGTCATGATCACGTTGTCATTTGTCTATTCTCTTGGTTTATCTTATTAATTACTATTTATTTCCACAAATCTTTTTATTGATACATTGATAGTATATTATGTTGATTTCTGATCTTATAGTTAATAAGTATGAATTGTGATATCTGTCCAAAACCCTAGTTTTTACAGATTCCAGGGTTCTTATAATTTTGGTTTCTACGCATTGACCTCTTGGCCTAATTTTGGTTTATTTTTTCTATATACAAACAACTACATTGGTACAAAACTACAAATGATCAAAATACATTATAAACCAACCATGCATTAAAATAACATATGAAAGTTTGAGAAAGAATAAAAAATTTCATGATCTTAATACAATTCGCCATGTGCTATCCAAATTAACATAAACAAAGATTAGAATTGCTGATCAGCGCAGAGAAGCTTCTTGAATGATCAATGTCGATCATTTGCATTAGAGACTGCCAACATTATAAATAACAATCTGCCAAATAAACAGAAAATAGCAATAGTATGCAAGATTGTTCTTAGATATGTGATCTTTAACCAAGTAAGGATATTATAGCTAGATCTCATTGCATAGCAAACTCAATAAACCAATCATAAGATTCCATGTTAAGAAGTTATCATCAGCACTTAATTAATGTAACCATTAAAAAGATGGTTTACTTAATTAATTCAAAAGTTATAGATTTTTTATTCAATAAATTCTTTTTAATTAGTCTGGAAAAATTAAGATATAACTTGGTACTAATTGGATTAATTATGCGTCTTGTCACCATACTGATAATATATTTATAAAATAGAATTATGTTAATAAAATAATAAAATTTAGCAAAGGTCAAGGCAAAAGAAACACATAGGCCACATGTAAACGCGTTGCTACCAACAAACATGAGCTTGTGACATGTTCATATAATTAAACAGTATCTAAAAACATATATCCGTATATTGCGGAGGATGAAATGATGATACATATCTCAAAATAACTCATAATTATAGCAAAGAAATTCACACATATGATTCCATTTTAATTACGATTGAAGTAGGTAAAAATGAAAAGAGAATAAGTAATTGTATTGTTACCTTGAATTGATGATGATGATGATGATAGAGAGGAAGTCGTCGAAGTCAACGCTAAATATTGCTTTTTTCATGAAGATCAAGTTTATCGTTTTGCCATTGTTGGTTGGTGATTGAGTGAATGAAGCTGCAGAATGACCTGGTACTACTATCTATATACACATACACACACACACACATATATATATGTATATATGTTGTATGTAGTGATAACCAGATCATGCTGGCAGCTTCAGCCTCTCAAAACCAACATATGTCGATTTGAAAATCGAACATGAAACATTATAATTGAAATTGAATCAAGTATAGAAGATAATAAGAAGAGAAGTGTCCTCTCTTCATTAACAGGAAGTAAATAGACTGGAAAGATATCTCAACTTGATAACCTTATTTAACCAAAAACAAAACAAAACAAAAAGAAGAAAGAAGAAGAAATTTATAATCTTTATCGACATTCTTTACACACATATATACAATTATTTAAAATAGTAATATGACACGTTACGTACAGATGATTTGTTGGATACATGGACCACAAATGTATATTTTTGTATTTTTAAAATAGTCATTTTTTTATCAAATATCAGTGATGATAATGTGTAGAAGACGCGATTATATTGTAAATTTGTATAAGCTTTCATCCTTTATAATTTGCTTTATTAGATAGTACAAAATATGTAAAGTGATTTTAAGTTAATTTAGCAGTATGAATTATAGAAGTTTATATTATAATAACACCATAACATTGTACAAAACATATTTGAGTGTTGACAAAAAAAAATACATATATTTGAGTGAGTGACAAAAAAAAACTTAGAATAACAATAAAAGTCAAAACATAAAGAAATTAACAGTTGGCACAACATACCTACTCAAATCTAATGTCAAACATTTTTGGGTTAAAATAAAATAAAATATCGACATTTCCCTGAATAATATAAGAATACATAAAAACCATTAAAATGTTATTTAATTATTGTGAAAGCTATATAGAAAATTTAAAAAAGAAAGGATGAGGAAGAGAAGATAGGGTTTTAGGAATCAATGGTTGAGACAAAAGAAAAGGATACGACCCAATACAAAATCTTCATTTGCACGCCTCTTCTGTCTTATTGCTTCTCTTCTTCCTTCACCATCCATCCAATGTATATTGTTTACACGTAAATACATAATAAAAGACACACACACATATATATATATAATATTGTATATATATGTATGTATGTATATATATGAACAAAAAACGATATTTATAAATTATTGTGTGAAAACTTCGATTTTTTCGCACTAACAACGCTAATTAACTCATTCAAAATATAATCAAGATTGAAAGTTCTGACTATGAGATATGCAAATGCTATATTAATATCGTACTAAGTCTATTCTTTTTCATTGTAGTGGGGAAAATAAAAAATAGTTTTAGAGAGTAAAGTTTGTGTTATAGATTAGATCTGGTCGATTCAATTGGTGGAAAAAATTTATTTTATTGATTATAAAGATTATTTGATCAACTAATACTCAGGCACAACACCACATTCAATTTATTTAATCACAAAACTGACCATGTTCGGATACAATATATTTTGTATAAAATACTTATAGTAAACCAATTATATGATTAACTGGATATGCTGCAAAGTTGTAATAAATAGAGGTTCGAATGTCACAAGATTTTGGTTGGAAGATTGACTTGTCTTTACTTATGTGTTGTCTCTTGCCATCTCTAGTCGATCTTTGTGTTTATAGATTTATAAATCTAAACATTTCCAGTTGTATGTACAAATATATACCATAAGTTCCCAATTTTACTTTCAACATAGATTTATATGTAGATATTTTATGTCAACAATTGGATCGACAATTTATAATCTGTAGCTAAATTCATCCTTAAATCTCTATCAATATTAAATAGGACAAATATGATTCTTTAGAATTGAATTCTGGTGGTGAAGCAAACAGAGATAACACTCAGCCACTTAATAAAAACATTTATTCTTCTTGTAAACGAGATTATAAAACATAATATACACACTAGTTTGATTATTTACGATCTGTAATTAGTTTTCATTTCTTAGAATAAATTCTTTTACTACTAAGAGTTGATATGTATGTTCATAATATAAGATATATATGTACATTTCTTGTCTTCATAATAACTACACAAAAAAAAAGTTTGATGCTATGAGTAACACCATTAATTGCTTTCTTTGTTTTTGTTGTTATAATTGATGTAAATAATTTAATAGTTTAATAATTGGGTCCATAGAACGTGATTATGTTTTAATGTCTCCAATGAATGAATAAGAGAAGATAATTAGACGTTATTAAGTGTGATGAACAAAATTTCTGACTCTTGTCTTTTTTTGGTTTGACAATTAGTTTGTGAATAAGATTCGTTAACCAAACCAAATCAATGACGTAATTACTTATGTCTGTCAAAATGCATTTGCCACCTAGCAATTATATATTATATACATTCGAATTATATATTTTTGTATTATTATTTTAAAGCTAGTAATTTAAAACAAACACAAAACGATTTTTGATTCTTTAATTTTACATATTATTTTCTAATTAAAAAACACAACATAATATAATATATCCAAGATGGAATTTTTTAATGTCAAGCAAAGATTGTTTTACATGCTATATTATAAAATTATATGGTTGCTTTTTATGTTACGTTTATACATTAAAGTGGAAACAAACTGATAATTTGTAATGGTTATCGTGTTTAATAAGAATTATACGACTCTTTGGAATCGATTTCGTGTTTAATAAGAATTACTTGTTTTGTTTTATTGTGATAAGCTTTTAATATAATAATAAATTTTTGTGTAATTGTACATTTGCAAGTGTTTGTTAATGATGCTGTTTTTTTTTATAAGTTCGAACTTAACTAACCTAAATTATTGTTGTGGCTATAATTGAGGCTACTGAAAGCAAATAAAATCTCTTACATATTGCACTGTGCAATATGCTAAATTTAGTTATATATGACTAAGGAAGCCAAGTAAAATCCCTATTGTACATCAACACATTATAATGAGAGATGTTCCAACTCAAATATCACCGTTGTTCTAAGCTCTTTTCATTCTACCACCACACGATTATAGTGCTGGCTTAATGATGGTGTTGGTTAGTTTTGCTTCTTAATTTAATAGAAAATCTCGACAAGCTCTACTCCAACACTTCCAGGCCTCAAAACCTTCTTTACGCCTGAACACAAACTGTAGCCCATTTCTTTCTTTTGCCAAATATCTTCCTGCACAAACCTTAAGCGAGAGCTTAACAATCTGATTTATATACTAAATGCCATCAAAACTCTGCTTAGATCTTCAAAGTAATCGATCAAGCTATTAGGACTACAGCTTGCAACTTTAATTTAGTTGATCTTATGTTTTGTAAAAGGTTATACGAAGTTATTATTCTTTTAACTTTTATAAGGTAGCCACTTACATTAACACTCTCGAATTCCTATCATCCAAATTTTATACATAAAAGTGAATTCTCTCAACGAAGATGATGCCTGTGAAACCAAAAAAGCTTTAATGTAAGCAAATCTGAAATCTGAAATCCATTTTTTTGAATGAAGAACATACATAGATATACCTTAGTGTTTCCTTCGTTCCTTTACGGATTTTGCAACGTATTGTTGGGAGCCCTAACTTCTGATGCGCCTCGTATCTGTGACAACCTGAGAAACCTGCAACAATGGAAGAATTTATCATCTTATAACAAGTATAAATATAAGAGTTGATTATAAAAATAGCACAAGAAAAAAAACGAATATAGAAAGCACCATAGTAAGCTCCATCAACTTCAATCACATCGATCTGTTGACAAACGACCAAGACTCAACGACATTAGATTCTAAAATATTAATATGTGATTCTGAATTTTTTGAAGATGAATCGAAGGATATTCAAAATCAAAATTGGATCATAAGAGAAGAGAAGAAGAATAGAGATAGTTTGCTTAAACCGGAACTTGAAGACCGATTTCGCTGATACTATCCATAAGTTCCTTCACTTTGTTCTGATCATTGGATCTAGTTCGCATCAATGGCCTTCTAATTTTATCCAACGGCAACTCCACGATCATCGGCCCTACACCGCCGCTAGATCCACCGCTTACCGCCGGCGAGCCTAAAATTAAATCAAACAGAGAGCCCTTAGCTTCAACTTCAGCTTCAAGCTTAATATTAGACTTCTAGGGATTAAGATAACTTTACCATTAGATGAAGAAGCTGAAACGGAGAAGCTCCTCGAGCTAATTGGTGGAAATCGCAGTACCAAATTCGCCATTTTCGTCGTTTCCTCTCCTCTGTATCTCCAAAAAAATTATTGTATAAATAATATTTATTTGAAATATTTGTGAACGACATATAAAGATTTAATCCGACGTCGTATACTCGTAAGTTTAAATGACGTCGTCGACCTTCAAAAATGTCAAGAAAAGTCCGATAGAAGAAACTGGTTAACGAAGCAGTGCTTCAATGGCTGTCACTTCCTCCTCTATGCTGCTTCTTCGGTAAAACTCGCTCTCTCTAGCTTCATCGACTTGTAAATTTCTCACTACTTTGGTTTAATGGCGTCGAGTTTGTATAGCCCCAATTTGACTGGGCCCAATTTTTCAGCCCAAATCGTTTAGGCCCAATAAGAAGTGGCCCACTAACAGAAGGGCCCAAGTACGCATGGCCCACATCCGGCCAAAATGACACCTGTACGATGACAACGAGCATAAGGTTCCGACACGTGTCCCATAGACCTACATGCGAGCTGACACTTGTGATCCGTGACCACCTGCTCGCCATCATCCTCAGTCCACTATAAAAGGGAGGCCTAGATCAACAGAGAGACCATTCGAAAAATCTTTGGCAATTGAGAAGAAAAATCAACTCGACGAGCGTAACAAACGAATCGACGAACACAACTTAAAAAGATCTTATCGACGAACGTAAGTTATCAACATAATTTAGGATATTAAAATGACGAACGAGAGAACGAAAATTTTGAACGACGAGCGTAGTTTAATCGACGAACCTAAACACCCTAAGTGGTGAGGCAATCGACGAGCGCAAGAATAAAAATATAAACGACGAACGCAACTTTACATAATCTGATCGACGAGCCTAAACACCCCGAGTGGTGAGGCAGTCAACGAACGTACACTAAATCGGCACATTGACGAACAGAAATTCAACTCCTACACCTGTGAATTAAACACCCTAGTGGTGATATATACTGACGAGCGCACTAATAAGACACAATTTACCGATCGACGACCGCACGATCGTCGACCGTTATTCCAGAAAGAAACAACGAGCAATTAGTGGTTGACGACCATCTGACCATATAAACGAGAATCTCAACCCACTCAATCTCCATGTCCCTTCGAAACTAAGAACTACGAATTGACTTGATTCCGTAAAACGGATACGTAGGCAGCCCATACAACGGTTCAGTCAAAAATCACAAATATCGTTCGTATTTAAAGTGTGCTAAGACTGGTACGAACAGAGTTTGTCGTTTTCAGGAGCTTCTCTTCGGCGGGCAGGGTTTGTCAGTCTGTTCGTACGACTACGAGAATCTTCACCACTAGAGAACTTATTAGGGCTACTCCTCGTACGCGTTACGCAAGGTGAAAATTTCTTCACTCTTTTCTGTTTATGTGGATAAATTGGAATTGAGCTGATTGGTTTCATCGCTCCGGTAGGTCCATCTGTTCTACTCGTGCTTCGCACAATGAAGAGGCGGCCGCGAAGGCTGCGGCTGCTATTGCCGATACCGGAGCTCCAACCATGTATGGTTTCTCAATTTCCTCGATTTTGATCTGTTGTTTGTGGTCACATTAAGATAATCATCTAAGTTATGAAATGCTGGGGTTAAAAACCTGAGAATTAGTAAACCTTCGGAGTAGAATTTTGACTCAAGGATTTACCTTATTCGGTTTCTATATAGTTTGGAATCTGGAGATGGGTTTTAGGATCAGTTGCTGACTTGCTGAGTGTCCAAGCAATCCATATTTGAGTTTTTGTTATAAAGGAGCCAAAGCAAACATCTGACATTTGTTATATTCTTGGAGATTTATGACAAAAACGTTTAATATTTATCTTTTGGATTTTGATTTGACAAGATTATAGCAAAAGAAATTCCATCAGACATTGTCTACGAAGATGAAAACGTTTTGCCATTCAGAGACATTAACCCTCAGGCCCCTGTTCATGTTTTGATCATCCCGAAGTTGAGAGATGGCTTGACTACGCTTGGCAAGGTGAGTTTCCATTCAGACTTGACATTCAATCTGTTTCTGATGGGGCTGAATTGGCCCCAGCAGTCCTAAAATCGTGATTCGTGGTCTCTGTTTGAGAAACAAAAATGCTTTGGTCTCTCTCAGGTTGCATATTTGAAACCAAAGTCGGAAAACAGATAGGTTAATGTCTTTCTTGATTAAACTTGTTCGGCTTCTCATGCCAACAAATAGCTTATTCATGTTTCATTGTACTCTTCTCGTGCCTTCTCGTGACTGCCTTTGGTCTGCTCTAGAAGTTCTAAATAAATATCATCCTGTGGCCAATATCATTGTGTTCTGTAACAAGTAATGACTAGCATTATGCCAATATCATTGTGTTAAGTACATTTTAATGCTGCCTATTCGTTGTGATGTAAATAATGTTAAAAGAGTGAAGTTTTTCTTTTAGTGTGAACAGATTCACATCTAAGCTGAACATATGTTCCCTTAAAATGTCATCGCAGGCTGAACCAAGACACGTAGAGATTCTTAGCCAACTTCTGTACGCATCGAAGATTGTTGCTGAAAAAGAAGGCATCCTTGATGCAGTGCCGGCCCGGTATAATTTGATGTCTAAAGCAAGTTAAAAAATTGATGCCTTAATTTTTTTGCGATAAATTTTTTTATTCTTACATCACGTACATCAGAGTTTGTACTCCAAAGGTCGAAGACTACTAAAATATTTAATAAATAAAAAAGAAAGAACCAAATGTAGGTGTTAAATTAACTATCAACCTAAACTTAACTATCTATCATTTTCAGTAAGACCTTAAGGCTAATATAGATACTTTCACAATCAACAATTTTTCTATAAATTTTGGCTATAAAAATGGTTTTAGTTGATATACTACTTGTAATACACCACAATAAACGTTTTTGTTGATGTATGATTTTATAACATTTCGTATCTATATATAAAAAAGTAAAAAAGTCTCGAATAAACAAATACAAAGTATTATAAATCTTTTTAATTAGGAAATGAAATGACGAGAAGAGAGGTGATTGTAGATACCGAGTTATTAAGCAGTATCGTTTAAAAATTAATCAATTTGTTGTAGAAAATTAATTTTAATCATGTTTAACCATATTTTGTTTAACATTTACACATTTGTAGAACTGCAGGTTCAATACTTGCAGAAATATTTATTTAGGATTTCAAAATTTAAGCTTATGACTTGATTAAAAACATGAATAAAATCAAGAATGTAAACGAACAAAGAAACAAAATCAGTAATGTTGTTAGTCATCACTTACATTTATTTAAATTAAACATCATTATGGTAAATAACTAAATATAAAATAAATGTAATAAAATTTACAACAGACCAAAAAAGGTAATAAATATCCCCCTGTACACAACCTTACACTATCTACCATGATTTCAACATTCAACACCCTATTTTTTATTCCACATCATCTTTTCTTTCATCCACCTCATAATTCAACACTTATTTTTATTTTACACTCTACAACTGCTTTATTTAAAACACACTAAAATTTTATTGAAACACACATAATTATTATAATATTACACATACAAACCATAAAACTCTTACATTATAATTTTTTATATAAATATTTTAGTCTCTAAACATTCCGAATTGTGTCCATATATGTTTGACTAAATCTGCTTGCAATTCGTGATGTATATTCGAATCGCGCAACTCAGATTTAGCACGCACATGATTTGAAAATGCAGGAAGCACCTCAGTCGAGAATGGTTGTGGTGTACTATACCCACTTGCCTCAGAAATTTGGAGGATACCCATAATTGGGTATATGTTGGGGTTGGTTAGGAGGTTGATTTTGAAATGGATAATTGTTGGGATTTGGGTAGTTGAAAGAGTAATTACCAGAATTTTGGGGATTGAAAGAGTTATTATTGGGATCCATTTTGACAAAATAAGTTGTCTTTTTTCTGTGTCCAAATCAAATGAAGCGAGTCTCTATTTATAGAGTATAAAAAATTATAAATTTTGATATAAAAATAAAATAAAATTAATTTTTATATTATCCAATAATTGAGTTTAAAAGATAAAGGTGAAAAAATAATATAAAGAAATTTGAACAACAAATGAAACATTGACAAATGTGTTATCTTCTTTGTCTCTCCTTCCATCCATTTTTGGTAACCCCAAATATGTCCCAAAAAGGGACTACGACAAGGAGACCTATTATCACCATGCCTTTTTATTTTATGCACAGAAATTCTTGTTTCCAAATTAAGGAAAGCAGAACAATGGTATCTCCATTGCGAGACAAAGTCCAAGAATTTCACATCTTCTTTTTGTGGATGATAGTCTCTTCTTTTGTAAAGCTACAGTCGAAGATACCTCCCAAATCATTAGAATCCTTAAAGAGTATGAGTTGATTTCAGGGAAAAAAATTAATTTTGAAAAGTCCTCAATATAATTCGGACACTCTTTCCCAGATATTGAGAAAAGAGTTATCCATAGTATTATGGGTATTAATCAATTAGGGGGTATAGGGTCTTATCTTGGGCTACCTGAGAATATTGGTGGAGCTAAAACCAAAATTTTTGCTTTTGTCCGGGATAAGCTTTAGGAAAGGATCACTAGTTGGTCTTCTAACCAAAGACCAACATCGGGTTTGGGGCATGATTTATATCTGAATCTTACTATAGACCAATTTATTGATTCTCGTTCAAGATCCTGGCGGGAGATTCTGCTCCGACAATATTTTTCTCCGACTGATGTCCAACTCATTTTAGGTATTGTAATACCTCCAAGGTTTAGATCTGATTCCTGGGGATGACACTTTACTAAGACGGGACGTTACACGGTAAAATCTGGGTATCATACCGAAGAGACTAAATCTCTACTTGAGGTAAGACGATTAGGTCCAAATTTCACGGCTTTACAAGCTAAATTTTGGAAGGTTAATTGTCCTAATAAGATTAAACATTTTATGTGGCAAGCATTATAGGGATGTACAGCGGTAAAGAAAAATCTAAATAATCATGGTATTAAATGTGATTCCTGATGTAGCCGATGTGAGGTAGAGGGGGAGACGATAAATCATGCTCTTTTGAATGCCCCCCGGCGATTCAAACTTGGGCACTTTCGTCTATTCCCTCTGCTGTATATATTTTCTCGAGCAATTCATGTTGGTATAACCTTGACTATCTGTTCTGGAGAGTTCCAGATCATGTTGATGTTAAACTTTTCCCATGGATTATATGGCATATCTAGAAAGCAAGAAATGATAAGTACTTTTCATGTACCGATATAGACCCACGAGACATTATTTCTCAAGCTAAGCTAGCTACTTCAGAATGGTTTAACGCAAGACGTATTGAAGCGTGTACTACTCATTCTAGGATCTGCTCAGGATCGGTGTGGTCAGAGGTAGCTGCCCCGTTCATTGGTCACCGAGGTTTCACTGGGCACAAATGCTTTGTGGACGGTTCGTGGAAGAGTTCTGATATTTGTTCTAGACTTGGTTGGATGTCCTTCCTTGATTTGGTTCAAGGTGTGTGTTTGGGAGCTCGTGCAATCAGGTGAAGTTTATCAGCTTTGCACTCAGAGGTTGAAGTTGTGCTATGGGCAATGGAATCTCTACTTTCCCTACAACATCTTGAAGTGTAGATGGCGACAGACTGTGCGGATGTGTTGAAAATAATGGAGTATCCTGAGGAGTTGCCAGCTTTCCAACCATACCATGAGGATTTCTAAAGGTTAAAGTCTATGTTTCGCTTTTTCACTCTTCATGTAATTCCGAAATCTCTAAACCACAAAGTTGATGCTCTCGCTCGTAATATTAGAAAGTCGGCTTTTAGTTTAGTGTTGTAATACAACTTTTCACCTTTGTGTGGTCTATTAATATATCCTGAGATGACAAAAAAAGAGTATTTTCTATTATAAAAATATAAACAGCTGAAGATTATATATATATATATATATATATTTTTCTTTTTTATAAACCGAGTTCAAAATTTTTGATCCGTAATTTCTTCTGATACCCACAACCGTTGATAATACATAAATCATCCCTCTCCAATAGAGTTCATGACTTTTTATATAATATATGTATATTATTAGGTTCCGAAATATTACATACCTAAAAACTAAAATATCTATATTTAATCTTTCTATTATCATATATAATAAAAATTTGCCAATGCAAGGAGAACTCACTTTTCCTTTTCCCTTGTTAAGCTTGTATATTTGTTGCTGCTGCATGAACTCAAACTACATAATTAAAAACAAGACGATTACAACAAAATCAAACATTAAAAACGTGAAATTTGGGAATTTATGTGTGTGTAAACCTTAAGAGATCGAGCATGTTGGAGAGAAGATTCGAGTTGGAGTTCAAAACGAAGGAGATCGTCGTAGGTTAAAAGATTCAAACCATGTCCTTCGTACAATTGAAGATTCCGTTTAAGATTCTCTATCTCTCTCATCATTGATTCCTTCGTCTTCACACAATTTGTACACTGATTCTATATATAAGAAAATTTTATTTTTGTTATTGATCATTTTTATATATTATCTCTATGAATTTAAATATTAATTAAAAAAAACAGGAAGAATTTTAATTACTGGGTGGAAACTGTGGTCTGCAGTCGTATGACGACCTTTTATTTCCATTTGGTATCTCATGATGAGATTCTCCATGCTGATTTGCAAATATCAAATAAATTTTGGAAATTAATTTATAAAAAAACAGACCAAAAATGTTAATGAAAATGATTGCCGGAATAACATTAATTATATGAATTGTTTTTCCTTAGAATCAAACCTTTGACATGCATATTTATAAGAAAACGCTCTCTTATTTCTTTGTTTCGTTTTTTTAAGAAAATCTATGTAAGAAAATATTACGGAAGATATTTTGATTATTTGTAATAACAAAAAGAACTCATTTATTCTGTCCATATAACAAAAGAGTTTTGTTATGTGTGAATTCCACCGAAACAAGAACACATGTACATATGTTTGATATGTGTGAGTAAATGATAAATGTATAAATAAAGCTGGTGGAGTTAGAGCAGAAATGGTAGAGCTTGTCCGAATGGGAGAAGATGATGAGACCAAGATGGACATCGCAGAGAACAGAGAGTTCATGTGCCTTATTCATTAGACTCTTTCTTCTCTTTGAGAATGTCACTTGTCTCTTTATTTTCTCCTCTAACTTTTTTATCACTCTTTTACCTTTCTTCATCCTTCAATCAATGGCTTTTTCTAAAACCCTAATTTCATGAGAATACTAAACAAAAGAGAAATTAAGAGAGAGTGAGACAGAGAAACTTAAATGCTTTCTTTTTCTTTGTACCATATATATATAACCTTGAGATGAACAATTTACTATTTATGTATGCATTGCTTTTCATATTATGTGGGAATTTTTTCGATGTTTTATATTATTGGGATAATATATTATGATTATCTTCTATACATAACACAATAAATATTGAAGGTAACTGAATTAGTGCAGTTTGGAAGCTTCAATAACCTTACTTTTTTTTCTTTTGTAAAATCAGAATATTTTTTCCCACTCTCACCAACATTCGACAATTAGTATATTTCTTTAGGTAAATTATACAATTTTTATTAAAAAGAAGAAGTTATTAATTCAATAATTATCTCAAATATAATCACAGTTTTATCAATGTAAAGCCTGAATTATAAAGTTGATATGGACAGTTAACTGTTGGGACCAAAAGTCTATGTGATTATCCTGCACCTATGATTCAGTCCAAGAAAGCAATATTATTCTGAAGTGTATAATTTTCTATAAATGCAAACCTCTGAAATTAGTATCACAACTTCATCAACATTTATAAATCAAACTCATATTTACAAAAGTTTAACATCATTAATTTTTCTGTTTGCTCTTTCTAGCAACCTAGATCCTATTTTTTTTAACTCTGTGTTTACCTTTACATTTATAACGTGACAAAATGAAATATATTATATATTAACTGATTAAATTATCGAAAACACAGAGACAAACAAAATAAATTATTTTTTGATAAAAAAAAATCTAGGCCCCGTTAGTAATTGATGTTGTTGTTTTGTAAGAGATGAAAATTAAATTAATTATATTCTATTTTGTTTTTGATTAGTTTAATTTTAATTTTTTATAAAAAAATTTGCTCTTCAAAATAATGAAAATAATTATCAATCGGGTTTTACTAAATATTTTACTAAAACAGAACAAAAGAAAGTCATTAGCTAAATTGCATGATTGCGTTCATGAATATAGAACTTGTAGTCGTATATAGACTTTGACCAATTACACATTTCCCATAAAATAAAGCTAAATAAAATTCCATTATACTAATTTTAAAGCAAAAAAGTAAATAAACTTGAAAAAATAAAATAAAAGATTTGGTACAAAACGGGTCAAATACTTAAACGTGTTGAATGAGTTCCCAGAAGTTTCCAATAAAGTCTTTTCCATCAATTTTTCATCGTCTTGATATCAACAAAACACCTTCAATAAAAGTATCATCTTTTTTCTCAGATTTCGATATTGACCCGTCGGTGTTTCTTCATCTTTCCTTTTGTCTTCATTTTCCGATCAAGCCCAGAAATTTTCCTCAACTCGAAACAACCCACCATGGATCTTCAACCAGAAGAGCTTCAGTTCTTAACGATTCCACAATTACTTCAAGAATCAATCTCCATTAAGAAACGATCTCCTAGAACTTTCTACCTCATAACCCTATCCCTAATTTTCCCTCTTTCCTTCGCAATCCTTGCTCACTCGCTCTTCACTCAACCGATTCTTGCTAAACTCGACAAATCTGACCCACCAAACTCAGATCGTTCTCGTCACGATTGGACTGTTCTTCTAATTTTTCAATTCAGCTACTTAATCTTCCTCTTTGCTTTCTCTCTTCTCTCAACAGCTGCTGTTGTCTTCACCGTGGCTTCACTCTACACAGGAAAGCCAGTCTCTTTCTCATCAACCATCTCTGCAATTCCCAAAGTCTTTAAGCGACTCTTCATCACTTTCCTTTGGGTTGCTCTTTTGATGTTTGCTTACAATGCAGTCTTCTTCGTTTTCCTCGTGATTCTCCTAGTAGCTCTTGATTTGAACAGTATGGGTTTAGCTATTATAGCTGGAATCATAATCTCTGTTCTTTATTTCGGTGTTCATGTGTATTTCACTGCTTTATGGCATTTAGGTAGTGTGATCTCTGTTCTCGAACCGGTTTATGGACTTGCCGCTATGAAAAAAGCTTATGAGCTTCTTAAAGGGAAGACTAAGATGGCTATGGGGTTAGTCTTTGTTTACCTTTTGCTCTGTGCATTGATTGGAGGTGTTTTTGGAGCAATTGTGGTTCATGGTGGAGGAAAGTATGGAACTTTCACTAGAACCTTTGTTGGTGGATTGCTTGTTGGTGTTCTTGTGATGGTTAATCTTGTGGGTTTGTTGGTTCAAAGTGTGTTTTATTACGTTTGCAAGAGTTATCATCATCAGACGATTGATAAGACTGCTTTGTATGATCATCTTGGTGGGTATCTTGGAGATTATGTGCCTCTTAAGAGCAACATTCAATTGGAGAATTTAGACATTTGAAGAATGTTGAGAGGATTTTCTGGTATTGTTTTCTTCTCTTATTGTCACTTTCTCTTTCTCTATCTCTGTGGTATGTAAACATTGGAACAGAAGAAGGAGATGTGTATGTATTAGTCTCAATACACGTTGTTGTTGTTTTTTGATTTAACTAATCCATAATTTGAACGATTTTGAGTTTATCAGTTTGGTGCTGTTTGATTATTTTAAGGTTGTTGATCATTATTAACTGCGGAAAGTAGTTAATTGTATGGTTGTAGTTTGGTTATTAGATGCTTAAAGTTGACCATTAATGGAGGATTCGGCTAGTTTTTTTAACCTAAACGGCTAAATCCAATTGATTTTATTTTACACTAGATTATTAGATTTACAGTAACTGATTAAGATTGGTTGGTCGATGATTGTCCCAACAAACAAAAAGTTTTGTTGGTAGGATTGGTTTTCAGGACGACGTGCAATACTGCAATTCAATGAAATTAGCTTATATACGGCAAAAGTAGGAGGAACAACAAGTGTCTAATTACTCATTGTTAGAAGCTCATTTTATTCTTTGACATTATTCTTGAGTTTCTATATAAACTTTTGTTTTCGTGGTAATCGTAAACTTCTTCCATCGATAAAACTCAAACAAAAAAACCTCCCGGTTATATGGTCATGGAGTGTCGAAATTGTGCAACTATTGGTCTGGTCGGCTTTCGTTATGCTTTTATGTACCAATTATAAACTGGGTTTTCTTTTCTCCTGAAGTGCGATAAATCCCTATTATGACTTGAACGTAGGCCCAATAAGAACATCTCGGAAAAAAATCTCATAAGGATTGCTTTTTTCTTTTTTTTAAACACCTTTAAGCCTTTATTAATAGAAAGTTGAAATAGTAGCATAGTAAAACAAAGTAGAGCGACGCTCCAACCACAAACAGAGATATGCTATAATAACAAGATGTCGTAGCTAATGCCTCATTAAAGACATGGAAGTCTCCGATCAAGCTCAAGCAATGGAAAGAGCCAAAAAGGACATCCCCGAGCCACATATGAATGCAATCGACCTTCCTTAATGACACTAGTAGCAATCAACCGACCGACCGAGTCACAGACTTGAAAGCTCTGTCGGAGTTTAAAGAACATGTTGACGTAGGTCCGGAACCTTGGCCAGTTCTTAGGTTGGTTTATTGCTTCCACCACTGTGTTGTTTTCTGTCCAAAGTTTTACTTTTTCTAAATGGAGATCTCTTAGACATTGCGTTGACCAAAGCAAACATTGGAATTCCGTGATGGTTTTGTTTTGTGCTGGTAGCAATGCATCTCTTGCATGAAACTAGACATGTTCGTTATGGTCTCTGATAATCCAAGCCACTCCGCATAACCGCTCCGGACAGATCCATGACGTACGAATATTGGTTTTCAAAGTTCCTCGAGCTGGCTTGCTCCAAAGTTTTACCTTGTCTGTTAATGATCTATGCACAACCCTAACAGCCTTAGTTGTAGCATTTGCATGTCTCCATTCTTCGTATTCTTCAATTAATTTCGCGATTAAGAGATCAACGTTAGAACTCTTTTGAAAATAGTTTCATTCTCTGTTTCCATATGTTTCAAAGCACCCATAGAAGAGCATCCTGAGTCTCATGTCTCACTCTTTGTTTACCCATCTAATCTAGAAGGTAAAGTATATGGTTTTCTATTGTGTGAGCTACACCTCCAAGAAGACCAGGGTGTTGAACTCGTCTCCATACCTGAGATGCAATATCGCATTCAAAGAGGATATGGCTTATTGTTTCAGGCATTGTCTTGCATATTGAACATCTGATGTATATGCATTCCATGGCTTCGTAGATTATCGACCGTAGCTAATGCATTAGAGAGTGCTCTCCACATGAAGAACTTTATTTTGGGTAATGTCTTCGTTCTCCATACCCGAGACTTGAGGTTGTTCAGTGTTTTCTCTGTGTTTGAGATAGGTGGAGCCCAAATCACTGGTTTATATGCTAACCATACTCCACTCTTCATTGTGTATGTTCCAGCTTTAGAGAAACCCTAAAGCCATCCATCATCAGTCTCTATGTTAGGCGGATATGACATAATTCTATTCACCTCCGGAAGTGGGAAAAGCTCAGAAAGCTTATTCACATTCCATGCACCATCTTGGTCAATTAAGACTGAGACTATGAGATTAAGATCCATTATATGATTCTTACTGATTGGCATCGTAGGCCCTTCATCGAATATCCATTTATCAAACCAAATATGAGTGTCTTTTCCATTACCTATCGTTGTTCAGAAGTTCCCGCCCAAAAAGGATGTTTTGCCAAGCGAAAGATGGTCGTACTCCTTTCCATGCGGATAAGAAATCCTTACCAGAGTAATACCGAGATTTATATACTCTAGCTAGGAGGGAATTTGGGCGATCAAGGAGCCTCCAAGTTTATTTAGCTAACAAGGCTTGATTGAAATCATGCACTTCTCTAAATCCCAATCCACCATTCCTCTTCGATTTACACATTTTATTCCAAGAGACCCAACTTATCTTTTTCTTGTTGTCTTTGCCATTCCACTAAAAGGATGTTATAGCACTTGTGAGCTTGCGACATTGGTGCTTGGTTAATTTAAAGTAGGACATGGCATAAACCAGGAGAGCAAGGGCAACATATTTGATGAGCGTTTTTTTACCTCTTCAAGACAATGTTCTAGCATTGCAGCCACTTAACCGAGTCTTCAGCCTGTCTGTAACGTAAGCTAAGAGCTTTCTTTTGGATCTACTTAGACATTCCGGTAAGCCTAGATACATGCTTGTACCTCCTATCTGAGTTCTGCCCATGTATAGATCAAGGAGTCGACGCATAATCGAGTCAATCTTGTCCCCAAAACTGATGGCAGATTTCTGGAAGTTGATCTGTGTCCTGATGCCTCCCTATAACATACATGTGCATTCTTTAAAGTTTGCTCGACAAATAAGAAGGCTATCATCGACATTGAGTAATATCTTGCAACTTATTATATTTATTTGTCAAAATCATTGACATATTTTATTTATATATGTCGAAATTCTTTAGAAAGTTCAATATTCAAGGATAAGAGTAATATAAGCCCACGTTATGACTTTAATTTTTTTTTTTTTTGTTACAAATAATGCATTTTGATTTTTATGTATTTTGTAACGTGTAACTCTCTCTTTCTCTTTGGTTGACTATGGTTTATATTATTTCTTGTACAACCATCAGTACTGTTTATCGTTGATCAAACTAATTAACTGTTTAGGGATTCTTAAATTCAACGGTTGTACGGATTTTGATTTTACTGTATAAACAAAGAGAAACACTCAAGGAATTAAATATTAATTAGAATTGAAATAGTAGAACAGTTAATATTTAATTAGCGTAAGAGTATAGTATTAAGATTTTAATAAACAAAATTCTTAATATTTGTGCAAAACCTTAAACATATATCATTATTAAACAAATCTATGACTTCGTATTATAAGAAGTTAGATAGACGTATAGGATGTATTTATAATTGATAAAGTACCTAATCGGTTGAGTAAAAATAAGTGTATGTGTATTTGTATGTGAAATATAATCAACACGTTAATTAAGAGAATATTATAAGTTGATAGCTACAATTTGTTTGTCGAGTAATGCATAGAAACTCAAGCCCATTAATTCTTGAAAGGTTTAGACGGTCTTCAATCCAAATAAGTGTATGTGTATTTGTATGTTTTTATATAAAATGATATAAAAATGATTGTATCTTCATGAAAAGAAAAGAAAAAACGTATAGAAGTATTATAAAATTAAGAAAAACAACCCAATATAACGTCCTCCGATGTTAGTCGGTACCCAAAACTATTTCATGTAATACCAAAAAAGTGTTTGTACCTTAAAGTTTTAAAATACAAGCTAGTTACTTCTGTCCATATTTTATATTCTCTAGATTGTTCTATTGAGATGCATGCAAGCAATAAAAAACTATGATTTATCTTGGGTCATTACAGTTTGGGACATAAGAATAAAAAGAGTAATTTAAGGTTACGTTGTAGCTAGCTTTTGAGGTAACAATTAGCTATCAAAGTTAGATAAGAGATCTCTCGCTAGTTAAATTGAGCTCGGTCACTTCGAACGCAGTGTCCTTATCTTCCAACTGTTGTCCATTTGAATTATTTGATTTGGTTTTTGGCTGTGCTTCGGATGCATAATGAGGACCCAGGCCAGTTCCCTTTAATCCAATGACATTCCAACCACAATCCCTATAACCTAATATATCCAACTTTAAATGTAGTGAGAGAAATTACATTGATGATGATCATACACCAAGTATTTAACTAAACAACTATAGTAATTTTTTTGTTATCAAATATAATTCTCTAAAATCAAATTCAGGTTAGAAAAACAATAAAAATAACACTCAATCAAATATTTCTTCACAAACGCACAATCATAATTATTTGAC
The DNA here is from genome assembly GCA_963920545.1 of Lepidium didymum. Lineage (NCBI taxonomy): Eukaryota > Viridiplantae > Streptophyta > Magnoliopsida > Brassicales > Brassicaceae > Lepidium > Lepidium didymum. The sequence goes on along the minus strand of OY986992.1, from coordinate 19,777,235 downwards.
CAGAGAAGAATAAGTAAACAAACAATTAAAAAACCCCTATGGTGATTAACAATATAACTTTTACATATAAAAACCTTGCAAAAATTATCTAAAACATTTAATGTTTGAATGTTTTGTTTATTAAATTATTATCTTAGATGAAAATGGTTTGCTAAAAAATAGGTGGTCTACTTCGGTTTTCTTCTGATTTAGCTAGCCACGAGGGGATGAGTTTGAATTTCACCCTGTTTTATTTAGAGAACTTAGACTCTGAATAAGGTTTTGTTGTCGATCTAATTATTAGCTATTGAAAAAAAAGTTTTTAAAAAGATTAGAAACGTATTTTACAATCAAGTACTAGTAGGTGGGCTAGTGATTTTGAGAACTTTTAAGATCACTAGTTTAGTTATACTTGGAAAATATAATGTACAATTAAAAGGAATTATAAAAGCGTCTGGTTTAAATTGGAGGGTATTATAGATAAAATATTCCAAAAAAAGTAAAAAATATTTACGTACAATATATATGTTCTATAAACGTTTAATTTTAGTAATGGTATTATAATTTTTTTTTGAAAATGTAACAAGATACGAGGATGTATTTAACAATAACAAATAATAAATAAATAGGACCAGTTTTGATTTAGTAATCTATGTCCAGGCAAGGACCACTTATAGTTACCGTATCAGTTGTCTTATTATGTGTCTTGTTATTATGTTTAGGGTACGAGCACGTGCGTTCCATCTCGTAATAACATATGAGTCCATAAATATACTGTTTTTTAAACACCTCGATATATATATGATTTTCAGTGTAGGCCATGGTCACAAAATCTACTTTAAAACATTTTGTATTTGAAGAAAAAAAAAATCAGATCTCTGCATCACAAAAATGCCTAATTCGATCTAATGTTAATGAAACAATTTTAAACAACGACTTAGTTAGGCCTCAATAAACCAAGATCTGATTTGATGCACAGTATATTCGGATCTATGTGAAGTAAACGTCTCTATAGATTATTAGACTTATAGGTAAAATTACATTAATTATTACGATAGTAATAACTGAGATTAAATAGTTATAAATCTTAGCGGGTAATTATAATCATACTGGTTGTTAATTTTTATAATTAGTTGACTAAACTCAATATCCTCCTTACGTATTTAAATATGTACCGTATATTTTTTAGCACACCATAATATCATAATTAAAATCTAGTATTACCTACAGAATCTATAACACTAGATTCTGAACATGACTAATTTAATAAATTCGATATTTATGTGACTGAATTGAGACTTTTTCACATATCTTAACCATATACTGAATTATATTATTCAATTAACGCTAATACTTTTGTTGTTAATAAAAATTGAGAATAAAACTATTGTAGGTTATTCATTTAATATTAATTTTGTAAAAGATGAAAATCAAATACAAAAGTTCATATTAAAGATTGTAATATAACCTCCGACCAAGAAAAAGAAGATTGTAATATAACCAGATAGATGAAGGGAAATTCGATCCTTGATTGCCAAAAGGAATGGAATTGTAAATAAAATGCTACTACTAACACACCTAACCTATCCTCAGACAATATAATCCTAATGATTAGAAGATAATTCCATAGTTTTTCATTTGTCTAAAGTATGATCATATAAAACTATTTGGGAACATATATCAAAATAACCTTTCGCTACCTACTCTCAACTAATCAGAATTTTTTTAATTTATCATCTTAACGTTAGATTTAACTAATTATAAGTCTAATACTATATTCAATTTATTTAGTTAAATATAAAATTAAAAGTTTCTTTTTCAAAGAAAAGAAAACAAGTGTTTTTACTTCTTAGTATATAGTTTATTGTCTTTACACAAACTTGGAGTTCTTAACTAAAATTTTTTTCATCAGTTTTAGTATGTAAGACTTTTTAGGTAAAAACACGCATATTAAAAAACTTTAAATTTTTTCAATAAATTTTTATTAGATATTTTAGTTTAATAAATTTGACTAATCACATAAAATACTATCAAATATTTAATAGTTAAATACATTTAATTTTGCATAAAATTTTATAAAATATTTTATAAATTAAAACAAATTTTTTTTTGCTAAAACATTTTATAAATTGAAACAAAAAGAGTAATGTTTAGTCATAAACTGAATTTTTATATAAAAACATTATTACAAACACAGAACAAGTTTCAAAAAGGATTAATTCATACATTAATGTATCAGATAACATATCTGATAAAATAAAAACGAAACTTAAGATTTTCATATTTTATCTTAGATGCGATGGATCTCTTTTATTTGAGTCAAAGTCTAATATTCAAACCTTTAAAATAATAATTAATGGTTTATGGTGACATCATACAGTTAAGGGATTAATTAGACACAGAATTATGGCGTATGATATCTTCATTTCTATTTGGTTACCCAAATTTGGTAAAGTACGAGACCACAAGCTATATCTCTAAACTGAACAGCCGAGTTGACAAGTTTATTCTTTTAAAGCAAAACTTGCATAAGGTCTAAGTTGGACACTAAAACAAAGTCAAATAGAAGAAGTTTTGATCTTCAAATGGTTAATATTTTAATATATTTGGGGTTTAGTTGCAGCGGCAAGCCAAGATAATTCCAACCAAATATATTTTATTTATCATTTTGACAATCATAAATATCATCCAAACTTATATAATTATATTCAGTTTAAATATGAATAGAAATGTTAAAATTTTGATTTATGTTGTACGGTTTGGTTAACATTAAAATAAAATGCGTTTCATTTCTTTTTATCCTTCAACTAATGGCCACTTGATTGATGAACATGAGTGTGAATTCACATATAACATTTATTTGCAACTATTATCAAACTTTATTATTGATTGGAGTAAATATTCAGATTAAATTGCCTACATTATACAAAAATTTAGTTATGGATCGGTCAATTATGATCTAATATTGACAAAAAAAAACTTATTAACAATTCCATAACTTTAGACAAATTCAACTGGGATAGCTCATATACATTCAAAATGAAGTGCTTTAACGTATAAAGAATTTTTTTTTTTTTTGTATTTTAGTCATAGTTGAATTGTTTTTATCTGTCATATTTTTGACAGCTAATAGCCACAGTAAATATTCTTTTTTTCCAATTACCATGGCTCAGCTAATAAATATAGGGGTATAAACTTAGATGTACCTAACTTGGTAATGCGCCAAAAGACAAAGACAGTTCTAGTAAAATACAATTCCAATTTATGGAATAAAATACAATTTCAATATATGGAATAAAATTTCAGTTTGAAAAATAAAAAAATCAAATACAATTCCAATACATGGAAATTATTTTAGCAAAACACAAATCCAGTATTTTGTTACAAAAACGGTATATTATTTTTTCTAAAACTAAATTTTTAATATTTTACTAATTTTTTAATATTTTATTAAACTTTTTTTAATATTCAACTAATTATATAATTAGTCCCTCCATCGGTCCATCTTCGTCTTTGTCGCAATCATATAATACCTCCCTCTCTCTTTCTCTCAAATACTGGTTTCTTTAGTCTGTAAATCAAAGACTATTTTCTTCAGCTGAAAAGTAGTTGAATCATTTGTGAAAGAGAAAGAAATCCACAAACCCAATTGTGCTTTTTGTTCTTCCGATAACTTCGATGGTCTTTGTTTCTCTAGCTTTGTTTGGTAATTCGTAGGATTTTCCTTGGGTTTTGCGTAAGTTGATTCATTAGTCTTTAACTGTGTACCGGTCCCACCACCTCTATAACGTGGAAAACATTTTCTTCTTTACTTAAAAGAATTTTGAAATTGGTTTCAGTTTCTCCATAGATGATGTAGTAAGCTTTGGGTCTTCAAAAAAAGCTCACCTTTTTGGGTTTTCTGTAGGAATTTCAGTTGTGCATATTTCTGAAAAGAAAAAATTTGAAACCTTTAACCGTTTGATACCTTTTTTGATTTGTTTATTAGTTGTTCAAAGTATCGATTTTTTTTTACTCAAATTGGGATGCAGTACAGAGGTAGATGTTTGCCTTTTTATGTAAGTCGCATGTGTCTTGTGAATTCTCCTTGTTAAGTTTTCCTTTAGGGGTTAGTAGAATCTTTCTTAGTTGAGAGAATTCGATTTGTAGCGTAATCAATTGAAACCCCGTGATTCGAATTCGAGGCATATTCAGGTTGTTTTTTGTAGTCTGGGTGGTGAAGATCTAAGCTTTGAGGATATAGAGGAGATTTAGGGTTCTGGGTTTATATAGCAAAGAAAGGGTTTTGTGTTCTAAAGTATAAGAGATAGGATTTTTCTAGAAAAAGTAGAAATGTCGGCTAGACTAGAAGCATCAGTTGGCTGTGGTGAGATTGATGAAGAGGGTGACGAGAGAGGCAGTATGTGGGATTTGGATCAGAAACTTGATCAACCTATGGATGAAGAAGCTGGTCGACTCAGGAACATGTATAGAGAAAAGGTGAAATACAAAATTGCTGGTTAAAACTCCGAAATCACCATCTTTTTATCGAAATTCAGCTGCCTCTAGTGTTCAGTTGTGTTGCTTATTGGTTGTTGTTTAGTTGCTCTTAGATTTCTGCTTCCTGTTGATTGGAGAAAAAAAAAGCGACATGAAGAGTATTAATTTTAGTTGTCTGGGAGATATAATAATGTAGCTTCGGTTTTGTTGCAGAAATTCTCGGCGTTTTTGATGCTGCAGCTTTCGTTTCAGAGTCTTGGTATTGTTTATGGAGATTTGGGAACTTCTCCTCTATATGTTTTCTACAATACATTTCCTCGCGGGATCAAAGACCCTGAAGATATCATTGGAGCTCTATCGCTCATCATCTATTCCCTCACTATCATCCCTCTCCTCAAATATGTTTTCGTTGTTTGCAAAGCAAATGACAATGGTCAAGGTAGTAATTACATTTTAAGAGTTCTTAGATTCTCATTTGGTTTTTTGCTATGTGTTTTGTGTTTTTTTGTTAAAACTATTTCTTGTTTGTTGAGTAGGTGGAACATTTGCTCTCTATTCTTTGCTCTGTAGACATGCTAAAGTGAACACAATTCCTAACCAGCACCGTACCGATGAAGAGCTTACAACTTATAGCCGCTCTACATTTCATGAGCAGTCTTTTGCAGCAAAAACCAAGAGATGGTTAGAGAGAGGTACCTTTAGAAAAAATCTACTACTTCTTCTCGTTCTTGTTGGGACGTGCATGGTGATCGGCGATGGAATCCTTACTCCTGCCATTTCGGGTAATATATCATTCAGTTATCTCCCAAATATATATATTTTGTGTTCATTAAGTTTTAGTCATTTAACACTGTGACCAGAAAGTATTTCATCGGGTTGAATTTGTTGCAGTTCTATCTGCTGCTGGTGGGCTGAGAGTAAACCTTCCTAATCTAAACAATGGTAATAGATACGACGTTATATCTCGTTTTTGTTTTTATTGTGCCTACTCACGCGAGTGTCAATAACTGATCAATATAGGTTTTGATTGTTGTTATTACAGGTATAGTTGTTGTTGTTGCGGTTGTGATATTAGTGAGCTTGTTTAGTGTACAACATTATGGAACAGACAGAGTTGGCTGGCTTTTTGCACCCATTGTATTTCTCTGGTTTCTCTTTATTGCAAGTATTGGTATCTACAATATACAAAAGCATGATTCGAGCGTTTTGAAAGCTTTTTCCCCGGTTTATATATATCGATTTTTTAAAAGAGGAGGTCAAGAGCGTTGGACCTCACTTGGAGGCATTATGCTTAGTATCACAGGTGAAAAAACTGATCAGATGTTTATCATTATCTTCATCTTATTGCCGTTTTTGCCATTCATTCTTGTTATATCCATCAACTTTCAGGTATTGAAGCTCTCTTTGCGGATCTGTCGCATTTTCCAGTCCCAGCTGTGCAGTTCGCTTTTACTGTATTTGTCTTTCCTTGCCTACTTTTGGCATACAGCGGACAAGCTGCATACCTCAGAAAGTATCCGCATCATGTGCAAGATGCGTTTTATCAATCCATTCCAAGTTCGTTATGTCTTTTATCAATTTCAGTTTATCACTTGATATCTCTGGACCATGAATTCAGATGAAAGTTTCTGTTTTTGATTTTGTTGTTGCAGAAAATGTATATTGGCCAATGTTCATAATTGCAACCGCTGCTGCAATAGTTGCAAGCCAAGCCACAATATCAGCGACTTTCTCGTTGATCAAGCAAGCTCTCGCTCACGGATGTTTCCCAAGAGTTAAAGTCGTGCATACTTCTCGGAAATTCCTGGGTCAGATTTATGTTCCTGACATCAATTGGATTCTCATGATCCTTTGCATAGCTGTCACTGCTGGATTCAAGAACCAAAACCAGATAGGAAACGCTTATGGAACCGCAGTTGTGATCGTCATGCTTGTGACAACGCTTCTCATGATGCTGATCATGATACTCGTTTGGCGATGCCACTGGCTTCTAGTCCTCGTATTTACATTTCTATCCCTCTTCGTGGAGTGCACTTACTTTTCTGCAGTGCTCTTCAAGATTAACCAAGGCGGTTGGGTCCCGCTTGTCATTGCAGCGGCATTTCTCATGGTCATGTATGTGTGGCACTATGGAACCCTCAAGAGGTATGAGTTTGAAATGCATAGTAAAGTCTCCATGGCTTGGATTCTCGGGCTTGGTCCTAGTCTTGGTCTTGTCCGTGTTCCTGGAGTTGGTCTTGTTTACACCGAGTTAGCAAGCGGAGTCCCTCACATCTTCTCTCATTTCATCACAAATCTGCCGGCAATACACTCCGTCGTGGTTTTTGTCTGCGTCAAGAACCTTCCAGTCTACACTGTCCCTCAAGAAGAACGGTACCTTGTGAAGAGAATCGGACCCAAAAACTTTCACATGTTCCGCTGCGTCGCAAGGTATGGATACAGAGACTTGCACAAGAAAGACGACGACTTTGAGAAACGGCTTTTTGAAAGCCTTAACCTCTTTGTTCGCCTCGAATCAATGATGGAAGGCTGCACAGATTCTGATGATTACAGCATCAACGGAAGCCAACGACAGCAACAGCAGCAGCAGCCGAGTGATGAGCTCGGGAACGGGAATGGGAACGAGAACGAGAGTAGGAACATGTCAACGTTTGATACATTTGATTCAATAGAGTCGGTTAGAGTTCCATCCGGTGGAACAAAACGGACGAGCCACACTGTGACGGGGTCAAGCCAGATGAGTGGAGGGGACGAATTGGAGTTCATAAAAGAGTGTAGAGACGCAGGAGTGGTACACATAATGGGGAACACAGTGATTCGAGCCAGGAGAGAGGCGAGGATTTACAAAAGGATAGCCATTGATTATGTGTATGCATTCCTTAGGAAGATCTGTAGAGAAAACAGTGCCATCTTCAATGTTCCTCAAGAGACCCTTTTGAATGTTGGCCAGATTTTCTATGTTTAGTAATGCAAATAAATCATGTAGAAAAGTAGGCATGATTGATTTGATTATATGTAGCTTGAAGCTGTTTAAAGAAATAAAAAATCGTGGTGAATTGAATGAGTACACCTCAAAATTTTCATGTGAATTGCAAGTCAGGTTAAACTAAATTTTCTGTCTTTGTTTTCTATATTCAACTATGCTTTAATTAAGTGTCATCACCACATGTGTAAATTAATCTATGCTACGTGGAAAAATGTAACATTTTTAATGCAAAAATATATTAAATTTAGAGCCAATGTAAAAGAAATAAAAAATCTGAGTCATACACACTGATAATAATGACGCAAAACCTAAAGTAAAAAAGCCAAAGTAAAGTACTGTTAAGGCAAATACAATGTTGAGTCCAGCCTCCACCGCCTCCACGTCCGCAGCTGTAAATTCTGCCGCCGTGACTTCTCGCTCCGCTCAATTTCTCTGTGGATATATTCGCCGGAGTACCTTTGCTCCTTTTCGACTCGACCACTCTGTGATTTCTTCTCTCCTCTGTTTCTGGATGTCTTCTTCTTCTTTTCGTTCTTTTTGCTGTACTTTTTATGGTTTAGAGTGATTTTCTGTGAGCAGGTCCAATCTATCTCCCTGCGTCCCAAATTCTTTGCCATTCTATCCATGGCTGATTCTCAGACAGCGACGAAGAATCCGCCTCAATCCTCGGAGTTTTCCAGTTACTTTCAAATTTTCAACTTCAATTCAATTACAGAAATGGATTGTATTTATGTAAAGAATCGATATTTTCATTTCTTTAATCTTATGGGTTGTTTTGCAATTTGAAATTCAGGAAAAAAGCAAGCTTTGATATCTTTGTCTGATAAGAGAGACTTAGCTTCTCTTGGCAATGGTCTACAAGACTTGGGGTAATTTCCCAGCTTTTCAAATAGTGTTCTCTTCAGGAGAAATTTTTTTAAATATTTCTTATTATTTAATGGGTTTTTTTTCTTCTTTTCTTCAATTCGATTGTTAGTTACACCATTGTTTCTACTGGAGGAACTGCTTCTGCTTTAGAGAATGCTGGTTTATCAGTGACTAAAGTAGAGATGCTTACTCATTTTCCAGAAATGGTGAGTATCTCTTAAACCTCACTTCTTTATTGTTTCAAGCTTAATCTTTTCAATTCACTGTTTTCCAAATTCCAAACTTATTGAGGTTTCATGGAATTGTTGCTTTCTGAATGATGTTATGATTTTCTGGTTTATCAAAGCTCGATGGTCGTGTGAAGACATTGCACCCAAGCATACATGGCGGTATACTCGCTAGAAGAGATATGAGGCATCATATGGAAGCTCTTGATGAACATGGAATCGGTTGGGACTTGGAGTTCTGTTGACATTTTGATTTGGTTCTGAAAGATTTTGTTTATGACTTTGTGTTCGCGCTGACTTTCATTTATTTTCTAGGTACATTTGATGTGGTGGTTGTCAATTTGTATCCCTTTTATGATAAAGTTTCTGCTTCCGGTGGAATTAGCTTCGAGGATGGAATTGAGAACATTGATATTGGTGGTCCTACTATGATTAGAGCTGCTGCTAAGGTTTGTTATGCCGGTTTCTAATACAATATATTTATACACACAAAAATTTCGAGGTAAATGTTCATACATGTTGTACAGAACCACAAGGACGTTCTAATTGTTGTCGATTCAGAAGATTATCCTACAGTTTTGGAGTATCTCAAAGGGGGCCAAGATGACCAGCATTTCCGCAAAAAACTTGCGTGGAAGGGTTTTCAGCATGTTGCAGCCTATGATTCCGCAGTTTCGGAATGGCTATGGATGCAGACAGAAGGAAGTAAGTATTATATTTCCTCTTTATCTGTTATGTGATTATGTAAGTCCTTTAAAACAAAAGAACAAAAAAAAATTCTGAACTTCCATTATTGATATGTTTCTGTGCTTTTTTTTCGGCATTTCTCAGATGAAAAATTTCCTCCAAGCTTTACAGTTCCGCTTTCACTGAAGAGTTCTCTTCGTTATGGTGAAAATCCTCATCAGAAGGCAGCTTTTTATGTTGACAAGAGCCTTGCTGAAGTTAATGCCGGTGGTATAGCCACTGCATTCCAGCACCATGGAAAGGTGGCAAATCTCTGATTCGTATTACTTTGGCCCGGTTTTTCTAGCATTCATATTATTCTTTAATGATAATTGGTTGATGAACATGTTACCAAATCATATTCTGTGTTTTGCTGATAATTTCCTTCATTCTAAATCCTCTTTTGTGATTCAATTTAAGGGATAGCAATGCCAAACAGATAGATTCGTATATGGTAATTACAAGGGGAAGGATCTAATTTAGTTGTTCTGGGTTAGATAAATAGAGTGAATAAGAATAATTTGTCACAACATGCTTTGTTCTCGTTGTTGATTCTTGCATGAGATCTGTCTCATTGAGTAAAAGAGTCTCATCTGCATTCTCTCAATATCCATGTGCTCTGTTTTCTGTATGTTTCGTGCTGGGTGGATTTATAGAGTTTTAATTGTAAATTTAGACATCTCCTTTTGTTAGTTTACTGGAATAAATAAAAGAAGATTGTTTTTCTTTCTTTGTTCAGGAGATGTCATACAACAACTACCTAGATGCGGATGCTGCATGGAACTGTGTGTCTGAATTTGAAAATCCAACTTGTGTTGTCGTGAAGCACACAAATCCTTGTGGTGTAGCCTCTCGCAGTGATATTCTTGAGGCTTACCATCTTGCTGTAAAAGCTGATGCAGTTAGCGCTTTTGGTGGTATCGTAGCCTTCAATGTCGAAATTGACGAGGTAAAGTAAAAGCAATATTAACTGTTTATATAGTCACAAGATCTAACTTCGCTTTTCAGTTATAATATAAATCAATCCTCCATCTTTATGTAGGTTCTTGCGAGGGAGATCCGAGAATTTAGGAGTCCAACAGATGGAGAATCCAGAATGTTCTATGAAATCGTTGTAGCTCCAAGTTATACTGCTAAAGGTCTTGAAGTCCTGAAAGGAAAATCGAAAACTCTTAGGATACTCGAGGCAAAAAAGAACGATCAAGGGAAGCTATCACTCAGACAAGTTGGAGGCGGCTGGTTAGCTCAAAACTCAGATGACTTGACTCCAAAAGACATAAGCTTCAATGTTGTCTCAGATAAAAAACCGACTGAAACTGAACTCGATGATGCCAAATTTGCTTGGCTTTGTGTCAAACATGTCAAGAGCAATGCCATTGTAATAGCAAAGGTTTGGCCTTTTCTTTCTCCTCCAGTTATCATCGAATTTTTGGTTTGATAAAAATGATTTTTCCTGATTCTTTGTGTTGTGTTTAAAGAACAATTGCATGCTGGGAATGGGAAGTGGACAACCAAATCGAGTAGAGAGTTTGAGAATAGCTTTTAGGAAGGCAGGTGAAGAAGCTAAAGGAGCTGCATTGGCCAGTGACGCATTCTTCCCATTTGGTATTCAAAACAATCTTTTTCTCTCCTCAAAATGAATTGCTTTTCGATATTAATGGTTTCTTCTGAAACAACTGAATCAGCTTGGAAAGATGCGGTAGAGGAGGCATGTGAGAAAGGGGTAGGAGTGATTGCAGAACCAGGAGGAAGTATGAGAGATCAAGACGCCATTGATTGCTGCAACAAGTATGGAGTCTCCTTGCTCTTCACCAATGTTAGACATTTCCGGCATTAGATATAGTGTTGATGTTAAAGAGATTTTGAGCATATGAAACATTCACTAGTAGATCCTGAAGAAAGTATCCTGACGACAATAAGAGTCGGAGATGATGTTGTAACGTTTGAGACCTAATGATCATGAGTAATTCTGAAAAAGAGTCTTAACTAAAAGAAAATTGAAAGACAGTGAGACAATAGTTGAGTTTGAGAAAATTGAAAGAGTCTTACTAAAAGACCCAATTTCACTGATGTCAGATATTTTTGCCATGAGATTTATCTGATGTTTGAGTTTCAGATTTTTGTATATAATAGTTGAATTTAGCTGAACTAAATTTGTTAGAGACAGTGAGACAACCCCAAAAACTCATGCCTTAAAAAATAAAAACCAACAGAAATTTTATGATATTATGTTACAATGGATACAGAACGCCAAGACCTCTTTGACTCTTTCTCTTTCTCATAGAAAGATTCAACTCAATATATAAACCACAGCCGGAAAAGGAAAAAAACTAAAAGCAAAAAACAAAGCACATGAAAATGAAAAAAAAAAACTTTGTAATAACCCAAAACAAAAACCATTAGAGGGAAATCTCACAAGGTGCATGAAACGTTCTTCCACGACAAATAGCTTCAAGATTTTCTCCAGCGTATGAGCACAATGGTGAAACCTCAACACCTGATTTCATTTTTAAATTATTATTTGCATTTATATGAAGAATTTATATTCATAGAGAAGAAAGAAGATTGTTTTTGGAGAGTTACCAGTTGCATATAAAGGCACAGAATGTGTTAGGAATCCACCAGCTGCTATAACCCAACGTGTGTGTAACCTTAGTACCAAAAGCCTTGCACTTTCTGGTGTATCGAAATTCGACCCGTTCACGTTCTTCACTGGTGCAAACTCTTCTTCCCTTAACACCTGCAACATTGTTCAATCCAGTTTTTAATATTTGGTTTTTGGTTTTTGGCTAGTGTTTTGTGTAAAAGATTTGGTATTTGTACCTCAAAGAGTGCGGTTGAAGGAGCATATGGAAAGGAATCGAAAATGAATTGTTCTAGTTTCAATCCCATTGTGTATCCGTTCATAGATGGTATCTTCTTCTCCGCCAAATGATAGCTGCCAAAACAACAGTTTTATTAACATTTTTCATTACAGGATTCGATTTGTGTTGAGGAGCATACGTACATGCTGTCTTTTTCTAGGCCAGTCGCGACTTGGTTAAGGAAATCTAATGTGAACATGTGTAAGCAGACCTGACAGACAATTTAAAACAAAAGACTTTCATAAGCGTTTGGGAAGAGTCTCGAAATTCATAGAAAGAACAGAGAGAGAACAGAACAAGGTTTTACATTACTCCAGCAATATTGAAGACGTCCGGTTCGTTGATTGATAGCAGAAGCCATAGACTGATCAAGCTCACTGTACTCAACCACTGTCAATGGTCCGCCTTTTCCTCTTCTAACAAATACTCCTACCTGTTCTTGAGGATACGCCTATTTTTTCACACCAAAAAAGAAAAAACATTGAATCATGAAGATGAAGTTTTAATCTTAAAATCTTTCTGAACCAGTAAGAACTTATAGTATTAGATACCTTTCGCACAACTTTTGCGGCCGAAGCAGCTCCTTTATCGATAAAGTATCCAAGAAAAGTAGGATCAGCTACTCGAACCTGCTTTCCAAGATTCATTATAACCGAGACAGCGTTGAGAAAATCAAGCAAATGTAAGGACTCAAGATTGTGCTAGAAATCTAACCAGGACATTGTCAACGCCATAGCAATCGACATATTTAACCCCCCTAGAAGCCATATCCTCTAGTAACCTTGAACACTTTAGTGCTGTAACATTGCAGATCAGAGTCAGGAACAGTTTGAAAAGAACATATGTATGATAGTAAAGAACAGAGTGAATTTAGTAAATATACCTGCATAGACTCCTCCATTACCATCTGGAGCTTTAGCTAACTGATAAAGATAGGTAATTAAACTCATAAAGCCGCTTTCTTTACAAACTAAAATAACAGAAGTTAAGAAGTAAAGACTGATTGACTTATTCTTGTACATACACTAAAAGGTGTCTCCATGATAAACTTTCCATCCTTTGTAATGCAAGGCAAAGTACCTTGTTGGAAAAAGCTGATCTGTAGTAAAGTGATCGAGATTTGGTCTCAGACACTAAGGGAACAGGTATCAAGGAAAAAAACGAATAAGAAGCATCTTACTTGATCTGGTTCAAGGCCAAAGTATTTGTGACTTGAGAAATATTTTCGTGTAGCCTCATCAGTAAATGGACTAGTCATAATATACCAGTGTATTGTAACTGGGCGAGTTGGACCTAAAGGTAAAATTTTATGCCGAAAAGAATGTCAAATCTAGCGTAACGGTACATATTCGTTGGAATGTAGAAGAAGTCATGAGTCTCACCTTCATTCACTACTTGAGCAGCAAGTCGTTGGATGCACAATATTCTCTCTGCTTGAATCTGGAAGAGCGATTTCCCTGATGGAAGTCCGATATCTGAGATGGAAGTAATTACTATGGTAAGTAACCGAAGATATAAACACCAAAAAGCCTAGAGTCTCGATAAAGCTAGATTGCATTCTGTTAAAAGACATACCGTTAAAGTAATGCAACGACCTAGCTTATTCACAGCTAACAAAGAATCAGAGTAATCCTAAAATGCTGAACATATGATGCATCAGATCTGCTACGATGATTCGACTATGCATTCCATTGATGATAATAGCAGCAAAGAGACTATCGAAATGTCATTCCGAATTTCACTGTAAAGAAGATAATACAGAAGAAAAGCATAACTAAAATGAGAAGTACTCACTGAAACATCCTTTTGGATCTGAGATTCCAAGCCTTGTTCCCTGCATTAGTTTCACAAGAAACCCGTGTTCATTATTAAGTCACTTGAAGATAGTAACTAAACAAAAAACTACATTGTGGATAAACAATGTTTTTTAAAGAAAAAACTTAACCAGAATCTATAAAAGACATTATCAAGTTAGAAGTTTCTAAAGATAAGTAATCCAAACTCGTTCCTGAAATCAGAATTTTTTTCAGCCTTCCTTACTTACATCACACGAAACAGAGCATCCTAATGTTAAAAAAAACATATGTATTAAAAGTTTACGGAATCCTAGAAAGCATCTTTCAGATCACGTGATCATCATCCATTTGATTTCTTATAATTAAGCAGAAGGTTCCTCCTAGAAATCGCCATTACTCAACTTATCTAAAAAAATTAAAATCCACCGACAGAAATTTGCTTCAACTTAATCATGATGGCCAATATTACAAAACCAATTATAATCTCTATTATTAACCCTCCCTACTTATCTAAACAACACTTTATTTCCATTTCAGATTATAACAATAATAGAAAGTACAAAGATCACACTAAAGTCGTATCATCTATTTTTATTATATGTGGAGCATTATTCCAAAACCACATCTCAATAATCAACAAGAGAATCATTTAGCACTCTAATTAAATCATTAAGTAGCTACTTAAATTATATAATACTGAGTAATTAATTAGCATCAAACACAAAAGCTTTAAGACAAATTGCATTATTGAATTTACCTGTCCACCAGATAAAAGCACCACACCTAATTTGCCTTCATAGATCGTCTTTAATCCCATTTTCCACCATTTCTCTCTATCTTCCATTGTTCTTCCATCAACTGTGGATACCCAGTTTTCCGGCACCGGCTCTATCGCCGCCACCGGCAAACCTAAATAACCGAAACAGAGATTTGATACATATATTGAATCCAAATGACAATGCATGTAGTTTAATGAAGAAAAGCAGAAATAGATTAAAACCTTGAGAGTGAAGTGAGCATCTGATGATTCGATCTATTCTTGGAAGATCCAAATTCTGGAAAAATAAAGCAAAAATAGCAAATCAGTTCAAAGTCTGACTAATTATCATCACTCACAGTCACAGTGTCTCAGTTAATTCCCTAAATTCAAACTTAAACGAATCTAAGATCCGAATCTCATCAACAGATATGAAATCTGGAAGAAAAAATGCGATAGCGAAATGACACCTCAATATCTCTGACGAGAAAATCTTTCTCGTCGGGTGAGAGTTCATCCCAAAGAGCGAAGATATCTTCCTGACCATAATCCTTCAACCTCTCAACCAACGCTTGACGCGGAGAAGTAGCCATTGGAGGAGGAGAAACAACCGCCGCCGTAGTTGTTGTCGTCGTCGGAGCCGTTAAAGCCGATGTTCCATTCTCTCTCTCCATCGACGGTTCTCTCATTTCTAGATCTCTAAGAAACCAAAAACTGAATCGATTTGGAATTAGTGGATTTGAGACGTTTGGTTTCTGTTTATATGGAAGAATAAAAGGCCAAATCGAAGGAGAAGGTTATAACACGAGGGGGGAGTAAACAGTGGCGAAGAAGACAAGAATCAAAACACCAGAATCAAATCGACATGTAACAACTGGATTATTGTGAATTTACTATTTTACCCCTTTTTTGTTAAGTCTCATGCATTTTGTCAGAATCTCCCGACAATTTGTTTGTTGCCTTGCCTCCCTCTTGCTTATTCAGCGGGTTTCCATTTTAATAGATCTCATCTTTTTTTAATTTTATATATAATCGAAATAGATCTACTATCAAACTAAGTTATGATCATTTTTAGAATTCGATTCATTTTGATAAAATACTGGATCACACATTATTGGTCTTAGATCTCATTTTTATCAATGTTCATCCACAACAGACAGATCTTAGATCTTGTACAGAAAAATTCATGAATTTCCTAATTTATAGATTCACAATGTCAATGAGTGGATGTACTAGTTTTTGTTTTTACTTTTTGGATTTTAGATTTTAAATTTTGGTTTTAGTTTTAGTTTTTAAATTAGTTTTTATTTTCAAAAGTTAGAAAAGTTGGTTTTTGGTTTTAGAAAAATAAAGGTTGATTTCTCAAAAACTAATTAAAAAGTTTTTTTTAAGTTTAGGAAAACTAAAAATTTAAATAATAAAATATAAAATAAAAACGATTTTTATAAAATTATGATTAACTAAAAAATAGTTTTTCCAAAAAAAAAACTATAAACTAGTTTAAAATCTGATCTCGTCAAATGTGATGTATGCATCTATTTGGTTTATATTCTAATTGATTTTTATTTAATTTAAGATACGAATGACCGACATGTATAGGGTGATGTGACAACTGTTAGTTGCGTGATGGAAAATATATTTTCTTAAAGCAACTGAAAAATGTATGGGGAATCGAGTCGTATTTATGAAACTAAGGTGTAATTTTATGGGTTGGTGAAGTTCATAGGATCTATAAGCATATAATACATGGCAACAAAATTTTACAACGGTTTTTTTTTTTTTGTGGGTTGCAATTTTTTAAATCATGGTCAGATGACTTAAAATTTATACCATGACCATATTTGAGTTACTATTTTTATTGATGACGTGTAGCTTTATGATACTGATATATATATATATATATATATATATATATATATATATTGCATCCAAAATGTTAACATTAGACGAATTAGCTCTACTAACAATATCTCATATAGTAGTATCCAGATCTACAGAGATTAGGGTTTCAATCTAAACTTTACGGTAAAAAAAACTAATCCTAAAACATAGGTTATATATAAATATTAGTTAGTTAGTTAGTCTTAGACTTTTACTAGTGGTTCATTAACATACAGTTAGTTGGGGTTGGAAAAATTGGACAAAGGTACAGATCGAGTATGGTTGAGTTGGGGTCTCTAGGCTCTGTAGTGCACCCAACATTACTTTATAATTAACAGAGACAGCTAAACGAAAGTAAGATAATAAGTTCAAATTATAATCATTAAAGTAAATATTTTTAATTATTATTCTGAACTTAAGTTTTCTGAGACATTGGACCATCATTGTTTGCAAAATAAAAAAAAGTTGGCCCATCATTTCATTTGGTCATAGACTTATAATCGACTAATCATTGCTTCTGTTCATTATCTACAAATAATTATAAGAAAGTAAGAAACATATCGCATAGAAATGTAACTAAAAGATAGAACTGGTCACATGAGTTCAGAAATTTGGTAAGTTTATTATTCAATTGTTACATCAATCTTAGTTAAGCCAGTGGGTCACAGTTAGTTTGTTCTAATCAAATTTAGCGAGCTTTAGTGATATATACTAGAAGAAAATTATATTTACAGATTAAATTTTTGATAAAAGATTTGTTAATTCTTTTACGGACTTATATCGAATTTTGACAAAAAACAGACCAAATTAAATCCATCAAAATTCCATCAGTAATTTCAAACAATTTTTTTTTGTCACAAAATCTGTTACAAATTCGTCCCAAACCCGTAAAATGATTATAGAAATAATCAAAAAAATCTATCAAATTCGTTAAAAGAATCTGTATTTTCACTTGCAAAATATTATTGCGTTGTTTCAAAAACTCATGCTTTTAATGGATGTATGAAACAGTATTGTGATAATAATTCATGAATTTTATTGAATAACATGAAATTATATATACACACTTTTTGTTTGATAAATACATGTATAATTTTTAGAAAAAAAAGAATTGCACAGACTGAGAAGCTAAATGGAGCAAGAGGCCGTGGGAGAGAGATTTTTATTTATTTATTTCAAAAATATAATATTTCTGTTTGTATATCCAAAAAATCTTATTTTACTAAGAAATTGGTTTTTTTTATAACGAAAATATATAATATAGTTTCACGTAATTTTTTAAAATGTTAAAATTTGCTTTGGACCACAAAAATGCTTTTGATTCATAGCACCATGTTTTATTGGACCAATCTAAGTTTTCACATACTAACATAATAACAGACACATTGAACTCTTTTGATTGTCATCCATCATCTTGCTTCAACTTAGAAATAATTCCTTTTTTTTTTGCTCTTACTTAAAAAAATCGTAATAGTGAATTGTGTGGTACAGTCTTTAAGATTATATTTGGTATAACATTAATGTCAAAAAACTCGTAACAATAGATGTGTTGTTCTTGAATCAGTTGACAACTAGACACAAAAAAATGGCAATAAAAAACTCTGAATTCGCAAAAATGGTTGAAAAAACCTAACAACTTTCACTTACACATAGTTTAAGTTTCTTGACACAATATTTTACTAAAATGTTTGCAGGAATTTTATCTTTATCCCAATACCATATTCACTTTGCATCATTGACAATCCGTTGATATATTCTTAATAGTCACTACGAGATTATTACCTACTACAAACAGTGAAAATCATTTATAAAAAAGATGTTTAAAAAAAACTGACCTCAAACTCGTTGAAGGAGAGGAGGATCAAGGGCGAGATGTAAAAATAATCGAAAGTGTCTTCTATACAAAAAATTTCGACGGAAAATTTTGTGTAGAATCTGTCGAGAAACAAATTGTACATAAAAAAATTAGAATTGTTTTACTGTATGCTGGAGCGGTAAAACATCATGAATTCGGTAGAATTTAGACAGACCTATTCCATCAAGAATTCCAAATCCGTTCTTGACTATGAACAAGACTCGGTCCTAATATTCCAGACCGACTTCAATTTCGTAAGGAATTACATCTGAAATTAAATGCATTCTTGTAGTGATGAGGTTCAAAAATAACATCAGATGTAGCTAGTTCAGTAGAGAAAGGTGGCCGTTTTGAGTCACTTTTTCAGTGATAGATCTGATTTATGCCAGTAACCAATCAACAACCAAGGATGAAGTAATCCAAGAGGCCTTCTTTCGACACAATAACTGAGGCTTGATGTTGGATTCTCTGACTGGGAGACAGAAACAGACTCAGAGACATGAACCTTTTAGTACTTGGTCCCAAAAGGAGACATGAATATTTATTTCATGCATGAATGGGCTTATGAACAATAACCAAAGACCAATGGGTTTACAACAACATTTAATTTTATAAGTGGCCTAATTTTTCTCTGCCACTAAGGTTTTACAAGTAATTCTAAACTAGAATCACCAATTGAATTGTTTCAATGTAACTTTTACCCATTAAATAAATACATAATGAGGCTATTGTGTTAATCGATTGGTTATTGACTATAACCAAAGGGTCAAATATAAAATGATAATGAATTTAACAAAAAGTCAACCTCAGAAAATTTGGCCACTCATTCTTTATATTATAATTTAATAAAAGTATGATAAATAAGAAAAAAAAGATATCGCAAAAGACAAGAAACTTTTGGAGTGGAATTGGACTCGGATTAAAAGGAATGAATTTCTGAAAAAATAAATAGCGCACCAAGAAACCATAACAAAATAATTATACAGGCGTGATTATTGATTAATACTTTAAATTATCTTTTTTTAAAACCAAAAGTTAGAACCAATATGGAATCCAAACCCTTTTTTATATATAGCTAGGTTTCGTGTCACCAAAAAAGCAAGCAACATATTTAAATTTAAAAACATATGTTAATATTAAGTACTACATGATAAAGGAGATTATTTTTATTAAAAAAAACAAAAAAAAAACATTAATCAAATACATGAAAATTCACGTAGCTATTTCTAATTCGGTAATTTGGAACTCCACAAAATATACATAAAATATTTTATATTGCCCCTTACTTTTGTTATGAAGAAAAGATAATAATGTATTAATCAATAATCACGCTTGCATATTTAATTAACATATCCAAGTTAATTTAATATATTTGGGTCCACTTTTTATAATAATTGGACCCCAAAAAAAAGAATTAATAGATATAAACCCTATTGCTCATTCTAAACCTTCTTTTTTAGCCCTAGGTTTTGTTTTGTGCTTACTTATATATTATGAGAATCCCAAGTCTTAACACGATGGTAATGATAAGACATGCAGGTAGAAAGCAATCAAATAAATGTGATCTCAATCATCTTCTAATTTAGTTTAGTCTTAATTTTTTTTATCATTTAATTTCCTCCATTTAGGCCATATATTATGTATTTTTTGTTTCATTATCAGAAATTTTGGTATTGATAAATCAAAATAAGGAAACTTTTGGTCGGCAAACTAACATCTTTATTAAAGGTAGAAGAGCAAAAGAACAGAGTTGGTCAATCCTAATGTGGCATTAGGAATCAATCAAATAATTGGCTTCTCTCGATATATATCAACTCAAAAGAAATTATCTGAAAAGGAGACGAAAGAAGTTTGATATATTGTATAACACAGTTAAGCTATAACGTAGTTACCGTATAAGAGCGGCTATTGACTATTGACTAGTTCACGTAGCAACAACATAACTAATATAGTTCTTTTGCTGGCCTAACTTGGCAATAGACAGATTGGGTGGTTTATAGGTTGGCTCAAATACCAAGTCCGAGTTTTGCATGTAGCTTTTGCCAGTGGAACTTCCCTAGGAATATATAATATAAAAAGTCTCATTGGTAACATCGTTTCAGCTAAAGGAAAATGAACGATTGCAAGTTTGCTTGAAAATAATTGATTAGAGATAATGATTAGCAAAAAAGATATTGAAAATAGTTTGAAAGTTAAAGTTGATTGATGACAATGCAGCTGAATAATAATTAAGTAAAATTTAGCAAATTTCTCTGATACAAACGACGTTCGTTTTCAGATACTCATTATACAATTTGTTTGAGAAAGAATTTTCAAACGTCCACAAATAAATCCAAACAATCCTTTGTAGATCATTTCCAAACGATGGTTTCAACCATTGAATTCAAACAAAGTATTGATTAATAGTAAAATAATAATAATATTGTTTGTAATCGAACTTTTTAATGCTACCAATCAGAAACATGATGTTTTACACTAGTTGATTTCAAACTATATATTCATAATTTTTTTCAAAAATATGGAAATAAGAGTGAAGTGGGGAAACCTAATATCTCCAAAACATAGATTACCAATCAAGTAATGAGGTTTGACTCTTAAGTCTTACTAATATATAAAACATTTGACTATACTAATAATTGGTTCATATATATGCTATCAATTAATTAGTTGTGATCTACATGTCATGTAGTCCACAATCTGAGTCCTACTATATAAATTCATTGCTTTTATAGTTACCAAAAAATTGTGGCAAGTTCATATAGAAGTCAAACACAAATTCAATTTGACGTACGATCTTACGCAGACCGCACATAAGACATTTCCGATCGCTTAAAGACATATAAAACTATATTGTAATATAAAATGTAGCTTAGTGGACATACCCCACTCCCATATAATATTGTCACCACCACTGATCGTATCATATACACTTTACATTCTGTAAATAACATATCCTCTAGACTCTTAAAAACCAAACAGAAAAAAGAAAAGCTAGCAAGAATAAAAAAAAAAATTGAAGAAAGAAAATGTTAAGGGAAGAATGTACACCGAGTTCTTCATGGTGGGAAGATGTTCAACATCATGCAAACTCGATCAATCCGACGTCGTTTTACCCTAAGAATAGTAATAATAACTCAAATACAAACGTTAGTTGTGAAGAAGATAATCTCTCTATATCGACCGTAAACGCTTCAAGTCGTTTGGAGCTAACTGGTGAATCCTCGAATCATCACTCTCTCTCGGCTCAAAATCAGCCTGCTTCTTCCTCTGATGAGTTGCTTCGAGACCATGTTGTCTCTTCTCATAATCATCTATGGAGTCTTGCTTTCTTGTAAGTACATATACTTAATTACAACTATATTCATCTTTGAGTTGTTTAATTGTTCGTACTTGAAATCAACAATAGCTGTTGAAGATTCGAAGTTTAGTTTGGAGTTTAAAGTTCTACTTAAAAGTTATTTAAAAATTTTGTTTGTTTTTCTAAAATGGATAATTTTTTACCTGAAAAATAGAAGAAAAAAAAACAAAAGAGAGGTCTAAAAGTTAAGTTTATAAAAGTGATCTTAGTAGGTTCTTTTGAATTATTGTTCCCCAATAAATGATTTAACGTTTGATTGGTGAGGCTATATATGCCTATAATTTTGAGCTTATGATTCACTTTATTTTATAGACCAATCAATGATGTAGTTTATTGTTATATAAAATAAGAAGTTGTAATTTGTTAAAACTCTAGTTTTATTTTGCAACTTTTAGTTAAAGTAAGATGTTTTACTATTTTTACAATACTTTTCTAAATGACATTACTTCTAAAAATTATAAACAAAACGTAAAACGCAAACAACCATTATTATCTCATATGTTTTCATCCTCTTTTATTTCTAGCATGATTGTACTATGATTTTCTGTCAAATAACCGGTAAATTCAAATATCTAATATGGATAAAAAGATTAATGAGTTAGCGAACTATGCGTTTAGTTTACCATTAGAGAATTTCATGTTTTTGATGTTCAACCAGTTATACTTCAGTCCTTAATCCTCGAATGTTTTTGTAATTTATGCTTTGAGTTTCAATAAATTTGGGAGTTTGTCTCAAAAAAATCTAGTATGTTTTTATACATTCCCACAAATATCTTTATCAAAAGTTTTAAAATGTATTTTTTTCTTATTTTGAAAGTAAAATCAATAATTAATTCAGCATATTTACCTAAAGCTTATCATATATTTAGATAACACTTTGATAATAATACATATAAATTTACAGGCCTGGTAGAAGCTTAGGAGATCAAATGATGGATCAACATCATCATCATCACATAACATCTTCAAGAAATTCATCAACAACATCAGAATTACCATTCGAGCCACCATGCGATAACTCCAATAACAATTGGATGTACGACACAAACCAAGTTAGGTACGATCAAAACAGTGAACAACGTCTATCAAAGTTAACAGATCTTGTAGGCAAACATTGGTCTATTGCACCACCGAATAATCCAGACATAAACGATAACCAGCTTCATCATCACTTCAATCATGATCATTCTCAAACAACCAACAACGTTTCTATGTACAGACAAGCTTTGGAAGTGAAAAATGAAGAAGATCTTTGTTACAATAATGGCTTAAATGTTGGTGGTTCATTGTTCCATGGTCCTATAGAAAGTTCTAGAAGTTTCCTTGATATAAGGTTAAGTAGACCATTAGCTGATATTAATCCATCGTTTAAGCCATGCTTTAAGGCTTTAAACTTATCCGAGTTTAACAAGAAAGAACATCAGACAACATCACTGGTACGTATATATTCGCTTTCAAATCTGATTTCAACTCCACAAAACAATTCAATATTTTGATATTCTTCGATTATGTTAATGATTGGAAGCTAATATTGTAGGCAACAGTGACGTTGGGAACAACAAACACTGGAAAAAAGAGAAGAAGTGAAGATATTTCCGATGAGGTTTCTAAGAAGGCCAAGGGCGGTGGCAGCAATACACTTTCGCCGGAGAAGGTAATGTCTTTTTCTTTCTTTCTTTTTTATTAACAATTAGATCGACAAAATTGATCCATAACCCCAAACCCACATCTAAAACCCCAAACAATACTAAATGCATTTTTAGAATATATTGATAAAATTATGTTATAGGATAACGAAAACAAATAAATCTGAGTAAAACTATACGTTGACAAGCACTGAATTTGATGATTAAATTATTTTGGTACGTGTTTATTTTGATAATAATGTTTAATAATATTTTTTTGATGGAATTTCTTTTGGAATATGGATAATAGAATGTAATTGTTTTGTTTTCTACTATTATGGGGGAAAATATAGGTTATTTTCTTGGTATATAATTTATAGTAATTATGATGACTATTGGTTTGAGAGTAATACAAATTACATTTTATCAAATAATAAATGACAGGAATTACCGAAAGCCAAGCTTCGAGACAAGATCACAACTCTACAGCAAATTGTGTCTCCCTTTGGAAAGGTACTGCAATAACAATTTCGTACTTAACTTTTACTTTTTCTATAATATATTATATGTGGATCCACTCTTAAATGTTCCTTTTCTATTATAATGAAATAAAATAAAATAAAACATTTGTTTTGAAATCATTTCAGACAGATACTGCTTCTGTGCTTCAAGAAGCTATCACTTATATAAATTTTTATCAAGAGCAAGTAAAGGTACGTATATAAATGCTTCATAAATACGATTAAATTACGAAAAATAATAACTGTTACCTACATATGCAAGCATAGACCTTAATTCATTATCTTACTTAACATTTTGGTTAACGATTATGCAGCTATTAAGCACTCCATATATGAAGGCCTCATCGATGAAGGATCCATGGGGAGGATGGGAGAGAGAAGAACACAACAAAAGAGGAACAAAACACTTAGACTTAAAGAGCAGAGGGCTTTGTTTGGTTCCTATCTCTTTCACCCCAATCGCATATCGCGATAACACTGCAACTGACTACTGGAGTCCTTCCTATAGAGGATCTTTGTATCGTTGATTATGAGTGAAATCAAGTGGCATAGTTATAAACTATATGTGTAGTGGATGATTTTGATTATATATTGGTACTAAGTGGTGTATTAACCATTCAAAACATCAGTGCGAAGAACATAAGAACATGTATTGTTCTTGTGTTCTGTGTTTGCTACACTTAGCGCTCACTTATGTTTTTGAGAGTTTATCACTTATTATCAATATTTAATCATTAGGGTCACGATTTTAAGATTTGCAGTTGTTCTGAGTAACCTAAAACATTGTGATATGGTCATATATAGAAAAACATTAATATTGGGGTATAACTTAGGTATACTTGTGCAATACATAAGTTTTTTTGAGATGGCTTTATTTCAACCATTTGATTGAGATGTTTCATTATAATTGTGATTTCATTTTGTAATCAATTTTGTTAAAAAAAACTTTTCTTTAAATTGAAATAATTTTCAATAAAACTACGACTCAAATATAATATTTTTTATATTAGATAATAAATTATGTTTCTCTTGCCATCATTTTTTCATATAGGTCTTTATATAATGAATTGGGCTTTTATATATGGGCCGATGCTTTTGCTTTAGAGCATGAGACTCAACTGCATATCAAAAATCTAACCATAAGATTTTTTGGGAAATGAGCAATAAAATGCCAACACTATCCTACTTGATTATTTTGACAAAATAAAAATTTGGTTTTCGTCTGAAATTTCACTTCACTAAGAAATTATGCAAACTAGTTGTATGAATCAATTTTCAAATTTGAATCACCAAATAAAGTTTACAAATGTCTATTATGTCAAATGGCTAAAAGTTCATAATATCTTTGTGCATATCGTTCCGTCTCATTCCCGTCATGTACTTTCCGTATTTTTTGGGAATAAAAAATTCTAAATTCTTGTTCGGATCTAAAAATAATATTCAAACGAGTAAGAGAAATGGTCAGGAATAGGTCCGAGAATTCTTGTTGGGTATTTGTTTACATTAACAAAATATTAAAATATATTGAATTCAAGTATTAGATATGTTTCAAATAATTAAGATCAAGCCCATAACAATATTTAACTTAAATTTTTACAACTTTACAATGAATACAAATTATTCAATATGGATATACTAGTACTTTTGATTAAAATGGTAATATTGGTCATTTAATTATAAATTTTAACACTATAATTTTGTATTTTTTGTGTATTGAATATTAGCATATATTTTATATATTGTTATTTTTGTTATATTGATTATATAATTTATAATAATACTCTTAGTGTTTTTATTATTCGTATTTCCCAAACTATTTTCCATACATGTACCACAATTTCTCGATTTAATAGGACTTTGGGAATAGTTCGGGAAATAAATTTTGAGTCTCAAAATTCACGTACCGTTCCCGATTCCCAAAATTCTTATCCCGTTATATAATGGAAATTGTTTGGAAAGTAAATCTAATTTTCTGAATTAATTGTTCCTTATCCGTATCCGTAATTTCGTTATCATGTTTCCCGTTATGGACAAAGCTAATTCATAAATACAACCAAATAGGTGTATAACTTCGTTTTAAATTTCATAGATAACAAAAAATCCATAAACTTAAATTGTTATTTTCAGTTTTTTTCAAATGATCAAATGCATCTTTAAAGTTGAAAAAAATACAATTTTAAAGCAATTCCAATTCCGAAAGAAATGATTATACCCACCACACATTCAATTTTCAATATGAATTAAGTATATAGCTTTTTTTTTCTTTTTATCAAGAATCAACTATTGCATCGATAAGACTCGATTCATAATTTAAATGATTCAACTGAAACGAGTAGGATTTAAACTCACCATCTGGTACCTAGATAGATCAGCAGCAAGTTAACTAGACTATATGTTTTGTTTTTTGAATGAGTCACAAATAAAGTTAAGTTAACATTTTCATAACTGAGATTTACGTAATGATATCTGAAATGGAATATTAACGTTTTTATAAGGATTTATAAAAAAAATTATAAATAATTTAAGAAGATTGTTATGAAAATGAATGAATCTTAAAACCGAGAAAAGGGTGAAGCTCCCCAACCAGCCATAGCGATGACAAGTGCAGAATAATAATGCACTTTTATTCATTCGATACATTATGATAAAAAGACAAAAAAATACTCAGATATTCCCTCTAACAATCAATCAGATACAAATCCAAAACCATATTAATAGAAAAAAAAACTTAGATTGGAGATTTTCAGGAGTTGATTTAATTGTATGCTAATCTAATCTATCTTTATTTTATTTATATATTTGTGACATTATAGATTCACTTGATTCCGAAAACAAACCAGTCCACATGCTGAGGTCCTATTAAAACGAAAGTATGCAAATTTACTTATACAGAATATACATATGATTGAACGGTTTAAGTACACATATGATTCGATAATTTTGGACTAAACTTAGTATATTTATAAGAAACATATCAAATAAAGACCTTGCTTATAAACAACCTTTTCTTAAGTAAGAAAACAAAAAGCCGACATCACTAAGGATACTAATACTCGAAATAATCTGATTCTAACACAGCATATCATTCATGTGTATACTTTATAATTTCACTTATTTTGTAATTAATGCTTCTTGATTTGAACATCGAAAGTACTTATAAAATGTTGAATCAACGTCACAAATATCTTTTTTGTTTTATGATCTCCTATAGTCAATGTTTAGCCAAATTTTCCATAGTTCCAATATCTAAAATTTTACACGAGCACAGTTTATATGTAGTAAAAACAAGTTAATTATATTAAAAAATTAAAAAGATATGCAAAGATTGATATTTTAGGAAAACATTAAGAAATGTAGGAGAGGAGAAGAACTTCATATTCTCTTGTATTCTCTACCTATTTATCTCTTTAAAAAAATTAAATTTAATTACTAAACTAATCTTATAACACACAGTCTAAATATGCATAGATATGGGAAGTTATTTCACAATAATTCTGTACTTGTTAATTTAATAATTAAATAAGTAAGAAAAAAAAGAGAAATAAGGTATGAGAATCCTAGAATTTAAGTTTATAAGGTAAAGATTCTATCAATTTTTCGAAACAAAAAGAAACTGAAATAAATACTAATGATTTGTAGTAATGTCATTTTCCATGTTTGGAACCCAATATGGTGTTGTTTACAATAATAATTGGTACATGACGATTGCTAAATTAAAGTTGATGCTAAATGAAATAGAATTACTTCTTCTTCTTTTTTGGTACTGGGGGACAATTTTTTAGTTTGATATTATGGTAATTTCATATGCTGATATAAAACAATCTCACACTATTCAATTTTTGTATATATATAAATATTAAAGTTAACTAAGTCTTATTATAATGCTAAAAACTATTTTGAAAATACAAAACGACCATTTGCAATGAGAGTTTCTTACAATAGTCTTTTATGAAAAAAAAAAGTATTAAAAAATATTTTTTATTAAGAAATTTTTTAAATAAAAGTAGAAGAATCTCTCCTTTGAGAGACTATGAATGAGAGTTCCTAAAATTTTGAGAAAATTTTTAAATAAAAAAAAGTTATCTATTATTTTATTATTTTAATTATTATATGAGAGACTTATAAAAGAATTTCATTGCAGATCTTCTAATAGATCTTTTCTCCCTTGATGGAATGAAACTATTTTGCGTGGGTTAAATGGCCAATCGGCTAAAGTGAAAAGAATATAATAAACAAAAAGAATAAAATACATTTTGTCAATAGTTAAATCGAAAATACTTAAATTCTTTTTATTTCTAAACCTTTTAACAATATGTATAAAATTAGCACGATGCAAGAAGATGTAAAACAAAAATCAGCATAATACAATTACATAAAATCAAATTTCAATGGAAACTATAAAAAGTAGATATTTATTTATTTGACAAAAATAAATTTCAAAATAAAACATTATATTATTAATGCATATAATATAAATAGAGAGTTATACTTTTTTGGCCTGGATCCAATAGACCACTATTTTAATCTCCATTTTTGGGGAAGATAAGAGTTGAACCCTTAATACCAAATATGCAAGTCAATATATGCCACTAGTCTATATAGATCTTGGCTAGAGAGTACTAGTTTAAGTAAGTATGTTAGAAATTGTTGTAAATTTGTTATAAATAAATTATGCGATCATGTTTTAAACTGTAAGTCTAAAATTATGTTAACAAATTGT
The DNA here is from genome assembly GCA_963920545.1 of Lepidium didymum. Classification (NCBI taxonomy): domain Eukaryota; kingdom Viridiplantae; phylum Streptophyta; class Magnoliopsida; order Brassicales; family Brassicaceae; genus Lepidium; species Lepidium didymum. The sequence continues at coordinate 19,748,594 of OY986992.1, read as the reverse complement.
AAAACTTTTTTTTGTTGTTGTTTGGTGGAAGCAAGGGGAAACATGAAATATCTTCTTGAGAAAAAGGGAAATTAACCCTTAAGAGATCCCTCCAAACAAATTAATCCTTTAGGACACTTGTCCTCCTAATTTAATGTACACAAATTAAAGATCTAAAGAGATATACATCAGTAAATTTTATTTTTTAAAACTTTATTTCATTAATTAGAAACATATGGGATAATTTCAAAAATATCCATTGAACCAAAATTCCTTTTTTAAGAAAAGAGAAGAACATCATTTGATGAAATTACTCTAAACATAACCCCTCACAAGGATCTCAATCCAATCTTTTTTGCTCCATCATGTAAAGTTTAATCAAATATTTTACAATTAGGTTATTGTGTGTTTTTGCCCAATGGAAAAAAATCAAAGATTAAAACTTTAATTTATGGCACACTCATATCTGTCTCTTACCTCTTTCTCTCTCAAAATTTAATCTTTCGCCAATGGAGAAAAAAGATTTGATCTTTGGAAAACATTTCGTTTTCTCAATAAAAGACATTCTCTCTCTCTTTCTCCCTCAACCAGCAGTTTCTCTCTCTATATGTAGCGACAATAATTCTGGAACCTCCTCTACATTACAAGTAAAATCCATACATATACACAAAACGTATAACTTCAGATATTATATATAAACATTTACACTCTTCTTCACACTCTCCAAATTAAAATTCACCTTAGTCCAATTCCAAAGTTCCCAATCAAAAATCTCATTCTTTTAGGGTTTCTTCTTTCTTCTTCATAGGGTTTTTAAAATTATCATCAAAATTGAGTAAATTCTCCATCTGGGTTCGATTAAAAACATAAACTTGTTAGATAAAAATGGTGAGAGAAGGTGAAGAAGAAGAAGAAGAAGAAGAAGAAGAAGAAGAAGAGATGATGATGATGGCTGCATCGAAACCTGCATGGCTTGAAGGATTGATGGCGGAAACTTTCTTCTCGAGCTGTGGAATCCATGAAACTCGCCGTAAAAGCGAAAAGAATGTTTTTTGTTTGCTCTGTTGTCTCAGTGTTTGTCCTCACTGTCTCCCTTCTCATCGCTCTCATCCTCTTCTTCAGGTATCTCTAAATTTTTCTCTCTGCTTCAATCAAATAATTTCAGAAATTCTTAGGCTTTTTGAAGAACTTTAAACGACCCATGATTCAATTCCGTAATGATTTCAATACCCATGTTTTAGAATTTTTATTCATCTATATATATATTCTCAAAATCTAGAATCATTGTGTACGTATCATCATCATCTTTCAGCTAAGAAAAAATTCTGTCTTTCTTCTCTCTCATGAAGATATTTGGATTGTAGTGAAATTTGTACTTATAAAACCTATATGTAAATTCTCACGCACGTTAATTAATTTTCAATTTAAGCATTAAACCCAGAAATTTTTTCAAAACCCTTTTCTTAATTTTCTTGGTAACTTTCCTGGAAAATTTCTCAATCATAAAATTATGGTTTTGTATCTTTGTGCAATTTCGTCTCTGGTGTTTTGTCTCGGATTCGAGTTTCTTCGATTCACATGCATAACATAGATGTGAATGATTTAAGTTTTTTCTCGAACATGTATTCAGATATTTTAAATGCAAATTATGAAGCTTTTGGAAATTGTACTATAAGAACTTTGTTTTTAATGGACCTTTCATTATCACAAACTTTTTCTTCTCCCCAAAAAAATTGTTTTTTTATGGTAATTCATCTTCTCAAAAAAATCATCTTAATAAATTTCTTCTCTTAATCTTCCTCTATAATATAATTAAATTGTATATATTCAACACTAAAGATCAGATTTGTTTCAATTGCTCTAAATTCTAAACAAATTGATCTTGTTATTTCTTAAAATATTTAATTTTATGTATATATATCTCTATATATAATGATATATACCTAAAATTATTATTATTATTTTTTAAAATTTTGTTTCACATCTGTTTAATAATATCAATTGTTTGAATTACTACTAATACACAATTTTTTGAATTACTAGACGTTAATGCAATTTTTTTAATGTATGAATATAATATCTATGAATATGATCACTTGGTTTTAATATTTGTATGATAGTAATTGAACTTAAAATGTGTATGGTTTTGATTTGGTTTGTTTCTATAAATAGTATGTATCTTTTTATCATCTTTTATTTATTCTTTCTCTTTTCAAAATTGCTTGCTTCCTTTAAAATTTATTGTCTTCTCTGCTCAACTTCTCTTGAGCTGTTGCTTTCACAGAACATCAAAGCTTTGACCAAATTACTATTCCTTCACTTCTCTTAACTTCTTTCCTCAGGTTTTTTTATCCTTTTTAAATTCATTTTCCACTTGATAATAGATAATAACTCTACTTATAAAGAAATTATGAATTCTACCCCATTAGTTTAAATTCTATCAACTAAGCCCCTTTGAATTGGCAGGTGAGACGATATGTATACCATGACGTTGTTCGGCTGAGTGATCTTGAGAAGCTCATAGATTGTTCATATGTTCAGGTGAATACTAAATTTTTAAAAAATTTGATTTTATAATATAATTTGTTATACTGATTGTGAATTTTTTGTAAATTCAGCCGTATACAATAAATGGAGCTAAAGTGATATTCATAAACCAAAGACCACAATCAAGAGCTAAAGTCTCTTCAAATGTTTGCTTCACTTGTGATCGAATCCTTCAAGAGCCATTCCATTTTTGTTCCCTCTCCTGCAAGGTAATGATTTTGTAACTTTATTAGTGAAATAAAAACATGAAAATTTAGTTATAAATTGTTGACAAATACTAAGATCAATTACTAATTAAGAATCACTTCTCGATTGTTTTTATTGTAGCTTTAGAAAAAAACAAAAACAAAATAAATAGAATAGAATGATTGCTTCAACTTTTAACCGTATGACATAAAGTTTTTTTTTTATTCAAAAACAAATCATTATGAAAAAACAAAACTTTGGAAAACAGCTGTTTTTTGCTCTTCAAATTTTTATTTATTAAAAAATCTCGAATTATGTGATAATAATTTGTTTAATATTCTTAAACACGTGCAAGTACAAAGTGAACACTTTCCTAGGTTATGAACTATCATGTCTAATATTAACCATATATGTTAATTATTATTATAATTAATGATTAAATAACTCTAAATCCAGGTGGAGTACTTAGGATATCAAGGAGATGATTTATCAAGCATTCTCTATAGAATTGATGAATCAGATTTCACATTCGAAGGGTTAAGAATGGACGGACAAGATCAACTGGAAGAAATATCGACGATGGAGGATGCAGAGGATATGATGATGATTTCTGATCAATCTGAACAAGGTAACAATAGTAATAAGAAGGAGAAGAGGAAGAAGAAGAAGAAACAAGAGAGTAATTATTTGCCTGGAATGGTTATTTCATCACTTGGTAATAGAAGAAAAGGTGCTCCTCAAAGAGCTCCTTTTTCATAATTATTATAAAATTATATAGATAAGAAATAATTATTTTTATATTTATTAGAAAAATAAGTATTTTATATATGTATTTGTGTTTTTTTTATTACTACGTACATCTTGTAATGGGTACGATAAAATAATTAGTAACTCTCTTATTACGAAAATATGTTGGTACTTTTTTTTTTTTATTTTGTGATGAATTATTGGATATTAGTAACTCTCTTATTTTGTGATGAATTATTAGTAACTCTCTTATTACGATATAGAAATCAAATAGGGAAAAACTGGTCAATCGTCTAAATTATACATAATTTTTAGCTTAACTTCTGTGTACTGTAGAAAAATAGACAATTATTATTCACAAAGCTACACTGAAATACTTCTTTTTATTTTAAAAGCTTCCATACAATTATCTCATAAACAATATCATCCTAATGGTAACATGTAAATTCGGAATTAGCTTAGTGATATGTGGTAAGTTTACTAAAAGTATATGTATTTGTAGATCTAGAAATCGAGTCTAACTGTCTATATTATATAAAAATTTGGCTAATAGAGCAGTTGTACCCCAATTTTGATAAATAAATATATTTCGGAATTAGTAGTCAATAATCTAGAAATCTTCGGTCACTGAGGAGTGTGGTCATAAATATTTGGTGTAGGTTTCTCTTCAAACTCATAATGAAATTTGAACCAATCCTCAATTCTGTCTTTCCTAGGCAAATTTCTCATTTTTGTCAATTTAATTATTGATGATAAAATTATAAACTAAAACTTCTGATATTACTTATATGATCTATCAAAAAAACTGTTGTATGATTTTTAATAGAAAGTTATGTACATTTAAAGGAAAGGAAGCATGCGATTCAATCATCTTATTAGTGTTTTGACCGTTTTTATGTAATTTTTCTTTTTGTATTTTATCATTTTGGAATATTTTACTTCCGATATATCTTTCAAAAGTAATACATGAAATAATATACTAGTAGGTTGGTGGTTTTTTGTTCTCCATGAGAACTTGGCATGTGAATCAAATCTTCATGTGACCTTCATTGTTGTCTTTTTGCTTCGCTATTGTGGATGCCTCAATCATAAAAAAGAAACTAACCTTTAATTTCTTTATATAAAAAATAAACTAAATTTCTTCTACTACTATATCTAATATTTGATTTTAGTATTCTTTTAAATCAAATGAGGCAACGTTTTAGAGTTTGGATCGGTTCAAAAAATTGAATTCACAAAATACAAATTTGTGCATGATCGACGAGTTAGGAGATAGGAGATCAAATTCAAATGTTCTGTCTTCTGTGTTTTTAAAAAAAAATATATTTTAACATAAGGACACTTGAACAAAGAATAGTTTTACTGTAGTGACGCTTACGTTAGCATGTGGGAGCTTCGTGGTTTGCGTAAGGTGCAGGATATCACAGAAAGGCTAGCATACGCTGTGTGTTGTTCCTCATTAAGTAGAGCGTAACTACTAACCAGTACAATGTTATTACGATTTCCGATAATTAGCTTGTTATAGTACTGTCGTCTTGAACAAATAATAGTCTCAAATATTTATGGTAGTAAGTCATGTGTCCACACTGCACATTTATTCAAAACTATACCACCAACACCAAATACGTGACGGTGTAAATTATAAAGTAATAATTGGCTCATTGTATCTGCTTTTCCCTGGATTTTCATTTGGGCATGGTATTTCGAGGTGTGGTTTTTAGTTGGTTTCTGCTAGGTGTTTTTCGTTCCATTATTCTCTACATCTCCGCTTTGTATATAAATTATGGGACATTTTAATTGGTTTAAAAGCCTTGCTTTTTTTTCTGTGAGGTAGATTTATTCATTATAAATTATTTCACCTGCTAGTTTGGTTTGTTTGGTCTAGTGGAGGTTTCGTTTCTTCGAGATTAGGATTGCGTTATATCGAGTTTTTACTTATTTGTTGCTTTCTTAGTCTATTATAGCGTTTAAATCTTTTGGTTTCTTCTTTTGAATTTTAATTTTTGGAAATATTTTTCGTCTTTTGCCAGCTTTATATCTCATATTGTATTCCTCGCTCACTAAATATAATCAGATAAAAGAAAATTTATATAGTTATATCTCATGGAATACATTTACAGAAATTCATATTTAGTTTTCACTCAATTTTTTTTTTTTTGTGAAATAGAATTCTCATTCGGAATATAAACACTATTTACAAGCTAATCATTTTTAATTTGTTTGAATTATATATATATATCCTATGAATATGATGTAAAAAATTCGTGTATATAAGTATGTAATATTTTTGTTCTTTTCACTAAATATTGCTACAAAATTTCAAATAATATTACATAGAGAATAACAATTATTTGGAGTCAAATTCTGGTGTCTGAAATTAATCTATGCCCAGATTATTTTTAGTACACAAAAAATTATTGAAAACAATTTTCTATAAGCATTATAAAAGTGGAAGAGAAGACATCAAACGTTGATAACTATGTTGCTTACAATAAAACATTGTGTTTTTTCTAAGTTAGTAATACTTACTTATCAAAACGAAGAAGCTGATGATAGTTTTCACAATCCAGTTAATTAGGGGTTCTATTCATATTATGATTTACTTAAAAGAAAATGGATGTCTTTTTTTTTTCCAATTAATAAAAAAACTCTTGTGTTTTTATTATTTGCAATTGTATCATAGGATCCCTTCATTGGGAATTAAACCCACCTCATGGTCAAGGGAATTTATCAATATTTTTCTTATGAATAAAAAACAGTTGTGGGTTATAAAATTATTTCAAAGGACAATTATGAAAGCAAATTATATGTTTTTTTATAACGACCATATCAGGGTCTTTTTTATTTGATTAATGATATTCAGGATCTTTCTTCCACGAAATTCCAAAACTGGTTATATAATTATAAATATTCCCGAGAAAATAAAATTTACAAAATATTAGTTATATTGGATTTAATTGTCAGTATAAACTTGAACCTTACAATAAAACATCAGAGTTTAGTGTTAATTCTGATTCATGATATATAGACACATGATTATGAATTATCATAGAAAAAAAAACAATGAATCTCAGTTTTCAACAACAACTTTTCATAACTTTCTTACAAGAATGACATGATTAGTGATGTAAATATCTAATAAACTTCTCGAGCTCTAGGCAACAAATATCTGAAGGATTATAGTTCGATCAAGGGCACGTGTAAGTACAAGATTTTGTTCTAAAAAATTAAGGATCAGTTAAGATTAATTAGGTCAAATAATAATTTGGAGAGAATACAATAGTATAATAATGAGTGTAAGAAATAAAAGAAAAAAATGGGAATAAAATAGAGGCAGAGGAGGAAAAAAAGCACATGGTCGGTTCACTTATTCGTATTAGGTTTCCATATTTGTAACAATCTATGCAACAGATTGTAGCATAACCTCATTGGCGTACATACACTAAGTGGCGTTACGGGCTTTTGACACGTGTCGACATTACCTTCACTTTTCTTCATCCTCAACATGCAATTGACCTAAATGTATTTTTTTTAGAGATAAAAGATCTCGATTGATAATGGCATAATCGTCTAATAATATTATCTAATACGATTTTGTTAAAATTTTGCCAATCAGCATAATATGCATAATGACATAATGTAATGCAATTCTCATTAGGCAAAATAACAAATTTTAGTTATTTTTTGCTTAAAAATTATAAATAATAATATAATAATATTTTTTATTCATTTTTTTTTCCTATACGATTTCTTAGTTTTATATTTGTACAAATGATTAAAATGCACTCAACCAATACCTATAATTTTATAATTTATTTTAAAAAAGAATTTAAATTTTATTTTAAGATTTACATTCATGCATTTAGTTAATTAATATCCAACCAATTATAATCTTACAATAATATTTATATAATCTATGCGTATGAGTTTAAATGTAAAAAAAGTAAAGAATTTTAGATGATCATCCAAAATATAATTAGTATTAAGAAGATTTAGAATAAAGTGATTGAAGGTACAATAGCGTTACACAATTTTATTCAAGATTTAAAAAAATTTGTATATAGATTTTGATCAAGCATCACAAGATAATGTGGAAGGACAAAAGGAGAACTATGATGATCACACAACACTGCAAGTCGAAGCGGAACAATATACAATACAAGTTGGAAAAAAAAATGCAGGTCGACACATGAAAATTGTAAGAAATGAAATTGCATATATGATTTGGATTTTACAAATATTTTATGTATCATGAATATATTAAATTTGATAATAAAAGTAATAAATATGCTATATTTTTATAATATTGATGATAAAATATCTTTTCAAATATTAAATATATAATTAAATTTTATAAATTATTATCTTTTCTAAATATAATAATTATTTATAATATTTTAAAACTTATTAAAAACTTAATAATTCTATATTAATAATATTAAATTATATTATGTCATTCAACAAGATTTTCAATTACCATTTGATTCTGCAAAAATTCATTCAGTAATATATTATTTTGCAACTTTTGTTCTGTAAATTTATTTTATTTTTGTTATGAGATGATTATTCAATTTTACCAATCAGAGCCAAAATCTCCTAAAATATCAATTAGTATTGTAATTTAGTTACGCTTAATAGCTAAATATTAATTAATATTTTTATCAGTTTAAATTGAAAGCAAACACAACTTTGAGGTACTTTTAAAATATTCTTTATGTATTAATTTGTAGCTCTTATCTCTTAAATTTTAATCAATAACATGTAATATTACGCAATTTTAAAAAATTAAATTCTAGTTAAAAAAATTGTAGACGATATCACTTTTAAATATTTATAACTTTTCAATGAAGACTTACTTTATCCCTACTATATAATGTGTAATATATTGTAAAAAATTTAAAACAATAATCTACTATAAAGGAAAAGAGAAACTGGTTTTTAATACTATACTAAGATTCAAAGTATTAAAAAGTATTATTCTATGTAAGAAGTTGAAAAATATAATAACTAATATATATAAGCTCGTAATATAATACAAAGATTTATATGATTTTTTTTTTCTTACAACCAGCATTTCTAAATGATTTATTATACATTTTTTTGGTCAGGAAAGGATTTGTATACTTATACTTTAAAAAACTAATAGAGAAAAAATGGGTATGTTATAATTCGTTCACCGGAAAAGAGGAGGAGAGATGGGTTTCCATTCACCCGTTCAGAATTTCTCAAGAACCATGCCAATTGCCACCTGACTCACACCTGCGTTGGTTTCTTTTTATTTATTTATTCATATCTCTATAACATTATATAATATGATTTTCTTACATTATTAAGCTCTACACGATTTTTTTTTATCTATATAGTGAGTACATATTCATTGTGTTTAACCAAATATACACAAAATAAATTATTTTTAACTATCAAATAAATTATAATATCTTCATTTTTGGGTTGAAGATTAGTGTTGATATTAGATATTATAATGTATAGTCAACATTTTAAATAATTTATAAAAATAACAACTTTGGTGAGAAAAAAGAAGAAGAAAATAATAATGAATTTCTCTTTAGACATCTTGTCAGGAAATATTGTGTGATTAGTGTTTGTCTGATCCTATTATGTGTTCTATTGTAAATAGATCTCAACACATAATTCCTAAACTTTGTTTGCTGACAAATTATTCAGTTATTTAGTTTGCTTTAGGAGTTATGCAAAATTAAACCTTTTTCTTACAATAATGAGAAAATCTTTAAGAAACCATACTGATCTATACGTAACAAAAATAGATCTTTTTTTGTTAAAATTTCTGATATCTATGTAAAGAAAATATGTACTGTTAATTAAAGCATCGACTTACACCAAAAAACATGTAATTTAATTAGTTTTTTATGATCTACTTAGGTTGTATGTAATAAGTTTGAATCTTATCCGTTATAATTTGAGCATTTAGGTTGAATTTTATCGATCTAATTATTAATTGTTTGACAATATGATATATAATATATATGTATTATAAATAAAAAAGAAGAAAATGGATGTGTATGACCTGGAGAACGTGTGGTTGAAGGCGCAAAGAGGTTCGAGGTAGTCGGACAGATAGGAAACAATAGGACGTGTCTGTCTTGTGTTATTCAGCCTTTACTTGCAGAACTCCACTAACATCTCTTTCTCTTTTCTACCAAAAATATATATTTATACAATAATTATTTGTTTTTCCTTGCATATATGTATTCGTACGATCTATATCTTTATATCAGACACAAACATGTAATGGAAAATTAAAACATTAATGCGACACTGACGTCACGCCAGATATGGAAATAAACAAAAATGATAACATAAAATAAAGTATAAGGCACCGACTTGCTTTTAGTCTGGTGGTTAGGATGATCCAGCTAATGACTCAGCATCAGGGTTCGATTCCTACCTGCTGCATTATAGTAGCTTAAAAAATAGATTATTAGGGGTGAGTTTTAGGTTATAGATCGAGTTTTGTCGATCCAATGTTGACAAAAAAATAAAATAATAAAGTATAAGGCTAGTGCATATACTCTATAACATAAATTATTAAAATTGTATGGTGGAAACAAAATCGATTAAGGTAAGTAAAATACTTTTCGCCAATCCAACGCTTTGAAGTTTGAACTAGTTTTATTTTCTACAAAAAAAAATTTATTTTGTTGGAATTACATACTCACTAACCTAAAACTAACCTTACACAAACCATTGAACACACTAGAGATTTTTCTCTCTTGAACAGAAGGAAATCAATTCCCCAAACTCTCTAAAAGCTCTAACGGCTCCAGAGACCTTCATAGCCTTTTTGTAGGCGTTCTCCTAAACCTAAAATTTCTCACAAAATGAAAATTATCTTGATAAGAAATATTTCTTTTTTCTTTAAAACAGTAATTTGTTATTTTGGTTGATCTGTTCTTTGTTTTTAATAACAACATATCCAGCTCAGTTATGACTTGTTATTTTTTTCTCAATTACGACTTGGAAACCACACATCTTCATTAAGGATATATTATAAGTTAGACAAAAGTTTATATGGAAATAGTGACCATTTTAAGATTAGGTAAACTGATCTATATCGAAACTTTTTAATAGATTTTGAAGGAAACCATACTAGTTTCCATTGAGGTTCCAACAAAAAATTCTTATGAATTTTCAACCGATTTATTTTACGCCGAGTGAAATGATAAATCGAATTATTTTTTACGGCATAAATTTGTTTAATATATTATATATATATATATATATATATATATATAACTTGTGGGAAACTTCCTTCAAAATAATTTAGCTACATAATTAAACATGTTCAACTTCCAACGAACTATTATCACTCTACTCTACATAAATCATTGGGGAAATTAGGAAATCACGCAAATTTTTCATTTTTTTGTTATTAGTGATTTCAAGTAAGACATTTTTTTTATATTGAAGACTGGGTTCCAACTCCCCATCTCTTAAATATTAGTGGCTTTAAATTACAGTATCCCCAATTATGCCTCGAACCAAGGTTTGAATGACTCAGAAGTTTTGTTATCATGTGAATGATGACAAAAATATATAAAAGAATTTTGTCTCGCACATATATATAAATATATATAATGAGATATACCAAGGAGGTTAGAATGTTGTTATCAAGGTCGGACCAAATCTATCTTCAAATTTTGTTGATATCATGCAAAGTTGATAGGAGTTTTTATTGCAAAGAATTGACAAGTCAAAGAATTTTTTTCATATATTATTTATTATATCTTAATTTTAATTTTCTTTGTCAATAATTGGATGGAATAACTCAAATACTTTCAAATGCCAAACAATATCACACAAATCAATACAATTAGAAGCCTAGAAGTCACAATCAATGAAGTTATAAGTTGAAAATGGATTGATAGATTCCAACATTATGCATTACAATTAATTATGCAATGAACGCATACTTGTTAAATAGAACAATAGGGTTTAATCTTATTACAACACAATTAAAACATCTGAGTTTGATTTAGAATATTATTTATTCCAAAAATATAAAAGAAAAATGAAAGAGTTAAGGTCTATGGTATGATAAGAGCTTTTGACCAATTACTCAATCATTTATGTAAATGGAACCTACATGATGTCGATATCTTTGTTATGTGTAGGCTTCAATCTCTCAAAGGACCCATTTCATTATTTTAGAAAAATATTACAAAAAAATATGAGAAATTTCTTAGGATGTCCCCTCTATGCACATGACAATGACTCTCCACCTTAGTTTTGAACTACAAGCCCCTAAATTTGAGACACAATAAAAGAGATACAAAAAGCTTTGTGGAAGAAATCTAACTTATCTTTTTTGAAGAGAAACAATTGCAAACGCATATAAATGTCTTGGTGTAATTGGAAACCAAATAAAAAAAATCAATGAATTATTACTCTTCTAATAGTGCGAGACTTTCTAAAGCATTATTTGCACAAAAGTTTATTGAATATGTTTGAGCTTTTTATATGTACATATTATTTTTTTGGAGAGTAAGATTGTTAAGATCCGATCTTAAACCCAAATCTTAAATATTATTATGCCGGATTATGCAATTGGATGTAATTGAATTCCATAAAAAAAAATCATAGATGTGAAATAGTTTTGGTCCCCATTATATATACATATACCAATAGCATAATGTCACACCTCACAACATATTAACCATTTATTTGCATATATCATTTTCTTGTGTATGGTTTTATGTTCATTTGTCCCAAAATATGGTTATTTTATCAAATCATAAGTTCATTATAAAATAACAATATTTTCTAAGATGGATTTTTTTTTTCAAATTCAAATAACATGTAATTTAACATTCTTAATATAAACACAAATATATATAGATTACAATTTTGTTTTTAAATATTAGTGTACAAACTATTTTTTATTTTTTTCGAGTTAAGTAATAATAATAATAGTAAAATCGTAATGTGAAGAAAAGGTAGGGTAGAAAATGATGAGGATAGCTGGCCAATTTACTCACTGCAGAATCTGGCAATCTTATTAACCTTTCTTTAGATGGGACCGAAAGAGAGAGAGAATAGTCTTCTCTTCTCCATTTGATGGATCTGACTCACTCACTGCTCCTCAAGATCACTCTCATTATTGTTTACATTTCTCTCTCATTTTCCCCTCTTTGCTCCTCCTTCCCGATCTTCTTTTCTCTTCCAATTTTTATTACTACAAATTACATATTGTTAAAAAAATATTTGACAACAGTCGATATCTCAAAAAAAATTTAGATCCAAAAACTAATTTTACGAGGTTTTGTATCCGGTTTCGTGTTTTTTCACACGACAGATGATCAAGACAATTCAAATTCAGTATTTTCCCAATTTTGGAAGTTACCACTAGATCAAAACTACTTGATTATATCGTTATAATTTAGGTATAAAAAGATCAGTATGTTGTTCTATTTATAATACTTTAAAAAAATATAGCTTGCATATATTACTGATAATGTTAAATAGTAGAACATGCATATAACAAATAATCTTAATTTAAATAATATTTTATAAATTTATTTGTAATATTTATATACTAAAGGTGTATGTATCTCAAATCATTGGAATAAATTTAAGCATATTATAATTTAGTAGAGGACAAAGTGAGTGTATAATTATTTTAATATATACATGGAAATGACATAATCTTGTTTGATATGACAACACATAGGATATCTTTAATCTTAATTGGAGTAAATATATAATTATATAAAATGACAAAAGATATGACATGACTATAAATGAACCAAATAGAACATTTTGACCCATCTACCTTCTTCTTCCTTGTAATCAAAAGTTGTGAACAATTCTTTTGAAGGATCGTTGCCTCAAGTAGAGTTCCAAAGTAACATTTGTTACTAGGATGCGTTATGTTTCTTATCCATCTTTATACAAATATTCATTGTTTTTAAATCGTTTAAATATTATTATATTCGGATATCATATAATCATTTTTCAAATATATATTTCGTATATAAATTATCATCCCACTCGTATATATCTATGTTTATAGTCTATTATTATTTACTATACATTTACGTATAATCTAACACAAATTGTTTGGTTTAAATATGTTTTTTTTTTAATAAATTTTAAATTTATTAATAAAAAAAAGTTATTTAAAAAGTTGCTAGAAATATAGCAAAAAAAAAACCAATAACCAATTGTATGCTTCGAACCTCAAACCATCGTCTTAGTAGTCCCTCCAGTCTGTGGAGAGCCTTGTATCTCAAAGACGAGTTACGGTTGCGATCACTTTGTCGATAGTAGGAATGAGAGATGGGACCGACTAGCCTTGCTCGCCATGAATACGTCAATTTCTTTTATGCCAAACATAGTAAATGGTAGCTTGAAAGACCATTCAAATATATTTTTTTCAGTTATGAATATTATGTAATTTAGGTAAATATCTTGAAAAAATGATTGTGAAATCAAGTTTGTTTAAATCAAATTTTTAGTTTGATACGTAATTAGTCCTTGATACTAAAATTTTTCAGTCTGTTGGTTTATATATCTTAACTAATAGTTCAAACATTTAGAGTTCGACTCTATTTTATTATAACTGAAAATTATAGTAGAAAATTTTTGAGCTGAATTTGAACTATAAATTAAATTTTGTGGATTCAATTGTTGAAAAAGATAGTACTTGATTGTGTGTAGAACCTTATCACACAATTCATATTTTAGCAATAAAATTGTGTTTAAATATGAAAAGTGATTGTGTTTTTGCTATGAATAGCAAAAAAGATGATAAATTTAGAGATAATATTTGGAAAATAAAGGAGAGTGGGATAAAAAAAGTACTGAAGAAACAAAAGAGGCCCAAATCATTGTCCTTCTCCTTTGACCACTTCCCCACCTTACCTCTCTCTCATAATTCATATATTTATTTTATTACATATTATTTACAACATGAATTATTTTACATAAATACGAAAATATTTACATTCTGCTGAAATTTTGAATGGAAGTACAACAATTTTTCTGATTTTTATGAGAAATTATAGATTAAATTTGATAATTGAATATCAAATATACTAGTTTTGTAAGTATGTGGTACGAACCAATGGTAAGTGTAAGGATACAAAGAGAAGGTGGACAAAAATAAAAGGATAAAAAGAAAAAAGAGTTTTTGTGTATAAAAATATGTTCTCATTTATTAATGATTGTTGGTCTCTGTAAGGAGCTGTAAAAACAGATTTGTACTATACCGGTCAAATCCGGTCCTACTCCCTTTCTATTTCCTTTTTTCTTTTCCTCTTTTCAATCAATTTCTGATTTTTACAACTGTCCTGACATTTTCCGGTTTAATCTCTTATTCGGTTTAGCCACTTTTCAGGTCCTCATCTTATTCTTCTTCTTTGTCTTTCTCATCAGAACTCACTCTTAAGACTAGTCCGAGTCTGTTTCACTTATTGGGCCAGAAAACAAGTTAAAATCACATTCTTTTCTTTACAACTTTTGTATGACGAGTGAACATATAAACCCAACTCGTATAATATTATTGTTTTATAAACCGTAAACACAAACCACACAAAGCACCCTTATGAATTGCAGGAACACGAAATATGAAAGAATACAATGTAATCATAACTCAAATCAAAGGTGTGTAGAGGGCATTTACCACAACAACATAAAAGACTACAAGAAGCACTCGTTTTTACTTGTAGAGTTGTTCCATGAGACTCCTCAACTTCACTACATCTACGCCCACAATCTCTGCTTTCTTCACGCCACCTTTGAAGAATTGCAGTGTTGGCTGCAATCATCAATCATCAAAATGCTCCATCACATGCATCTTAAATGTAAAGTAATCTTTGAAAGGAACAGACAATGTTACCACAGCAGTGACATTTAACTTCCTAATGGCATTTGAAAGACAGCCCTACATATAAGTAGCAAGAGATATTTTTGTCAATGGAGCTTACAAGAATACTCACAAGAAGAAGATGGGAGACGAAGAAAGAGCTTATATGTGTGTAGCTCAACCACAAAGTTTCTCTCTACTCAGTGACTTATGTTGCTTTTAAGCTAACTTTGTTTATACATCTCAGACTTTCCATAAGTTGAGATATTCATTTGATTCTCAATACCCAAAAGAAGGCTTTTGACAGAAGATACTAAAAACATACTTTTAATCACAAAA
Source organism: Lepidium didymum (assembly GCA_963920545.1). Classification (NCBI taxonomy): domain Eukaryota; kingdom Viridiplantae; phylum Streptophyta; class Magnoliopsida; order Brassicales; family Brassicaceae; genus Lepidium; species Lepidium didymum. The sequence goes on along the minus strand of OY986992.1, from coordinate 19,732,951 downwards.
CAAAACCATTTAAAATGGTAGCGTAGGTCACATGATGGCCTTATCGAGAGACCTATAAAAGTTATACTAATATATGAATTGCAAACATACCTCGTCAATGTCGACCTTATATGTTGTTACACCAGGATATTTATTACTTAGCTCCAAAATTACGGGAGAGATAAGCCTGCCTAATATCAAACCACTAATGCACATTAATAAGGCCACTCTTAGAAATTCAGAACTACACTTGTTTTCATTGAACCAAAACTTACAAGGTCCACACCATGCGGCAGTGAAATAGAAAACTGATGGCAAAGATCCATCTGTAAACATTGAAGAACGGATCATACTAAGCAGCTCATGTAACTCTGAAATCGTTAACACAGAAACATAGGATTGCTTACCTCTAGCTTTGCTCAGTGCATTGTTGAACTCCGCCTCTGACTTCAACACTACAAAGCTGGATCGACCTAAATTAAGTTGCAGGGATCAGCAATATTTCCCACAAATAAAACAAGCTACTCATACAAACAATACGATTTATCAGAAGTATCGAAAACGCAACAGCTCATTCTTTTTCCCATTCAATCCAGTTTCTCATCAAAAAATAAAACAAATCACCTAGACCATATCCTCGATGTGAACTTATCAGAAAAATAAATTTACCAGAAAAAAAACTGAAATAGAATCACAGAACCCTGTTAAACAATTTACCTTCTGCTGCAAAACAATAGCTTCTTCGATTGGGAAGACCAGTATTAGAGAAGTTGAAGTCGGATGAAATGTAAACAGTAGAAGCAGCTAAGAAAGAGTTTCTCCCAATCTGCGAAGACAACGAATTTAGGATTATACAGAATCAGGGATGTTGCTTAATTGGACAACGTCGAGGGTCGCGATCTAAGACCGTGAGAGGAGAGAAACGGCAATGAATAAAACCTGATGGAAATTAGACCAGTTACTCTTCATCGTAAGAATTCACACACAGCTTCTGATTCAAAGATCCCTCTTTTCGTCGATTTAGGGTTTTGGAAATCCCTATTTGAAGGTTCCTTCCTTTTTTTTTCTTTCTCCCATCGTTATCTCTCCCGCCGCGCTCGGCGAACTAAAAAAATAAAAATAATTACAAAAAGACCCTCAAAAATATAGATTACATTATAAAGTAAAACGACATGGTTTTGGGTAACGGAAGACAGTTACATTAACGTTATATTCCGAGAAAGAAAGTTTTCAGTTGTCAAAAGCTCAGGGAAGGAACTTCTTAAACCCTAATAAAACTTCATTTCTCTGAGAAATGAATTTTCTTGTAAGATCAATCTCGAAAACCATTAGACCATCGTTGAATTCAGCGGTTGGAAAATCATGGTTTTTTTTCCAGCAATGTCATTCAACATTGTCTACGAAAAGTAGTAGCTGTACTCGCGGGGGAAGCAGAGCTGAGAAATCAAATTTGGAACCGTCGACGTTGGAGAAATCGTCGGAGGAGGAGTGGCCGAGACCGACGGAGGTACCTTACCAGCCTAAAATCTCGAATTCTATTGATTTGATTGGGTATGTTCATCAACCCGTTCAGTTCGACGCTACACTCGATGGAAGTTTCTGGGCAGGCACTGTTATTTCGCACAAACCTTCTTCTGATTCCGAATCTGAATCGGATTCATCTAGTAATTTCTGGTTGGTCTTTGAATTTTGTTTCTAATGTTGGCTTCGAGAGTTTTGCATGTTGGTCTCTTGTAGTTTTAGCACTCGGAACTGAGCTAAATTCAAGAGTTTTATAAGCCACGAATATTGAATTTGATGGTTTTTGTGATCTTGATTCGTGTCTAATTTGTTGCTTTAGCATTTCTGCATTCTGCTTGAACAATATTTTACTGGAATTTGGCTGCTATGAAGTTGAAATTGCAATGATCTTTATTAGGATGATGCATCTCTATAGTTTATTGATACTACATTCGTTGATCCCATTTTATACTTATTTCTTTCTTTCTTTCTTTCTGTGAACATTAGGATTCCGGTACTATTTGAAGGTGATTTAGCTCATACTGCTAACTGTTACTTGAAGAAAAACGATCGAGTTCATATTACCGGACAGATTTTAGGACATGTCATATCATCTGGAGAAAATTCTGACCAAGCTTATGCTCAGCTGTTTAAAAGCTTCCATGGTAGCTTTTCACATCAGGTTATGGCTCGTGATCTTCACTATATTGGGGGTTCTACAGCCCTACCAAAAGTTTTGCCAACGTCTGATCTAAAAGATGTGCTAAAGCATTCTGGTTAGCGTCTAAGGGCATCAATCCTGTTTCATACTCTACTGATATATCCTTTGGGGTTTGGCTTGATGGTTAACCACGAATATTCTTCTTGTTGTTCTTAGCTAGCGTTCAAAAAAGAAGAGATTTTGGAACTAATCATTGGTCTGATCTTCTTGATAAACCGGATGAATGGTTTGATTACCGCGAAAGCAAACAGAACGGATCGGTAAGTAAACTTGTTTTAGAGATTCTTGTAGTTAAACTTCCGCTATACATCTATCAAAGCTGTTCCCTTTTTTTCTTGATACCTCTTTCTACAGGTAAATCCTAGACATCCTGATTTCAAGAAGAAGGACATGAGTGTAGCGCTTTGGCTTGACCAAGCTCCCAGTGAGATATTCTCCGATCTTAAAGACACTAAGTTCGATATCCCCATTACATCAAAATACGCAAAAAATCAAAGGGGTAAGGAAACGTATTCTATGAATTGAAATGACAACAAAGCTTTTCGTCTCTGACTTTGGATATGCAACTGGAATTTTGTTTTCTGTCTAACAATCTTTCTCCTGTATGAAGGAGGAGAGGAATCATGGAAGGACTTGGTGGAAAACATGAATGGATGGTGGGACAATAGATTGGACAAGGTAAGAATTCCTTAACTTCAATCAATCATTTTCACATGTACGTTTTATACCAATCATTTATAATTTGTAATGTATGTAGCGAAACCCAAAATCACCGGATTTTAGGCACAAAGAAACCGGTGTAGTTCTCTGGCTAAGTGATTCTCCGAGCTGGGTGTTAGAAAAACTGCCTCCTCCAAAGAGCAAAACAACTGAAATCCACCAATAACAAGACTTGATTTAACCAATTTTCATGTTGCGTTAGTGTAATGTTGTTAGCTTTTATTGATAACTGAAATGTGATCCTGAACCGAATAGTTGAATGTCCACTCTTTACTCAAATCAATGTAAAAACATGTAAAAGCTACATATCTAAGCACCACGAAACCGGCCGGTTTGGCACTTTGGCGGTAGTTAAACTGCCTCCTCCAAACGGCAAAACTAGTGAGAGCCAAATTTTGATGTTTCATTACTCTGGATTTTATTCCGACAATATGAGTTCGGAGATACGAATCAAGTATAAGTCTTTAAACAGAGTACATGTCTGAGTTGTAAACGATCAGATGCAGCGTTCAGTTTTCAGGTAAAAGACAAATTATTACGTCAAGACAAAAAACAAAGTACTTTAGAGTCTCAAGAGTCCAACACTGATTCATGACTTCATCTCTTCTATGTCTGCGTACACTGTACAAAGTAGACAACTTTACGTATACTAATTTTTTCTCAGATTTAATAAACCACTTGAATTCAAACCAAAGGTTTTCGAGCAAAAAAAACAAAACTAAATGTATGATTGAAGAAAGAAAAAATATGATAAAAAATTAATTGTCAGAAGTGGGATTTGAACCCACGCCCTCAAACGAGGACCAGAACTTGAGTCTGGCGCCTTAGACCACTCGGCCATCCTGACGACATGTTTAAAGGGTCAACTAAATATAGTTAAATACGCGGTTTATTATTTACGTCATAACTTCTTTTTTCTGAGGGTCATATTGTTATAACTTATATGTGAAGGAAAATATACACAATTCAGATAAAGTTTTGGGGCTTAACGTAATATTTACACAAGAAAGTTCCTTTTGTATAAATATAAAGAAGGGTAACCTAAGATAACATTAAAAAAAAAAAAGATGAAGTAAAAATTATACAACAGAGAGTCTGAAGATCGTAGAAAGAAATCGGGAAAAGGAAAACGCTCGAGCGAATAGAAACCCTAGCTAGCGGATTGAGACAAACAACCAGACTTGAGAGACGAGAAATATTTCAATTTGATTTGATATCTATTGTGAAATCAATTCATAAGAGAAAGGTTTAGTGATGGGGAAGAAGAAGAAGAGAGCAACGGAGAAGGTTTGGTGTTATTATTGCCACAGAGAGTTCGACGACGAGAAGATTCTGGTGCAGCATCAGAAAGCTAAGCACTTTAAGTGCCATGTCTGTCATAAGAAGCTCTCTTCAGCTAGTGGCATGGTGATTCATGTCCTTCAGGTTCACAAAGAGAATGTTACAAAGTATGTACCTTTCTTTTATCTTTTCTTCATGGTTAATTTTTCTATATAAGATTAATTTCGATATCAGGGTCAATGCGTTTATGATGTTGATCTATATCTGAATTTCCCTTTTATATGTGTTCAATTGCTGTTAGATTGTTCTAATTTTCTGTTGTTCTGTGGTCTTAATCGGTTGATTGTGCACGTTTACTGGAAAATTAGGGAAGTTGAATGTTTTATTGCATTAGCTCTTTCAGGGGTTTAGCACTTTTAGGTTTCTTAGGGAAAAGTGAAGGGAGTCTTGTGGTACCGTCCTAAAGTGTTTGACTTTGCATGTTGAATTTGAAATTTTATTATGTATTATTTTGCGTTCCTTCTTTTGGTTAAGTAAGCCATTCAATTTGGAGACCTGCGGAAGACTGGTTGAAGGTTAGGTTAACTCTGTTTTAGTCTAGGATGATTTCGACTGAGAATCCTTTTAGTTCCTAACCTTGGGGTTGCAAAGAATAGATGCACAATTGTATAGCTCCCACTCTTCTGATTCCATGGCACTTCTAACTTGATATTTCTTACAAATTGCACCAGGGTTCCTAATGCTAAATCCGATCGTGATTCAACTGATATTGAAATATATGGAATGCAAGGAATTCCGCCCGATGTCTTGGCTGGCCACTATGGAGAAGAAGGTAAGAGAAGTATAATGTATTCTTTACAATATCAGCCATTGAATTAGAGAAGTAATGTAAGAAATTTGTTTGTCTCTCCATCATGAGATCTGGATATTGGTCTTGAACTCGTTGTTCGCATGCGCTTTTTTTCCTCTGCAGAGTTATTCCATTCCTTATACCTTGCTAGTTTAATTCATCTGGTACCTTTTTAACTGAAGTTATGATTTCCGCAGAGGAAGAGTCTCCAGCCAAAGTTGCAAAAGTTGAAATTCCTTCCGCACCTCTTGGTGGTGTAGTTCCTAGGCCATATGGAATGGTATATCCGCCTCAACAAGTACCTGGTGCTGTGCGACCAGTGTATGTACTAATTACACTACATTTTCTCTATTTCTGTTATTTGAATTTTCAGATTTGTATTTTTCTTTTTCTCAAAATTTGGGAAGGAATACTCTATCCTCTGCCCTGGAACAATTCTTTTGTCCTCTTTAAGACCACAATAACACCAGTAGTAAACAGTTTTTTGAAATAGTTCCTTGTCTAAGATATTGTAATATTTGTTGTTGTTGACGAAGTTAAGTAATATTCCGTCAACAGGTATTATCCTGGTGCTCCTATGCGTCCTCCTGGTCCTGTATGGCCTATGCAGTCTCCTCGTCCTCAACAATGGTATCCACAAAATCCAGCGGTATCTGTTCCTCCAACTGCACATTTAGGGTATCGACCACAACCACTTTTTCCGGTTCAAAATATGGGTATGACTATGCCAACCTCAGCGCCTTTAGTACAGCCTTCACCAGTCAGTGGAGTTACTCCTCCTGGCATTCCTTCATCGTCACCTGCAATGTCGGTTCATCAACCTCTGTTCCCTGTTGTGAATAACAGCATTCCTTCCCAAGCTTCACCATTTTCTACTCCTCCTGTTGGTGGGGCTCAGCAACTTTCTCCTGCAGGTGCCTTGGGATCAGGAAATGCTTATCTGCCTAACAATTCTATTCAAGGTTCGATCTTAAGTTTGTAGAGTCATTGGCTTACATTTGGTTTAGCTGTTTCGTGTCAAACTGTAATCTCTCTGTCATGTTGTGTTGCAGTAGGTGGTGCTAATTCTCATTCTTATGCCTCTGGTCCAAACACTAGTGGTCCTTCAATTGGTCCACCTCCTGTAATTGCAAATAAAGCACCTACCAATCAGCCTAATGAGGTCTATCTTGTATGGGATGATGAAGCGATGTCTATGGTTAGTTTTCTTCTTACCTTGTTGGGATAAAAACATGTAAATGATTGAATAATTTGGTTTTCAATCTGACTATGCATCTGCGTCTGTAGGAGGAAAGAAGAATGTCCTTACCTAAATACAAGGTGCACGATGAAACCAGCCAGGTAAGTTCTGATTTGCCCTTTTTTAAAGTTAAGAAGAGTTTGCTTTTGCACGTCTAACCCATTCGGTAGGCTTCATTTATGCTTTTCCATCCCAGATCCATTGTTTCTGTGCTAAGAGGTACCGCCAAAAATTCAGTTTATAATTTCTTACCTTAGAATATGATAAGATGTACCTAGGCAAGAAACTTAAAACATTTTGAATCACTAATGTTGGAAACGTATCATTAGTAGCTCGCTATAGTACTCGCACTAAATAGTGAAGAAAATCGCGCTTGTATCTGCTTGTTTTTCATTATATTTCCTCCCATCTCTTGTATTGTTTAAAAAATGTGGTGATTGGTTCCACAAGATCATACTCTACAGGTTTGGTTTCAAACCCAGGTCAGCTCCTTTTATATTCTCAGCTTTGCACAATCGTAGGCTCTGGGAATAAAAGAGGACTCTTTTCATTATTCATAATAAAGCTTTCAACTTGTTTACTCAGAACCTGAGTTTTGTTATTTGTTGCAGATGAACTCGATAAATGCCGCCATAGACAGAAGAATCTCAGAGAGTAGGCTCGCTGGGCGGATGGCATTTTAGAGTTTGGCACCAGACTAAACCAGCGTCAAAGAAAGGCGCAATGATGATGGGGCTTTGTTACAACTCTTAACTCAGATTCATTCAGATTTTCAGAAGCTGAATTTGGATCTGCTTTTTAAGTTAATTACTGTCCATCTGTTGTATTCTTTACTCTTTAGCCAGGTGAGTTAGTTACCATTGGATTATTTTAGAGATCTCAGGATTTTCTTTTTCTAAAGTTTTAGCATCGTTGAAACTTTGGTCTCTCTTATTATATATTTATATTATACAGATTCACCCAAAATGTTTTCATCATGTTTAGTATTTTGCCCAAAATAAAAGTAACTAAAATCCCTTCAACCAATCGGTCTATGTTTTGGTTTCGACTTTACCATGTCCGGAAGTGGTGGGTTTTATTCTCGCCGGTGTAGTTCCATGTTCATCATCAATGCTGTACACTTATTCGTTATAGGAGGTTTTATCATCGTTTCAAACTTTTTGATGCTAGGTGATGTTTTCAGTCTTCCATTTTCTTTGGGATAGTAGTTTTTTGAGTTTCTTTTAGGATCCTAATATGGTTTTTCTCGGGGCTAATCTTAAAAAACTTTTCTCGTTTGGGTTTTAGTTACTCTTGTTTGGGCTTTGCATTAGGAGATTTCAGTATTTATGTATTTTATCCTTGTAATCTTCCAACAGTTTGTTCATTATTATAAATCTAGACGACAAAAAAAATCCCTTAATTAACATTAATGGTAAATGCAAACATCTATTATTACTCTGCTGGTACAATTAAACTGATATTTTGTATTGCACATGCTCTTTTGAACCTCACAAAGTCACAATTGAGGAATGGGTCTCATTGTTTTAAATACAATGATACGGATTCAAAGTGCGATTTTAAAAGTAATGAGTTTTATCTGCAATACTAGGATGGTACCCACGTTTGATTAAAAAATCAATGGTTTTCTTTTGTAGGTGATATGAAACAGATATTAAAAGTTTGCTTTATAGAGTAATCGTGTATACAATATATAATAGAATCATAGATTTATCTTTCATATTAACAGTACATATATTGTGGCTCAGAACACTTGATTGTTTTGTTTTATAGATTTATAGGATTTTATAACATCTTATAATTTGTAATTGTATTAAAATGTAACTTTTGTGTCTTGAGAATCATTTGTTTCCAAGTTCGTGTTTGATCTCAAACTTGATGTTTTGTTAGACTTGAGATGTTATTTGTTCTTATGATTTAATTGTAAATTAAGGTTTTGTGGAACTGCTTTTTGCAAATTAGGATTTGAAGGTACACTTGATTGATAAATAGTGATAGATTATTGAAGTGCATCTTTGAATGTGTGTAAAAATGGAAACAAGATAGCAAGTAAAATGGAGTTAGGAGTAGGAGATGTTTAGATCGAAGCTACATACGTCCGTGAGTGAAACCACAGACATTGAAGATGAGGAATGAGAGGGAAAATGAGAAATTTAGTGAACGGATTAAAATCATGGTTAAAAACAGTTTTTTAAATTTTTTTACTGCAAAGTGTACTTCTACTTTAATAAGGGAGGATTATTAAAAGGTTTAAGTTGTAAATATTTAGGGCTTTATGTTATTTGTTAATTACATCAATACATGTGTTAGATACTCAATTAAATTATGATTTTGTGCTATTTCACCAATTCTCCCAAAAATTAATGATCCCAAGTATCTTTTTGCATATAAAAGATTATGTTGGACAATATTTTTTTGGTTTGGTTGAATGAGTCGTATTCTAGGTTTGAATATAATTTATACTTGCTTACTTTGTTATTCAGATACTTGAATAATTATTATGTTTTGGAAAATATATTAATAACCAATTAAGGACCAAAATTGAATGTCAAGGACAGTAATGAATTTTAAGGACCTAGTGAGGAACGTTATTTTCCTCCTTCACGTCCGGATTTTGAGTTTCGGAGTTTCAAAAATTCTGAATCTGAAAAGGAGCAATGGTTTAATCTTATTGTTTCAAAAGTCTTAATCGAATTTTGTTACACATCGTTCTAATTACTTCGCTCTGAATCAATCTGTATTTATCTGATTTATTCAAAATCTCATTTACCCACTGGTAAGCACAATAAAAACCTTCACGTTTTTGGAGTATAGCTTGTAATTTTGTTTAGAATTGAGCTGCATAAATCTGAGGATATTCGTAAGTTAAAAATTTTGCCTTCAAATAATTTTTCTTTCAACCAATGAACCTTTAAAATTCCCATTCTGAAACAACATGAATTTTTATTTTTGTTTTTCTTATAAAATTTAACGTGGAGGATTTTTGGAAAAAGTTTTCATTGTTTAAATACTTCAAGTTTCTTATTATAACTGGCTTGATTCTAGAGTAATTGTAACGTAAACTTCCTAAAACTCATATTCCTTTTTGTTTATAATATCAAATTAAGTTCACATAAACTAAAATAAACAAACTTACATTTATAAAGGACTAACACATTGTAATATTTCCCGACCAAAAAAACATTGTAATATTCTGTTTATAATTTGTGTAAGTTATCTGCCAATGACTGTTTATAAAACAACATTTGGAAAAAGGAAATGTGATTCTGCAACAAATTTTTTTTTTTGGATAATATTTTTTTCTGCAACAAACTTCAAGTAAGTTTTTCGTAAATACCCAATATGATAGTTTTATGTTTTTTTTTTTGTCAACTGCAGAAATATGATGGACCACAACTGGCCGGCCCATTAACCAAATTCATGCATAATGCACGTAGTGAGATTCGATCCCAAATGCTTATGAGAATTTGTAAAGTGGCAACACCACTGGACCACCTGTCTTCGGCAAATAATTTTCTGATTAAGTAGATACCACAATACAGTAATAAATTAAATTTAAAACAAATTTTAAAGCTTACACAGAGGATTGAACCCTCTCACTTTCGAAAATGTCTCTAAACCATAACAGTTGGTCTGAAGCAATATCAAATTAACATCTCCCATCCATCAAGCCACTTCGTGCAATGAGATGGGCTCCTCTGTTAGCTGATCTAAATTCCCCAATCAATTCCATTTCCAAACAAAAATTCTTGATCTCAAAAAAATTTCTGAGATGTGGTAACCAAAAGATGGCCAAGCTTTAGGCCTATTGACCACTTTTATAATTATCAAAAGCTTCAGAGGCCACTTGGATATGATCAAGCTTCAAACTTTACATACTATACCAAGTCCACAGTAAAGCTTCTTATTGGACCTGTGGCAGATATTTAATATTGCTGAAAGATCTTTTAGCATCAACCATCATTACCTTTCCCTGTGAGTCACGAACTACCCATGATCCCCCTCCCCTCTGATTTTTACACCATGAAGAGCCAATATTCACTTTCAAAGAACGTGGAGGAGGTGGTTTCCATGTTTGATCCCAAAATTAGAAGAGGATATTTGATTTAGTCTTTCTGAATTCTCCACTTCTTGAGATAAGGACCATAAAGTTGAATGAATACAAAGTCTCCGGAATTACTTCAGTTGAAGAAAGTTTGGGTTGGGTCAATGAACTGTCTTTGCTTCTTTTAAGAAACCGCTCCATGATTGTAGTGTGTTTCCGTTCTTAAAGTGCTTTTTCAGCTTGACTTGTTGCCTCTCTCTACAGATTTGCTTCCTCTTTGATTTATCTTGCTGTTTCTTTATCCATTTTCTTGACTCAGACTCTTCTTTTTCTTCATCATTTTCATCAATATATATCTTCAATTGCAACTTCTGCTCCATATCCTGAAGACACAGCAGACAAATTTTGAGTCAATGGTCAGAATTAAAAATCAAATAACGCATCAAGATGACCTAAAGAGAATAAACAACTCTACAAAATAATCCCAGAGAACAATAAAGGAAAAGATCTACTTGTTTGAGTTTGTCTTTCAATGTTTCACGGTCCATTCTCATCTCTTCATTCTCAACTTCACATATACTTTTCTCCAATTGTTTATAAAACAGCTTCTCTTTAAGCTTTGAGTCTTTCTCAGCTCTTCAACACAATAACTGCATAAGAAGAAAAATAGAAGATACATATAAACAAAGTACTAACCAAGAATGCTTACATCTATGTGTTGTTCTTCACATTTTCCCTAGCTAAATGACCGGATATCCACCTTGCTCAGTATTTCATAAAGTATTTGAGAAGCTTTCCTTAGATCACATATGCACAACTCTTCAGATTCTGTTCTTTGTAATGCAGCTAACATTTCTGAAATACAACAGAAGCATAAACCACCATATCTTATAAAAAATCAATGAGAATCAAGAAAAAAAACATTTACCAGAAACAACAGTGTCAAATTGACCAAAATGAATTAAGACTTTAATAGTCATTACATGACATTCTGATCACATAAACGCAATACTCGATTCATAGAACTTAAGAACACTGTAAAGAGAGAAGAAAACTGACAATCCACCATGAGAATTGAAAGTTATAGATCTACACATCAATTCACTCGGAAATTTTTTAATTAAACCGTACACATATAGAAGCTAATAAACTGATCTGAGCACCGTGAAACAAAAATGGTGGAAGAAAATAAACAAAAAGAAAGGATAATGGGAAGAAGACATACGCTCATCGTCTTTCTTCACCAGAGATTGAGCACATCGGAAAAATCGCGATGGGGTTTCAGACTCAACGATAGAATCCAAAATATTGTGAAAAATCTAAATTCTAAATGAAAATGTAAAAATCAATAATAGATGAGATACCAATAAGACTTCTGATTCCACGAACCGAGCGAAACATTTATCTTCTTCATCGGAAAGAAACATATTGTTAGGTCGGGGAAGTTCAGATTTCCGGCGACGACGATAGAAGTTTATGTGGCTAGGAAAGCGATAGAGACAAAGAGATACCAGAGGATTGGCGATTGGAACCTGCGGTGGGATCAATGTCTCGTAACTTGTATACTGACAGAAATGGAAAACGAAATCAGAGAAAAACGGAGAAAAAATCATAACTCATTACGTCAGAATGTTTTTTGAAAGGTACCAAACTCTGGATTTCTTTCAAATTGCCTTCCATGGTATTTTTTTGAGTTTCTGATAATAAAAGTTTGAGTGCAACAGATTATAAGGAAAAGAGATGAACAATTTAAAATGATTGTGTAAATACGTGTAGAAGACGTGGGAATAAAGGAGTTGAGGAAGTTGCGGAGTACGTGGGACTTAATTAAAGAGCAATTTATCTAAACGTAATTACACTGCAGTAATTTTCAAAACTAAGTGTGAAAAACCAACTTAAAAGTTGGAAGAAATAACAGCGAGTGAAAATCTTACACGGTAACTCAGTAAACCAATTTCAAAAATTACTGCAAAGTGTACTTCCACTTTAATAAGGAAGGATGTTAGTTTTTGCTGTCTCAATTCTAATCAGTTTCCTTCCCAAACATCAAAACCTCTAAAACCCTCGAAGCCTCTCTGTTAACATTCCCCTCAAATCGCTAATTCACCATTGTTGCTAAAATGAAAGCCTTTAGATCTCTACGAATACTAACTTCCATTTCACGGACAACGGCAACACCTCGTAAATCCCATCTGTCTCAGAACTATCTCCACCGGTTATACTCGGCGCAGCCGAATATAGACGAACCCACTTCCGTTAATGAAGAAGGCTCAAGTAGCGACTCCGTTTTTGATAGCAGTCAATACTCAATCGATGAGCCCATTGGAGATTCCGTGAAAAAGCCCAAGCGAGCTAATTGGGACAAAGGGTATAGAGAAAGAGTAAACAAATTGTTCTTTGAGAAAGAGATCGAGAAAGGTAAATTGAAATTTGCAGAAGAAGAGAGTTCCGAAGGAGAAGATGATGATAATATTGATAGGTCAAGGATTCTCGCGAAGACTCTACTGGAAGCGGCGCTAGAGTCAGCTGATGAAGAACTTGGTGAAGGTGAGGTTAGAGAAGAAGATCAGAAATCGCTTAATGTCGGCATCATTGGTCCACCAAACGCAGGAAAATCCTCGTTGACTAATTTTATGGTTCGACTATTCCTTTTACATTTCTTCATCTTCTTTGAGGATCACCTTTATCTTGACATTGTTGACCAATTGATACGTTTTGTATATACTTTGGTGTAAATTCGTTGCTTATTGGTTGCTATCTTAAGGTTTAAATTGATAGGTGAATGAAGATTGTATTACAACTTATTCCATATAATTTGGTGTTTTGTGCTGTCTTAATGACTCTTTTGTAATTAAAATGCTTGATTTTTGGACTTTTCAAAGTGATTTTATCCATTTGAGGGCTCTGATCTTGCTTATAGTTTTTAATTTTCTGTCGAAGTTGGTTTAACTGTCTCATTATGTCAAGTGCAGGTTGGAACAAAGGTTGCTGCTGCTTCCCGGAAAACGAACACGACGACCCATGAAGTGTTAGGAGTATTGACAAAAGGGGACACACAAGTCGTAAGTTTTTCTCTTATATCTGTTGCACCTGTATGTATACTACCATTCTGGTGAAGTATGGAGAGTAGCCTTTTTAGATTGTTGCAATCATATGTAGATTGGAATATTTTATATTTCTGTTTGGAACAAACTTGCAGTGTTTCTTCGATACTCCTGGTCTTATGCTGAAGAAAAGTGGTTATGGTTACAAAGATATCAAGGCTCGTGTGCAAAATGCTTGGACTTCAGTTGACCTATTTGATGTCCTCATTGTTATGTTTGATGTCCATAGACACCTCATGAGGTTAGTTATTTGCTCCTTTGTGTACTTTATATACTTTGCATATTTTCGTGACTTAGTTATCCTGTAACTGTGAGTAGTATGGTAGGAGCAACAGGTGGTGCATCTTATGGTGGACTTATTACTAGTTTCTCTGTTTCAATATGTTTCACATTTTGTTCATCACATCAGTTTCCAGTAGCTTAAGAACTGTACACTGATGGAAACACTCATGTATATCCTTCTTTCAAAAGAGGACATATGACTGTAGTTTTGCATTCCTGGCAAGTAAAAGCAGAGTTTTGTCAGACTTCTTCTGTAGTTTGTGAACTCTGTCTTCTGATTGATTTATATAGTCCCGATTCAAGAGTGGTACGCTTAATCAAATACATGGGAGAAGAAGAAAATCCGAAACAAAAGCGCATTTTATGTATGAACAAAGTTGATTTGGTTGAGAGAAAGAAAGATCTGTTAAAGGTTGCGGAGGAGTTCCAAAATCTTCCGGCATATGAAAGGTAGATAGATATACCCAACTCAGTTTAAAAACTATCTCGAATTAACTGAAAATGTGTTTTGCTTTTTCTTGTGTGGTGGTCTAGGTACTTCATGATATCAGGACTTAAGGGATCTGGAGTTAAAGATCTTACCCAATATTTATTGGATCAAGCAGTAAAAAAACCATGGGAAGAAGATGCATTCACCATGAGTGAAGAAGTGTTGAAGAACATTTCTCTTGAAGTTGTTAAGGAAAGATTACTAGACCACGTTCATCAGGTACCTCTCCTAGTAAAATTTCTGTATAAGTTTTTATCTGTTCTAAGATGACAGATTACAGAATTGATTGAAACAAACTGTAGGAAATCCCATATGGCGTGGAGCACCGTCTAGTGGACTGGAAAGAGCTACGGGACGGGTCTCTTAGAATTGAACAGCATTTCATCGTTCCTAAACTTAGCCAACGCAAAATTCTTGTGGGCAAGGGAGGTTGCAAAATCGGGTAAGAGCATACAAAATCACAGGCTGGTTTTAAATTTAGACTTTTTGACTAATGCATGACTCAAGGATGATTTTTGTGATGATTCTAATTTCGCAGGAGGATAGGAATAGAGGCCAATGAAGAACTAAGGAGAATAATGAACCGCAAAGTTCATCTCATTCTCCAGGTAAAGCTCAAGTGAGACCATTCTCTGAGAGCTTCAGTTTTCGATGGATTTAGGATTGATTTATACACAATTAGATATCTGTCTGTATATGGTGTATTGGTGTGTTGTTAAAGATGTGACATTAGAAATATAAACTTACAGCAAACAGACAGGAATAAGATAAAAAAGCAACAGAACTTTGAAAATCAAAATAACAACACGTAGTCTTAACGCCAGAAGTTGAAACGACACGTAGTATCTAAATGGAAAGTGTAGATATTAACTAACAGACTCCAGAAAATGGAAGTGTTAACTGATCAAGAAGACTTACCACCGGTGTAGTAAGTACCGGATCATACGCAAAACCCTGCAACACCTCTCCGTCTGAACCACCTGATTCACTGCCACCGCAGGTGTAAGAACACGGTGGAACCCACAACCAGCTTTTCCTCACCATATCAAACAGCAACTGCAAAGAGGTGCTTTTTAACACAATCATTACAAACTCTTGGTTTCCGACACACTCGAATCCTTTCTCGGCTTCTTCCGCTGCAAACTGTGCGTAGAGCGGCTGAGGCATCCGTTCGATCTCAACCCACGTAGCATTATCTGCTTGCAAACTCCAAAGCCTAAGGCTTTTGGGAACGTTAAGCTTGCTTTTCTCAACGGCTGCTACGAGAACAAGCCTCCCTTTGCTCTCTAACAAGCTTGGAGACCGAAGAAACCTCCTCATCGGAGCTTGAATCTTAATCCACTGATTTCCGGTAACCTCATAGCACAAAACGCTAAAAGGGCTATAGTTCATACAGTAAAACTTGCCTTGCACGTAAACCATCTTACCAGATTCCAAGCTACAAAGCCGTGGCAACGAAGAAGTCATCGCCCAGAGAGAGAAGAATCCACCTGCGTCGACATGGAAACTCTCCGAGGAGAGGTTTTTCACGGCGTAAGGAGATATGAGGTCGTCTCCGGCGACAGTAACATCTATGGAAGTTGGTGTTACTGAGAGACCTATTGAAGGGAAAAGCCTTGGCCTTGAAATTGGTGGCAACTGACTAACAGATCCGACAAGAGGGTTACACAAGAGAATGGTTTTAAGACCAGATTCTTCAGAGACCCAACTCACCAATCCTCCTGATGATCCTGAAGGATAAAACCCTGAAGGGATATAAGCAAATGAGAGACGATACCATCGGATTTCATTAGGATCAAACAGAAAGCCTTCAGGTTTATTGGAATTTTCATCGTTTGTTCCTCCTCTCTTGTAAATGTAGCTCTTTAGGGTTTTGTGTTTGAAGAAGAGGAAACAGTTGTGTCGGAGAGGAAGTAGTTGCAGATATGTCCGGAGGAAAGCGTTTGAGAAAAGGAGACCGTAAAATTTCTTGCAGACACAACGTGACCTGAAAAACGCCGGAGGTGGAAGAAAAGCGATGATGCGGTCCAGAAGTGTAGGAGGTAGCTTACTCCAAATCCGACTGTCCATCCATTGACCAGAGCTCGAATCTGTGGTGGTGCTTGTGGTTGTGCTACTGTTGCTGCTACTGGTAAAGGTGTAAGAGAAAGGTAAGGTTAAAGATGGGTTATTGATGAACACATTGGTATCCATTTCTTTAGCTTCTAAGCTTTGAAATAAGAAAAGGGTTTTGGATTTTTTATGTCTGAAATGGATTTAGAGATTTTGTTCTTGGGTTGGGTATATATAAGTGCAAAGTTGAGACTTTAACTTGTAGGGTTCCTGAGGAAGGTTTTGGGGAAAGTTATGCAATATCTATTGTAGGAAAAGAGACAATGATCATATGTTTATGTTTGGAAGAAAGAAGTAACAAAGAGGAGACAAAAGTGTTGGGTCTTTCTCTGCAGCTTCATGCATGGGTTTTTGCTATGTTCTTTTGACTTCAACAGAGTAAAGTTGCATACACTTATATATAAAGAAATTTTGGTAAATAAAACAATCAAAGGTAAAATGAATCTGTATAAATTAATAAATAAAACAAATATTTAACAAAAAATGGTTTGATTGCTTAAATATATACTTTTACACATGAAATAATAGTATATAAATATAAGTAATACATAAAAATATTTAATGTTACTTTCTACTGATATATTGAATATAATTTTATTTTTAAAAATCACATTTTAGATGGTCACATTTTTGAATATCGCATTGAGTCCCTAAAATATCACATTATTTAACTCTCTGTCAATGAAACCAAACTTGAAACTTTCAACAAGCTCACAAGTCACAACGATCCAAAAGCCATTTATAACCACTGTTTTGTGATAATATTTGACTAACAAAATTTGTTCGTATATGTGTGTGTAAGTGTATGTGGGTAAACGTGAAAATGGTGGCAGAGGAAGTGATGGTTCTTAAAGTTGAGAGGTTTTGGAGTTATCTTGTCAATGGCCAGTATTGAAATTATTGATTTGGAGACTACTCCAAATACTTTTTCACACTTGATCACATGATCTTTATCTTCTTTTTATTCATCATCTCTAATTTCTTTTTTGATTTTTTTTTGTTATAAGATCATCTCTTGATGGCACGCTTCTCATTTTGTTTTCAATAATGGTCAGACAATCTGTACTCGATCTAGAGATCAACCCAAGACAACTAGAGATTAAGAATAAAGTTACTGAACATAAAGTTGAAAGAACTATTGATGAACGTAAATGTTGTTTTTGTTGTACTTCTAATTCAGTTTTTATTATCCCATATTATCAGATATTAGTAAAAGAAAAAAAGCTGGTTCCTGACACTGACAGTATAAGAGGACTAAAAATTCAAACTTCTTAATTATAAAGAATATATATATATAAAGAACTTGAGTTTCTAAACAAGAGAAATATTAGATATAGGCATATAGATAGCAGAAATAGTTATTATGTTAAGCCTTTTTTCTTGTTTAAAATTAAAGTTGATATTGTATTGTCCTTATTTTACATTTTTACTTGTCTAGTGATTAATTTTTGTTTTTTTATAAATCGTAAACCCTTCCGGATCCCGAAAGGTAAAAGTCAAAGATCCTGAATTTCTTAATTAGAAAAGACAGAAATCTAATTTGCAAAGCATCAGATTTCTAGACATTAACAAAACAATATCTGTAGAATATATTTCTTATTAATGATTGCTAGCTATATTATAATGAGTTTTGTTTGCGGAGTTATGAGAGATTAGGGTTCAAGGGAGAGAAATGATGAGAGAAAATAAAGAGTGAAGTAGAGTCAGAGCAAAAGTCAAATCAGGGTTTCTTAATTAAGACATAGTTAAGCGTGAAAAGAAAATAAGAAGAAGAGAGAATATCTGAAACTGACAAGTCGCAAAAGAGTAATAATATTCTCTATTTGCAGTAACTCAAGAGCCTTCACTTTTGTTGCTAATGGAACTCTCTGAAACCATACAGTGTCTTGTTTTTATCATATCATCTTTCTATCTCTCCATTTCACCAACTAGGGTTTTTTCTTTTTTTTTTCAATTTACTTTAAAGTGCCATAAATAATTATAGTACTAATATACATTTAATCACTAACATAATATTCGAAAAACAATATTCAATTCTTTTATGTGTTTCCCACATTAGTTAATTGGAAGCTCCAATCCTGCCAATGTGATACTTTTTTTTTTTTTTTGGGTGAACCCAATGTTGATATACTTACTTATACACATGCGTTAATAAAAAAAAAACTGAAAAAATTATGTTAATTTATAGGATGTGCATTTGGTGAATTGGTTGAACAGCACGTTTATTGTTTATCCATATGAGTTTGATTTTAGAGAGTTTTGTTTGTCACACGTGATATTATTAAGAATTTTAGAATTTTAGTTATGAATCGGAGTTTGCCGATCTAATTGTTTGACAAAAAATGTATGTTAATTCACAAGAACGTATTATATAGAGTTACTTATTAACAAATTATCAAGAAATAGAGAAGTTTGAAATATGTTTCTTGTATTCAAATGTAAACGGCAGAGCCAGTTTTATATGTTACATGATCAAGTACTTAGAATAAACCTAATCTACAAACGAGCTAATTACATAACATGTATGTACGAGGCCCATAAATCTAATACAAGTGATACATTATATATGATTTAATATTATTATAACGAATGGCATTATTGTTGTAATTTTTACAATCGTACGAGATATCACGTATAATATGATAAAAGTAGTTGCATCAATTGTTTAAATTGATACTAACTATTTGAGTCACTACTTTCAGAATTATTTTTTGTAAGTAACATAAGTAGATGTTATATCAATTAAAACTGATGCAAACAAATAAAATAAATGACATTATATATCTAATTTTTTCTTGTAGTGTTAGTAGATATATAGATATGCATTCATTGATGCATATGTTTATATGAACGTACGTGAATGTTCGTTCATGTATTGTCTCTGCAGCCCTAAAATCTATGAAAATGAAGGGTTAAAATGTTTGTAGATACCAAATTTTAGGACCCAAAAGTAACTATTAACCTTCAAGAAATCGCTACTTATAGAAGAAAGTTAAAAAAACTTTTTCGAACTTGGCAATTACGCATTGATGTTTTATTTTTTTCACTTTTGACACTTTTTTTTTAACTTTTCACCTAGATCAGTAGTAACTCAACTGCCCCTAACTTTTTTACTTTCAGTAGATGTAATCTTACAATGTATAAAATATAATTTAAGAGTATATATATATATATATATATACACACAGTACACACACATCAAAAATGATAAATCAAGCTCAACCATATATTTTAATGAAAAGAAGTGGGGATTACCTCGTATATGAGATTGTTTATTTTCATAAAACGGTAAATATAGCATCCTCCAAATCTATCTACTGGAAATCATTGTTTTTCAAAATGAATTTCAATATGAGTTCTCTAAAAAACATAATGTAAATCATGAGTTTTGAATTCAAAACCAATTAGTAAAAAATGTAATATATGGTTCATAAACTTTAAATACGACGATAGAAATATACCAATTTATAACGTAGGATACGGAGTAGAACCCAATCCCGGATTTAACAAGAGATCAAAACTTTGTCTCAAACATTATTTATATCATAATAACACAAATAAAAGAGTGAAGAAATAAAATAGCTTCTTTTTGAAATCGTTGTCTTACATGCTTAGGACATGTGTGAATTTCAAAGAGTATTTTATATGTTTAACATAGTTTCAATTAAATAAACCAAGGTTAACCTTATGTTAATGAAGTGAACTATTTTGTTAGTCTCAGTTCTATAATTTGTTGTAAGAATGATTTTTTTTTTTGATAATCTTAGTTGGGAATGAAATCTACTATTATGTATAAAGAGAATTCTTGGACTTTCCCTTTATATTTTAAAATAACCCGGAAAAATTGGAAATAGTGATTGAATTTATGAGAGAAAAGAAAACACACACAGAAACTAGCACACATATAGGAGTTACTTTTGGGCTTCAGATTGAATGAAATAGAGGCTATAAAAGCTGTCATTTGCTAAAATTATAGACTGAATTTTATATACGAGGAGATGGACTTTGCTCCAATAGTGAGTGACACATGTTATTTTGTTGGCTTAAGTCTTTGTGTATCCATCCAATAACTTGATAATGTTAAAAAACCATTGCCTCAATTGGTCAACGATTGAATAGTTGAATCCATGATTGATAAAAGGTTCGTCGTTTATTTCCTGTTAAGATCTGATAAACAATTATCCCAGTAAGCCACTTCAGTACAAACAATGAAAGAGTTATCCCTTACAAGTACATCAAAATGTTGGAAGAAACTCATAAGGCAGTTTAGTTTATATACCCAAAAGAGAGAAAAGATTCATGGAATTTTGAAGTAGGACAAGCTTTTTATATACCTTGCAACGTGAACATAATTTTACACCGTGAAAGTTAAAATTGTTTATGAGGTTCTCTGTCCATAAGTCTTCGGCAAATGGTTCACATCCATTGACAAAGATGCTATCATCATATTTCCGAGAGACAGTTATTAAGTTTTGTTAAAAGGCAATTATAGCTTTGTAGAGATTAGCTAGGCCTTTCCTTTGAACATACTTGGGTCTAAATCGGTTGATTGGTACTGGCTCCTTGAGAAGCTTATTCAGGGAATCAAGAGAATCCTGGATAACGTTATGAGACTATTTAAAGCAGAACCGAAAGAAATTAAGAGATCGAATATGATCCTCGTTTTCTTTCATGGCGACTGACCTGTGATATAAGCAAGAATGGATACATATCTGAGACCATTGCAATGTGACCTTGAGCATAATTTGGATCCACCTGCCTAGTCTCAGAGGCTAACATATAACAGCAATCACGTGAGGCTTTACACCACGAATATTATTCAAATGGAGTCTAAGCTGTAAGACTAAGACAGAAAAAAAAAAGTAAATAAAATCTGAATCAGAACAAGTCGGCAAGGTTTCCCAAATTTTTTGGCAAACCACTAAGATGCTTCCTCTTCTTTTGCAAAAATAATTTAGAGATATTAAAACAATAAATATTTTCATCCAAAAAAGTTAGAAAAAATATTAAGATAATCTAATTGTTTAACAATTAGATGTCACAGCTCTCGACAAATTCATTGATTGGTTCGACAGTGAGTTACAATTTCTAGAACTATTATTGGAAAAGAGTTTGTGTTAATTTGTAGAACTATTATTGAAAATGTCATGAACTAGAGAAAATTTCTCGATTTTTTTTAGTATATTTAGATTCTGATTAGCGAAACAATGGAACTTCATTGTCTAGTTTTCTAAATAAGGTTTCACAAGTTGTTTTTCTTGAGATTAAGAAAAAAAGAGTCTTCTATTTACCTAAAAGTAGTCATTACTAGAAAATATAAAAAAGAGAAGATACTTGATTAGTAAATCTAGTAATGTGTACTAGATAATTGTATATGTTAAGCACAAAATATTTTTTTCGAATATGTATATAAATATATATATATATATATATATTATGTGTGAAAAATATGCGTATCTAATATTTATATTAATAAATGATATTAAACGATTTGTTTTTTTTCATGATTTTATTTATATTTGAATATTTATATTAAAGTTATATGTCTCTTTTCAGGTTTGCAAAAAGAGAAAAGCAACATCATAAGAAAAATCGTAAACAAAAACAAAAGGATGAGTTCAATGTTGGCAAATCCTGTTCTTTGGCAGCTGGTGCAATGAAGAAAACGTTTTGAGTAGTATCAATGTTTAAAAATCTCCTCCATGTGGAAAATAGCTTTTAGGTGATGTTCTTTTCATGAAAATATTAAGAACTTAAGATTGAAAACATACCTGAACATTCTCAAACCACAAAAAGGCAAATGCTTCTGCATCTAGCTCTTCATCAACCGAAAGAAGACCTGCTTGTTGAGCAGCAGGAACAAGACCTTCTTGTTGATCAATAATTGCCAAAGGGGAGCTAATGTATTCTTCACATTTTTATCAATGATAAATTCATTATTCAAGACTGAAGAAAATATAAAGAATAGAAAATACTTGATTTTTAGTAGAGTTTTCTTCGAATTCCAATTTCGATTTTGTAAGACCAAATCATAAACGGCAGCGAAGGATATGAATTATTCACCTATCATATTTTCAATGCACCATCCGAATCTATTTATTGGAAATAATAGTTTTTCAAAATGAATTTCAGTATGATTTCTTCAAAACCAATTACTAGTAAATGTAATGGTTCGTAAACTTTCTATATTATGATACAAATATATCAATTTCTAATGTAGGATATTAAGTATAGCCTTATCCGGGATTGAACAAGAGATCAAAACTTTGTCCAAAACATTATTTATATTATAATAACACAAATGAAAAGAGTGAAAAGATTGAAGAACTTTTATTTTTTGAAACCGTTGTCTTACATTTTTAAAAGATTTGTGTAATTCTAGGTTTAAGACATGTGTGAATTTTAAAGAGTATTCTATTATTTAATACATACTTTCAATTAAATAAATTGAGGTCCACCTTATGATAATGAAATGAACTATTTTTTAAGTTATTTACAGGTTAAATCTTAGTTCGAAAGTATTTGTTGGTTTACTAAGAATGAAATCTACTATTATGTAATTTTGTTGGTTTAAGTATTTATGTATGGGCCATCCAATAACTTGATATTGCTAAGAAACCATTGCCTCAATTGGTCAATGATTGAATAGTTGAATACACTGATTGAAGACATCAGTGAAACCTGAAGATTGATAAAAGGTTTGTAGTTCAATTCCTGTTAAGATCTGATGGACAATTATACCAGCAGCCACTTCAGTACAAACAATGAAAGATTTATCCTTTGACAAGTACATCAAAATGTTGATGCCAAATAATTGAGGATTTTGCTTCTGCTAACATTGTTTTCTCTGAAGTTTTTGAAGAAACTCATAAGGCAGTTTAGTTTTCTTCATGAGCTTCATTTTAGTTCATACAAGTGTAACAGTTCTTGTGAAAGATTTACAATTAACTCCATGATCAACACAATGCTTATGATAATCTCCAAGTTTTTGGCATTAAAGTAGTTAACTTTTTCAAGTTGCTGCTTCAGCAGGATTGGAGAGTTTCCGTAGGACAACAACAGGATCACCAATTTTAATTGTTTTTCCCATCTCATCGCCAAATCTATCTTTCCAAACCATGTTTTGCCCAAAGTATATCTGCATCATCATTTTCATATCTATCATTTAAAACTCTCATATTCATTTGTTATAATGATAAACTAGGGCAGAGTCTTTACCTTTCCCTGTGGTTTCTTTTTTGGCTGTATGACTATGTCTGACCTGAAATTCCTCAGAGTCTCAATTGGCTCTTGACCTCCAATCCCAGTTGTTTGATTGATTGTGGGTACCTGATCGTGGACAAATGTAAAAGCTTATCCTGAAATCCTCCCAAAAAAAAGAGAAAAGATTCATCGAAGTAAGCTTTTTATACACCTTGCAACGGGAACATAATTTCACACCGTGAAAGGTAAAATTGTTTATGAGGATCTCTGTCCATAAGTCTTCGGCAAATGGTTCACATCCATCGACAAAAATGCTATCATCATATTTCCGAGAGACAGTTATAAAGTTTTGTTAAAAGGCAATTATAGCTTTGTAGAGATTAGCTAGGCCTTTCCTCTGAACATACTTGGGTCTAAATCGGGTGATGGGTACAGGCTCCTTGAGAAGCTTATTCAGGAAATCAAGAGAACCCTGGAAAATGTTACGGGACTATTTAGAGCAGAGCCGAAAGAAAGTAACTGAGTATGATCCTAGTTTTCTTCCATGGCGACTGACCTGTGATATAAGCAAGAACGGATACATATCTGAGAACATCGCAGTGTGACCTGGAGCATAGTTTGGATCCACAGGCCTAGTCTCAGAGGCTGACATAGCAAACACGTGAGGCTTTGCACCACGAAAATCATTCAAATGGAGTCAAAGCTGTAAGATTAAGACAGGAAAAACGTAAATAAAACCTGAATCAAAACGAACAAGTCGACAAGGCTTCCCAACAAACTTTTCAAACCACTGAGATGCTTCCTCTCCTTCATCTAGCGCGGAGCCAGACCACTCCCAAACTGAGACACCGTCTGCTATTTTGTCGGGTTTGGCTAGTGAAACCTTAAGGGCATCCATACCAGGAGCTCTAACCACTAAAAAATAGCCAAAAGATGAGAAAAATGACAATCTTTATAAAGGAAAGTCAGTTGAAGAAGAAGCCAATACACAATCTGACCCATGTTAGAGCTCTTCTGGGCCTCCCAATCCTCTGCAAATGCCTCTTCAGGAAACTCTACTTCAATCAAGGCAAGCTTTGGTTCCACTCTTTGAGTCAATCCTCTTCCTTTAGAGTTTACAATCAACCAGTTTCGATCCCATCGAAATCCTAAGTAACAAACCCCAAAATTCCCTCATTTTGTCTACTATCTTTCCCAACAATTCGCACAAAATAAATCTCATGAGCTCTCAACATAACAACAGCCACTAGCCTATATTCAAATTATTACACAGATGATTAACAGAACAAAATCAATTTTTTTCCACTAAAACACTTCCAGAGTCACACTCAACACTACATAGAACACCCAAATTTTTCATTTTAATCAACTGGATCGAAAAAGTAACAAGAACCCATTACCCAGGATTTAAATAATTAAGAAACCAAACTGATTGATGATGAACCCTTAACAACGAAAAAATCAAAATCAAAACTCAGAAAAGAACTAAGAAAAACGAGAAATGGTAAAGGTATACCAGTGGGAGTGAGAGTTGCCTGAGACAAAGAAATTCCTCTACATGATTTGATCGGATAAACGAACAGAGAAGATACTCTCGCACCAACTTCACTTGCCGGCGACGGAGATAAGGCGCTCTTCATCTCTCCCTTTCTCTTTCTCCCACCGTGAGATGACCGAGAACATACATAATCACATAGGTCTTATTATATTCGATTAGAGCCCCAAACTATTGTTTATTGAAAAGACCCCCTATTCTGTTAGAATTTCCCTAAATTTTCCCAAATCAAATTGAGGATAGATTCATAAAGCTTACCTAATAATATTCGATTAGAGCCCATACTAATGTTTATGAAAAAGACCCCCTATTCTGTTATAATTACCCTAGATTGACTAAATATAATAAAATATCCACACAAATACATCAAACCGGTTTATTTCCACAACAAAACCGGTTTAATTTATTATCCACCAAAATGATTTATTATCAGGGTTATATAAAGAAGTCAGTTCTAATGATTATATTGCGATAGATGCACCTGGCTGGATTCAATCACTAGGCGGTACTAATCAATCCGCTCGACCACCACCTTAAAGGCAATAACTTTAGTTTAAAACTTTTTGTCTTGCTTAGGGTTGAGTTGATCTCCCCTCCTACCATATTATCCTCTTAATGGTTTTACTCTTTTCCTTACTTTCTGTAGCAAGTCCAATCTAGGGTTCATCCCTTTGTAAAATTGGAACTTTTGAATCTCACTTAATGCGATAGTATTTTCGTTTGGGAAAAAAAAGAAAAAAAAGAAGAAGTCAGTTCTTTTCAGCTTTTCTGTTATACATAATCTGATAAAATCCTAACGAACTCTAAATATCTCTCTTTCTGTTATTAAACTTCCCGCCAATTTGATTCTCCGATGGCCATCTCAAGCCATCTCCTTCTCGTCTTCCTCACCATCACCGTCACAACTCTCACCTCCGCCATTTCTCCACCGTTTTCCACGACGCAAGATCACCAACACGCCGACAGAATCATTGAAGCCATGATCGGAGCCGGTGATTTCCGTGACTGGGCCGCCGATTTCCTCTCTGCCGTTGACGACCAATTTGGAATCCCTCTATCCGCCACCATTTTCATCCCCACCGACTTCGACGCCGCTGATATCTCCTCCGCCGGCGTTAATCCTCATAGTCTCTCCGTCCGTTACCATATCGTTCCTCAACGTCTCTCGTTCAACGATCTCCGTCTCTTGAAACCTCTCTCTCGCCTTCCTACTCTTCTCCCTGGAAACTCAATCGTCATCACCAATAACTCTGTTTCCGAGTGTACACTCGATGGTGTTCTCGTCTCAGAACCAGATCTTTTCCTTTCTTCTTCAATTGCTATTCACGGTGTTGATTCGCCGCTTGATTTCTCTAGTTATGGCGATTCAGGTAACGGTGATACTGATTTAGCCGATAGTCTACGACGTCGACGTCGTCGTCATCGTCATCACGGTCAGGAGGGTGATACTGATTCTGGATCCAACACCGATGAGGATCAGACCCACTCTGCTTCGGCTCCGACCACTGACTCCTCTGCTTCTTTGTTCACTGCACATTTCTCAACTAAAAGCTCGTTATTGTTCTGACTCTAAACTTCAGAGAACTTTTCCGGCGTGTTCACCGTCAAGATTCTACTAATGGCCTGAAATTATATGTCTCTTTTTTTTTTACATGATTTTTCAGACTTTTGTTTTCATCTTTAAGATTTTAGCAAATTGTGTACATAATCTCTACAGTTCTGTATAATGTTTCACGATGAGAAATACAAAGAGCTTGAGAATTTGATCAAGAGACCGTAATTCCTAGATTAAACAGACTGTATCGATTGGGTGTTGAAAAAACAATGCGAAAAAGTGAAAAATAACTCTAGAGTTTGCCAAGCTCTTACAATAAGATACTTAAAGAAATACACCAAAACAAAAATACATCAGAAAGGAGAGATGCTTTCAAGGTGTTGGGGAAGCTTAAATGTTTGCTTGGACCAATCATGTCTTTCGACATCCTCCAGAATCCATAAATCAAAACTACTGAAAGTGCAGCTGTAAGTGTCTCTAACAATGGAAGCTAACTTCCCATTGTATTCTATAACTATAGAGTAACTCTCATTATACACAACATCCCTAGGCGCTGGGATAACACTTAAAGACTCAGATCTAACATCAAAGCACATAATTACATGATCCATTCTCTGCCTCGGGGCCCAAGCACCCCAATAAACAAAACCATTGATGCATACTCCCTCGCTTAAAGGATAATAAGGCGGGGAGATAACCTTATTGCGTTTCCATCCTCCTCCTCCTAGTCGTGTTGAAACGGTGTGCACTAGAATCAATGAATTTTTGGCTTCGGATGATGAAAGACCACTCTTTTGACACGCATCGGAACTTCATAAGAGATTTTCCCGGCAATCTAGTCAGAATCTCAACCTCTAAATCAACAGGGATCATCACATCTGAGCTTCTGACTTTTTCATCTTCCTCCTCGTTACCGATACCATCTCTCTCCTTGCCTTTCGTTTGGAGGAAGTCCATCAGAAACTTGGCAGGCAATCTAAACCTTAGGGTTTTTTTCAGTATTTTAGTTTTTGTCATATATATATAGTACTCCCTCCTGTTAAAAGTGACTTTAAAATATTTTCCTCGACCAAATTTTTTTTGGGCCTGTAAGTATCGTTAATGAGCCTTTAACCAAGAAAGGTATCGTCAATGGGCCCAACCTTGGACAAGATACGGTTAAGCTAGTAACCAATTGATGAAACCAATTTGTTAACTGCTTCCGAGTCTAATTCATCACCAAGGCAGAAGAAAAATAGTTGTAACCTCTAGGAAAAAAACAAATGGATTGCATTGTACAAGTTAAAAACACCAAGAAGGGTTGCTACATTCTATTTCTGATCTACTTATACTTTAACATTTTTTGACCAATTCATTCTGTAATTTACAGATGACCAGAGAGCTCTTCTTGTTCTCACTTTCAATACAATTTTTCTTTATGAATCTTACTGCATATATCTCTATCTATAACAAAGAAAAGAGAAGGAAAAAACAACAGTAAAAAGGACACACAAACATGTCTTCTCTCAGGATAAACAAAAGAAAAATTCTTCTTTAGCTCTTTATAAAGACTTCTCTTGAGGGTTAATACAACAACAAATCATCTATCAAACAAAAGTGAAATTAAATATTTAGGCTGCAGAGGTTAATCTCAGCTGTTGGTGTTGAGATTCACCAGTCATTGGATCGTTTGTGTTTTGGCTCTCCAATGGCATGTACTGAGACATAATCGCCATGATTTCTGAATCCATATAAGACTGCATTTTGGATTTTGACACAAAGAAAAGAAGATTTATCGTTAATGAGACACATAATGATGATAAATTTTAGAAGAAAACAAATTTGAAAACATACCCTAAGACGATACTTGTAGAACACGTAACCAGCTACACATATGCCTGCAACTGCAGCTAGAATCACAAATGTGAAAACCCATCCAACTCTTGATCCGCTTTTCTCTGAGAATCAAAAAAACATTAAATGGGAGAATGTTAGTCTTGGATTGTTTCAAAAGAATCTGAAAAAGTTTAGATCTTTACTGTTTGTTTTTGGACATTTACCTATACAAGTGTCTTGTTCTTTCATGTAGAGACGATTTCCAGAGCATTTGCATTCAAAGCTTCCCCATTTGTTTTTACAATTGCATCCATCACATTGACAAGCTGATTTCTCCTTACATTCATCAATGTCTAATAGATAGATTTTATGTCAGTTTACGAAAACATGATAGAGAGATTTTGAAATCTAGTGGAAAAGAAAAATGTTTTCACCTTCACATTTAAGACCATCTCCTTTAAAACCTGGAGGGCAACGACATCCTGATGCCTCTGTGTTCTGCATTCAAAAATCGGATACAATTTGTCAAAAATGAGAATTTTAGAGTCATTATTACTAAAAAGACAAAACAATTAGAGTTACTAACCGAGCAAGCAGAGAAAGTTAAGCCCTTTTTGGTTTCAGACCAGCAGCCTCCTTCATTAATCGAACATCTCGCAGGGCCATAAGCTATTTTAACATTCAAGCAAAGATGAATTTATTTCAGACCAGAAGACAAAAATGTTCTCAATGAAGCTTTTCTGCTAGATGTCGATATAGAAGTTCAATAACATACGTTTACATGAAGTGTAGCCATCTCCTTTATACTGCACACCATTCACAACAGGACATTCACAGACTCTTCCTCTAAATGTGTCCTGATAAAATCCAATTTCAGGTGTCAAAATTTCCAGAAATCTATGTAAAAGTAGTTGCTAAAGTTCATTGGTTCTAATCAAGTACCTTGCAAGCTGTTACATTAGACTTCTTGTCCTGCCAACACCCTCCATTTGCTTCAAGACATTCGTTTGTTTCGATATCTGTTTCAGCAGAGTAAAGAAGAGTTCTTTAGTATGTTTTCATCACCACAAGAAGATAAAACTTAAAAGGGGAATTGATTTAACCTCCACTTAGACAGATTCCAGGTTCAGTTCTTTCCTTGAATCCAGAACATATAGCCTTTAGTACCGCATTTCTCTCGAGTTTACCTGAGCAATGAACCAGATTAAAAACTTAAACATCTTTAACTTTCCTGGTAACAGACTTAGTTCTACTTTCTAATCAAACATGTTACAATGAAAAGGAATGGCACAAACCGCGATATTGAGCATTGTTGATGATCAATGTTGGCAAGATTGTAACATCTCCGCGGTCTCCTTGTCCTACCTATAGGTAAGAAAGAAGAAGAAAACTCAGTGAGTTGGTAACAAAGACAGTAAGATCATATAGAAGCATCCAAGAAGAAAAACCGCGACCTGAAGTGCTTGTTCTGCTTTCAAAACTTCATTCTCTACATCAGCTTCAGGATTACCCATACATTTCTTAATCTTGTCAAGTGGCAAACCTGAAAACAAGAGAGAAATCAAGACCTTGAATGTGAAGAAGGGGTGCGAAAAACGATTGTGATGCCTCTTACCGAGAGCTTCCACAACTCTCTCTGCACATTCTTTACTATACTTCTTCTCCTTCATTGAACATCTGATGTGAAAATCAGTCACATAGTCCCACCAAACCCAAGACCGGCTATTCTCTTTAGCAACTCTATGAACACATAACTGTCTCAGATTCTCAAAGACGATGTCTTTCCCATCGTATCCATCTCCAAAGTCTTGTTCAGGATCAGGAGCACAATACCTCCCTTTGTTTATACACTGAGACTTACATTGATTGCTTGAAACATAATCTTTAGGACAAAACCATGTAATGTAATGAGGTGTGAACAAAGAGTATCCTCCTTTTTCGAGAATTTGCGCGTGTCCTTTGAAGTTCTTGACAAAATTCATCTGTTCATCGCACCGTGCACCACACTCATCATTAGTGTTAGTCCATAGTTCATATTCAACTCTCTCATCTGGATGAGGTAATGACTCGCTCCAGTCTATCTTCAAGACTACTTCCTCACCTTTTTTAAGAGCTTGCTTGAGGGTATTGGCGAAAGAAAGGTCAATCAAAGCCGATGGAATGTTGAGTTTCTCTATAAAGTCATCGGCTTCTTTGGACTCTTCTGGTGAATCCATTGTTATCAATGGCTCGTCTACATTATCAGCTATTAGAACTGCTGCTGCACCGGATTTTTGACCATTCCATATCTTTAATGCAAAATAGCACTCTACACAACAAAACAAAGCAACAATAAAATCATTAATATAAAACTAAACTGAGATTGAGACAGACAAAAAGTTCTATTTCTGATTAGAAATTTGGATGATTCTCTAAAGTAATTTGGACTAAAAAAAGAAAGTCTATGATGAATGAAACAGTTACCTCCACGATCGATGATTAAGATGGTAGGACGAGGGAACTTTGGTTTGAAAGTTTTGTTAAAAGAGTCGCATCCATAAGCTCCTTTACCGGCATAGACGACGGAACCAATCATGTAACCACCGTAGTTAGGAACGCCGAAGTTAGCGATGGCTGCGTCGTGCTTAGACCGCATTGCCAAAGGATTTAGAATCGTCACACTGCTCTTCTCGACGACGAATCTGCCGAAAGCCCCGTTGACCATCATAGTCAACGCTAGAAACATAGCCAAGGTGGCTCCTTTACGAATCAAAGACATTACTTTTACGATTAGAACAAAAAACGGAATTCAAAGTTTTGGTTTTTTTTGTGGGTTTTATGTTAGGTTCCTGTAAAAAGTGAAGGAATGTCGAAAAATGGTTTTCTCTGTTTTTTCTTTTTTGGATTTTCTGTACTTTTCCCGAGAAAAATGAGGTTTTGATTAGAGCTAAACAATTCCGACTCTCTTAATTTTTATTTTTTTTCCTGGGAAGTAGAGTGAAAAAGAAGGATAATTTTCTTAGATGGGGAAAGTATTGAGTTTCAGAGAAAATTGGTGTCTCTGTTCTCGATTGTCTGTAAATTTTCCCGAGAAAAGAAAAAGAGATCTCAACAAGAGTTTAGATGATTCGAAATTTCATCATACTCTATTGAATTTCAAAGAATTGATGGAAAAAAGGAAAAACTTTGATTAGATGGTAAGGGAACTGAATTTGCGAGAAAAATGGAAGTCTGTGTATTGGATGATTTTCTCGAGAAAAAGAGATGTGAGCGTAAAGTAAACGGGAGAGAAGATGACTTGACGGAGTCAGCGGAACAAACCATGTCTCTGCAACTACTGATTCAACTAACTTCTCTCTTTCAATTCTCTTCTCTTTCATTTTAAAATTATATATCTTCTAAATTATTCACAAGAATTAAACAAATAATTAACGATTTCTTAGAATGTAAGGCAATTGTGAGATCCTATCATTTTTCAAAGCAACTTCTAACCTTGAAGCTTAATCAACTGGGAAATTATTAAAAGAAATTTGGGAAACTTAAGTTTAAGCACATAATTCATAAACTCTAAACTCTTCAATAAATAATGATGACAAAAATCAAGACCATGCTTGGCTTAACTTCATTGACTTTAGAAAAATGCAAGAGTCTTGTTAAGTACCATATGGGTTAAGTTATAATCATCCAAACACTAATGTGACAATTACTAGGGGACATGAATAGTTGCTTAATCAACATAGATTATTGAATGATATAATCCAACCTAATTGTTAACTTTACCATTATTTATGATGTGTTTTTTTAATAGGTATTGTTGTGTTTATCTAATATAAATTCAGGGGTATGGTTACAAACATGCCTTTTTATTTAGAAAACATGCAATGATATAAATGATTGGAATGCATTATAGTTAATACTTAATACCCATATATTTAAATGTTTTACTTGTGGAGAAGAAATGATCATATTCCTTGAATTTGAAGTTGATTATTATATGTTAATGACAATGTATATGATTAAATGCCAATTCATTATTTAAATGGTCTCATTTGGCTGGATTCTTATGTCAGCTATTTTAGTGGAGATAAAATGGTAACAAAAAGTAGAAAGAGATTGATACAATGAGTGTTCAAAATAACATTATCTTCACGTAATTCTTACGAATAAAATTGATAAGGACAAATTGCCAAGAATGTTTCAATTCCACTATAAGTAATTAAGTACCAATTAGAATTCACAAAAACAAAACATATATTGCAAAAAATTTATTTCAGAAAAGCCAATTAACACTAATGTTACCTAGCCATATGTAAAGAGGGAATTGGACCAAGGCTAAAAACAGCAGAAGATAATGATGTTTGCTCGAATCATAACTCCTTACTTCAGCAAACAGAACACGTTTCATCGTCTTCACCAAGAAAATTCCAGTGCATAAACATGTCCATGGCATCAATGCGTAGTACGAGTATCCCCACATTATCTTGGCAAAACCCGCAAGACATAGACCAGCAAAAGCATAGCCTCCGTATGCCCCAATGTCTAGTAACGGTGTCTCTCCGCTACCAAGTGATAGTAGAGTTACTTTCAGGAGCATTACTTGCAAAAACCAACCAACGAGTCCTTTCACAAACAGCCAATTCAAAGCTTCTGGTGTAAACCTAGAGAATTATTCGGATATAAACCGATGAATACTCTTCCATGTCCACATCAATCATTGAAACCATAACTCAAGAGTCCAAGATAGAAGCATAGAGACAGGATTCATCATAAGAACTTACTTTCCGTTAAGTCCCAATGAAAGGCCAGCAAGAACAACATAGGTTCCGAAGGCCATAAACGGAATGTATAAGTCTGGTGCATTGATATCATAGATTGGAGGCTTGTATGAGAGTCTACCTCCAACTGGTTCAGATATTCTGGTCCAGTGTCCCTGAGGATATTTGAAGCAGAATCCACACTAGTTTAAGAAATGGCTGATATGAGAAGGTCCCAAACTGAAGAAGAAAAGAGAAAACTAGTTTACCCGATGTAGGAAAGGAAACAGAACGACCTTCAATTTGTTCCTCACATATTGATCATTCACTTGGAAATAATATTGTGGATCAGAGAAATACCGGCTTATCTGTTTCATTTTCGACAACGAGTTAACAAACAACATAAAACGATGAACATCAGAAGTTACGTGTGATATGGATCCATCAAGGAATTCACTTACATTGCTCTGCACATACTCAGAGCTTGATCCTAAAATTTTCTCCCCGTAAGCTCCTAAACCACCACGGATAAAACCCGAGCCAGCTCCAGTGAAAGGATTTCCAAACGGACCAGGCTCAGGGTTTCCTGGAGCTCTTGGCATCCCCGGTTGAGGTCCCATGTTATTATACATCTCTGCCATTTAACCAAAATCATCAGAATCATGGCCAAATTATAAACGGCAGAAAAGGATTTTAATGATTCACCTATCCGACTATCTATGGTCTAAGTACAAATTCTTAACTTGTAAACGCTTCTCCATTGTTTTTCGATTTCAATCACGAGCCAACTTTTTAGATCTATAATTTAACTAGAGACACCCTAAATTATCTCACCACGCAGATTTCAAGAGCTTTAAAGTTCAAAAGACAAGCAATCCGAGCTAAATCCATCGAAATATATCAAATCTGAACGGAAGAGCAAAGATCTAATTTCCCTAACCGAGGAACAATAACTTACGAAACAAAATGACGAAGAAAAAGTCGAATATCGATCAAGAAAAAAGAAGAAACTAACCCAAAATTGGACAGGCAGATTATAAAGCTTTGAAGAGAACGTTAGACTTTCTTCAAATGGAAACAATGGATTCGCCTCAGAAATCTTCCAACTGTATCTGCGCCGGTACGACGAAGGGTATTATCGGGTTTTCAATTCGGAATAGTTAGTTATTCCTCTACAGTCTTGCTCGAAGTTTTTTGGGCTTAAATGGGCCATTAATCATATATATGTGGGTCAATAATCTTGCGTATAGGCTCAAACCTCGGGTAAGATAAACTAAATCTAGTAACCAAACAAAACCGGTGCAATTTCTCGGTTCCACAATTAGGTTTAGACGATATAAAAACAATGCGACGCTGGAAATTCCAAAGTCCCTTTTCCCCGTCAAAACCCTGATTCCGTAAATCTTCCCAAGCTTCGATTACGAGCGTAACAATGGCGAAATCTATGAGATGCAAGAGGGTGAAGAGATTAAGAGCTATAAGAAGAGATATAGTGGAGAAGGAGTCATTCACTCTAACGAGGGAAGATGCTAAATCCGCCGCTATCGAAGCCGCACTCGCCGCTCCCAAGTTACCAGTTCGTCAAGCACCAGTTTCGCCGTTTATGGAAGTTGCCACGCCGGCCGCCGAGTCTGTCTCTGCCTCTGTAACTGTCGACAGCGATACGGGTATTGTTCGGTTTCCATCAATTTGTTCACTTTGTTGGTCCTTATCTAAGTTTCCGTGTTTGAATGTGTTCGATTTTCTCATAGATAAGGTTAACACTTGAAGAAGGGGCTTTTCTGATTATTTTAGCATTTGCTCATCAGTCACTCATTTTAGTTGGAAATCTTTAAAACGTTTGTAGTTCATCACTTTCTAAGTACCAATATGACGTGAATGCATAGTAATGTGCTAACTGCTAAGAAGACATTTCTCCTTATGAAACTGAACCAATTTTGTTATCATATTAAAAGCTTGTTCCTTTGTTTCATGGTATTGAATCTTGTTCAAAATTGCATCTTCTAAGCATATTAGTTTCCGTAAATAGTGAAATCATTTTTTGGTTTGGTCCTTTGAAAACGATTGTTTAACTTGAGTTGATCCTAACTCTTACGTTTATGTGAGTGGAATGTGTTGATAATTTCTGTATGCTCTGTTTTGGGTACTGTCATTGTTTGCAGATGTAGAAATGGATGATGGGAAGAAAAACAAGTCGCTAAAACCTATCGGGAGGAAATTGAAGAAGAAGATGAAGATGGGGATGAAGAATCGCCGCAGTAAGGGTGTCCTTCGAGGCAAACGAAACTAAACCGGTCGGATATCTACTGTTTTGCTTCAACCTGCTTAAGTAGTTTCTGTCTAAATTCTCAGGATCATGAAATATCTTGGAACATATCTTTTTTGTACTATTCTTGTTTTCCATGAGCTTCAATACTAAAGCAAATCTAAGAAACTTGATTCGTCTTTGCACGAATAGCTCCCTTCACAGCTATTTACTTTTATCAATACTTAACATTTTAGGATTCTATTACAGTATATTACTCAAAAAGTTGGAATAAATTTAGATCAGAAGATGATAATAAGCTCACGAGTATCAGATAACTTGTATAGAAAATAATTCTCAGTATAAAACAAGATTCACATTTTCTTGTTGCTCAGACAACAAATTACAATAGCAAAGAGCTCAAGATTAAAACCAAACAAGAAATTAAACAAAATATTATTTTGAAAACTCATGGAGGATAACAATTGGTCTTAGACTCTTAGTAGGATTTGGAGTTAGGTTTGCTGCAAACCCTCCTGATCTCTCCGTCCCTATCTTCACCAGTGATGACACCAATATTGACCAGCTTACCCATCGACACTCCAAACTGATGTCTGAACATCTCAGATGGCTGCAGAGCAAAAGCATCCACAAGTGGTGCGGTCCTCGGGTCCTTAACAAGCTCCTGATCAGTCGTCAAAACTCCCATATTCTTCTTAAGATTAATGTAATACTGATTGTCAAATACAACCGGAGTCACAACGTCTAGGTCGACGGTCTCAGAGGCCCAGCGACACTTACGGCGCAAGTAATCTGCGAATTTGGGGTCAATGGAGGGGTCTGAGCCACTGGTTGCATTGTAGTTGTATAGCCTCGACTGGAGGGTTCCACAGGTTGCTTTACCGATGGTGTGGGCTCCGGAGAGGACGACTAGGTCGAGGATGTTAAGACCGTAAGACTGAAACGTCTCGAGAAGGCCGGTAACGTCATGGCGGCCTGAAGGAACTTTCTCGACGTCTCTAGCGTAAGAGTTTTTGGAGTCGCGACGACCGTAGGCGTTGGGCCAGTAAGGACCACCGAGCTTGACAGTGACGCTACGGCTAGCTGCGACTAGGATGTCAGCGCAGGAGACTAAGCCAGGGTAAACCTTTTCTAACTCGGACTTGATATCGTCGATTACCTCGAAGCCTCTAAGTGTTCTGCTCGCTGGAGATCTTCTCTCTGACCCTTCGTGGTCTAGAAGAACTGACGCATCACATCCCTGATAATTGTTAAGTCATTCACGAAAAAGTCATTATCTTTTTAAATGCTTACAATATATGCGCAAAACAATATGATGGGTTTATTCAGATTTTGTATATATATATATGCATGTAAATTATGACCAAGAAATGTTTTTTATTCAAAATCTACAAGTCTCAGATCTATAACTCAAACTCAGAATCCTATGTACGTGTATAAATTGTGACAAAAAAAAAAATTTCATTCACAATCGATAAGATCCATTGATCCAATCTATATTATAAAATCATATCAGAGGTACCTAAAATCCTAAACATCAACCAATCATGTGTGTACCTAAAATCGATCTAAAGTGGGAAATGATATTGAGGTGAACATTACCACTAAAAAATATTTCATTTAATTAAGTATTCTAATATTCATCCCAAAAACCTCCAAACTTACCAATTTTTGGAACATGTAAACTATACAGTACATATATGAATCAAAATATTGACTTCATAGCATATATATAGTCCATTCAGTAACTTTGTAATATATAGATTATAGATACTAAGCAATCAACGACTAATGAATATAAATATTTAAGAAAGAGATAATTCAATACCGTGACACCACAATCGTGAAACTGAAGGCGGAGGAGAGCAGGACCAAGGGAAGCGTCTTTCTTTGTCCATTCAGTAACTTTGTGATCAACGATTTTCTCAAAATCAGGACAAATCTTATCATAATAACTCAAAGACAATAGATTGTCCAAAGGAAACCATTGGTTAGTGTCATCATCCTCATCGCCTTCGTATTCTACCTCTCCTGGTAAGTCTTTCTTATCAGCAGATACCGGCCAGGCCACGAAGATCACGAGCAGCAGAAAGACGATTGAGACCACGGCCGGCTTCATTATTTTCTATATCTTACTTAAGTTGATATGATTAGAGTTTGATTTGGTCGAGAGATGTGTGAGTAATTTATAGATTAGGTTATAGGGACTTAATGTGATGGGGTTTTACGTGGGAGGCACAACTTTAAGATTTGATTATTCAAGTGACTTGCCTGCATGTAGTATATGTCTCCTCCTCCACTAATTATAATATATGATTCTGTTTTGTAAGATAGAGAAATAGTAATTGGTGTAATGATTTTCTTGCATTATTGAAATCTAAGGTTTGACTTATTTGGATTAGATTGATTTTGTTTTTATTTGTCAACTTTGTTTTTTGGTCGGTAATGAATATCCGACCAATGATTCTTACCGGAGCCATATAAATGAAAAGAAGTAAATTATCTTAAGTTTTAAACCTTTCAGACAAATTAATTTTTTTTAAAAAAAGTTAAACCTTAAGTTCGGGCTAAGTAGTAGCTCTTTCTTTATTTGTGAAATATTCGTATTTGCTATTGTAGGTTTCATGATTTTTAATACCGGATGATTTTGATTTTTGCTTTCGGGATTACCCTTTTTGGATTTGTTCTCTGGTTCTTAACTTAGGTTTTTTTTGGAACTTATTTCTAAAGATTTTCTTGTTTGAACTTAGACTGCAAAAATATTTCTATTTTCTGGTAGCTTTTATATTTCAACTTTGAATCCTTTTGATTATTAATATATGAATTTTCTAGGGGAAAAAAAAAATATTCGGGCTAAGTTCCGTAAGCCATTATATGTGTTCAAGACTTCAAGTATAGGTAAGTTGGTTCGCGGTCAATTATTGGTTCAATATCCCGATTTGAGCCAAGCTCAATCATATTAATTTCCTAGAGTCATGATGAGTAATATTTTCAAACTGACATTATGTAACATTCTATGTATTTGAAGAATCAGTCAAAAATATTTTGTTGATAAAACATGATCTCAGTTTCAACTACTAATTAACCATTTTCTTTAATCTCTCGACCATATCCAATCCTAACGATGCTTGACAATCGCGAGGGTCACATAAAGAATTTCTTCTGAAATAATAACAGAATTAACAGATCACGATAACTAGATTTCTTTAACGCAAAGCAAACTTGGAAAAAGCTAAAAAGAACAACTATTAAAACAAAGGAAACTATGTGTGCAATAATGGAAGATCTTTACAAACAATTTTCTGTTTTCATTAACTGTATAATATATACAAAGTTATTTACATACGGGAAACGACCGAACAAAATGCGTCGTGCATTTTGTACCCTAACTCAGAGACTATATCTAAACCAAAACAATATCATTTTGAAAACACAATAAATGAGTTTTTAATCTATCTTTCATCAGTCATCATTTTCCTTTAGCTTTAAAGGAGAAGTCAAATTTTCGAGTAGATGAAGGTGTGGAGAGGCATTCAGAGTAACATGTGAGAATGAGAAATCAATTTTTCTTTTTTTTGGTCAACAAATAATTAATAGATCCATAAGTCTCAATTCATAACCAAAATTTTTCAACTAAAACTATGTGAGATTCTAACTTACTACCTAGACACCTAATTTTTGGCTAAATCAATTTCCCATTTAATTAAAGCTGGAAAAAAATTGATTGATTAATGTGTTTTCCAATTGACGTTGCTTTGTGTAGGAAGTGCCACGTCAAGTTACATGTGTATGACTAATAAATTATGTGGATTGACATATTTTTGGCATAGTTTAGGCAATTATGCAAAATAATTGTCTAATGTATATTAAGGTTAAATTTTATAAGCTCGGATGTTTTTTTTGTTAATATAAGTTCATATGTTTACAAGTATGTTAACCAGAGTAAACCGAACAATTTAATTAAACCAATATAAACCATCTTCTATACATTGATAGAAACCACGTAAAGTTAAAATTGACTTGGAGTAAAAGAGATAAAATAGCTTAGACAAATGTCACGTAGCCGCTTCAGAGTCTTACACATCACTGACATTGCTTGCACTTGCAGCTTCCTACCACCTGGTAACGTATATGTCTTTATTTTATCGAAAACTAAAAACAAAATCCATAGTATCTCTAAATTCTTCTTTTTCTTTTGGTTTTAAAAACTATTGGTACAGTATTTAAATCATATAGATGTGGCATAAATTGAGAAAGTGCATGGTTCCCACTCAGCCAACGGCTAAATTCCTCAACGGCTCCGATTTGACTATCGCATTTAGGAGCCTTTAATTATATAATTAGTTTAGTAATTAAATGCTTTTTTGGAATTAGTAATTAAATGCTTTATAACCAGTCAAACGCATATGAATACAATAGTATATTGATTTATTATTTATTGTCCGAATTTTTAGCTTTTTAGTAACAATTTTCACTTTGAGCCACCGAAATTATTTTCTTTATCTCATCTTTGCATAATGACACCTCATTTCTTAATTCCCTTATTTTACAGACACGTTCCCAAGTTTAAGGGACAGACAAAACAGAGCATTTTAGATTCACATACTTTTAGCGGTCATGAAGAAAAACAAACAAACAAAAACAACCGAAAGTCTTATGCTAAACAGATAAACACATACTGTTTCATTGGTTCTGTTTCTTCTTGTATCTCTCACTGGTTTTATTGTTGTGTCTG
Source organism: Lepidium didymum (assembly GCA_963920545.1). Taxonomy (NCBI): domain Eukaryota; kingdom Viridiplantae; phylum Streptophyta; class Magnoliopsida; order Brassicales; family Brassicaceae; genus Lepidium; species Lepidium didymum. The sequence continues at coordinate 19,692,765 of OY986992.1, read as the reverse complement.
TTTCTTCAACAGAAAAAAAAAAAAAAAACTTAAGAGAAAATTCAGTGTCTTCACTAACAAAGAAACGATTTTTCTCTTCTTTTTTTTCTCTTCTTATTGACAGAGAAACAGAGTTGTTCTCTAATGGGTTTTTGATTTTGTCTTTGTTAGTTCAATTTTGAAAAAAAATGGCGTCTTCTCAGGTAGAGGTCCTTTCTTCGTCTCAGAGATTTGAGTTTATTCTTAGAGATCGTAATCAAAACGCAGCCGTTTTTAACAAGAATCTGAAACATCCGGTGAAAAACCATCATGAGTTCTTAAAACCTCATGTCTCTGACGAGAATTCTGAGAATTTTGTTGATTCTTGGGTCGAGACTCACGGTAATAAGAGCCGAGCTCGATTTTCGGAGAAATCAATTCTTAGAGCATCTCCTGTTCTTCCATCTCCTGTAGAGTCGAAGAGAAATGAAAATCTAGGAGCTTCTTCTTTGGTACAGATCTGGGAGGCGAGGCTACATCGATCCAACGGTGGAAACTCGCCGAGTTATAGTCCATCGACGGCAAGTTTTAATAGAAGCGATTCAGGAATTAGTGTTCATGATTCTCATCTTTCAATCGACGGAGATTCTGAATTCGCTGATGAATTTGAAATTAAGGGAGTTAAGAATCCTGATCGAACGGTTGAGATTGAATCTGAATCGAACGGTTCGGTTTCTGATTCTGGAGAGAGCAATTGGGGAAGAGTCGCTGACTTAATTCGGAGGCTTAGCAATGAAGATAAGAAGCTAACCACCGGAGATAATGGTGGTTGCGGCGGAAGTGGACTCTCGATTATTAAAACGCCAAGGCCTTGCATTTCTTCGTGGTGGTCGGCGTCGGATAAATGTGATTTTCCGGTGGTTAAATTTTCACCGAGGATTCGAGGACGACAAGCGTTTACCGATTTGCTTATGAAAATGGAACGCGAACGCCATCACGAATTAGATTTGCTTCTTGAACGCAACGCAGTTTCTAGGTTTACTCAACGTGGTCGTCTCCAGGTAAATATACTTTCTTAATTTGATAAATCACCTGATATTTTAGTGATGTTTCCATAATTCACCGAATACTTTGTAATATTACAAAATCATCCCATTTATGTTTCTTTTACAGTCAATGCTAAGGTTAAGGAGTCTCAAACGTTGTCTAGCGATTCAAGATCAAAACCGGTTTAGTGCAAAACCATTAGGACTAAATCGAATTGAATCTGGTTCTGCAGTTCTGCAATTAAGGTTTTTTTCAGAATCTCTGTTATATGTCTTGAGTTTAGTTCTCGGGATTTACTTTTTCTGATCCTCGGTCTTTAAACCACAATGCAGAGAGAAATTTCGTGCTAACGCAGTGAACGCTACGGCTGCAGCTGATCAGAGAAAGGATCATCATCGATCTACCGAGGTAAATAGCAAAACTCTAGTAGAAACAGAGGAAGCTACCAAGAGCTCGAGGTTGAAAAAAGACGATGTTACTCTCGAAGCTTCTTTCACAGAGCGTTTGAACCTAGGTAACCACAAGATAGAGGAAGCAGCGATATGTAAGGAAGAAGAAACTGTAAGTGGAACAGTTGGATCAAAAACGAATTGCCTTCAGCTGCAAGAGACAAGTGAATCAGAAGAGACTTGCAATGACGGTGAGTGTGAGAAGAAAGAAGAGAAGACGAGCTTGTGCGCCTGCATAACTCAAGAACAACAGTTAAGGCAGAATCGAAACGAGAATGGATTAGAAAATTGTCTGCAAGAAACAGAAGGATTGGTTCATGATAATAATGAGATGGATCAGTGCCTTGAGCAACAAGGAACATATTATTTGAATGAATGGGAAGAACAAGAAGAATACGAAGATGAGCAGTTTTACTATGGAGAAACGAACAATGACTGGCTTAGTGAAATATCTCGTCCGCGAAGTTACTGGGAGGAACTGAGGAAGTCGCGGTACCTGGAAGTAATGAACACTCGGTCTGAGAAAGAGGACATATGTAGACTCCTTGAGCGGTAAGTAACAATCAAATTTAGCAATCTCATGTTTCTTAACTGTTAACCATTGACTAACACTGTGTTCTCTGCGTAATGCAGGAGAACGGTGACAGATTTTCTGGAGAGCGGGTTACGAGAGAAGATAGATAATCTCATGATATCCCGTGTGCAACCACACTCAAATAAGCTCTCTGAAAGATTGGAATTGCAACAAGAAGAAGAGGAGGAAGAGGAATATGGAATCGAAGAAGAAGTAGAAGAAGAAGAGCTATTAACAGAAGAGGAAGAGCAAGACGATGGAGATGACTCAAGCCGATCGTCTTCTTCACACATGTTTGCACCGTCTCCTGCAGGGTCATGGAGTTCTCAAGACACTGGAGTTACTTCTACTCTTTTGTCTAGTCACAATCCTCATTCACCTCTTCAGGAAATGGAGCTGAGCGATATGAGATTACAGATCCAACAGCTTCAGCAAGAGATGTTGGTACTACGAGATTCTGTCAAAACGTGTTTGGATGCAAAAGCGAGCCTACAACAGTCGGTTCAACGAGAAAACCCAATGAAACGCAAGTGCTATGTCTGCGACGAAACACAAGTCGAGGCGGTTTTGTACAAGTGCGGACATATGTGCATGTGCCTGAAATGTGCGAACGAACTGCATTGCAGTGGAGGGAAATGCCCGATTTGCAGAGCTCAGATTGTGGACGTTGTTCGTGTCTTTTTTGATACAAGAAACTGAAATAAACCGTTTCTAAAACGTTGACGAATTCACCAACCCAGTACACCATCTTTTTTCTTTATAGCGCTTGCGTTATTTGGCGTTTTGGGTCTGAATATCGTTTTATGCTCCCTTTATATTAGGTTATTTACTTACATTGTAGAGAATTTTACAAGTTTTTTTTTTAATAAAAAAATTGATCTCCTGATCCAAACAAAAAAGGTCAAGAAACCTTAGATAATTTATATTATAATTTCTACATAGTAGATTTGTTAATTGTCATAGTTTATATTTTTAAATATAGAGAAATGATATATTGATAGTCTTCTTTTCTGTGTTAATTATATAAAATTAACAAGTGTTATTTCTTAAATAGTTTATTTATATGTATTATGTATATAGTGGTTAACACCAATCACAACCTTAAACAAAACCAAATAACACATAAAGACTATATAATTGCCAAAAGGGAACAAAAGGAAAAACACTTATTATGAGAGGAATTTGGATTCAATTATCCACCATAAAGAAAAAGAATCAAAAGTCAATGGGAGGAGAACATTTGAATCCATCATTAACCCCTATTATTCATGGCTCAATAATATTATTTTCTCTTCTTAAACAAACTTGAAAATTATGATTCTTTCAATTGCAATAATGATGGTACATTGGAGATTAATGTTAGGAACAGAGTATGATGCAAACATGAAAATTTATAAATTTTCAATTACTTTCATAATCATAAGCTCTCCATTTGATTTTTGATTTCCCAAACATTCAAAAAACTCTCTTCATAGATATATTTACACAGCATCCATAGATACATATTACATACATAAATAAATATAACAAAAAACTCTCGGTGCTTTGTTATGTTTCCTCCATATTCATGCGTCTTGTGCGGCCAAGAAGGTATTGAAGTCATCTCTAGCCTTACGCAATCGTGGAGTGATACAAGTTCGTGGTGAAGTAGGGCACGAAACCGAAGACGAAGTTGAGAATCTCACACGACGTTGTGGTGAAGTCTCATTTGATCTTCGATGATCTCTGGTACTTCTCGTCTTTAAAACACTTCTCAGAGCCAAAGTCTCTGTTTCTCTATCGAATAAGAAACCAGAAGTCACCGGCTCTTGAACATCTCTTCCTCCTCCACGGCTGTTACATTTCGTCATCTCCATTGGAAAATCTAAAAACATCCGACTGTTATCTTGTATCAGAGCCGTTGTAGATGCCCAAGAAGCACATTCGAATTTCTCTAGCGAGGCACGTATCGAAACAGTGGAATTTGAGAAGGAAGAAACTCTTATCATCTTCTTCTCCATTGAATCTTGACGTTTCGATGAAGATCGACCTTGCTTTGGTTTTCCAAATCCAGGTAATGTCAAGCAGAAGGCACTACATTTGAAATCTTCTTCTTTGTAGAGAATCTTCTCTGATGAGTAATGTGATTTTCTCATGAAAAGGATTGATTCTTGGTGGCTAAGTTTCTTCCGGATCCTCATTGGCTCCGGGAGCATAGGAAGTGGAACGGCGGCATCTCGAGGAGGAGGCATCGCCGGTGGTAATACCATTCTGAAGCTGTCGCCTGTTACCGACGAACGGGAGAAAGTATGATCGGTTGATTTCTCGCTCTGCAGACTTGCCTTCTTAACCAAGAAACTGAAATTAGGGCTAGGGTTAGCGTTTTCTCCTGGGAAAACTCTGAAACCTTCCCACTCGTGATCATTAGATTTTTGAGGTAAACCATCATCAAAGGCAAGCATTGCCGGAGGAGGCATACTAGATTAAAATTTGAGAGATGGGTTGATAAAATTCCGAGTAGAAAAAATGCAGAGGATGGAGATATAAGTAGTAGGAATATAAAGAAGAATGGGAAGCACGTTTATGGCAAAAGTAGTGACTTACATGTCGGTTCTGTCTTTGTCCTAGGATTTTGACATGTGGTTAGTTTTATGATTCCTGTGCGTGCGTGGATAGATGAATATTTAAAAATAAAATGAGAATTTAAGGACCAAAAAATATTTGATTTGTCAATTTTAGGACATTTGATGGAGACAGATGAAATGCTTTGCACGTAGATTGTGATCTGATCGGTCTGAGTTTAGATTACCGTAAGAAATGGTTAAGATTCTAGAGCGTGAGCTTTGGTTTGCGCGACTCTACAGATGTGCAAGAGCAGAAGACAAATTAACGTGAACAACGAACTGTTTCTAATGATCAAAGTTTCAAGGTTATATAATTAGATTCACTACTTTAAACCGTGATAATTATGAGCAAACATCAAATGACAACAATTACTTTTTCAACAAGTACTATATTCCCTTTTGACGATCTATGGAAACAGTTGTTCTATAAAAGATATACAAGGTCGTTTTAATTTCTACAATGGCAAACATTTTGTAGTTTGCGAAATTAAAATGTGAAGATACTGAAGTTGAAGCCTAGCTGCAAGAGGATTGAACCAAATTGGCATAGTGGTTAAATATCACATCTCTACCTCCAAAAGCAGCCTTCTCCAAAATACAAGCTATATTACATCTGTTTTTGATTATCAGAGGTAACCTTCTTATCAACACTTGACTTACTGAGGATCAAAACTCCAATGGTGATCGATAAAGCTCCTGCAAACCACTGCCAATTTATTGGAATGTGTTAGCCAAAACTCATTAAACTCAAATCTCACTTCATCATAATCATTGATTGTCGGTTTCTATAGCAGACTTTGATCATCACTTTCATAAACATATACATAGATATATACAACCAACAAAATCATAACGTAATGTTGTTTTCAAGATCAAAACTTACGCGGAATGATAAGGATTCGTGAAAGAGAAAGAGACCAGCTAAACCGGAAGAGAGAAAATTAGCCGCAAAGTTTGTGACTGTAGCTTGTAGAGATGAGAGAGCTCTTAAACTGTTTACATAACATCCCCACATTACCACATTGCAGATTACAACTAATCCATACTTAATCACCTGTCAAAAGATTAAAACTTTATATACTTCAATGATCAATTTCACAACCAAAATATTATGAAGATACTTAGTCCATTGCACATTTATCAAAAGAAGAGTACACAGAAACCCAAAAAGATATAAATTGGAACTAAGATTCTAATCTAATAATGTTGGAAATTCAGAAATATGTGATTACGAGAGAAGAGAAGAACTTTGCGAATATTGCAGCAAGAGCTGCGTTAAGCCCAGCTGCAATTGCCCAGATATAGCCTCTTCTCTTCAACTGTACATCAGCCATGGATTCAACCTTGCAAGCTTTTCATAAACAACAATCAGGAAAAAATCAATTGCATAAATTTCATGATCCATAGCATCAGTAAGTCAGATTCAATCGAATTGGTTAATTCACCTTTTTCTAGGGTTTAAAGAAAATCGAAATGTTGGGTTCTAATCAATTTCCATACCTTCGATCGCAGTAATTTCCTTTTTTAGTTTACGTAGTCCTCAGAATTCGAGAGCATCAAATCTGACATTGGAGAAGAAAGGGAAGACAAATTGAAATCTGAAGATGGGCCATATCTGTAACTAACAAAAACAGAAACAAACCCAATAGTAAATGGGCCGTGTCTATACGTATATGGGCTTATGGCCCATTATAAGAATTTAAAGGAAAAATAAACACAAAAAAAGTTGGATTTAGATGGTATATTAAAGGGAGGATTAGTGGGAGGGTTTAGTCGGTGAAAAGTGTTAAACCTTCGCATATCTTCCACGTACAATCATTTCATCATGAGAAGCATTTATATGTGGGTCTAACTCTTTATGCTATCATTCTCAATTTATAATGATTAATTCTATTTGCATCTTATAGTTGTAACGAACATAACGAATATTTATATTGTTAATTGGAAATCACTTTAAACAAATTTGTAAATACTGAATTACTGTAAATTCCATTAAGTCATATCATTAAGGATAAGAACGATAAACAAAAATCTCAATAATTTCATCAATTATCTGTTAGACAAACGAAAATCCGTTTTCAATAAATACGCATCACATAATAGAATTGTGTTGTTTTTTTTGTCACAGAATTGTGTTGTTTTACATATGAAAATATGATGTAAGAAAGAAAAAAATCCACACACTATTAATTTACCAGTTGACTAACGATCTAAACACTCAATGTAAATTATTTTTTTTGGGTTAAGTTATGCTTAAAATATTTAAATGTTTTCTTACATCGATTACATTATGTTAATTAGATCCTTAAATTCATGTAGGAAAAGATACGATGAAATGTTCGGTTTGCTTGGCTGCTGTCTTATTACCACATTATGGAACTAATTGTTCATTAAAAACTTATAATATATTTGTATTATGATTGGATATTGGATAACCGAAGCCAAGACTAAATTTCTATTTTGATTGAATTTATTTCCTTACGAATCTATAACTAATGATCAATATAAATGATTTTTTATCTTTCATTTTTCAGCTTTTAGTTAGGTACTTTCTTTGTCTTGTAATCATTAAAGCCATGATTCTATTTCTACGGTTTTGCAAAGTTTACCAATCAAAATCGTTAAATAAACCAATAATTATATTAAAAGCGTGATTTCCAAAAGATTATATGTTTGGTATATACCTATGAGAATATTCAGATGATCTATAAATGAGATTTATGTAGTACTTATGGAAAAAAAATTATATGTTAAAAGCAATAGACCAAAGTCTTAACACCACTATCTAATTAAGGTTCTTTAGGTACCAAACTTGTTTCATATGATAATAGACGTGTGAACCTCCTAATTACAGCTCAATTTAAATTATAATCTTTGGATTTTATCCCTTTTTGATGCCTAAACCTAAAACGTACGCAACAAGGTCATTTTCATTTCAATGTATATATATAGCTCGTTTTAGTTAACACATATCTTTAACTTTTGTTTTGTTGCTTAGTGCTAATCTTTAGTCATTACCAATGCACTTTCGTGAATCATGCTTCCATTATTTTATTCACCTCAAATTTTTTTTTTTAATTTGTCGATAAAATCTTATCCACGACCCAAATTTATCCCTAAAACTTTTTATTAATTATTAATATAGTAAGAAAACATCGAATTTCAAATGTCTGAATCGTTAGATGAGACATTTAATCACTATATTAAGAAGAGCTAGGTTCCAAAAATCCATTCATTGTATTCTTATTTCTTACAAATATATTTCATCGATCAAAAAAGATATCATTTATATTACTACAAATTTTTTAAAAGTATATGTTTTACAACCCAAAGCATATTTTTGCCTTTTAAATTCTAAAACTCAATTTCTGATTGTAATATTAAAGAGCTTGATCACGATTATTCTTATGTCTACACTATATAGTCTCTTTGTTTATTAATTATTGAAAAAAATTTGGCTGAAAAAAAAGTTGGCCATGTAGAGTGTGTTACCCTACATTGGATATAACTTCTATTTAATTTTTGTGTTTAAATCAAAAGTACCATGATTTTGGATTTTGTGGATTGACAAATGTTTAGAATACGAGCCAAGAGCCAGAACTCGTAAAAGAAATGAAAGGATAATTTAGGAGAAAAAAAAACAATCTTATTCATTTGAAAGTGCTCGAAGAAAAATACAGAAAAAGAGAAAGCATTAAGGAGACAATGTTTGTAATCAACTCGGAGTTAATGCAAAGCTGCATCATCATCAATTAATTATGTCTCTTCTTTATTTCCTCTCTTTCTATTGATCAGCTCAATTTCCCATTTCGTCCTAAGTCGGTGCCTGAAATTCATATCTAAAATTAGAATGTGTAATGCAAAAGAAAAAAAAATCTAAGATAATTACAGACTAATTGTAATTTTTTTTTTTATAATCCGAGTGGTTCGGACTTGAGTAGCGTATGACCGATGTCCCAAATTTTTCTATACCCGGGGGCCAGGTAAATACCCTTTTAATATTATGCAAAATGTGACTTTGTTTCTGTGAGAGATTGAACTTGGGTAGTGTTTTACCGCTGTCATTTCATTCTCTCTCCAACACCACTAGACCACAACAATGTTGGCGACTAATTGTATTTCGTAAAGTTAAGCCATTAGATTAGTCTTGGACATTACTTTCTGCGGTTCGATTCAAGTTTCTTTTTTGGTAATCATATAGATACCAACTAAAATTCGATCCGATTCTCCTCATTTTTAGTTTTAAATTTTAAATGAGTACTTGAAATAGAAACTAAATTAAACGCAAAATAATTTTGATTCTGAATAGTTAGTTGTAACTGAAAATAATAAAAACTGTAATTTTTAGTACAATAGTTTGTATAATAGTAATCAAAATAACCAAAAGTAATGTAATTAAGTACCCAAAAATCGAACAATAATTAGTATAATTAATTACCTAGTACATAGTAGTCTCGGTGATTCTATTTGATTATTTTTGGTTCATAATTAAAAATCGAATTGAAAACTGAAAGTATCTAAATATAAAAATCGAATGATGTTTGCCATGGATCCAAACCAAACCAAATACATATTTTTGGTTTGTTTTGGTTCAGTTTTTCGGATTATGGTGTCTATCTCCAGTGCTACATTAAATACCTAACAATAATATATTGGCTATTTCCCTAATAACATGAACTTAGGGCGATCAACATTTAGATCCCATGACATAATCTTCTTCTCTCTTACAATAACTTCTTTTTTCTTAACAAAACATAGCACAATATTAAAGAAAAATAAAATAGCCATATATAATAAAAATACGTGCAATAATAATATTAATTACCTATCATCCTTCTTTAGTACATTCATCAACTAACTTTTAATATATGACATTATGTTTTCAATTTTTAAATCTTTAACAATATTATATTTGACAAATACGATTTTTTAAAACTGAATTATGGTGAAGAGAAAACAACAGCAATACTTTAGGCTATGTTCTTTGGAAATAACTAGTTCATCTAGTCGTATATATCCAAGAAGCAGAAAGGATAACAAAAACCACAAAAAGTTGGAAATTGATACAAATAATGAAGAGTAGTTGGTGAAAAGTGAAAACCTTCGTATGTCTTCCACATCATCATTTCATTATTAGAAGCATATATATATTTGTGGGTCAATTTCTTTTATAATGATTGACCTTATTTGCAGTCGCTATATATGAACATTACGAATAACCACTTTTACTTAAATTTTTAAAAATTCAGAAGAAAAAAAATTGATGTAAAAAGAAAGAGTCGGCACACGTTGCTTTAGAGGTTGAAGCTTAATTGGCTAAAGTCCTAAGTACTTGTTATATAAAACAAAATAAAACCTTGATTGGACTAGATTTGATATGTAGCAATACCTACAAATTTAATTAGAGATTATCAAGAAACTGTGGACTATTTTAGTAGTTAGTGACCACTTCATTATTTATGTAATAATTTATAGACTGAAAAGTTAGGACCACATCGATCTAAACACAAAAAAAAAGAACGATCAGTCGTTTGAAATATTATAATACATGATCTAATAGTGTAATCTATGCTCCTTGTTTGTAATGTTTTTGTGTTTTTGTTAATTTTGGGTGTGAGCCATAATTCAACTAATCTCCTAACTTATCTTTAAATACTATAAATTAAAAATATAATTTCATCTTCCTATAATCAAACAACATAAACTTAATTTCTGACAGGAATGGAACTTAGAACTGATGGATTTACGTCTTGGTCTAAACCAATCCGTATACATGAGTTACATGACTACCACTGTTTGGTTCTCTTTGTAATGTTCACGGTTCACCAATCAAAACTTTTTAAATAGTCTATGTAACACTTCATTCCCATAAAATTATATGATTTTCAAATACCTCTGAAAGCGAAAAAAATTCAGATGCATACAAATTGAGCAATCCCATTTCTAAACCAAAGTTCTTGGAAATATATTGATCTTCTGCATGGATTGGAAACTCTATGTTCGAAACGCAATTGACCATAGCCTCAATCTCTGTATCTACTCTAGGTTTTTAGCACAACCTTAGGTATTGTAGTAAATTAAATGCAATGATTTTTTTTTCCAGTGACAAGCCATATAATAACAAATCAAAAAGATTAAAACGTTACTAGAATATATATATATATATATATATATATATATATATATATATATATATATCGATAGAAAATAAGATATTTCTGAAAACAAACCCCAAAAAAGAAGTTAAAGAGAAAACAAATAAAGGAAAAAACCAAAAACTTGGGATATTGTTATCCGCACCTTATGATCGAAGACACCACCAAACAAAACAAAGCCAAGACAGATGACGAAACCTCATATAACAAGCTTTTAATACTATTTTATTTAATTTCTATTTGTATTTAGTTAAGTCATCTTCACCTTTTTATGGGATAATTAATGGCGTAATTCAGTACCTACGCACTGCGCTAATCATGCCCCCAATTATTTTAATCACACTAAAAGTTCATTCACTGCATTCTCATCTCTTTTGAAATTATTCCATTAATCAAAAGAGATAATCTATATTATTATATACTTTATTATCTTCTTGATTATTTTAACATTTCTAACATATCCAAAAGAAATATAAATCATAAATTTTCATGCTTTTCTATTTATATCTATACATAAATTGGCTTACTTATACTTTACAGTTTAATATTAAAAAGATTATGTAATCTGCCAATATTGTTTCATAACATGTAAAGTCTGCTTTTTCTTCTCATTTCTGTTGGAGTTCGATCGAGATCTTATTTCGGTCCACGATTAACAAGTTATATTTTTTCTATGTCATGAAATCGATTAAAATTGTTGGAGTTAATGTTTCGACCCTTCAGTTCTAACTCGGAAAAAGACTCTTCATGACAACTTGTCATTTCTTAAAGTGAAAGGAACTCGGCTGACACATCATCAAAGAAGAAATGGAAATATTCCTATTCCAATATAGAATATATTCGAGAATCTCGCGGAAAATTTTCTAGATAACGTCAAGTTCAAACAAATGTAATCTTTCCATTTTTGATATACTTGTAAACCACTTCTATACTTTATAAATAGAGGAAGAAGTTTTCACATGAAGGCCAAACTATTCATAATTTACACACAAAGAATTCAGAGCAACTAGGCAATTTACGACTTGAGACTTTTTTCTTATTATCTTAAAGACATTTTTATCTATTTTTCCTCTTGAATCTCTGAATTGGATTTAAACTTTTGGTGCTAAATTCTATTCGAACAATTTTTATAATAGTTATTTTAGTATATAAATATTTCACAGATTGATACTTCTAGCTAGCTAATAATAGTATAATGCGACATACGATAGTTAAATTGTTTCTCTATAATATAATCAAATATTCTAATAGACCTCCTTATTTAATTAGCCATATTATTATGAGTCATGTGAGACTATTAGGTATATTTAATGATAATTGTGCATTGTAGAGTCGTCTTTAGAACACGTCATGGAAACATACCTTACCCTACAAAGGATTTTTGCTTCGTTTCAATTTGTAGTTGAATCAAAAGCAACAGATTTTTGGATTTTGTGGGCTCTAATTAGAAATTCACTAGGATTTTAGAATATTAGTGAAGAGCCATAAACCATCAAATAAAAAATAAATAAAGAAAAAATCTTGTTCATTAGAAAGTGCTCACAGAAAATACAAAACTAAAGGAGCAATTAGGAGACAAGGTTCGAATTCAACACTAAGGTAATGCCAAATTGCATCATCATCAATTTAGCATGTTTTCTTCTTTATTTCCCCATTCATTTTTATTTAAGCACTCTCAAATTAACCAACATGATCATAAAACAATAAATTTCTAATTGGATATTCTTTGAGATAGTGAGCACTTTCAATTTTGTTTTTGGTAATCCATGTCCCATAAACGACAACTTATTTTCCTTCTCTGGTTTGGGTTTACTGTTTTGGCATGTATATTGGAAATTATTTTTTGTATGATATATCATTTACATTATCCACTATATATACTATTGCATTATTACACCTTTCAATTTTACGTCCAATATCTTTTTTTGTTAAACAATATTAGTTCTCGTATCAATTAGTAGATGTGTATGAACTACATTTTTCATATTTGATATATATATACACGAAACTTGTTTGTTGTCCGTTTCCTAATTCAGAAATGTTTCTGAATCAGAAATTTATTGAAACGTGGTAGAGACGACATGAAAACACAAATTTTTAATAATAGTGTTAATTTGGAAATAAGATGGAAACAAACGTTTTCGATAAATTCACAAGGTTGGATCTATAACCCAAACAAACTCATCTCTAAAATTTGTTATTCACATATAGTAAAGTGGAATCCAATCTCAAATGTTTGAAATAAGGCCATATAACATGTCACGAGACAGAAAAATTTACCTTTTGTTTTGATTGATGCAACCACATTAATTTATATCCCTTATCTCAATTTAAACAATTAATTGAAGACTTTTGAAGGTAAGAAGATTGATGTTCAAAAAGGGAGAAAGTTCCATTAGAGAGTCAAGAGTTGAGGAGCTTGATGCTCCTGAAGAGAGCAAAGGGACATGGAAAAGTTGAGAACAAAAAGACAAAGATGAGGTACAAAAAGGTTGGTTTTGGGTATGTGTATGTACTATGTAAGACTTTCTTTAGATTTATAAATAAATTTAGAATATAAATTTAATCTATACATAAATCTACGAAAGTAACTTATCTTATGCTTTAGCGTCATATATTATATAGTAGATTGTGAAATCTAATGGCGTTTAATAGGGACTCATTGTTACGAAATTCTTATCCAACTATTAGTACTGATGTATTGAATTGGATCATACATCAACCGATTGTTACTTAAATATCTTACAACAACTAACTATTTATAATTCAATTTGGATCTTTGTAATCTCTCTGGTTACTTAGAACCGATATCTTCTTTCGAATTTTCCGGATATATATTTATGTGTTTATGTGAATTCTATCAAATCCACCTATAATACAAACAAGTTCATGTTTTGTTATTATTTTACAACGTAATAATAAAATATTTTGATCTATACTTTACTGATTAATTTATCGCATTCATTAATTAAACATCATCTAACATAGTAAATTATGAACTCTAATAAATAATTTAGTGTTTTTTCAATGATTTATCGACCCATTATTACTAAATTCTTAAAACAATTATCTATAAGTACAGGATCTTAGATCAACCGATGGTTATTTATTTTTTCTTACGACTAACTATTTATTGGATCTTTACAATCTAAATATTAAGAACTCATATCTTCCTACCAACTTTCTCAATATATATTTACAAGTATATGAAACATGTCAAAACAACATGAAATACTTATTTGGATTCAGCACCATCTGTCGCTACAACGCCAATTAATTTAAATCTATTTGTACGAAAGACCAAATTTCACTCATATTTATGATAGGTGAAAGTAAAGAAAAATTCCAAAGTAAAACTTAATTTAGCTGGAATAAAATGCACAGTTAGATGCAACCAATGAAAACATATCAACCGACATCGGAAAATCCACACTTTAAAAGTTACACATAATTCGTTTTGTCCAACACAGATAATTCAATAATAACCAAAAAAGGAATATAAAAAACAACCTAAAATAAATTAAAAAAGTGAATGCATTACTTAAAGAACAGAACAAAAAAAAATTAATTACTAAAATACTCAACAATATAAGTAATTATTAGACTAGTTCATAAAAATTTTGAAAAATGAAAGGTGGAAAACATCTTTTTTTTTGTCAATATTAGATCACAATTGACCGACTCATTAGCCAAATTCCTACATAATATACGCGGTAAAAGTCAATCCCTGATTGTGCAAATGCGCATGTCTTAATAGATTTACCACCTGCCACTAAACTAAAAGTCACTTGCAGGTGGAAAATATCTTTAATAATATGAATTATCTTTTATATTACAATTTTACCAAAAAAAAAAAAAAATTCATCTTCTTCTTTTTCTTCTTCCTTTTCTTCTTCCTTTTCTTCTTATAACTTTTCTTCTTTTTCTTTTACAAATTTTTCTCTTTCTCTCTATCTCTATGTTTCTTTCTCTGTTTCGAAATCAAAACCTAATATAGAAGAAAAAGTCAGTTTTGAACTCAAAAATTTAAGGTTTTCACGAATTAATCAAATTCGAAAATTTAGGAATTTCAAGAAAATCAAACTCGAATTTGAAAACTTAGGATTTTCACAAAATTGAACTCGAAAACTTATGATTTTCATTAAATCGAACTTGGTTTCTAACATATTGATTTTATTTATATTTTCTTAGGGTTTTGGATAGCACTTGAAGATTTCGAACTATAACTTAACAAATTTACACATTCAAGGCAAAATTTGGTAGTTTTTTGGTAGAGTTTACAAAGCCTTTGATAGTTTTTTGGTAGAGTTAGGAAAAATCTTTGTCCCTAACAATACCACGTTCCAAAAACCTAGAGGTTAGTATGGTACTTCTTTGGTAGAGTTTGGTAGAGTTAGAAAAAGTCTTTGGTAGTTCTTTGGTAGAGTTTGGTAGAGTTCAGGAAAGCCTTTGGTAGTTTAGTAAAGTTAGGGAAAGCTTTTGATAGTTCTTTAGTAGAGTTTACAAAGTCTTTGGTAGTTCTTTGGTAGAGTTTATAAAGCCTTTGATAGTTATTTAATAGAGTTTATAAAGCCTTTGGTAGTTTGGCAGAGTTAGGAAAAACATTTGTCCTCAATAATACTACGTTCCAAAAACTTAAAGGTTAGTATGGGAGTTCTTTGATAGAGTTTGGTAGAGTTAGGGAAAGCTTTTGGTAGTTCTTTGGTAGAGTTTGGTAAAGTTATGAAAAGCTTTTAGTAGTTTTTTTGTAGAGTTTGGTAGAGTTCAGATGTTCTTTGACAGTGTTTGGTAGAGGTAAACGATAGCATGGTAAAATTTAGTAGAATTTGATAGTATGTAGTGAAGCTTAAGCTGACGTGGTACAAATTTGGTAGATTTAGCCGCGCGGAACACCACTGACGTAGTACATTTCATTAATGATATTTTCGTTATTACATTTTTATCTACAAATCTTAAAAAAAAATAAAATAGTATTATATGATTTTATAAAAATTTGAAAAGTTATAAATTAATATTTAGACATTTCATAATTAATATGAAATATTATAGCAAATCACCCAAAAACGAGAAAAAGAAAGAACACAAAAAGACATTTCTACTTTTTTTTTTTTTTAAAGCTTCCTAATAATCATAACGGCTGTCTCAATCACACAGATATCATCAAACCCTATCATCCGCCGCCGCCACGTCACCATTTACCTTTCCCATTTCCACCTCCATCTCTCCTCCGTCTTCCGCCACCTCCACGCCGGAATATTCTCCTCTGTCACTCTCTTCCTTCTCCTCCTTCTTCATCTTTGTATAGATTCCGTAAACATAACTTGTAAATCCCCAAATACAAAGCACTGTCGATACAATCTTCACTCCACTAAATTCATCGCCGTAAACCACCACACCTCCAATCACATTCATCGCAAGTAACGCCGTCATGCAAATACCTCCGGTTATACCAGACGTTAAGTAAACCATCCCTGACGTGGCAGCGAAACAGAGCTGCCACGTCACCACATTCGATAAAATCGCAACCGTCCAGTAAACCGTCGGTCCTTCAGTGAAAACCCGGTTCGCTTCCTTGACCATATCGCTAAACCCACCGTCGAAAGCCATACCGATTGTTGCGAAAACCGTCGCGGAAAATTCCATCACGAATTGCATCTCCATGACCATCGCGTAGCAATAAACACTCCGGTACACTTTCTCGGTGACAGGAAGGTAAAGAGCGAAAAGTAAACCGGCTCCGATTGTTGATAAAAACCCGATGAAATACTTGGTTTTAGTTAAACCGTCCGGTTTATCTTTACTCGAACCAAGAGCTAACAAAACAGAGCTTAACGTTAAGAGAATAACGCAATTGAGGTTTGAGAAAGTGATCTTCTGTTTCACAATGATCACTGATAAGAGAAGAGTGAAGATTAGTTGAGTCGAGAGGAGAAGTGATGACGTGGACACCGGAAGATACGAAGTTCCCCATGAGAAGAGGAAGTTGTTGAAACCGAGTATAAGCCCGATCAAGACGGAGAAGACGAGATGACGGCGCGTGAAGCGCGTGAATGGAAGACGAGTGGTGGTTTTGAAGACGTAAAAAGGAGAATAGATTATGAAGAGAAGGAGAGGGAAACCGGCTGATTGGACCCATGTGGAGACCCAACGGCTCGAGCCACCGTGAACGAAGTAGTATTTAGCTAGAAGGCTCGAAGCGATCGAGCCAGCGAAAAGACAAGCGTAAGTGACGATGAGGAGAGGGAGAGATCGTTTGGGTGGTGGTTTTATTAGGTTTTGTTCATTGTTTTGTTGATCTGTGTTGACTCGAACATCACTCATTTTTGTAACTTTGTGTTTTGGTAATCCTTTTGTTTTGTAACTGTGATTTTGCATGAAGAGAGAATGGAAGAAGAAGAAGAAGAGTTGAAAAAGCGAAAATGGTTCAGTCTCCAACAACACATACACTCACACACACACACTCATGTATATATTGTGTAATTTTTCGAAATTATTATATTCATTTTATTTACTAACTACTTGTCTAAATATACGGTTTGTTCTAAAGAGCGTATTAATAGATTATTGGAGTTTATAGTTACCATTTAAAGCATTTCATTCATATCCTATATAGAATAGTTTTTATCGAAATTAAATGTAATAATGTTACTAATTAATTAAGAAAATTTGCCGAGTTGCTCTCAGTCTTATGGTTAGGATGATCCAGCTAATAAGTTGGCACCAGGTTCGATTCCTACCCGCTGCATTATGGTAGCTTAAAAAAAGGATTATAGGAGTGAGTTTTAGGTTATGGATCGGGTTTTGTCGATCCAATTGTTATTGACAAAAAAAAATTAATTAAGAAAATTCTAATATAGTTAAAATTCTTTCTATGCAAACAAATTCCCTCAAAAATGTTTTAACCAATGATATTAAAACATATGTTAATTTGAATATAAAAATCTAGTAATTTGGAAAGTATTCATATAGAATTAAATAAGATTATAAGAAAACTAGTCAAGCTAGCGATGTAATTCAAATACATGTAGTTCATAAATTATAACCGGCTTCATAGAATAAATCTACTTCCTTTGAGCACTTATATTTCATTATTTTAAGGCCAAATGTAATGTTACAATAAAAACAATTCACACATACAAAGTTAGTAGGTATAAATTAAAACCAAAAACATATCATGCATATTGTTTACACTTATATGATTGAGATTTTTTTTTTTTTGAAACACTTATGATTGAGATTCTACACACTAAATTTTATCCCAGATTTAATGGTATTGATAATTTTTGCACTATATAATTATTAAGAAATATATAATTTCTTCAATATTACGTTTATTTAGCCAAAAGAATTTCTCAAAGGAGGAAGAACTTTACATTTTACGGTTGACCAAAATAAACAAAATTCCTCATGTCAATATTTTAAAGTTCAGTCTCCACGCTCATGCATGTACAGAAAGAATATGGTGAATATGTATGTGTTATTTGACATAAAGATATTACATTTTAATAGTCAAACAATTATTTCAGATAATGTAATGTACTAAATTATCCTAAGATACGACTTATAAGATTTAGACCTAAAGTCCACGAATTTGTCGGAAGTTTTTTAGTTAGCTTTTAGTATGTCAACCGTACATTGATATGCTTTTTAATTGTTATGTATGTGAAGAAAATACTCAATTTTACATCATGATAAATATAATTTTGTTGTCTATAAATATGAGAATGCAAAAAATAAATATGTAAGATTTCATAAGTAACTGGAAAGCCTTTTATTTGTTGGTTAAACTAAATTATGATTCCATTTACTACTCCGTTGTTGATACCGAATTCTGTGACTATTTAAAACTTTATACAATAGTAAAATTTCAGCAAAATTGGAAGAAAAAAAAATTGTTGGGAAAATAGAAAAGAATAGTATAACAAATTGATTTTTAAATATATTTTATATTCTAATTCCATTCAATACTCTTAAGATTTTACCAGTCACATTTATTTGTATCCACTTATAACGTCAGTTATACATGTACTTCACGTCATTTATTAATTGACTCAAAAGAGTTAACATCAATCGTATAACTGACTTCATAAGCTCTGTTGTTATCTTTTGTAACATCAATTGCTTAACTGACTTCAAATCCTGCAACAATAGCTTACATCAGTTCTTTTTTGACACAAAACCTGTTATTTGAAACAGTTAAGAAACTGACTTAAACCTGTTTATTTTTTGACACAAAAGTAACCTAACATTACTCTTACTAGCTACAAAACTCTATTAGTCAAATTGTAAGACAAAAGTAAATTAACATTTACATGAAACTGAAGTGTTATATATATATTGTTATATATAGCAAATGAATCTGTTTTACACAGCAAGACATTATTCTGTCAATAACAATAGCATATGAAACTGATTTGGACAATGACAATAGCATATGAACCTGATTTTGATTTATAAGAATGAGTTTACACAACAAGAGCTTTTGGAGAATCCACTGATGATTTTGATTTCTTTTTGTGCCTTTGAGTTCCAGCTTGTTTCTGAAATTAGAGGAGCTCACATTGATGAGATCTTCAAGACTCAAAACTAAATCAGACCAAACTCAGAGCAATGTACAAAAACACTCTATAAGTCAGAGACCAAACTATAAGTCAGAGCAATGTACACAAACAGTTTATAAGTCAGAGCAATGTACAAAAACAATCTATAAGTCAGAGACCAAACTCAAAAAAATACACCAAAACAAACTCATCACATCAGACAAACTCATAATAATGCACCAAAATAGAGAGCTCCAAGGCCCAAAATTAAAAGAGAAACTTACATTGCTCGAAATTGAACTAGTGCCTGAAATTGTCCTATTAAACATTTTTGTTCCAGCGTTTTCCTGAAATTAGAGAAGCTCACATTGATGAGATCTATACAAGCTATCAACAATTCATTAATCACAGTGATTACCTTAACATCTCGAGTAGCACTAGCAAGCTCAATGTTACTACCATTCTCATTATCCAAGCTTGATTGTTCAATTTTTATGTTTTCCATTTCCTTCACCTATAGACAAATAAAATGATACTTTTTTACATGAAAATCAAGACGAAATTAAAGAAGATGAACATGGATAAATACATTGAATATCACATGTATCACTTTTTGAAGTGCACTAGCAACAAGATTAAGACAAGACATGAGAGTCTCTAACTCAATCTACAAATTAAGACAAGACATGAGAGTCTCTAACTCAATCTACAAATTAAGACAAGACATGAGAGTCTCTAACTCAATCTACAAATTAAGATAAGACATGAGAGTCTCTAGCTCAGCTAGATCAACCACAAAAAGCCAATGGATCATCACAAGAAAAAACATTGCAATATCAAACACTTGTCAACACCAGATCTTAAAGTCATTCACTTGATACTACACTTCACATACAACTACACCTGAGAAAATAGCAAACTGTGCATTGAACTACATAGAATCCAAGACAGAAATAATGAAAAGAGAAGAAGCAATATTAGGCTGCTAATTACCAATTCTGAGCAAGTAAACATGTCATGGTTAAAACCTGAGAAACTAGCAAACTGTGGATTGAACTACATAGAATCCAAGACATAAATAATGAAAAGAGAAGAAGCAATATTACAGTTGAAACCAATGATTATAAAACCCAAATTTTCTTAATGTAATCACTGTTAAATCAACTGAGATAAAAAAAAATGAGCTAATAAATTAAGCATCACATTCAGATAGTTCTTGAGAGCAAAGCAAAAAGAGATATTACCTAAGGTACTAAATATAATGAGTGAAAGATAGTTAACACACCTTCAGATGGCTGTTATCATCAAAACTTGCTGAATAGTTAATAAAGAGCTGGAGTTTTCCCACAATTTGATGTCCTGGGTAATGAAAAACAAATTGTAATGATTCTATGTTATTCCACCAATGAGAATTAAAGTAAATCTGAGAAACACCAACAGAGTAAACAACAACCGAGTAACGCAAATTTGATAATCATGTCTGTGAATTACTCAAAGATGAGAAAGTTTGTGCCTAGCTATCTAAGCATATAATTCAGTGTTATAGGACTCAACCAATGAAAAGTGAATCAAATCTAAGAAAATCTTATTCACGACTACTCAAATCTAAAAAAATCTAAGAAAATCTGATTCCAAACTTAAAAGGTAAGCAACATAAAGACAGCCAAATAAGTCGGGAACTAGCTCAGAGAAGACTATGGCCAATGAAACCAAGTTATCAACACAAATAGCACATGTGAAGAGCTTGAATGATGTTGGGATACTTCGTCTTTGAAGTAGAAATGCAACAAATCTGAGATTAGATGAGCAATGCGAAATTACCAACACAGCTACTCAAATTCAACATCAAGACCTAATTTTTTCTCCTTAACGATGAACATTTCAAATTCAGGTCAAGTGAATAGAAACGAAACCTAACTACGAGCAGAAAAGGAGAAAATCAAACCTGATTTTCGAGCTTGTTGTTGGCCTTAACGCGACGGTGAAGAACGGGGTGCAACTCGGCGAGTTAGTTTTCAATCTATAGTAATATTTTTGAGAATTTTTATGTTATAATTTATTTATGAAAAAGAAGTATTAAGTTTATTTCTAACGAAGATATAGCAAGAATCTTCGGTAATAGAAACTAGATTATCTAAAACAAATTTGTAAAAGCACTAACAGTTCCCTATATTATCGGAAGTTCAACAAACTAAATAATCTTGGAAAATATTTAAAAAGATTTTGTGCAATATATTAGTCATGTCAACTATTGTTTATTTTACCTGCTGGATAAACATAAATCTATAATAAATATGAAAGATAATTTACTTTTTCTATTATATATAATTATTGTGTATATGTGAGGGAAGAAGACAAGTGGAGTTGGTGGGAAAATGTGGGGAATTACAAATAAATTTTGGAAGAAGAGTTGTCAACAAAACATAAAATAGTTTTGTCATTGCATGGTTTCAATTTCAGTCTGACTTTATCTCTTTTCTACAATTTCAATGTGCTTTAATTTAATTTTTCTTGATTATCTTATCTAGTTTATATATCATTATAATTTTGTGTGTTTGTGCAGAATCTTGTATTGGTTGAAATAGGTATTATGTCATAGCGTGTGATTATTTTGTTATTTTGTTTTTCATATTAAATGCATTAGTATAGTGATTTTGCTTTTCAAAATGAAAACTAAAAGATTTGAAAGGACACAATGGATAAAAATAAGTAATCCACATGTGGAGTAAACGAATTTAAGTTAGGAAACATAATAAATTTTTGTAAAATAAAGTTTTTGATTTGGTTGAACCGCATAATCATTACAAGAACAATTTAAATTTCTGATGTAATTCCATACATAATTGAAATTTGTTTTGAATATGGGCTTTAAATCCGCATATTATGTTTAAACCGCTCTGCTATAAGGTGGATTAGAGTTATATGTTTTACGTTTAAATAAAAAGCAGATTTTGCGAATTAATCCGTGATAGACAACAAGTTAATGCGTATTTGACCATTTGGTTAGCAGACCGGACCTCAGACATATAAAAAATTACAAAAATAAATAAACTTTATAAATAATCAAATTAAATAAAATAATTATAATGCCGGGTAATATATAATGTTAATATAAAGCATAATCGTTTTTTATTTTTATAAAATCAAACCCTTTAAAATAGGTTGAAGAGTAATTTTAACTCTTTTTTTATCAAATTTATATTTCATGTTATTAAAAATATTTCATTAGTGCATTTTATAGTTTTATAATATTGTTTCTAATACATTTTTATTTAAAATTTATTTTATATATTAAATTATAAATATAATTAAGAGAACTGCTGACAGACCGTATAATCCACATTCATAAAATAAAATGGTTTAGAATTATCATATTTATAATTATGGATTATGGAGATTGGTCTATTTAATCCGCAACAAAAATTAGAACTGCAGTGGGGTGGGTGAATGACACCCATAGATCCAATTATGATTATCATCAAAAACGGATATCGAATTCCCGACATAATTAATCCATCCGCATTCCTGCGTAATTTTCTTTTAAGACGAATTCTAAATGGAATTTCTTTTGAAATTTTTGTATATCAAAAATATTCGATCATTTTTACTTCTCGCCTCTGATTCTCCTCTCCTTTCCATCCACGCGTGAGGTAAGTTTTTTTTTTTCATTTTTTTAGTTAGGTTTATTTTTATGTGTTTATAGTTAGGTAATTTTTATATAGATGTTAGGTTGATGGTTAGTGAATTAAAATTTGATTTTGTTAGGTTGATGGTTTATTATATAGGTTTTAGGCACAATAATTTATATATATATAGGTGTTTATTGTTTATGATGAGATTTGAGAATCAATTTTATAAGATAGTGAATTAAATTTAGTTAACTATTATGTTGATGTTTTAAATTTAGATATTATTAGTTTATAAAAGTAACAAATGTACATACATTAATTTCGTATATGAGATTATTTAAAAAATATACGTACTACAAAAGTTAATTGATGAGTAACGGTCAAGACATTAAAGACGAATCTATAACGAGTCTTGCGATCGAAGTAAAAGAAATAAAAAAACTTGTGGGAGTGGAAGATGGGTGAAAAAATTATAGGCTATTTGATTTAAACAAGAAGTTTTACATCAATGCTGAACCAATTAACCCCGACTTATGTATAGAAGAAATGATGTTTTTATTTTGGCGTATATATTGGTCTGACTGTTACTAGATATATTATTAAAACATATGTTCTCAATTATTAAATAGGTATGATATAGTTTGTATTTTATTTTCTTAAACACATTGATTTTGTTAGTTATGTCAAATATTTGTAATGAATTAATTTATAATATTTGTAATGTAATTTTTTTTTATCAACTATTGGATCTACAAACTTCGATCTATAACCAAAACTCATACCTTAAAATCTGAGAAATCGAACCCTGGTAATTAAATTTCTTTTTATTAATTTAAATTTTTTTATTACGGAAACATTTTTTATAGAAAAAAAAGTTTATTGAAATTAAATGTAAATAACATTACTAATTAAAAAAATTCAAATATAGTTGTATACGAACAAAATTTCATTAATGGCTCTTTTATCTCTTTTGTAAACTTTGTAAACAAAATTCAATCTTTTGTAAATTTTGTGTCATATACAATTGGCTCTCTAATCTTCTTTAATGAATGATTTAAATTAGAAGAAAAAAATCTCCTCAAATTATTTTTAACAATAATATTAAAACATATATTAATTTAAATTTTAAAAATCTAGTCATTTTGAAAAAAAATTAATTGAGAACTAAATAGATTTGAAGAACATTTATTTTTTGATAAGATAGATTTCAAGGACATTACTCACGCGATGTAATTAAAATACATGTAATTTATACCCGACTTGATAAGATAAATCAACTTCTATGATCATTCATATATATTTATTTTAAGGCCAAAAACTAATCTTATTATTAAAAAAATTTACACAGAGAAAGTTTAGGTGGTGTAAATTAAACCAAAAATAAATATATAATGCACATTGTTTACTCTTATATGATTTAGATTCTACAGACTAAATTTCACCCTAGAATTTAATGGTATTGATAATTTTTTGCACTATTTAATTATTAAAAATACATAATTTCTTCAATAGTAAGTCTAAAAGAATGAATAGCTTTTCATTTCTCAGTTAACCAAAAATAAACAAAATCTTCATATTTTAATATAGGTCGACGATCAGGATCCCCTCGAAAATTCTATATAGCACCAAAATTCCACGAACTATTGGCATCTTTCTTTTTCTCCCTATTTAAGTTTACCAGTTTGATTTCCCCCTATTATTGTTTACCAGTTTGATTTCTCCCCATCGCTGGTTTGCTATGTTGTACCAACGGATTCGCTAAACCCAAACCATACCGCGTGAACCAAAACCTATTCGACGACCCGAGAACAATTGAAACCCGACCCGTTATCTATTTTCCCCAAATTGACAACCCGACCTGTAATCTCTTTCTTTACCAACTCTGCCACGTCATCATCTTCTCTACGAGACGTAATCGGAGACGAAGATAGTTTCAATGGCGACAAAGATTTTTCTTCGACCTGTAATCTCTTGTCTAGTATCGAACCATGAGAAGCTGTTTGACTAGTTAATAATAATTATGGAATCTTCGTTTGGTTATAATTTTTGCAGCAACAATGGCATAAATTAAAAGCAATTTTGACTTTTTAAAATAATAGTTGAGGAAAAATGAGAACCACTCAATTTTGGTTTAAGGTTTTTTAGCCAAAGAGAAAGCCTTTTTAGCCACAGACAATGGCGGACGAAACGGAACAGAGATGTAATTACTTCATGGATTACTTCAAGAGATGTAATTATCAAAGGAATTCCAGTGCGGGGAAGAGAATGGAGGACGAAACGGAACATAGTCTGGTTTAATCATACGAAATCAGGTTTAGTTCACAATTACGGTTTAATCAGATTTAGTTTATGTCAATAGTCTACAGTAAACCAACGCCAAACCAATAGCAATTCAATTTGGTGGGGAAACTGGTAAACAATAATAGGGGGAAATCAAATTGGTAAACAATAATAGAGGGAAATCAAATTGGTAAACAATAATAGGAGTAAATAGAAAGAGGCCAATAATTCGTAGAATTTTGGTGTTATATAGAATTTTCGAGGGGATCCTCATCGTCGACCTTTTTAATATTTCAAAGTTCCGTCTCCACGCTATCATGCATGTATAGAATATGGTGAATATACATGTGTTCTTTTTTTTATTTTTTTTGGTAAAAATAAACATGTGTTATTTCGGATAATGTGATGTACCAAAATCCACGATTTTGTCGGAATTTTTTTAGTTAGCTTTTTAGCATGTCGACCGTACATGTGATATATGCTTTTTAATATATTTCAAGATAATACTCATTTTTACATCAGGATAGATATAATTTTGTTGTCTATGAATATGAAGAATGCAAAAAAAGATTTCATGAATAATTGGAAACATTTTAACTGTTGGTTAAAATAACTTTTGATTTCACTTACTACTCCGTTGTTGATACCAAATTGTGGTGGTTTATATACCAAGGCTAATTCTGTGACTATTGAAAACTTTATAATAGTAAAATTTCACCAAAATTGAAAAAAAAATTGTTGGGAAAGTAGAAAAGAAGAGTACGAAACAAAGGAATCTTTTTCTCTTGTTAGTTTTAAAATATTTTCTCGTAGACCCCTATATTCAGAGGTAGAGTGCAGAGAAATTTTGTGGCATCGATGATCTTGGAAAACCAGATGCTACAATATAGCATATAAATTTATATAACAATGGGGAAAATATTTATTTTGAAAATACGATTTAATTGATTTAAAATTTAACAAATAAATATATTAATGAATCCATATAACATTTCTGTAAAGTTATATGGTAATATGTGGTAGGTTTCTTTCTTTTTTTTGTTAAAGCAAAGTGGTAGGTTTCTTTTGCCGTGAAACTTATAAATATCAATGCAATTCGATTTTATTTTTACGTCACTTACGGAGTTGGTTTTCAATCTACGGTAATATTTTTGAGAATTTTGAAGTTATTTTTATTTTCAGTTTTTTGGAATTTTTATTTTTGAAAATGAACTATTTAGTTGATTTTTAACGAAGATACAGCAAGAATCTTCGGTAACTGAAATTACTTGTAACTGTCGAACACATGTAAAGACTGAGAATCTTTAGAGGATGTGGGCTTCTTACACGTGTCCCTTTTACAGCTTCAGGCATGTAGCGTACGTTACATTCTTATGCTTTTTGGTTATGTGTTATTTTTTTTTGTCAATTACCCTAACAGTTTTAATCATGCTCCTACTATTGTAGGTAAAAAGTTTGATTTATGGTGCTTAAAGATTTGTAAAGAGAACATTACTATTATCTTATCTATCTTTAGTATTTTTTTGTGTTATTTATATACCTTAAAAGATGTATTATTTAATATTGGCTTGTCCATTTGTTATAATTGAGTTAAGAAAACAAAAGAATATATTATTTTAATACCAGTCAGAGGCATGCTATTGCTAAGAAAAGATGTCCAATAATATTAGATTAGTTGTATACACTTATTTGTTTGAATTAATTGGTATGATATTAGGCAAATTAATGAATAATCTGCACTTCTTCTTTTTTTATACAGAAATCTGCACATATTTACTGTAGTATGTCTTAATTTACCGTAGTATAGATAACAATGCCATTAAATCAATTTGATCAAACACATGCATAATCTAGTTTGAATGGCTTTTGATTAAGAGCTTGATTGAAAGAGTATAATAAGAGGTATAATGCTCTAAAATGTCAATCAACCTTATTTTAATTAAGCATAACATAGAGCATAGATGGTTCCATAATGTTCAATAATTTTATGTTCTTAAAGAGCTTTTCCGAAACATAGAGTATTAAAAATTGTAAATAGACAATTATATTTTCATAACTTAATCAATTTTTATGCATTATAAATTTGCAATAAATTTATTTAAACCTAATCTAAATATGATTTGCGTTCGCTTGTGTCTCTTCTCTCTGTCTCGATCACGAGACCTCTTTCTGTTCTTACATGTTCTTTACTAACTCTTACTAACTTTAACGACAAGAATTAACCAAGTAATCGAATCCATTACACATCACCAAGTAAGCTCTGACACAACACGTGGTCACCCCAGTAATATAGCCTTCAAAGTAAATAAACTACCAAATATCAAACACCAATGTAACCAACAAAGCAAAAGTCTAATTCCCTAAACAGATCCTTGTAGTTAACCGAAGGGCAATTCTAATGTTAGTTCAAAGACATAAAAAGCATATACAATTTATGTGATATGTCCTCCACTAATAAAGGCTCGATTGTGCCTTTAAAATATAAATAATTTGGGAAAAATTCACAAGTTTTGATCGATCACAGCAAGCCTAGGGAAGTATTACAGTATGAGTTAGACACTCGAAAGCAAAATTAACAAAAGACTACACAAACAAACAGTCAAGTTACAAACCTTGTAATAAGCATTGAGTACTACGTTAAGCATTCAAAAAGCTGAATATCAAGATCAAAAACGAATCACAGAGAACAAATGCAAGCAAGGTATAATTGGAACACACTATCAGTATCTTTTACGCTCTCAACTTCTGTGATGATCATAATCATCCAAATCATCTCTTTTCTCGTTATTTCGCTACGGTCTTTATGATGATCTCTACGATGGTGGTCTCACCCCCTATCCTTATTTTTCTCTTTATCTCTATCTCTGCTTCACTTCTTATCTTCGATCAAATTTTCTTTCTACAACGGTAATGACATAACCTTATAAGAACGTGGATCGTTTCCCTCCTAAGAAAAAGAAAACGTATATCTAATTTTGTAATTTTTACCAAAGATGCTCAAAGCTATTCCAATCGTAAAACCTAATTTTGTATACAAAGCATATAACTTTTTCAATAGACTGCTTGTGCTCTATACTGCTTATGCTTTATACTGCTAGCAACTCTAGGCGTTTCCAATTAAGGCCTAAATATGTACTTAATATCATATCCAAAAACCAATCAGACAAAACTTCTTTAATGGAAGAAAGGAGATAACTATCAAATGAAAATCTGGCAACACATAATGATTGATAAGTGGAAATTTTTCTTTACCATTATGACAACAAATTTCTTTATCTACGCATAAAGTGAACAATGGTAATTCTATAACATGTTAATTTTTAAATGTAATTGAAATCTTGAAGAAAAGATGTATATATATACACATATATTTAACTTTTTCTCCCAAGTATAATCTAAATGTTAATAATCATGATTTGGTGATTAAAACATAATTGTATATAAATTTAGGATCTGGAAAATTGTCAAAATGGTTTTGTGGTGTAGTTGGTTATCAGGTCTCCTGTTCGATCGAACCCAGGCGAAGCCAAATTCGTTTTTTTCCTATTTTTTTATTTTTTTAATCATTTTATAATACAAGATAAGATCTAGTTTTGATGCCCAGTAATAATTTATGGGCCTCAAAAGTAAACAAAAGAATCTTTTTAATTGTGTTTCAACATTCAACTTATAATCGTGTGATATATAATCGAACCTTTGAATAATTTTATTCCAATCAGATGTGTCAATATCCATATCTTTTCTTTTGGTCTGCGTCAATATTCATATCTATATCTTTGATAGACTTAAAAATTAATATTTTTAATCTTATTTTTGATGATACGAATGTTCAAACAGTTATTTGATTTTATAAGAACCTCAATATCAATAATAGATTCGATCAAAAGAGCTAAGAATCCTCGATCCAATGTTCTTATTCTTGTTTTTGTTCCAAAAAAAAATCAACGTGTTCATAAGGCACACTAAAAAAGTAAACATGTTCTTTTCAAAGTGACTTTGTGACACTTGTAACATGATTTGTCTGTTCAAAGATTTAGCAGGATCAGATGTAAGAATATTCGAAAGAATTATACTAAAATCCAAATATGAAACCAAACAATAAATATCACAGAAACTAAATCCAGTAAAAATAATGTTGCAGGTTACTCACAAATTTTTTACAAAATTGCTGTGAGAAATCGAACTACTTCGAGTTGGTGTGATTGACATCGTTAAGTCCCTGTTAGGAAGAGGAAACAAAGCTCAAAACCAAAGCAAACAAAAATAATATTGTTTTAAGAGAGCATTGATTTTGTAACTTACTAGCCGCTTAAATGACTTGTTGTTCATAGATCTTGTTTTCTCTAATGGCTTAGCTTGATCCAAAGCCTGAGAAAACACGATTTTGTCAAGTGATGAACACATACACAAGTAGATTGTAACCAATTCTGCAGTTCAAGAGAAAGGAGATTCGAGTTTGGTGTTATACCTGAATCATTGATTCAACACGACGCCGCATCCTAGTGTGCATAAATCCCTCTGTGCACTGTGATATAACAACAAACAAAAAAATCGGTTTTTACAAGTTCATACACGCAGAGAGAGAGAGAGAAAGAGAGAGAGTAAGTGATTACCTTGACGTGGTAACTAACATAAGCATGAAAGGTAGACAAATTCCAGACAGTGCGATCGAGCTTTTTCCCTTCCACATGCCGAGGTAAAATGACTGTGATATCAATACTCCAAAGTTAGTTTCTTTCATTTTTGAACTACGAATGCAATATACTTTTTAGTGAGATCATACCAAAAGTTACAAAACCGGCATTGGCAGATAGTGTTTCTTTAGGAGCTCCTTCCAATTCCTGCGGTGCAGTTGGTGACCATGAACAAGAAGGAGCCGTATTAAGTGCAGCAGCACGCCTGGCTTCTACAAATTCCTATATTATTAAATCCACATTTTCAGTAATTACCGCAACCAAAACCTGTTCAAACGTTGTAACTTTTGATCATGTTGTTACCTTTAGGAAAGAAGTCGCTAGAATTGTGTCCACAGAGTCTTTAAATCTCATAGGAAAGGCCACTGTGACTTTATCCGCCTGTGATACGACAATTGAGTTATGTAACTCTATACTCTTACTAATCATAAGAATCTACTTCAACGGTTAAACACAAAAGTCCTAGAGAGTTGATAATACCCGAGGGACTAGGAAAAATGTCTCGTTTGGTCTATGCATAATGGCTACAAGTCTATCTAGCTCAGGAGCAACTGTCCTTGAAGCTAGATGCTTGAATATGATTTTTAACGGCGCACCCATCACCACTTCTCTAATAGAAGCTAGCTTCGTTAGTAACTCTGCAAAATGTAGATACTTTCCATGAGAGAACAAAATTAAAAACAGTAAAGTAGAATCATTCGATGATCTATTATTGATCAGCGAAAGAGACCCGTTTAAACCTTCATCTGGACGAACTTTAGAGAAATTGAGCTTCAGGGTAAGACTAAAACCATCTCTTGGAGGATCAAGTATTTGAAAACCTGTCCCATAAGTGGTTTTAATGGCTTCTATAGCTCCCAAAGGAAGTCCATCAAAAGACATAGCTTCAGGTGGTGGGTTTGGTAACGAAACCGAAAGCAACAACAGATTTGGATTCTTCATTGTCACCTATCAATCAACTCCACTATATCAGAAAACTGAACAAGATCATATAAATCTCAAACAAATCTTATCTAGTTAAATGCTGGTATCATAAAATTCACCTGAACATGGTAACGAACATCATCGAATTCGATCCATTGATAATCTAGCTCCACTGCTTTATCAAGACTGAGAACAAAACAATCAAACAGCTAAGGAATATACCAACAAGGATTAAGAAAGTATTGAAATTTTGTGCCATTGTACGAACCCCAGTTTTAGAAATGTTTCAGATTCCTTAATAAACTCAAAATCAACCAAATCCACAATTCAGATTTCGACAATATCTCTAATTGCAGATTATCGAAAACTAAAATCTGAGCTGTACATTTTACAAAGAAAATGAGATTAAGAATTGAATCACTCACTTCTGAGCTCGCGTCAAAAGCGTCTGAAGAAGAAACCTTGAATGCGACTGCAATAGTATCATCGATTATTTTTTTGCAGTATCTACAAACAGTCTATCGAATCCCAGAGAAACTCTGAAGTCTCTAAATCCTTCTCACGGGATCTAAATTGGAGACGAAAGAGCGCTCGTCGGAGACTAAACAAAGACGACCGAGATTCTCTGTCACAACTTGAACGTTTCTTCGATAACTTTTTGGAATTTACTAATTCGTTTAATTTTTATTGCTGTCAACTTATTACTGTAAAGCGACGCCGTATTTGTTAATGGGCCAGTATAAATTGGGCTCATTGATGTGAATACTGAATATTAACATACGTGTAGACTATAAAGCCCAGCTCATTTCATGTTATATAATATCGGCTCAAACATCGACGAATATTGGATGTTGCAAATACTTTTTTTCTTTTTTCTTTTATCATCTGCAAATACTTTATGTATATGTATGAAAGTTAATTGTAGCAAATTAGAGCTTTCTTGTTTTTTGCTCGTTTATTAACATTTTGTTACATTTTCTTTTTCGTTGTTTAATTATTTATATACCTGGTTATGTTGATTATGAATTTTACGTAATATATTAAAAGACGTTCTTTAGAATATGCTTTAAAATATAGTTTTAGATTCGAGATATATTTTAATTCGGATACAAACGACAAAATTTAGTGGAGTATTATAATGTTTTGTATTATTTGACGTCTTCCTAATTTTAAAATTTGATGAATAACTTTTAGAATTGACCGTTTAATGTGTGCTTTCAAAATTGAAAATTAGTAATTTGGATAAGATACTTTGTTTTAAGATAACCAAAAAGGCTCTTTGTCGTATTTTTTTTTGTAAGTGTGACTAAAACATGTTAAATTAGTTTTTTTTTCTTAATTGATGAAGTGATAAGATATTTGGTCAATAATTTAATGATAATTTTAAATTTTCAAATGACAAGAATGGGATAAAGACAAATAACATACGCATGTGAAGTGTTTTTTGTACAAATATATTAATATTAAAAATAGACGTAAACTAATCAATGTTTAATAAGAGAAATTAGTTAGATTGGTTAATACGCTTCTAAGATATTCGAGTTAAGTTTTATTTTATTTTTGACGACAAATATTTTTCAATGTTGTATATGAAAGGTACATTTGCATATAAAAAGAAGTGAAGTTGATTTTGAGCTTTAAAATGTCAATTGATTTGTGGCCCGATGGATGTTGAGAGAGGAGGCTCAAAAGCAAAACTAGGTCACGTATCTATACGCACACATATACATACGACCAAAGCCTGTAACTAGTAAACCAGAGCCAAAAACGATATTTGGCAATTCACTGCCTTCTTTTTGGCTTTTCATTTTCTTAAATAGAAATTACAATGAAGCAAACAACTGAAGCAAAGTGGAGTTAGTGACTCCTACAAAACATGAATAACCGAAAACGTGAGAAGTCCACTTCTCTTTATTACAACTGAAACAAATACTAAACTAAATAACAAATCACAATTAAAACAAAGCAAACCGATCACATGTAATTGCGGTTCGGTACGTGTGTCTGGTTTGGCGTCCTTCGGTTTGATTCACTTGCAGGTACCATCGCATCACAGTATAATCCAGTGGATAAAATCTTTTTCTTTTTTTTTCTGATAAAGAGTGGATAAAATCTTTATGCGTTAATGTCAATTGATTGCATGCATATGTTCACCATCAGGTGAAATCATGTATCAAGTCTTACTAGAAAATTCGGAAACAGACTAATCACTAGTTTTGTTTTTTTGGAAAATTAGTTGAAGGTTCAACATATATAATTCCGTAATTAACACCCTTTATACTACATCGACTCCACGTCAAACTGTAGAAATCAAGGTACCAAAGAATCCCTCGAGGTCATGGTCATATGTGAAGAGACCAACTAAATATCCGCGATCAAGATAAATAATAAAAGTTATGGAAATATCACTTTCTGTTGGATTACAAAGGTTTTGCTTATATGACTTATGCCACATACCCGTCCTTCTTCCTCTTAATCTTCATTAAATGTGACATAAATCTAGTAGTCTCTCAACTGTACACTAAACTGCATGCTCCAAACAAGTTATTGTCTTGTACTCGTTATTTACACATAGAATTTGAAGTACTTTCATCGGAAAAAAAAAAGAACACAAATTGTGTTAGAAGATGCAACACGTAGATCAATCAACCCAAGTAGAAATATAAGGTCGCATGTGCTAAATGTGTGAAACACATAAACTAAAGTTCGTAACTTTTAGTTCGCTCTTCACGGGCTTCTCCATCTTCTTAATGGTTTTTTACAATATTATATATATATGTTAAACCTAATCTTTTGCGGCTATATATATGTATACAAGTAGGCTAAAATATTTCATTGTATTGCATTATTTTCTCCTATTATCTCAATTGATTCTGACTCTATTATTATTAATCCAGTTTTGAACTACATTAACGTCAATACTTTATTTCACTAATCATATTCGGCCACATAATTAGTCGTACCAAATATGAATAATTATTAAAAAAAATTCACTTTCTCTCATATACATATCAATCATGACTCATGTGTGATGTCTTTGACATAGTTTCATAAGATGAAAGGATACTAAAAGTATATGATTGAATAATATGGTTTTTATTTTATCAAATATATATATATATATGGTTTTTATACCATAATATATATGATTCGCAGGGAATATCATTTATATAATGTATAGGTCTTGCTCTAGGTTTTAAAAATACAATCTTATAACTTGTTTCTTTATTTATTTTCTTTATCATTAATTGGATCGACAAAATTTAATTTATATTTTTTAAAACCATTAAAATATTTTTTATAATCTATTATAGTAGAGCGAATCGAACAACTGATATTAGAATCATTAACTAAATCATCTAAACAACTACGTTCAAAAACCCAGCTCTTATATATAACTTATTTTGTACGTGAAATTATATTTTGTGAAACGGTAAAAACTTAGTTTATTGATTTTGTGGTCCTTTAGTTTTCTTATCTAATCTGTGCACCTCAGATAAAACTAGATTTGTTTGATTCTGAGATTTTGTAACTCAGTGAGTGGTTAAGACTTAAAGATCTCACGTGACGACGCATTGACTCATCAAACGCGAATTTCACACGGCTTGTTTTTTTACGAAACCTGACAACAAATCTAATTTTGATTTATCAACAGCGACTGCGTATATTCTATATATATATATATATATATATATATATATATATATATAAATATATATTCACGCAAAAACTATAAAATAATTAAAGCAAAACAGACCATTGTAAACAACCTAATTAGTTCATAACCGTTTTGCTTAATATTCTAACCATTTGTTTCAACCATTCATTTGATTGGCATCTTTAAATGTACATGTCCCTTCAATTAGAAGTGAATCGAATCAATGAAACACTTGAACTTGTCAGTGTCTTGCTCAAACGATGAAACCAAGCAAATCCAATAACAAAGCAGTTAATTAAACACAAATTACAACGCAATTGTAAAATAAAAATGGTCAACTGTCAGAAAGTCAGTAGGTCAAGAGAAAATGGGACCTACATGGCAATGACGTGGCCCAACCGGTAGTAGCCGACATTAACGGGCCGACTTCCTTCATGTATCTTCCCACCTTCACTTTCCTCATTCCCTCCCAAATATCTCTTCACTTTAACCTTTGGATTTAAGTTGTGACTACATTTAATTTCTTCACAAACATTATAAGTATATCTTTTGTTAATTACTAATTTACTACATCTGTCTCAAAATATAAGATTATATATTTGGAAACTTAATTTTTTATCAATTAATTTATTTTATATTTTAAATTAATAAAATTTCACTAATGATATAAAAAAATCTAAAATATCAATAGTCACAATAAATAAATTACATTTTAGTTTTTATAAAGATATGTAAAATACCATATAATATGAAATACATTTTTGATTTCCATACGTGTCATACACAAATAGTTAATTCAAAATAATAAATCTTTTTTTTTTGGTTTTAAATGTTAAGATTTTTGTTTTAGCTATGTTGTTTTCTGATTCGATTTACTTCTGTATTGAGTTTGTAACTAAAATCTATTAGAGTTTTCAATTTCGGACAGAATGAAAATATCAACCCGAATTTTAATATGTGATATATAGTGATAAATTTTTAATAGTGTTTTCTCTGTAATATTTAAATGCAATCGAATAATTTTAATGGAATCGATCTAATTGTTATAACAATAAAAAAACAAGTATCAATGAAAAATATATACCGGAAACAAATAACTAACTATCTTTCACCTCCTGAAAGCAACTCCATCCATAACACTATATTTGGTGTTGGAATTACACCAAATTTGATGTTTTAGTGTTCTACTTTTTGTTGCATCTCCAACCACAACATCAAATTTCACGCTAAAACTATTATTCTTTATTATTATATTATTAAATTAATTTTTTATTTAATTAACTATTTTGATAAATACAAATTAATCTTTTAACTAAATAATTATAAATTACATAAAATTACAGTAAATAAATAATAAATAATGATAAATGAAATATATTATATAAACTAATAGTTTGTACAAAATAAAATCTTAAATTAATTACAACTAATATTGTTGACAAAAAAAATTACAATAGACATTTTATATAACTAATATTAACATTTCATGTTAATAATAATTTTGAAATAACTGCAATTAAATTTTTTGTAATAACTATAATTAAATTTTTATATAGTTACAACTAAAATTTTATATTAATTACATCATTTGGTGTAGATATCATTCACATTTTATTAATGACTGGAAAATTAATTTTTTGTGCTCATTTAAAATATATTTATAAATAAAAAATAAATAAATTTTACTATTAAATTTTGGTATAGTGAATAGTGTTACACCAAATTTGATGTGAAACTATAACAAAAACACTAAATTTGGGATTTTGGTGTTCTATTAGAAATGATTTTACACTAAATTTGGGTTTTAGTGACTCATCAGAGTTGATCTTACATTGTATATTTGTATCCTTGAAAAACATAGAAAAGTACATTGAATGCGACAGAAAAAAAATAGATTAAAAACAAAATTGATTAAGTTAGAGTTTGACCAGAAAAGATTTGACATGTGGAGCTGACGAAGAGCCGACACGACACTAACTAGGCGCCACACTAGACATAGTTCTTCTAGTCACCACCACGTCACCTTCTCCTTTTTATCTACTGCTCTAATTATATATATATTCACGTCACCTTCCTTTTTCCTTTTTACCTTTTTTCTTTTACTTGTTCCTACAACTTTTTTAATATTGTTTTTAAATCATCTTTTCTATTAAGTATTTTGTCATATGTGTATACAGTAACATATCCTAACTACTATGATTCATAGTGGATACAAGTTATATTCGTTTATCGTTATTACTTACTACTAATGTAAAAGATCTCTCTATTATTTTAAGTTAGGACTTTAGTTTTTTTCCTTAATTTGTCTTTTATTTTTGTAACAATAAGTTCGATTCAAATATTCTTTGGTTAAACTCATTCTCATTTGTTTTTGGTGGGCTTTTGATGTTAAACAATATAAATTTTACATATATACAATATAAACAAATATAAATAAGGAATAATTATAATAATAAGATATAAAACTCTAGAGAGCTTATGAAATATAACCGAAACAAAATTTAAGTCTGATTGAATAACAATGTGGCTAAATCATAGAAATTTAGTGTTGTGTACATGTAATTACGTAAATCTGATTTATAATGGACATGAGCTATAAAGGCACAAACCCATTTATTAATTTCCAACATAGAAATATAAATAATATAATAGCTGATTTGTGAAGATCTCAGTCTCATAAAAATCAAAGTTTGTAACATTATCCAAGACTTCTTATAATTGATGACGGATCAAATTTGGTGTGACGTAAACCAACTAACCTGATCTAATAAACGATTTTATGTTATTGTTTTGTCATGATCTAATTAATGAAAGAAATTAAAAGAGCATTAGTTGTTTTAGGTTAGTTTTTAAAAAGGAGCATGGAGTTTGTCACTACATAGGAATACAATAATCGGAGACATTGAAACAAAGGCAGATGCAACATTTGACCAGACAGAGAGATATGACACGTGGCACACAGTAGGAAAACAGTAATGAGTTTGTTGAGTGACAGACCCACCTATCCACTCCTTAGCTCTCACATTCGTGCCTCGTGGGTTGTAATGTCATGTCCCTTATGATCATTATTATTATTATAAGGAATTTTTTTAATTATATTGACAATACAAAACTCACATATTTGAACAATCTATATATTTGATTACAAGTGTTCGATATTTACTACTCCAACGAGATGTAATAACTAAATTTTAGATCAATACTCCATCCGTTTAAGTTATAGCTGATGATGGTCCTGTTCGTTTGGCAGTCGCCAGCGACTGCGACCAGCGACCGCGACCAAAAGTTGTTTATTTCGTGGTCGCTGGTTCAGCGACCGGTCGCAGCGACCAGTCGCTAGCGACCAGCGACTCAAATTTTAAGTCGCTAAAAAATTTAGCGACCGGTCGCTGCGATCAGTCGCAGCAACCAGCGACCACGAAACGAACAACACCAGCGACTAAAAAAATAATTAATTAAAAAAAAAAAAATTTACAAAATTTAAATTAACCTAATAAAAATAAAAATATATAAGTATAATGATTGAAATTCATATATTCATATAGAATAAAATAAATTATAAATATTGAAAAAAGTTAAATTTTAATTTTATATAAATATATATTTCTAATACATAATAAATGTGATAATATTTTTTATTTTATTTTTTATAAAATTTCGAATTTTATTATAAATAAATAATAGTATTTTACTATTTAATATATGTATATTTTTTAATATTTTATGAATATATATAAATTTTATAAAATAAATTTTAAAAGTAGTCGCTGGTCGCTGCGACTGTGAAACGAACAACACAGCGACTAGTCGCAGCGACTGGTCGCAGCGACTGACAAACGAACAACAAACCAAAAATATGATCGCGGTCGCTGATCGCAGTCGCTGGTCGCGGTCGCTAGCGACCACGAAACGAACAGGGCCGATTTGGGAAAAAAAAATTACTTTATTTTAGTTAATGTTTTAAGATTTCTATACAAAATTTAATGTATTTTTAGTATTTTTGATTATTTGAATTTTGCAGATTGATTTATGATTGGTTAGATTATTTTAGAATTTGTGATAAAACATGTTTTGTTTAGAAAAAATAAAATTATTAATGATTTCTTGGTAAAAAAATATAAAACATCAACTATAAAAAAAAAATTTATACTTCTCTAATATCTCAAAAGGTCATTCTAAAAAAAATGTAAAAAAAAAAGTAATTATAGAACTTTAATGTAACTCTTAATAAAAACCTTTTTGTTTAACCTCCACTCAAAACTATTCATATAATATTTTGACAAACCATTACTCATATAACTAGGGATATATAGGTAACTTTAATATTTTTTTAATTTATTTGTGCGAAAAATACCTAAAATGATACTCTTTCATAACAAAACAAGTAAATAATTCCATGAAAAAATTCAAGAAAAATTACAAATAAAGTTGGTTCTTCTAATTATTTTCAATCTAGTAGTTTAATGTCTCAGTTAATAGTTCATAAATTTAGAGTTAAACTTCTATTGTATATGAAGATTAAAAAGTAGAAAATTTATGAGTAAATATATATAGATCATTGATCGGGTTTTTTCGATTATACTCTTGACAAAAAAAGGTCGGTTTCAACCCCAAATCAACCAAAATAATATTAGACTCAGACATTACAATAAGTATTATTCTAAAAACAATTTGGCACCATTTCACCAAACTAATGTCGTATGCATGTTTATATATTATCTACTATGATTTTACTCTTAACTGTGACAAATAATTCAAAAACGGCTGCAATTACATAGTTAATTTCTGTTCATTTCTTCCATTTTGTCTGCTCGGCAAATGTAGAGACTTGATTACTAAAATTATTGTCAAAGGCAAAATTTAACTAAAAATAAAGAAAATAAATAAAAGGATAAGGAATTCCATGTTAAGAAAAAAGTTATTGGACAGTAGAAGATAGGATAATAAAGTGTGCATATGCATGTATGAATGTTAGTTGGTAGTTATAAGTTTGGTGGGTTTCTTAAAATTTAAACTATTATAGATTACTCCTTTCATCCTTTGTCTAATTTTTTTTATACTTTCTCTTTTGTATTAATTTAATAATTAAATTCCTCACATTTCCATTTACTTTTTGACTTTGGCCTTTCGACAATAGTGAAAAGCACACATTCTTTAAACTTATAGAAACAACTTGTATATTTTAATATTGAAGGTAAATTTTTTTTTTTTTGCAAAAAGTTCCTCTAATTAAGATACATATATAGAAACACTTCTGATTTGTGTAAATAATTTTTTTATTATTTACAGATTTCATACTTAAATTTTGCATCTCTTAGTAAACTCCTAAACAGGTGTTTTAGTTGTTCACATTCCTGTATTGTACAACTTCAGATATTAAAGTTCTTTTTTTTGTTAATTAGTATTATGCATAAACATAAATTTATAGAGATTTTTCAAAACTAGAAAGTAAAATCAATATTTGAAAAGTTGAGACCATAATAAATCCAACATTTTGAAGTCTACATAAAGTACCACACCAACTTTCTTGGAAGATAAAACTCATAATGTTCGAGTGCCAAAACATTTTTTTTCTTTAATTTTTCTTTTTAAAAACAATGATTAATCATAATTAAATGAAATAAACTAATTTTGATTCGGTAGTAGCATGTGTGAGTTAAAAACATAAACAAAAATAAAATAAATGATAAGGATAACATTGTTGGTCTCAATGATGACGTATTGAGTTTGAATTTTGGTATATGATTTGGTTTTACATAAAGTATAATATACCGTAGAGTAAAGATATGTTAACTTCGTTATAGTACGATTCTAATGATCATGGTGATAAATAATGAATTAACCAATGCAAATAATTCTTTTGATTTTGAGATTAATCTAGACAAACCCAATAAATGTCACATATATGAAATGTAGTTAGGTACTTACATATTATATTAAATATCTATATTTGAAAGGATTGAGATCTTCAATATTATACTAGTAAAAAATTTGCATCATCCAAAAAAGTATATAGTTAATTAATTCAAAAGCAACACTACAAGTTGTAAGCGAAAATCAAATCCGAATTTTTTTGAATTTATACTTTGAGACCTAAGTTGTCATCTATTTATCCGAGTACATGACCAATATTTGAGGTAAAAAATTATCGATGTTTTATATATTTTTGTTTCCAAAAGACTATATTTTTTCATAAGTAAGTTTTGTAATATGATTTCGTGATTATATTTCAGTTCGATATGAATAATGAAATAGGATATTAATTAGTTATTAAAATATTAGCATCACACCATAATCCCTAACATTTGAACCAAACAGAAAACGTAGAAATGCAAACTAAATCGTTGTGAATTAAATTTACCAAAATTAAAAATAAAAAAACTGTGAATTTCCACGTTTAGACAGACAGAGATCAACTGATATTCCTACTGTTTAATAAAGTATAATTTCGTTGGAAAAAGAAAAGACAGACAGAGATCAAACTGGTTGGCTGAGTCCGACCAATTGTGATCACAAAATCTTGTTTGCTGCTAAGAAAATAACTTTTGCTTTTTTTTTTTGCTTATAATTAACGAAAAATCCAAATATGAGACCAATATCTACATTTAATGGAATATCTAATTACTCCAAGTAAATATTTTCAAACCAACACACATTCAAATTTATTGTAAGAACTACATTTTTCTGAATAATGTGCAATTTTTAGATACATGGACAGGAACAACAAAGAAAAAACGAAAAAGAAAAAGAAAAGAAGGGATTAGCGGGAGAAAAGAAGTGATTAGTTAAAACCGTTATAGTGGTCCATGTGAGTGGTAAAAACAGACCAATAACTCATATCTCATGTCCCCTAAACCTTTCAATATTTCACATCAAAGTCGAGAGCACACATCTATTACCTAAAAAGTTACTACAATACTACACCTATCTCTACGCCTCGATATGTGCCTACTTGAATTTGTTGAATACCATGTTTCTGTTAGAAAAATAAACATCCACTTTTGTGAGTGACAAAGAAAAGAAAACTATCAACTTTTGTTTGACATATCTTTTAATACAGTTTAAACTCATGATACTAATAACTTTGGTATCAGAGGTTTAACTTATTTCCACTATATTAAATAAAGTAAAAAGATTTTTAGGATATGTTTTAAGGTATAAATCAAATATTATCGATCCAATTGGTGACAGACAAATTTATAGTTAAAACGTATGTCTTATTTACAAAAAAGTAGATAATGATATTAATCACAAAACAGGTTAATTGTAGATTTATCTATCAACTAAAATGTCAAAATACTGCATGGTAAAACAAAAATACAATATATTAGTTTTTACGAATCTAAAGTTGTTTGTAGATTCATGTTAATTTAGCTAATTTTTCACTAAAAACCTCTTATTCTATTTAACTAAAGACAAAACGGGGTTCGGTGAAATTCAGAATCAAATGTATAAATTGATCATATTAAAAATAATAGATTCGCCTTGTATAATTTATTATGATATTTGGAAGATTATATTAATCTTATATCAAAAAAATAAATTACAAATAGAATGCAACACAATTAGAATTAAAGTAGGATGAAAAAGCTGATTTGACATCTCTAATTCATGTGGAAACAAGTATTCAAACCTTATTTCCAATTACCGGCTTTGATGGGATGGATTCTCAAAAAACTCAGTTATTTTCAAGGATATGTTGGTGCTGTTTTCCAAATGATGTGAAGAGGTCATGCATGAGAGTTGAGACTGTGAGAGCTATAAGAAGTGGAAATATTTTATCTCTTGCATGCATAAATGAAAGTACTTCTTTGGGATATGGTTTACATATCGTAACAAATGTTAGAGGTGGATTTTGCAACATATATCAAAAAGTTATTAAATATGGTGTCTTCACAGGAGGAGTGACACGATTTCTCAGTTTACCAAACAAGTTCTCAAGATCAATTAAAAGTTTCTCTTAACTATTAATCTTATAAGTTAACACCTTCGTGTTCTAAATAACAAGCCGATTAATCCAATAATTACTTGTTGACAAAAGAAAAACTGGTAATTGGGTCTATAGTGTAAAACTTTCATCACAATGTATCTATTACTTTTTTTTTGTCAGTAATTAGATCGACAAGCTCGATTCATGGCC
This sequence comes from Lepidium didymum, assembly GCA_963920545.1. Lineage (NCBI taxonomy): Eukaryota > Viridiplantae > Streptophyta > Magnoliopsida > Brassicales > Brassicaceae > Lepidium > Lepidium didymum. The sequence continues at coordinate 19,650,114 of OY986992.1, read as the reverse complement.
TAAAGTCCATATTTTAAAATCTCTTTTTAATCTACTAGTGTATTGGAAAGAAATCAAACTCTGGTGTCTGAATCATTAGATATATCATTCTAACCACCAGATTGAAAGCAATTCAGCATATCTATCACCTTTGTAAACATTGATTGTCTTTTTATTTACTTTTAAAATCGGTGTGATTAATGTATAATATTTGTTGGCAGAAAATAAAGAATAAAAAGATAAATCGATTACTAGCATATGTATGATTAGCATTGGGATGCGGGTTCGCGGGCCCCGCCCCGCAAAAAGCCCGCGGGTTTTTTGGTTTTTTTTTTCAACCCGTACCCGCCCCGTAAAAACGCGGGTTTTTAACCTTCAACCTGAACCCGCCCCGCCTAAACCCGCATGACCCACGGGCGACCCGCAAAAACAAACAAAAAAAAAATAAAAATTCACCACGAACCCGCGGAAAACCCGCAAAAAAACCCGCAGGCCCCGCGGGTTTTACCCATAAATAACCCTAATTCTAAACATCGTACTGTTTTTTTAACAAAAAATGTCGCGATGTTCACTAATTTGTAATGCAAACATCACGTTGTTTCACAAAAACAACATGATTTTTTTTTTGCGGGTACCGGCAGGGCCCGCAGGCCAAACCCGAAAAAAAAAAAAATAGCCCACCCCGCGAAGCCCGCAAAAAAAAGGCTTCAAATTTGAAGCCCATATTCGTCCCGCATGGCCTAAAGCCTGCCAAACCTGTGGGCTGCGAGCCCAATTCCCAGGACTATGTATGATGTATCCAAAGCTTACTTCACAAGTAGTTTAACCATACATAGAATATTTTCAAAGCATAACAACCAAAATATCAACAATTGTAAATATTTCTTTATTTTGTAATTGTAAATATCAAAATAGGATAAGATGATTCTTAATAATTTTTTTCTTCATGAGATGGCTTACTCTGCTTGAGAGCTTCTCCTACCACTTGTAAATATTTATTTTGTTGATCAATAAAATTAAAACTTCAACAATTTATTGCAATTAAACATCTCAATATTCTTAGACAAAAAAAGAAGAAGATAACATTCCTATTTAATTCTTTTATTTCCCATTTTGTAATTATATTTTTCTTCTTTAATTAAATTTAGGGGTATTTGTTATCTTTAATAGTAAGGTATGCAATAGATCGTAATCTTCATTTTGCAATGAATATTTACTTAGTTTACAACTTACTCTAAACAGAGCACTATCTATATTTCCAATGGAAACCCATGGGATTTAAATAAAATTTATGATGGTGATCATGATCATAATAACATTTTATTTTATTATTATTCCTTTTATTTATTTAGTATTTATTTTTAAACTGTAGATTTTCCAAATTTCTCATTCTAATAATTTTTTATTTGGTGTAGCTAATACTCTTGTCAAAAAAACAGTAACACACTATATATTTTAAAACAAATTGGAAAATTTTTAAATTAATTACTTTTATCAAATTAAAATATAATTTTTTACTTGTTAAATTACTGTACTTTTTTTTAACTTCTTAAATTACTGTACTAATTTGTGGAAAAAGGTAACTTAACAATGGGATTATTTGGTGGTATTAGCAAACCTACAGAATTAATCCGAATATAGAAAAGGGTCCCAATGGAAAAATAAATAATTAAAAGGGGATATATTTTCATGTTAAAAAAAAAAAAAAAAACTTAGGTGGAGGGTTTACATTGGGGTTTTGAGAGACGACTGAGAGGCTTCTATATTGCCTACTGTGTGTTTTCTCTTCCCCTTTATAAAACTGCTTCCCTTCTCAATGGCGTGAGCCTAGAAAATATATATCCTTCTTCTCTTCTTCCATTTTCTCTTCATTTTCTCTCCCTCTCTCTTCTCCATCGTTTTCACGCTTTAGTCGCCGCCCTTTATCCTTATCCGAGAAACCCATTATATACAACAACGCAGTTTCTTTGTTCTTCTTATAGAGATCGAGAATCCAGAGTCGCCGGAAAGTGAAACCTTCCGTTACGCTTAGGTTTTTCTTTCACTCTTCTCTCTATTTTTGTGTGTTTGGGTCTCTGAGTTTCTGTATACAGAAGCAAATGCAAGAGCCTTTTGCTCCAAATCATTCTCTTTCTTTCTCTCTCTTTGTTTTTCTAACACTGATTTGAACAAAGAAATTTTCACTTTTTTGTTAATAGTGATATGTCTATCCTTTGGGTTTTGCTTCTGTTAATCTAGAAAATCCCAAATGATCCATTTCAAAAGCTTTCTGAGTTTCTGGATTCTCTTATGACACCCCTCCCTTCTGCTTATAGATTGTTGACTATAAAAGTGAATAACTTTAGTGATAGTTCTCGTATGAATGATTTGTTGTTTCTTTTGGTTGCAGGATTAGTTGATTTTGCTTGATTAAAAGTCAGATATTTCTTCAAAATCAGAAGATGAAGTACGTTCTCGTAACAGGAGGTGTTGTGAGTGGATTAGGCAAAGGAGTTACAGCAAGTAGTATTGGTGTTCTTCTTAAAGCTTGTGGTCTTCGAGTTACTTCAATCAAAATCGGTAATTTCTACTTTAGCTTCTCTGCTTATCGTCTCTTTGTCTATCTCTGGTTGAGTCTATTCAAAATGATGTTTTGCTTACGGTGCACTCAATCATTCAGATCCTTATCTAAACACTGATGCTGGAACTATGTCTCCATTTGAGCACGGTGAAGTATTTGTCTTGGACGATGGTGGTGAGGTAAATAAATATTAATTCTTTTTTCTTCAACTTCTTAAGAAAAAAAAGTCTTCAGCTTTTAAGAAGTTTTGAATCTTTTTTGGAAAAAAGGTGGATCTTGATCTTGGAAATTACGAGAGGTTTCTTGATATCAAATTAACCGGAGACAATAATATCACAACCGGGAAAATTTACCAGGTGAGAAGATCTAGATCTCAACTAATTAGTGGTTGATTAATAATGAGTTAGGCAGTTAACAAAATAATAATAATGAGTTAGGTGTACTAAATTTTGTGTGTTTGTCAATTTTCTTAGCATGTTATAGCTAAAGAGAGGAAAGGAGATTATTTGGGAAAGACTGTTCAGGTAATAATTAAGCTTGTGACCACTCTGTTTCTCTTTTCATGTTCTGGTGCTTGGTTTCTTGTATTTCTTAAAGTAGTTTGGTTGTAATGATTTAAGGTTGTTCCTCATATCACTGATGCAATTCAAGAGTGGATCGAGAGAGTTGCAGTTATTCCTGTTGATGGAGAAGAGGATCCTGCTGATGTTTGTGTTATCGAATTAGGGGGAACAATAGGTGGCACAAAAAAAAAACAAAATTTGTTTTTTTTTAATGTATCCTGGCTTTGCATCTTTGCAAACTGAATTTTTTTTTTGTTTTGTGATGTTTGCAGGTGATATTGAATCCATGCCTTTTATTGAGGCGCTTGGCCAATTCTCTTACCGTGTAGGTAAGCATCAATTTTCTCATACCATTAGAATCCAAAAAAAAGGAAAAGCTGTGTGGATTTTTTTTGGATAAGGTGAAATTAACTACTGCATCTTTGGTTGGTGGTTGAATTCAGGACCAGGGAATTTATGTTTGGTCCACGTCAGCCTCGTGCCTGTGCTTAATGTTGTTGGTGAACAGGTATAAATCTTTTCCTAAAATGAAGCAGCCATGATGTTGACTGCTTTTGATTCTATGTTTACATTATCTTCATTTGCTTTGTTGTTTTCTTTCAGAAAACTAAGCCGACACAGCATAGTGTCCGGGGGCTACGAGGTTTGGGTTTGACCCCTGATATCTTAGCTTGTCGAAGCACAAAGGTTGGTTCTTGCTTGCATCTCCATCTGGACTCAAATCTGTTTCATCTAGAATTTGAAGTCTCTTGGTGTATTATCTTCTTGTTCTAATACTCAAGTGTCAATCTTTTTCTTCATTAGGCACTTGAAGATAATGTGAAAGATAAACTAGCTCAATTTTGCCATGTCCCGGTAAGATTCTAAAAGATGTCTGCCTTTTGTTCGTTGTTGTTATGTTCTTTACTTGAAATCTCTTTATTTTACCAGCTTATGGTTCTTGTTTCAGCTGGAGTATATCTTCACTCTCTATGATGTTCCCAACATTTGGCATATTCCTTTGTTGCTAAAGGTACCTTTTCTCAGTTAAAACTATATGTAGTCACCATGCCGCTTTTTAAAAGTCATCAAAACAATAATGATTAATGCACATATTTCTTTGAACAGGATCAGAAAGCTCACTTGGCAATCTCAAAAGTGCTCAATCTTACTAGGTATGGATTAGAGCTTGTGTTGTCTTTTGTTTTCTTGGTTTATAGCTTGTTGGCTTTGGGAGTTAAAATGGATTGGAAGTGACCTTTATTGTTTATGAATCAGTGTTCTCAAAGAGCCTTCTTTAGGTGAATGGATTTCCAGAGCTGAATTGTGCGACAAATTACATTTGCCGGTGGGTCTCAGCTCTTAAGTCTTAACTACTCCTTAGAAACCATAACCTTAAACATCTCTTAATCAACGCGTCAAATCATTTCGCAGGTGAGAATTGCTGTTGTGGGGAAATATACAGGCCTCTCCGATGCTTATCTCTCTGTCTTGAAGGTACATCATCTCTCATGAGATAGTGAGGATAACAAAATGATTTTCTTGACTCGGTTCTCACATTTGAAATAACTTGTTTAGGCTCTCTTACATGCTTCTGTGGCTCGTCGCAAGAAGCTAGTAGTTGATTGGGTTCCAGCTTGTGATCTGGAAAAAGAAACTGAGAAAGAGGTTTGTAAAACTGACGCTGCATGGTAATAACACATGTATACTTTTGCTTGTTCACAAATTCTAATGCAAACATGTTTCTTTGTTTCGTTTAAGCAGAATCCAGATGCATATAAAGCTGCGTGGAAGTTGCTCAAGGTTAGAAATGTTTGCCATTTTGCAAACTTATTTATGAGAAGCCTGTACTTTTGCTCATCTCTATGAGTATCTTCATCTTCAGGGTGTAGATGGAGTTCTTGTACCTGGAGGTTTTGGTGATAGGGGAGTGGAAGGAAAGATTCTTGCTGCAAAATATGCCCGTGAAAACAGAATTCCTTTCCTTGGTATATGTCTGGGTATGCAAATAGCTGTCATCGAGTTTGCTCGATCAGTTCTCTGCTTGCAGGATGCAAACAGCACAGAGTTTAAACCCGAAACTAAACATCCCTGCATCATATTTATGCCCGAGGTTTGTAGACTTTCCTTCTATTTACTTAAAATGTAGCTTCATTACCTTCTTCCTGATTTCAATTCATTTTCATGCTTGCTGTGTTTAGGGTTCAAAAACTCATATGGGAGGCACTATGCGCTTAGGATCAAGAAAATCCTTCTTCAGTGTCAAAGATAGCAAATCCGCAAGACTGTAAGAACCATTTACCTATATTAACTCTGGTTGGTTTTACATATGAATACTATAGATCAGTTAACATGATTATCTCACCCCATTACTTACAGATACGGGAACAAAAACTTCGTCGATGAGAGACATCGCCATAGATATGAGGTATATAGATGTGTACAACTTTTTTTGAATATCTTCTACCAGTTAAAATGAACAAAAGAAAAGAAGGAAAAAAGAGGAATTCTTGATATTCACATACATAATTCTTACAGGTGAATCCTGATATGGTTGAACGCCTAGAAAAGGCCGGTCTCTCTTTCGCTGCAAAAGATGAAACTGGCAAACGAATGGAGGTCTGCTTTTTTTAATATATCTCTAGATTCAAATCGTTTTGCTTTGAAAACAAACAAGAGTTATCTCTAACGTTTTGACCATCTTGTATTGTAATTGCAGATTATTGAACTCCCAAACCATCCCTTTTTCATTGGTGCTCAATTCCACCCTGAGTTTAAATCCAGTCCTGGGAAAGCTTCTCCTCTCTTCTTAGGTTTGAATCCAATCAAAAAGATCCAAGCTTTATGGATTTCTCTACTCAAAAGTCTTCTAATATTTGCACACTTTATTCTTCTTATTGCAGGACTCATTGCAGCATCATGTGGCGAGCTGGACACAGTCCTGAACCCATCATCTGTTCATCAAAATCTGATTAGTAACGGTCCAAAAAATGTTTTTGCCAATGGAACCTCCAAGAAATCTCCCAATGGCTTGTCTGATGTAAGATATAATAACGGCTACTGTAATGGCCTCTACTCTAGATAGCTTGCTCTTTCAGACTTTTCTCTTTCTCTTTCCATTAGAAAATTGCTTTGCTTTCTACTTAGTTGGGATTTCGGGTTTGCTTTCTCTTTACTTTTGGTTTTTCTTTATGAAGTTAGGATTTTTCCTATGTAAATTTTTAGAGTCAACAGAATGTGAGTTCTGGAAAGACTCTAGAAACGTCTGAAAATGACGGTTAATTCCCTTGGTTTGTGTTTTTTCATCAGAAGGGTATGATCACATGTACGGTAGGAACATTTTGTTATCTTGATGTTGTCTGAATGTGAAAGAAGCATTTTGATATATAAAACTTCAAACAAGAGACTTCAAAATATCTTTTTTGACAAGACCTGCGCTTGGAAGTGTTTCCAACAAGTATCCTATTGACGATTTGCTAAAGCTTGATCAAATCAGAAATCAGCATACATGAACTTGCTTATACAGTAAATACAAGAATTAGGGTCAACAGGAAATGTCAACATAACAGATTTAAAGATAGTCACTACATCTGAAATATCTGATACAAACAATTTTTGAGTTTATGTGATGAATAAACTCAATGGGTCTTAAGCTCGATGAAGTTGGTATTAAGCTTTAGTTGAGTTCATACACCATTCTCTCTGAAAGCTGTGAGCCCACGACCTTGCGGTAGCTTTGTAACATCGGTTCCAGTTGCTTCCGGCCTTTAGGATTAAGCATCTCCCGTAGACCCTTTAAAATTCAATGTTTTGTTTTGTTTTCAAGATGAGAATTTGATATTGGGAGAAACCCAATTAGCTTTAACAATAATTCAAATGAATACTGAAAGGGAGTTTGATATACCTTGTATCGGTATTGGGATCCATAAAGACCGATAAGGATGTTGTTAATGTCGCCATCTATGGATCCAAGAACTGAATCGATATGAGAGTCTTCTGATTCTATTTCATGCATTTCATCATCATCATAATCGTCATCCTCCTCGTCCTCATCATCACTGCAACCCATAAAATCATCATTTGTCTCCCCTTGTTCCATGTCTTCGTTTTCACTTCTTGTTGGTTCCGTGAGAGTTTCAGAAGCAAGAGGTGGTAAAGAACATTGGTGTTGTGAAATGGCGATATCGGACAAGATGACATAGGGTTTTTTATCAAGCATCGGTCTCACTACTTCATACGGAATCCACCTGAAAGCACAGTTTAATTTTACCTACCTGCTCACTATAATACAAATACCAATTTACAAATAGCAGAACTCAGTGACTCACTGAGCTTTTCTTCATATGATATAATTAATGAGCTAAGACATAGAGTAATAATAATAGCTCTCAGTTTGGTGGTGACTTACTGGAATCGGAGAGGGCATAGAAGCTCAGATGGACGATAGGCTGCTTTATATCTCATCTTGCTGCAGGAATGTATATAATAGCCAAGATAGTAATACTGAAGAGAAGGGCAATATGCTTGGTTTTCTTTGACCCAATTAATTTCTTGCAGGGCAGAATATTTCCCGAGCGATAAGAATGCATAGTCTGGATCCCAGAATAGGTATACACTTGACAAACATTTAGGAAGAATGTCTACAACCCCGACAGCAACTAGACGCCCATCAACTCTATACTGTTGGTGGAACGAGCCAAAGCCACATGGCGGAACCTTCTCATCACCTGAAGGTTGAACATCTATCAAAGGCGAATCGACCAAAAACCTTTTGTATGAACTCTCTGTTACGTGCCCTGGCTTATCATTGTGTACTTTCAGTTGATACCTTTTGTATAATTCATGTTCTTCAGGATCAAATCTCGACCTTTTCAAATGTATCTCCAGCTTTCGCTTTCTTGCCTGATGATTTTCTGAATCCATCTTAGCGTGAAGGGTTTTACCGTCATCAGTTGAATCGGCTCCTCTTGAGATGTTACAATTAGGAACAAAATCTCTATCAGAGAAAGAATCTTTGGCAGCTGAAAGAAAATTGATATGACCTTTACAGACCTTAACAAATATACCCTGATTTTCCCCCACTTTACTCATCATACTTAACAGCATCTCAGATATAGTTTCAGGTGATAATCTGTTCTCGTCTGCATCATTCATCTCCTCTTTCTCAGATTTCTGGGTGCGTTTAATCGCAGCTGCTATTGGAAAAGCAACGTTGCTGGTGTATAAGAGCTGTTCTGGTCCTTCAGCTAGTTTCTTTCGTCTAGCACAGAAAACCTTCTTCACTGAAGCTTTCGGAATCTGCATATTAGAAGGGAATTCCCCACTCTGTATGCATCTTTGCACAGCTTGGTCAATTTTACTGGACAAATCATCCGTAATTGATTCAACTTTATTATTTTCTTCACTTTTAACAGTTCCAAATGTTTTTCTCCCTGAATCTGAAACTTCACCAGAGGAAGAAGCACCTGTAGGCTCTGTTTTTCCTGTGGGATGCACATCTAGTTTACCATCCAAGAACCTTTGACAAAAACATTGTGAGCAACAATTAAGAAAATTCAGGAAGCTGTTCAACAAAGTGACTACTTTGAAGCAGTTTGGTGATCTTGAAGAAGTACACATCAAATTTATAGATTTCTCCTCATAGGCAATAACATGTTTCTATGGCAAAACATAACTCTCCAACTCAGCCAATAACTAAACCTTTCATCTATTGATCCAAAGAAAGAAAGAAGGAGAAGAAAAGTGAATCCTATAGGCACCTTTCTAGTCTTCTAGATACTCGCTGCTGCTCTTTAGTAGGAACAAAGTCGCTTGCTTTCAAACGAATCGTATAAGGAGGGCAGCAAGTTTTATCCATCTCATGTTTGTAAAGATAAGAACCAGATCGTCTCCATCCTCGGTCAATAAGAGCTGATACATACTTTAAGAATGTCAAATCAAAGAAACAAGTTTCAGAAATAGCAAAACAACAATTGTTCATCTCACAGTCCAAGAAGAGCAACAAACCTTGGTAATCATAAACGGTAAGAGACTCTGCAGATAAACCTGCATTAACAATGCAAACATTCACTGAGTTGATCAGTCATATTCATTGAAATTTTTCATACCATAAAGAAAACTAATTTTTATCAAAACTGGAAAACTCTATTGTACAAACATAACAGCAACACGAAACACTTGACTTTTTTCTTATTTTCCTCAGTTTATCGTAATGAATCCAACATTTTTATTAATCATAAAGTCATCATAGATAGACAAAACAATCAATGTGTGATGTATTCACAAAAAACAAGATTTTATTTTTAAGTCTTCGATGACCAGCGAACAGAAAAAAATGGAAAACAAAATTAAACAAACCATGAGAGATACTGGACCGGGCTGAGGATTTGCAGTAGCCGCAAGTGCTTCTTTGGCGGCCACGATCAACGATCACGCTTTCTCCGCCGCTTCCGCCGTCGTGGCTGCTACTCGCGTTTTCGATCGTGGACATTTTCTTCGATGACATAATCAGAGAGAATCAAAAGAATTTGCTAAGCTCTTTCCGATTTGGGAAGACGAGTCTCACATTTGACTATTTCTTATTTCCCCTTTAACTACTGATTTTGGGTTGGAGAAATATTTGGCAAATTTTGTTTTTTTAATTTTTCTTTTTAGAAAGAGAGGACTCAAATATAAAAAACAGAAAAGAGCAATTTGGTGCCGAGTTGCTCTCAGTCTGGTAGTTAGGATAATCCAGCTAATGATTTGGCATCAAGGTTTCATTCCTACCTGCTGCATTATGGTAATTTAAAAAATGTATTATAGGAATAAATTTTATGTTATGGATCGAACCTTATCGATCTAATTGTTGACAAAAAAAGCAATTTTGGTGATGGTTTTTGGGATGAGAGAGAATCTAGAGAGAGAAAGTGAGCGATTGTCAGTTTTTTAAAATTTGAATTTCGTTCTTTTTACGATAACTGTAGGAATTTCTTTCCGTTTACAAGTGGTTTTTTCTGGGCTTGTAGATTTGATAACAGTCTCTGTATTATATCTATTTAAAACCAGCATTCTTCTCCATCAAAATCAAATTGATCGGAGTTTTATTCCACAAAATTATTTGATGGCTAATAATTTGAAGAGACAGATGCAAGAGATCTCCCTTAATGTTGTGGAAGAGATTGTTGATCTTCCAATTGACTTGTGTATCGATGCGGTGTGAGGCAATCAATTTAGTCTCCTGGTTAGCCCTTTGAACCTGAAGAAGCAAAATCTAAGGGCGATGATGACTACTCTGGCTCGTGTTTGGAACGTGACTGCGACTGCCTCTGCCCTACTTTCTTCGAATCGAATGTTACAATTTGTTTTCAAATCGCTTGCGCCAATGGATGCGATACTCAATGGTGGCCCTTGGTATTTCAACGAGTGGATGGTTTGCGTTGATTGCTGGTCCCCGAATGTGACAATGATGTTATGACTCTTCTTTTCTGGGTTCAGATAAGTGGAATCCCACCACAGTTCCTCTATATTCATTTGGTTTCATACATTGGTCAATGTATCATGATTTTTTTGGAAACTGACTTCGGTGGTGAGGGGGTAGTGATGCTGATTACGTGCATGTTCGCATTCTCTGGGATGCTCATAGGCCTCTGCGATTCCAATACCCTTTCAAATTCGGCGAAGAGACGTGTACTTTGACTATTCGGTTTGAGAAGTTACACTCTTTCTGTGGGCACTGTGACTCTTTATTTCATGATGATTTCTTCTGTGAATTGTTATCTCCGGTGGCCTCTGATGCGGATGGTGATTTCGATGATGACGCTGATAATAACCCTGATTCGATAGGTCCAAGTTCCGCCCCAACAGGAGAGCACTCTTTCGGTGGTCATGAGCCGATTCTCGATGATGCTGATGGCAGTGCAAATAAATACAAATCTCCGATGGGTAAGAAGCGTAAGGCTTCTTCTTCTCCTGATAATGCTGACTTCCTTCCTCCTCCAACTTTGGTCCGCTGTGATTACCGACGTATTCGAACTCGTGATGATGTGGATGAAAGCCTCACTAAGCGCCTCTGCCGTCAATCGGATGTGGTGGATTTGATTAATTGGTTCCAGCCTTATGCTGCGTCTGGAACTGTGTTGCCTGAACATGATGGAGAGCCAACTCCGACAACAAACACCATTGAGGGGACGGTGGGCCTTAAGCCACCGGGTTCGGCATGAATACAACTTTCTGGAATTACCGGGGCTTGAAAGGGTCCCTGGTAGTTCGACACCTAAAGGGTATAGTTAAGTGATATACCCCTAATATTTCTGGTGAAAACGAAGAATGCAGACGATGTAGTTCATGATGTGGCAGTTTTATTAGGCTATGATAATGTTTACTGTGTATCGCCTCTAGGAATAGGTGGGGGCTTAGCTTTATTATGGAAGAAAACAGTTTCGATCTCAATAATTTCATCTGATGTACGAATGATTGATTGTTATATAAATAATACTGAGTTTTCTTTCTATTTATCTTGTGTGTATAGTCACCCAATACGAATCTTACGTAAACATCTTTGGGAGAAACTTGAGCGCATTAAAACAAATCGATCAGGACCATGGGTTTTATGTGGCGACTTCAATGTCATCCTTCACCCCAATGAGACCTCTGGTGGCCCCTTGTGTGATGATCAGAAATGTTTGGACTTCTGCAAATGACAAATACATGTTGCCTTAAAGATTTACCGTTCACTAGTAATAAGTTTACTTGGACTAGGAGAAGACACTAATACTTGGTGAAGAGTTGTTTGGATCAGGCTTTTGGTAATGATGAATGGCGAGCCAAGTTCCCTGCTTTGGAGACGAAGTTCCTTTTTATGACTGGTTCTGATCATAGGCCGTGTGTAATCAAGATCCGTTATAGGTCGAAGATGGGTAGAAAACAATTTAAATTTGATAAGCGTCTTTGTCATGAGCTAGCAATCTGTGATATTATTAACACACATTGGTCGTCGGATGGCTTTATTAATTCTGTCATGGACCGCCTTTCCCTTTGTCCCTCTCAAAGTTCTCGATGGCATCATGAATCTAACTACAACTCCTCGGCTTTAATTTCGAGTTTAATCCGTGAGATCGATGTGCTGGAAAATGATCTTGCAGTGCCTTTGCGTGATATTTATGCCAAGAAAGGAGAGTTACAACAAGCTTATAAGGATGAAGAAGTTGATCGTAATACACAATTTTTCCATGCATTAACAAAGAATCGAGTAGCTAGAAACCGCCTTGTGTCACTTCAGTATTCTACAGAACATGTTCTATATGGCAATCATGCTATAGTTATGGAAGCTATTGATTTCTTTCAACATTTATTTACACCATCAATGGTGATAGATCATAGTAGCATTCTATAGCCGGTTCAATCTGTGGTTACTGATGAAATACATACTATACTTATACGACTAGTTACAATAGATGATGTACGACATGCTATATTTGATATCGGAGGTACCCGAGCCCCATGCCCAGATGGTTATACATCATTATTTTTCCACCACTATTGGGAAACAATTGAACTGGTGATTACTGGGGAGGTCTAACACTTTTTTGAGATTGGCATCATGCCACATGGGTGGAATGCCACAAATATTTGCCTGATTCCGAAGGTTGACATACCCAGAGGTATGTTAGATTTCTTTCCTATTAGCCTTTGTACTGTTTTGTATAAGATCATCTCAAAAATCTTGGTTCATCGGCTTAAATCAATACTGAGCTCCGTGGCCTTCGAGCATCACGCCGCCTTCATTCCTAGTCGTTATATCTTTGACAATGTTATGCTCGCCCATGAAGTTTTCCATGCTTTAAATACACAAAAAGATGTTCCAAAACCTATATGGCTGTGAAGACAGATATTAGTAAAGCGTATGATCGCTTAAAATGGTCGTTCCTTGAGGTTGTGCTTCGTAAAAAAGGCTTTTCAGAAATATGGATAATGTGGATTATGCGATGTGTGCGTAGTGTGTCTTTCTCCGTCTTTATTAATGGCAGCCCCTGTGGTGACTTCAAACTGGGTCGAGGATTGCGTCAGGGAGATCCTTTGTCTCCATATTTTTTTTTTGTGCTCCGATGTTCTTAGTACTTTAATCACAGTGGGTCAGTCTGGCGGTTTATTGCGAGGATTAAAAATAGCTCAGCGGGGTCCAACAACTTCTCACCTCCTTTTAGCGAAAAATTTACTTTTCTTCCTCCGTGCGGATGCTTATAATGCTCACAATTTAAAGCGGATTTTTGATTCGTATGCCATTGCTTCATGCCATGTAATCAATTACACTAAGTCCACAATTACTTTTGGACGTCATGTATATCAGTCAACCCGCGATCGCATACAACACGTACTTGACATACCAAATACTGGTGATGGTGGTAAGTATCTAGGCTTACCAAAACAGTTTGGGCGCAGTAAATTAGCTATGTTCCGCTATATATAAGACAATGTTCTCAAACGTCTTAATGGGTGGCAAACACGTTTTCTTTCTCCGGCTGGCAAATAAACTCTTATCAAAGCTGTTTCATATGTTATGCCGGTGTATTCGATGACCTGCTTTCGCTTGCCTTCTACTCTTAGCCATTCTATTGATAAGATAATTTCTTGATTCTGGTGAGACACAATGAAACAACGACGACGTTTATTTTGTGTTTCTTGGAAGAAGTTAAGTACATCTAAAAGAGACAGAGGGCTTGGTTTTTGGAAATTACAACAGTTTAACTAGGCACTATTGGCTAATCATGTTTGGAAGATACTACAACAGCCAGATAGTCATCTGTATCGGGTTCTCAAAGCATGTTATTTTACAAATGACGACATATTTAATCCCACATGCACTCAACAATGTTTGTATGGTTGAAACTCATTGATGTATGGTGCGAGTTTATTACGTGAAGGAATATCTATGGGTATTGGTCATGGCCTGTCTACTCGTATTGGTATTTATCCATGGTTGCCAACGCAGCCACCAAGGCCACCTTTACTACTCCCCCCGGTGAATCCAAATATATTGGTAGTTGTACTTATTGACTCCATGACAAGACAATGGGACTTAACCCGCATATCGGCTTTAATTGATCCCTCTTATCATGCATTATTCTCAAGTTATTCTTACAAGTGATACCGGCTAAAGATGTTATGTTATGGAATTATACGTAGCATGGTAATTATACAGTGAAATCGGGCTATCACACAGCCTTTGAACCCTTTGCTGCTCAATATGAATATCGGGCGCCCCTAACTCTTTTTTCGAATATCACACAAAGGTTATGGTCACTGAGTATTATGTCCAAACTGTGTCATTTCCTTTGGCGGTTATTGCCCTGTGCTTAGGTGTTGCTAAAAATTTGGCTGTCTGAAACATACCAACACCATCCGCATGTCTTCGCTGTTGTGCCCACTATGAAACAAGACCATGCTTTCTTTACATGTCCGTATGCAGTTCAAGTGTGACATCTTACAGTTCTACCAACGACAACTTTGGCTGACGGTACCGTCTATGTGGAGGATAAGATTCAATTTTTGTTTTCCATTTATGATAATATCTCTTTGCCTAAGGTGACCCGATTCGTTCCTTTCTAGATTCTCTGGCGCCTATGGAAGTCTAGGAATTTGCTACTTTATAATGCTCGTTTTGTACATTAACTACGAACTTTTTTCAAAAAAAGTTTGATATCTTTTCCTCACTTACTAGCAAAGAACTGGACCAGAACTGAAATAACCGACCTAGTCCCTTAGCTACTTCGCCGCCTCTTCATCAAAGAGACCCATGGGAACACTACCCGGTAAACCAGAAGCCCTGGGCGGCTCTCGGTTCTTGAGCATGTTGGGAGATTAGTCGTCAATTGAAAGCTGAGTCCTCTCCAAACCGCATGAGATAGTTGCCCATTGAGCTGCTTTGTGATAATGGAACCAACCAGCAAAAAGCATTAAGGCTGCGAAGACCAATGTGATATGCTTTGAGATGGCCGTCTCCTATCCCCCTGCCGGTGGGGACTCTGCTCCCGGGTTATCCTTTGGTAGTGTGCCCTGAGTGGCGGAGCAATGTACCGGTATTCAAATGCAAGGGGTGCAATTCTGGCATTCGATGCAGCTCCTTCTCTAAGACATTTTTCATTTGTCCAACTCTAACCTTTGAAAGCTGTCCTAATCGTACCTGAATATGACCTTTGGCAATTGGGCTACCGTGATGCTCTCGAATGGTTAACGACACATACGTCTCAAGCGGACTCACACGATACACGATCGATAATTGTTCTTTTTTCTTCTTGTTTGCAAAAAAAAAAAAATCTTCTTTTACACTGTTTCGTTGATTCTTCCCATTCATCGATCCGTTTGTTCATCCTCTTTATTCTAGTTTTCAAAATATGATAATTTCACAAAAAGGACAAAAATATAATCAAAGTTCAACGTATTCAAAATTTAATTTTTATACATGGAGAAGTGCAAAAAGCATACCTTCGTGACTGTTCATGGTTATTAAAAGACCAACAAAGACTCATTAAGCTCTATTCATTTTAAAACCATTACTTCATCTTTTTCTTTAGCTTAAATATTACAATTTCTTTCATCTACTTATCCACCACGGTAAAAAAAAAAGTATTTTCATCTTCTCAACAAAGTTTTAAATTATTGATCTCTCAATCTTTAACTCTTTCTGTTTATGTGATCTCCGAACTATGAATGATCGACGAAATATGACTTTTGCTGAGCTTGGGAAAACGAATTCTCTGTCCACATTGTCATGTTGCATTCATTCCTCATCTCGGTATTCAGAGATATATTTTCCTCTTTTGTTATAACAAATGATTTCTCGAAGATTTTGATCTGTTTATATTACAGGAGATTGGATTGAAGAGTAAGTTTCAGTGTAAAAGCTGCAAAACTTACTTAACATTCAGGAACAGCCCAACAACAGTGATATGTCCTTCTTGTAACATCAATCGTCCTGTGCCAAGTATGAATTAGATAAATTAAAGGTTTTTTTTAGTTTGAGTTCCAAAAAACTTAAATGTATTCCACTGATTTGTTTGTATTTTAATTTCTTCAGACGATCTTAAAATGATTGTTTGTGGTGGATGTGATGCTGAAGTTGTATATCAAATAAGTGATGGACTGTGAAATGTTATCTCTGCAAACATATCACAATTCCACCTGTAATGTCTCTGTTTATCCTCGTATCGATTGTCTGCAAATTTCTTTAGACTCTCTAATGTTTTGTCTCTTTTTTGTGTGTGTTTAGGTTGGAAATATTGGGGTTAGTCCGGTTTTCCGGGTTCCTGGAATGGACCGGTATCTTTTTCCTCTAATTAACCTCCCCCGGAGGAATGTTGCAGTAGCTGCAGACACTGAATCAACTGCGAGTTCTTCTAGTACTGTTAACATAAATCTTAGCTCTCTTTGTCTCTCTTACAACATGTCGTAGTCTCTTTATAATAATATTACAATTTTACCCTTTTTTGCAGCTGGGGCCTGAAACCATTGCAGTTCAATACTCTGATGATTCTGTCCCTGAAACTGTATAATCATCCCTCTTTACTTTCATTGATTCATTTTCCTATACATAAAGTTTAATCCTTTTTTTAACTTTTGTATCATCGTATTGAAACATGTTGCTTTTGTTGTTTTATTGTTAGGAGGTGAGAACAAACAAGAGAGAAATCGAAGAAGACAAAACAGAAGACTCAGAGAGCAAGAAGATTCGTCTCTGATTGATTCAAAGTACTATAAGAATCAATCTCTCTTTTTCTTTACACATTTGTTTCCTTCTTCACACATTTGCTTCTTTATTCCATGTTTTATTATTTATTTATGTTGCTTCTACTTTTATTGATTTATGTAGTCAAACTACCTTTAATTATTAATACACATTCACGATCCTTACTGTGATTTCCTATCATTTTTACTTGATTGTACTTTTCTGATCAATTTCAAAGTAAAAGCTTAAAATTTTTAAGAAAAAATTAATGGGATGAAAAAGCGAATTATTATCTTCGTTTGCTTTAAAACGACGCGTTTTGGAGTAAAGAAATGGTCAAAATCTTAACATCTCCGACGCGGAGACGAAGAGAAACAAAAACCCAAAGTACGACGTGGCACAAAAGGGTAAATAAAAACAAAAATTGAGGGTAATCTAGTCATTTCGGGTTAAGATGAAATCGTATGGTACGGTGATCGTCCGCTGATCCGTTAAAACTATGTGCGTTTTCTTTGGCGGGTGTTCTCCAACTTCCTCGTTTTTCCAGAAACTACTTTAAATCACTTTTTTGTCTTTCTCTGTCTCAATTTTTATACGAATTTTCATGATTTTTTTCTCTATTTTTTTAGTTTATTTGATAAGGAAGATTCCTGTAATCAGAGAAAATAGCAAAGGCATTTCTTCTGTTAAATCTGAGCCGTTCGTTTTGAGGTGAAACTCATCTCTTTTCGCTATTTCCATTTTTAACCTTATTTTGGAAGTAGTTAATTAAAAAAATAAATATTATTTTGCTTCTTGTAGAGTTCTTTTCGTGGTTAAGTTCGGTTTGTTTTTTTGTACTTTTCTGAGTTCCTTCGTATTCGTTACTTAGGTCAATTAAATCCCTTTTCTTTCTTAAATTTTCCCAGATTTGTGTATTTCCAATTTAACTGTGAATTCAATTTCTTGCATTAATTGGGAACCTAAAAAGGGAAAAACTTTGAAGCTTTTTCATTTTTAATAGGTAAAAAAAAATCTCTACTTTCTTATGAAAATTTCCAGTCTCGTGTTGTTGTGATTGAATTTAAATATTTGTGATTTTGTTGTTCTTGTTATTGAATCCCTGTTTGTGAATTCAATTAGGGTTAGGGCTTTTAACTTCTCTTACTTGATATCATTTTTAGCCTTTTGATTAATATATTTAAGTTTTTTTATTTGGATAATATCGTTTTCTTATCTTTTGGGTTTCCTCAGTTTCATTGGCTCTCAATCGAAGAAACTTTAGCTTACAGAATTTGCTTTGAGGAGTGATTACAATCCATATGGAAAATCTTAGCGTTGCTCCATCAGATTCTGAGATCAAAGAGGTTAGCTTTCGATGTTTAATTCGTATCTCAATCGATTAATTACTTAAGAAATTAACCTTTTTGTTGTTTAATTGTTAGTTACTGATGATCATAACAATAAATTCACAAGCTTGAATCAAAAACAGTATTCAGATTGTAGATTTGCTCTGTGTATGATTTGGCTCATATATTTGTATAGAGTGACATTTATTTTCTGGATCTCGTTTGTTTACTTCATTTGGCAAAATACCTAATCATAAATTATAAGATCCATCGTCTCTTTTTCTTTTGTTATTTGTTATGTTAAATTCTAGATTGGTGTTTGTATCTTGTTCATCAATTTTGTTGTTTGCTTGATCCAGTGACGCTGATTGCAATTTCTAGTTCTGTTAATATGAATTCATTGAGCATAATCAATCACAAATCTACACACTTGTTTGTATTGTTGTGGTTCTTCTCTAAATATATTAATTTGATGAAGTGATTGTTTTGTTCATAACTGATAGATTAATGTGTTTTATTTTTCCAGGATATATCTCAGAAAAATCATCCTCCAGACAAGGATAAGGATAAGGACAAGGACACCAACATGGAACAACCTAGTAGTCCACGTCATCGGAAGGTAAGAGCACATTTGTAATCTGATGCAGTCCAAAAGTAAAACCAAATGTGATCTTACATAATGTTTTGTATATATATAGGTTCTTGCTAGATGGGTACCGACTGAAGCGCAGAGACCGAAAATTGATGACGCTCCAGTTTTCACCCCTTCATTAGAGGTATTGATTGATTACTTGTTGTTTCTGTTGAAATCATTTTTTTTGGTATATTTGAAAACTCGTTTCTTTTGTTGATGTTTTGAGTTTTTCCGCCTTGATTTTGTCATCAGGAGTTTGCAGATACACTTGCTTATATCGAAAACATACGTCCATTAGCAGAGCCTTTTGGTATCTGTCGAATCATCCCACCATCAACTTGGACTCCTCATTGCCGGCTTAAGGAGAAGAGTATATGGGAGCATACAAAGTTCCCCACCCGGATTCAGAATGTAGATCTGCTTCAGAACCGAGAGCCCATGAAAAAGAAACCCAAGAGCAGAAAACGAAAACGGAGAAGGAACTCGAGAATGGGTTCCTCTAGGAGACGATCTGGTTCTTCTCCCTCTGAAACTGTTTCCTCTCCAGAGGCTGAGGAAAAATTTGGCTTCAATTCTGGTTCAGAATTCACTCTTGATGAGTTTGAGAAATATGCTATGCATTTCAAAGACTCGTACTTTGAAAAGACAGACTCTGGTGGAGATACAAAATGGACACCGTCTGTAAATGAAATAGAAGGAGAATATTGGCGGATAGTTGAGCAGCCAACAGATGAAGTGGAGGTATAGAAATAAACCATTTTACCAACAAAACACCGAAATCTATAAATAAACTAAGGTAAACTTATCATTTTTTCTGCTTTTCGCAGGTATATTATGGAGCTGACTTGGAGAATGGAGTTCTTGGAAGCGGATTTTACAAAAGAGCAGAAATGTTAACTGGTACCGACAGGGATCAGTACACAGTATCTGGCTGGAACTTAAATAACTTACCGCGTCTCCCTGGCTCTGTACTGTCTTTTGAAGATTGTGATATCTCCGGAGTGCTAGTTCCGTGGCTCTATGTGGGAATGTGTTTTTCATCGTTTTGTTGGGTAAGTGCACTTTCACACTTTGATTGATTATGAGTTTTACTTCTGGATGTTTAATAATTGATATATTTTTTGAACTTGAACAGCATGTGGAGGACCATCATCTGTATTCACTGAACTATCATCACTTTGGGGAGCCAAAAGTATGGTATGGTGTTCCAGGAAGCAATGCAACGGCTCTTGAGAAAGCGATGAGAAAACATCTGCCTGACCTCTTTGAAGAACAGCCTGATCTCCTTCATGGCCTGGTTAGGAAAAGACATATAACTCGATTTATTTCTGCTTTCCTGTTTAGTCTCCACCATGTTCTGAGACCAATCCTTCTTTCTTTCCTTTTTCTATTGGGTTCAGGTTACACAATTTTCACCTTCAATCCTGAAAGATGAAGGAGTCCAGGTTTATCGTGTGGTTCAGAATTCAGGGGAGTATGTATTGACATTCCCAAGGGCATATCACGCAGGATTCAACTGCGGTTTCAACTGCGCTGAAGCGGTCAATGTTGCTCCAGTTGATTGGTTGACTCATGGACAGAATGCTGTGGAGCTATACAGTAAAGAGACTAGGAAAACTTCTTTATCTCATGACAAACTTCTCCTGGGAGCAGCTTATGAAGCTGTTAAGGCCCTTTGGGAACTTTCAGGTTCTGTCAGAAAGGAAAATACAACAAATTTGAGATGGAAGAGTTTCTGTGGGAAAAACGGAACACTTACCAACGCGATTCAGGTAATGAGGTCACTACATAAGTCATGATACTGAATATGGTTTACTTTTCTATGCTTAATACGTTCATTTTGTCATAAATGTTGATAGGCTCGGTTACAGTTGGAAGAGGGAAGAATCACTACTCTTGGAAGAGATTCTTCCAGCTTCGTGAAGATGGAAAAGGACTTCGATTCAAACTGTGAAAGGGAATGCTTTTCATGCTTTTATGATTTGCATCTCTCAGCTTCCGGCTGCAAGTGCTCTCCGGAAGAATATGCGTGCCTTAAACACTCAGATGACCTTTGTTCATGCGATGAGAAGGATGGTTTCATTCTTCTCCGTTACACCATAGATGAGTTGAGTTCGTTGGTCAGAGCATTAGCAGGGGAATTAGATGATTTGAAGATATGGGCTTCCAAGATCTTAGGCATTGAACACAGTGAAGAAGATCAGACAAAGACTAGTTCAGTTGTCAGCGAGGAGAAGAAGCTAAAGGAAGGTTCGTTTGATCTGAACATCGACTTAGACTTGGATTATCGCGAAGACCTTAAAGAAGAAGTCAGCACCAGTGGCGAGTTAACCGCTTCAGAAAACTTAGGTGTATCAGTTGAGCCTATAAACCTTGGTATCTTGATCTTTGGGAAGCTTTGGTGTAATAAGCACGCTATATTCCCAAAAGGTATAATCTTTGATAAACCCTTTCATTGATGTTAATTAATCAGAAATTTCTCAAAAGGTTATTAAGGTTTTTTTGGTTTTCAACTTTAACAGGATTCCGGAGTCGTGTCAAGTTCTACAACGTGCTAGATCCAACAAGAATGAGCAATTACATCTCCGAGGTTTTGGATGCAGGACTCATGGGCCCATTGTTCAGGGTAAAAAGCCTTTCCTCACAACATTGTCTATTCGATGAAAACCGAAACTTGCTTAAGTAATAACAACACCGTGCTTTCCTTGCTTGTTCAGGTGACTCTGGAAGAATCTCCGGACGAAAGCTTCTTCAATGTCTCTGCCCAACAATGCTGGGAAATGGTGTTGCAGAGAGTTAAAGATACATCCACAAATCTTGGTCTTCCTACTTTATCGCAGGTTGAGAGTATCAACGGGCTTCAAATGTTTGGTTTCCTCTCGCCGTCTATAGTTCAGGTAAACAAATTTAAGTTCATGTCTGCTTCTTTACTTTTTACACTTTGCATAACTTAACTCTTGGTTACAGGCCATTGAAGCTCTTGACCCAAACCATCGACTCGTTGAGTACTGGAACCACAAGAATTCATCCGAATCAAAAGATCACTTCGTATCATCAAACTGTTCCGTGAGTTTAACGAAAGGAAACCTTTTTGGAGTAAATTTGATGTAAAAGCTGAAGAGCCAACAAGACTGTTCCAACTCCGAGACGACAATAACAATGACTACCTTTTAGTTATAGAAGAAATTTTTAGTTATTCATATTTTTTTGGAAGGGTTTATTTATTCAGAATCTTTTGTTCTGTTTCTTCTTTGCAAATAACCTAACCTTAGCGTTAGAAGTGTAAACTAGAAAAATTTAACTTTGATTCTTTCGCTAATGCGAATCTCATAATAATAGAAAAATCTTCCTTAAATTCAATAAATAAGATTTCTGTAGCTCCTTGTATTGCTCACTGCGAAACAGCATACAGAATTGCCGGAGTTTAAAGCCAGAACAATAACAGAGCCAGAAACACGAGGGAGCTTTAAGTTGAGAAATGTTGGGCCTATTAACGATATACACAGGCCCAATTGAAAACGAGGGAGTATATTAACAAAAACGAAACTGATAAAAAGATAAAAACCCTAGAGATTGAGATTGCTTGCCAAGTTTCTGATGAATTCCCTCTAAAAGAAACGCAAGGAGAGCGATCGAATTGGTAACAAGGAAGAAGATGAAAGAAGCAGAAGCTCAGATGCAATGATCCCTGTTGATCTTCTAAAGGTTGAGATTCTGACTAGATTGCCGGCAAAATCTCTTATGAAGTTCAGATGCGTGTCAAAAGAGTGGTCTTCCATCATCCGAAGCCAAAAATTCATTGATTCTAGTGCACACCGTTTCAACACGTCTAGGAGGAGGAGGATGGAGACGCAATAAGGTTATCTGCCCGCCTTATTATCCTTTAACCGAGGGAGTATGCATCAATGGAAATATCTGGTTCTGAGACGAGAACACCGTCGGGTGTACACTCGGAAACAGAGTTATTGGTGATGACGATTGAGTTTCCAGGGAGAAGAGTAGGAAGGCGAGAGAGAGGTTTCAAGAGACGGAGATCGTTGAACGAGAGACGTTGAGGAACGATATGGTAACCGACGGAGAGACTATGAGAATTAGCGCCGGAAGAGAAGATATCAGCGGCGTCGAAGTCGGCGGGGATGAAAATGGTGGCGGAGAGAGGGATTCCAAATTGGCCGTCAACGGCAGAGAGGAAATCGGCGGCCCAGTCACGGAAATCACCGGCTCCGATCATGGCTTCAATGATTCTGTCGGCGTGTTGGTGATCTTGTGTCGTGGAATAAGGAGGAGAAACCGCGGAAGTGAGAGTTGTGACGGTGATGGTGAGGAAGACGAGAAGGAGATGGCTTGAGGTGGCCATCGGAGAATCAAATTGGCGGGGAAATTTGTAACAGAAGCGAGAGAGAATATTTAGAGTTCGTTAGGATTTTATCAGATTATGTAACAGAAAAGCTGAAAAGAACCGACTTCTTTATGTAACTCTCTGATAAATCATTTTGGTAGAATAATAAATTAAACCGGTTTGGTTAAACAAAATTCAGATACATAAACCTATGCAATTGATCGATTTCATATATTAAAAGCAACGTTAATTTTCTAAAGATAACTTCAGTTTCCTAATGATAAAATGTGAAAGTACTTTTGTTGGTAAAATAAACAATTTAGCAATCTGTACATCTAAAAGAAAATGTTTTTCCAATATACATCTACAATTTTTTTATCTCGACAAAAATATAACTCTCAACTGAGAATTAAACTACAAAAATTGACTACTCACCTTTTTTAATATGTACTTTTGTATTTGATTTTTATATTTTATTCATATTTTACAAAATTAATGTAAAGTGAATGGCCTACAAAATACAAACTTTTAAAATATTTTATTAACAAAAGCATTAGCGTTGGTTGAATCATAAAAAAATTAGTGTATGGTTAAGATATTTTCAAATGTCTCATAAATTTCAAAGTTATTAAATGAACTGAGTTCTCTATATAACTCTCTGGTAAATCATTTTGGTGGAATAATAAATTTAACCGATTTGGTTAAGAAGATAAACCGAGATTTAGATACATAAACCTATACAATTGAATTGATCGATTTAACATATTAAATCGAACATTAATTTTCTAAAGATATATTCAGTTTCCTAATGATAAAATATGAAAGTATTTTTGTTGGTAAAATAAACAATTTACCAGTCTATACATCCATTTTTTTTTCTATTATGCATCTACAAACCTTTTTCCTTTTTCTTGTTTTTATTCAAAATATTTAAGACTAATCTCTTATATAATAAAGTTGTGAAGTTATAAAAAATAACCTTTGTGATAATACTTAATTACTACCATATATATCACTAGAAAATTTCAAAAACAAGACTCATGTAGACTAAATACATATAACATTAATATAAAATTTTAAATACAAATCAAACCGTAAAAAATAACATATAGTTTTATAATATTAGTCAATGTAAATATAATATATGCATTTTTTTCTCACATAACATACATACATAAATATATATTCGAAAAAATATTTTGTAACAATCATCTAATACACTAATGTACAAAAATTAATTACAACAAATAATCAGAGCAGATAATTTAAATAGTTCTCTCATTATTTGTTTGTTGGACTTTTTACTGAGAATCTAATGGAGCATGATTCGTTTCTGCTGGTTTCTTGTTTTCACACTTTGTTCGATGCATTATGCAGAAATTGTGAAGATTATAATATAATGTATTCTCTTGTATTCAACTGAAAGATTACAGAGTATATATACAGAGATTAAAGACATTAGGTTATATCTAATTACATTAGAGTCCTTTCCATATATACATTCTACAAAGATGTTGTGTGTTAGATTTTCTCTCACTGAGAACATTTTTCTACATGCCAGATATAATGGGGAGAACACTAGACCAGATTTTGTGATCCGGAATTTTCCATAGTATAACAATGATCCTAGAATCCATGTGTTTCCTTATTTTGATTACTTCCAGAACGACCATTCCCGGTTTTTTGTTATTAGAATTAGGATTCCTAGACCTTCAAAACGCAGTATATACATAAAAAAAAAATGTTTTTATAATATGCATCTACAAACTTTTTTCCTTTTTCTTGTTTTCATTTAAAATATTTCTCTCCGTATAAGAGACTAAAGGAGGTGTATTAAAACATAGATTTTAAATGATTGTGAATGATTTAGGTTTTATGAAATTTTAGGAAAGTTTTTATGATTTATGAAAAAATCTTCTAAAACTCCACTTAAAACCATAAGATTTAGATTTTTGTGTTTTTAACTAGGAAAATCCTCTAAATAACTCTAGAATCTCAGAAAATCACCGAAAATCGCATCCTTAATTTTTTTTCAATAACAGTGATATGATTGTGTTTTTTAAAATCACTAGTTCAATAACAATTGATTTTATATGATTTTTAGAAATTTTTACTTGAATAACAGATGATTTGCCACTTAAACTCAAATCACTTAAAATCAATGGTTCAATACACCCCTTAAAACTAGTCTCTTATATAATAAAACAATAAAAAAAAATTGTGACACTTTTGTAAAAACGTACTTAGAGTTATATAAATTCTTTTCAGTTCTAAGTGTTTATAAAATTTTTTAATGGCATATAAAAAAGAGTGAACTCAGTTTTTTTCGGTTACATTTCTGTAAAAATGTACTACATAAACATTAAATCTTTAATATTTTAGTATTTTATCTACTAAGATTTACCTACCAAATGCTTTAAGAATAAAACATGTTAAGAATCTCAATTTTTTCTTAAAAAGAATTAATTTACAAACATGTAACAACAAACACTTACACAGCTACACTCAAACAATTCCATTACTTGAGCTCAAATAATTCATGAAATGAACAAATATCAACGTAGAATGAACAGATTCAGAATCGTAATACTCTCTTTACATAGAACAGATTCTGAATCTTAAGTGAGTAAAACTACTAATAATCCAATAAAAAACTTAATACAATCCTATGTAAACAACTCACAAGTAATCTTAGAATCTCCAATAACTATTACACAAAATTGATTCAAAGGTATAGTAACATGCATTCACATATTCGCATAGAATATAATGCATAGAGATATCAGAAAGCTTAATCGAAACTTAAGAAAGGAAAACATTGATTGCAAAGGCTAAAAATATAAATAAATTTCAAAATGGAAGAACTTACCTCCGAATGAAAATCAGATTAATATTGCCGAAACTGAAGATGGCGACAACGGGCATAGTCACGGCGAGCAACAATAACGACAAATTGAAAGTTAATTGCATAAGATTTAGAGAAATCTAAGGTTGAGAGAAAGTTTGATGGTATTAAGGTTTTTCGTGAAAAAAAAGAAATGAGAGGGAAGGAGACTAAAGTGTAATATTTTACTAAGTGTTGGTTGAGAAAAAATTTGATGGTATTAAAGTTTTTTATTTCCCGCTAAGTGTAAAACTTTTGTTAGCACATATATAATGCTATCATAACGTAGATTAAATTAAAAAGGATCTATGATAGCAGTACAACAAAACATGTTATATCAACTTGCTATCAATGTGTGTTTTTCTTTAAAATATTTCGGTAGAATTATGGCTCAAGATGTTACTGAAGACTAAAATGCTCTACCAGCTGCTCAACAACAAGCTTCTCTACTGGCTGATCAACAAGAAGCTGCTTTACCGGCCGCTTAAGACCAAAATGCTATTCCGGCTGTTCAATACCAGCCAGATGCTTATTAGGTTTGATTGAATAGTCAGATATCTTAATCATCACTGTTATATTTTCATGAAAGAAAATCTCCCTAAAAACTATTTTTTACAGGGAGGAGCTCTTGGAGACATCTTGTAATAAAGCTCAAACCTCAAACCTCAAACTTCTTTTTCATTGCATCACCAGGAAAAGAATGTGAAAGAAAAACTAGTTGGAGTTTGCCAATTTTTAAGGTTTGATTTGAACTCACATCTTTTGTTTTGTCTTTTTGCAGAGTTTGTCCAATCCTATGATTTCCGAATTCTCAAACCCAAAAAATTCTGTTACCAAGGAACTTGGGAACTTGGTGAAATTAATTTTTACCTTTTGCATAACTTAATACTTGTCTCAAACCATTGACTCCTTGAGTTATGGAACAACAAGACTACTTTTTCTTTTTTTGGTTAACAAGACTTCAGTTAAATCAAAAGATCACCTCATAATAATAGAAAATTATTTTTTAAATGAGTTTTTTTAGCCAGTGGGCTAAGCCCAAAATAAAATACACAATATTGTGTTAAAACTCATATACATAGGACAATACAATTAAGCATTTCTCTTCAAACTCAATACTTGATTTGGACTGTTATTATCTCTGATTGAAAGGTAAAAATCTCTAGATTTTATGTTATATTATTACTTTATTAATATTGAGAAAGAGATCGCTTTCGTTGTGGTAGATGCGAGGGGAGTTTGAGATTTTGTGTGTTTTAAGTTCGACAATCAAATCGTAGCAATTGTGCACATCGTTTAGAAAGTAGAAAAGAATGAAGATAACTTTCTGCTGGATTCTTGAAGATTAAATATTTTCTCTTTTCTTCTTTTTTATCAAAAAGAAAATAAATATTATCTGTTCTTTATATTTTCGTCATTGAAGCTCTGGAAGATTTGATACTAAGAAAAATAATTTAAAAGTATGAAACATCTTCTTTTCTTGCTAGTAATGACAGTTTTGCTTTGCTTTTTTTCTTTTTTCAGTACTATGTGGTAATCCACACATAGTTTGTTGTATTATTATTTTTCATTATCTATATAAGTATCAATATATACGTGGATAAAGTGATATTTTTTCATAAAATTTTATTTTTTACTTGTTCGGTTACACATTTTTATTATTAAGTGGAAATTTTTGAAATTGTATGTTATAAAATTTTCACATTTAGAAGAAAATTTGAAAAATATTGGTTACAAAATTTTTTAAATTAATTTGGAAGTTTTGTAAAAGTTTTTTAAAATACTAGTATATTCATTCATTAGAGTAGATAGTATCTAATATATTAGACAATTACTGCATTATATTAAATATATTTTTCTGATAGAAATGATTTATGTTTTTGTTCCAGTTACTGATATTGTTTGTGTTTTTTTAATTTTACGGAGTTTTCTTTTGTTAACAATTGAATCGATAAGATTAACTCGATCCATAATGGAAAAAAGTCGAACATGATACCAAAATCATTAACTGAATTATCTAAACCATGACATTAGAAAAAAAATTGATTTATTTTTTCTTACACACTTATGGTTATGTTATTAGAGAAAAAAATATATTTATTTAGACCATCTTCAATGTATTACTCTGCTTTATTCTAAAATAGAGGAACTCTTTGTATTTCATTCCAATGTATTCATCTATTTCTTACTCTAAAAGAGAATATTTCAATTTTATTTTATTTTTACTCTAAAAAGATCACTTCTAAAATAGAAAAAATAACATTTTCCTACATACAGAAGAAAAAATAATATTCCTCGTCTTTTAAAAAAAAGAATAATAATATTTATTTATTTTAAAATAAAAGTAGAGGTGGGTTGGAATAAATTTATTCTAAAATAGCATTTAAAATTAAAAATTGAGGTTGGTTTGAAATAATGTTATGTTATTATGGTTTTGGTTGTATACTTTTGGTGCGTAAGAAAAAAACAAAATTCTTTTATTGAATTAAAAATTAAAAGATTTAAGAAACGAAAACCACGAAAAGGTTAGTCTTCCTTGCCTTTTAAGTTTTAACTAATCAAATCAAGTTGATCTTAGATTGATCTTTGGTCAATACACTCCTCGTTGACATGACCTTTGACTTTGAATAAAAAATTTGAGCATATGCTTTGGTGGAAAATAGGAACACAATGCAAATAAAAAAGCATAGATTTAACAGTTACCACCAAATTAATTCAAACCTACATAAAGTAACATCCTTATTAACCCTACTATTACAACAAAAAGGTACTTAACATCAAGACTAATATACCCAATGACATTACATTCATTTGTGCTAAGATATGTCATCATTTTAGTATTCCTCATACTTCAATTCAACTCGAAAGAAACATTATCTTCAGGACTAGTGAGATCGGCAGCTAAAGTAGCTCAGATTGGAGCCGATGATTATCCATCTACAGGTCGTAATACACCGGTTCACGACCTTAGATTCCCCGAATTTCCGTCTTTCCAAGAAGCTTTGGTGTCACCACCACCTCCGCCTGATTTGCTTTTCCTTCCACCGTCTCCGCCTGATCTTCCTCTCCTTCCGTCGCCTGCATTTTCCGATCCTGAGAAGCCTAGGTTTCAAGTTCCGGGTTGGCCTACTCTCCCAGATTTCCCGCCCTTTCCGTTTGTAGATCAGGCTGCTCCTTCCGAACCTTTGACTCCAAGATTCGACGAGTCCGATACTTGGATTCCTTCTTCCCCAAGTAACCCTCAAGGGTTTCCGTAAACCAGTGATACCTCCTGAGATCTCATTTGCCAAAACATTTACTATTTCAGTTTCTTTTTTTTTTGTATGAATGCTAAATTTTATTCAACAAAAAACCGATAATAGTTACAATGCGATTCTGAAACAAAGTCGTAGTTGAGAAATAGAAGAAAACAAAGAGAATAAGGGACTACTGTTGCCTATAGAGGAGAATCCATATCCGAAGACCAATCCTCCCGTACACCCAGATAGGACCTTATTTCTTTGAAAACTCAGATTAAAACACTAATAAGCAAGTCGAGTGGATAGCCAAGTGTGCATTGCCGAGGAATAATTTGCAACATCAAGTGCTCTGATAGCATTGATGTTGTTCCTAACCGTCTTGTCAATTATCCTGCTTAGAAATCGGGCTTGAATTGGTGGTCGTCCATGAATTCTTCCATTTCGCTCCCTCCAAATATGATAAATTGAAGCTTGAAAAGCATATCCTGCTAGAAAAAATCTGATCTTGCTATAAAGCATCCCAACAAAGCCGCCTCTAACTGAGACCATATGGAAGTATATGCCTCTCCAAGTAAGCTGCCAATTGTTATTCTCCAAACAATCCCTGAAAACCGACACTCAAAAAATAGATGGCTTCTTGATTCCTCCTCCTGGTTACATAACACACATCTTGAGTGTGCTGCAGCATTCCATTGTTTCATTCGATCACCTGTAGAGAGCCTGTCCTGAAATACTAGCCAAGTGCAAAATGCGAATTTTGGTGTGGCATGAGGAAACCAAATAAGTTTCGGCCACACCAAAGTCAATCTATGTTGTCTTGAAAGAACCCAAGTATGTTTAGATGAGAATCGGTCTTTATACTTTGTACCTGAGTATTTCCATTGGACCATGTCTGTATCCCTTGAGGCTAAGTGTGTGGCTGCCAATTCATCTATTAAGTTATCAACTTGATTCATTAAAAGATTGCGGTTCCTTCTCGGTCTCCTATCTTGAAATACTTGATGAAGTGTGTAATGCTTTGGTATGCCCAGGTCAATCGTTCCATGGCTGCCAAATACATCATAAAGAGAGCCATAATCAGACCAATTATTATACCAAAAGGATATAGACTTACCATTTCCAACTTTGAAACGATACAGATTTTTAGCTTGCATGCGATGTTTGAGAATTTGCTTCCAAATCCATGAACCCGAGAGTGTAGTGTCACGAATGGACCAAAAGGTGCTGGCTCGAATAAGTGACTCCCAAACCCAAGAGACCCACAATGAAGGTTGATGAGAAATGATTCTCCAAATCAACTTCAAATAGCATACTTTTGCCGATTCCTTCAAATTGCGAATGCCCAAACCGCCTTCAAATTACTATTTCAGTTTCAAAGTTTTTGTATCACGTAATACTTTGAATACTTACTTATGCATCAAGCAAGTAATAAAATAAACTTTTGGTTGGAAAATATTTGACTCTGTATTTATAGTAAATATACCAAAACGAGACGTTGACTCGAGCATTCACAAGTACCAACCCAGAGATACCATGAGAACATCTATAGCTTAATGAACATAGCTTTAAACGTTACCCAGTCTGCAAATGGCAAATGTAGCTTCAAATCAGACAATGTGATTATTTAGTATTTCGGTTAGTGTGTCTTCTTCTCCTCTGTTTTTCACTCTGCTCTGTTTTGTCTTAACAATTACCTTCTTTACGTTTTTTTGTGAGTGAATCTTGTAATCTCATTCTCCGGTAGTGCAAGAGTGTTAAATTATTCCAATAGATTGGATAAAGTAACTACTTAACAAGGAATTTGATTGGATAGATTAGTGATTTTGAATTACAAGTGTGCATGTTTAACAAGTTTAACAAACAAAAAGACACAAAAAAACACAAGTAACAAGTCTTTCCTATGACAAATCTCAAACCACACACTCTTATTATTGTTTAACTTAAAATTCACTCAAGTTCTGTAGGAATACTTTGTTCATGTCTGAAGAAATTCCCAGGATCAAACTTAGCTTTAATCTTCACTAACCTTTCAAAATTACCTTTGAAGTACCTGTTTCCCCATTCTCTTGCATCACTTCCTTTACCATTCATCCCCAAATCAAGATCTCTATAGTTCACATACGCCGATCTCGGGTTTTTCGATACATACTGCTCCATGTAACTATACATTTCCTTCATCCAGTCCATATGCTTGGCCTCACTTGCTTTTCCATCTTCCCACAAAGTCAGCCATTGAATCTTAAACAAAGTCCCACACCTATGTGGGAAAGGTATTTCTGTCTCCGGGATTTTCGCCATCATTCCTCCATAAGGATTCCATATAGTCAATGGTGAATCCTCAGCTAGAAGCTTTTCCCATAGCCCTTCTAATCCTTGTACTGGAATTGGCTCTTCTACATAGTCTGACTTGGCTTTAAAGTAATTTTTAAATAACGATTTACCGGCAAGTAAAGCTTCTGGTGGTGCAGTAGTTGGGAAACCTTGAATGTACATTACCGATTTGATCCAGCTTGTCTCTACACAATCTTTCTTTGTTAGTCCTAGCTGTGGGAAACTTCTCTGCATCACCTGTTCAAAAACAAAAAACCGGGGTTGTTTTGGTCACAATCAAAACTTCTTTCCTTAAATTATCACCACCAAAACTTCCAAAAATTACAATATAGACCCTTAAGTTTATACAAAATTTGAATTTAACCTGCAATAACCGATTGGCGTCACCGAGAAATTGGCCTTGGTACGAAGTTGAGATAGTTCTCTCTTTACTCTTCGGAGTTTTACTCGTTGGCTGAATAATCACACGGATAAAAAGATCTTCATCGAGCTTATCAGCGACTTGTTGCCACTTATACAAAAGCTTAGTTCCGTCTTGTTCAAGCGTCCTCGTGACTGTGAACACCGTGACGGTCTCCGGCACAGGAACTAGCTTAATTTTCCAGGCAAGAACTACGCCGAAGCTTCCTCCACCACCACCACGTAGTGCCCAAAAAACGTCTTCCCCCATAGCTGCGCGATTTAAGATTTTGCCGTCTGCGTCAACGATTCTTGCGTCGAGGACGTTATCGGCTCCGAGTCCAAACTTACGCATCATTGAACCGTAAGCTCCACCGACTATGTGGCCTCCGATGCCTAGACTAGTGCATAAACCCGCCGGGAAACCATGGATTTTGCTTTTCTCTTGGATCCTTTAAACCATGAAAATAAACCGACTGATAACCGGATTCTATTTGTTAACCATATTCAATTTTTTTAAATTATTTGAATATCGGTTTAAAAGTTTTTTTGTATAAATAGTAGTAAATTATTAATACTTTTTCTATAGTCCAAAACCCAAAGACTATATTGTTATTGAAACATCCGATTAAACATTAAAAATCAAAACGGAATAGACCTAACCGATTGAACTAAACCGGGTATATTTCAATTAGTTAACCGTATTTTTAGTTGGATTTATCTGTAGTCTGATTGGTTCTGTGTGGCATCGTATCCTAAAAATAATCACGAGTTTTAAAACCATTTTTTGCAAACTTTTAGTGTGAAGAGTCACGAGGTTTTTATCATAGCTTCAAAAAAAATTAAAATGATTCTTTTTAGTGGAGCTTGTAATATATAAATCAAATTATCCCTATACTTTTTTGTAAGTACTAGAATATTTAAAAAATCAGTGTAGTTACTTCCTAAGTGGAGCTTGTGATATATAAATCAAATTTTTGTAAAGTTGTGTACCTTATAATATTTAAATTATTCTTTGGTGGCAATTTAGGAATAGTCATCAAGACAAAGTAAAAAAAGACAAACATATGATTTATTATGTACCTGTAATAAACCTCTCCAATAGAAGCACCCGCGTGAACCCACGCGCTGTTACTTTCCAAATCGACGCTGATTTGTCTAAGCTTCGACAAATCGACGATCACAAACGCCGTTTCCATCTCCGATACATAAGAGAGACCTTCGTAGTCATGACCACCGCTTCTTAACCGCAAGTGAAGCTTTAGCTTCTTGGCACAAACAACGGCGGCTTGAACGTGCGTTTCGTAAAGCGGCTCGAAAATGAACTCTGGCTTAGGATTTGTTGGCATTAAGAAACGGAGATTTTGAGCTGTTGTCTCTAACGCAAGTTTAAAGGAAGTTGCGTTTAGGTCGTGAGTGAAGAACGATGAGTCCATTGGAAACGAAGCATCGGAGTTGTCTACAAGACACATCACGAAGTCTTGTTGGACTGTGGAACTAGACAATGGGATCGATGAAAGAGATAGTAAAAGTAGTGTCATTAAAAAAGCGTTTGCGTTTGTGTTCATCACCGCAAACGCCATTTTTGTTGTTTGTGAGGTTTATGAATTGTGTTGAAGAGTTCCATATGTATGTGTAGTGTTTATATAGTGACTTAGAGGGAATTGGTGTATACGTAATGTTGATGTAATAATGACGTCATGATCTTTGGACTCTTAAGTTTTAGTGCTAATTATTTATTTACCAATGTGGAATCATTATGTTTACTATTTACTAATTGTTTACTGATTAATAGCCTTTTGGATAGGGCGGTGAATCATGATCCGTGATCCGCCAGATATCCGTATTGGTATCTGAATTTTGATCAACGGATGTCCGGACTAAATGGATACGGATACAGATCGAAAATTTAAATATTCGGCGGATCACGGATACGGATACAGATACAGATCGGATGAAATAATGAGCCGGAGATACGGAGCGGATATCCAGCCTATTTAGAAAATATATATAAAAAAACAGATATCCACGGATATCCGGACTACGAATATCCGGCTTTTTCGAATATGGATACGGATCACAAATCTTATTATCCGCCAGATACGAATACAAATATATATCGGCTAAATTGAGCCAAATATCCGTTCTGTAAGAGCCCTACATTTGAAATTAGAATTTCATCCTTTACGAATCATTCCATCATGAGTTTTTTTTTTGTCTAATCGTTTAGGATCCATAAGAGTCTATTAGAATCATATTTAAGCGTAATATAAGAAATGACCATTATGTCATTTGTAATTAACAGAATGCCTATCTAATTAGTAAATATAAAATCTGTATATGATATTATGAATTTGTATAATAATAGTGATACTGTGAGTTCACAGAAAAAAAAATCATAATCAAATTATTTGTTTGTGTTTTATGTTTTTTAAATGAAAAATAAAATTAAAATGAAATCAGTGAATGTATAATCTGTTTTTATTTATTTATTGATATTAAAAGACCCCAAGTTTGTGGAGATGTAAATGGTGTTTGAAAGTAGGTCATAATTTGTGGGTTTTAACTTTATGGAGACAAATTTCATCATAATTTCAAAGATATTAATACCACCATCTCCAGTAATTGTGCCTCAATAAGTTGAAATTTTCTTCAATTTATTCTTGAAATAATATAATATATTGAATTCTCCCCTTCCATATCATATTCGCTATTTATTTTGTCAAAGATTTGATTCATACGTCTTTTCTAAATTTATATGTTTGTGTAAAGAGATTCATATATTATTGGGTTCTCTTAAGTTTCATAATCTAATATCATGTACAAGATTTTCAATTTATGATATACCAAATACATATATATATATTTTCAACTTATAAATATGTTATAGTATTAATATTTTTTCTTTTGTCAACTAAATATTTTTAGAACAAAATTATTTTAAACCACAACAAAAATTAATAGTGAAACTTCTAAATTTATACATTACAACCGGCAAATCTCAAGATAAAATCCAAAACAATATATGACATTTCCAAAATAGTATATATATATATATATATATATATATTAACAACTATAAACACTTTGAATTTTATTTTTTACGGTGGTCAAATACAGCGAGGAGCAAAAGTTATACATATAGGTTATAAGGGTTAAATGACACCAATAAACTTCTAAAACTTAGTGTAATTTCAATTAAATTTTTAAAATTGAACCCAATTCAACTAATACATTGAATTAAGAAATTTTCAACGACTAGATATAATATAATTGAACCATAATTATTTCTTCTTTTTTTCAAAGCAATGGGTACTTTGAAAAAACTAGTCGATTCTATAAACCTTTAGATACGGATGATGCATAAAATATCATAATATGCTACATAGATTTTTTACTTTTTAAATGAAGTTGAAATATATACATATGACATTAAATGTTATCATACTTGGAACATAATTAAACTTTTTATTAAAAATTTTAAATAAGATTAAGTATCAAAATAATAAGTACCAAAATATTAAGTATCAATATTTTCCTTCTCATACAAAACGAAACCGTCAATTATTTAGCAATTTTAGAATTTTATTGAAAATAAATAAAAAATATAAGTATCTAACTGCTACCATAAAACACATCAAATTTTCGGATTCTAGAAAAATACTGAAAATAAATAAATGTTAATAACAAGATTGTTAGACTTGTACTTTTACATTGTTTTAGGATATAGAGAGGTTTATAGTTATATAACTACATATTTAAAAGAAAACAAGTTATAAGCAAAACTAGATATAAGACACATGTATGAGACATTAATTGCGTTAGTGATGTGCTAATTAATCCACTTGATTACAATAATTCTTCCTCTCGTTAACAACCATTAGAATCATAATTTTTACGCATGATATATCCAAAATTTGAGACATTTTCTTTAAATAAAAATTGAATTAAAATAAAGA
Organism: Lepidium didymum; assembly: GCA_963920545.1. Lineage (NCBI taxonomy): Eukaryota > Viridiplantae > Streptophyta > Magnoliopsida > Brassicales > Brassicaceae > Lepidium > Lepidium didymum. The sequence continues at coordinate 19,614,218 of OY986992.1, read as the reverse complement.
TATTAAAAAATTTCAAAAGGAAAATCTCCATATTAAGGTAATATATTATGTTTTCACTCACAATATATAACTATTTAGTGTGTATATAAAATATCCTATCATGGTTAATGATAAATATATTTAAAAAAAATCTTATTATAAATACTTGTTAAAACTTTACTAACCACCTTTCATGACATATATGATGATGTGATTTATTGTCCAAACTTTAGAAGAGCGTGCTAACATCTCTTTATATCATAATATTCATATAATGCTACTAATCGGATGTAGTGTGGAAAATGGGTTCTTTATTGAATATTCTAAAATTTATGGGATAATTGAGAAACAACGAAATTATAAGAATTGCTAGAAATATAGATCTAGTTATACAATTTGTTCAATTTGATGATCCTTATGCATTTATTAGATACATTGGTGATTTACATGCCATGGACGCACATGTAATTTCTGAAACGTGCGAAGATAATATGAAGTTTTGCGGTTTTTTTACTATTTGGAAGTTTGGACCAATCATATTTCGGGAAGTTAAGATCTCAATGAATAGATCCATTACATAAATTAGTATTAGACAAATTTACTTTGCATATGATAAAATATAGTTTGATGTTTCTCAAAAAAAAAAACAAAAAACAAATTCTCAAGCAATGCACAATAGGTAACTGGTGGGAGGATAGAGTACCCTCTAGATTAGGCCCATGATGTACCTTATACTCCTTTCATACATAGAGAAATTTGGTCACAAGATATTTCAAGTAAATTAATGAGATTAAAACTTTACTAACGAATATATATTGCTCAAAAGTATTTATATAAGTGTGATAATGAATACATATTTCACTTACAACCATTGATTGTATAGTTTAGTTGTTTACATATGTGATTGATTAAATATGGAAATTGTCATTCTACTTAATATATTGTTGACGTTAAATGTATACATTCCAGTTTTATTAATCATTCTTTAAAAAACATGATCAGTTGGTTAGACAAAGTTGGAGAAAACTATCCACAGATTACATATTTGTTTTAAGCCCATAAACTTTGCAAATGCTGTCATAAGTCTTTTAGTCTGTTTTTTCTATCGTGAACTTTCCTGCATTTTATTCAAAGAAAAATAACAAACTATATACACTGTCAAAATCAAAACGCTCTAGTCCAAGAGAATCCTCAACTACAAGCGATCGGGTAAATTTAGAACTAAACTTGAAACTATAAAAACCTAAAGATAAAGAAAATGCATAGTTTGCTGGTATAATTCTCTTAGTCTTTCTTTCAATAAAAATATAAGTCTCTCTTAATTATCATTATATAGGTGTAAAGACATTAACATTTTCTTGATACTTACGGGCAATAAGCACTAAGTTTAAGAGAGAATAAACAATATATATATATATATATATATATATTCTTTCATACATTAACATACATTCTTTCATATATATATATATATATTTAAATTTAACGTAATTTGAATACGTACAATTTTTAAAATACGAAAGCCAATCGTGGAGGATGATCAACATTATAGCGATATATGCCCTATGTTAATACTTTATAAATAGATATCTTATTTTGAGTTTTGAGTAGTAATTTCTAGTGATTAGAGAAAATATATTTTTCGTTAGAGGAGCCTAATTATAGAGCCTAACTTTTCCTCTTTCATTAATGAAAATCTACTTGGTTTTGTATTTTCAAAATTAAAAAATACCATGGTAGGAATTTAAAAGAAATTAAACCGAAGTAATTTCTTTTTTGTTGAAAAAAACACTACCGACAATTCTTTTATGGAGGAAAACATTTCAAAGATAAAAGTATAAAATAAGCCAAACTAATTTTGTTGACCAAAAAAAAGTTAAACTAATTTAATTTAAATTGATATTCCGACAGTTTTTTAAGAAAATATACCATGTTAATCTTCACAAACCTGTATAACAAAAAATACCTAATAGTATAAATTGTTGACTCGATTCAATGACCTAGACAACGCGTAACATGATGTTTATCTTGTCGAATTTAGGTATATATATTATGTTCCATCTGTTCCAAAATATATAATGTTTAAGTTTTTTATTTAAATTTAAAAATATTTAATATTTAATTTTTTCAACTAAAAATATACTTTTAATTTATATAATAATTATTTACCGAATTAAAAAATAATTTGTATAATACAAATAGTTAAAATAAAATAAAATAAAATATAATAAATATTATATTGGAACTTAAAAACATCAAATAATTTGGAACAAATTTCTTTCCTTAAAACATCATACATTTTAAAACGGATTAAATAAAGAATAACTTAAATTGATTTGTTTAGTTGAATGTGAAGTGTAATTGACATTGAGAAATTGCGCCGGTTAATGCGCAAATAGAGAAAGCTTCCAAAAGCTCAAAAACAAATCAACAATATCCGTTTTATACCCTTCCAATTTATGCACTTCCAACTTCTGGTGGTTATAAAATATTATAGTATTGGTTTTTATTGTCATTATATTTTGTTTTGAGGCAATACTATAACTAAATTGCAAGAACTGTATTTTTAAATCGTTTTTGGTCTCTATGAATATTAATTACGACACTAATCTAGCTAGTTGATATACCAACCGAACACTAACTTGGAGTTTACCTATTTTAGTTTATGTAGTACAGAGAGTTATTAATTTTTATCTTATGTAAATACTCGAGAAAGTTTATATAAATTATCATTTAATTGATGATTTAATCAAACACCGAACAACCATCCGTCAAAATCGAAAAGTCTTTAATTTTATATTGTTTTATAGTTTTACCAACCGGCTCATGATCCGCATGCAAATCTTGAATATAATTATTAAAACACACATAATAACATAATCAATTTCTTAAAAATTGTATTGGCAAAAAACAGATAAAAAAAGAAGACAATTCTTATAAAATTGTGCGTATGGGTCCTTATCTCTAGAATGTATGTTTATTTTGTTTAATATTGTATAATATTATTATTTAACAAAAGAAACATACTAAACATGTCATGATCCACTATTATTCACATCCTCGTAGATAATGCTTACCACAAGATACCACAAGTAAATAGATGCCAACACTTTTTCTTTGATGTGAATTGTAGTTGGATCGTGTCAATTCCGATTTAATATGTCGATTACAGATTTAAATTAAATTAAGCAAATATTGACATATATATATTCGATGTCGACTAATAGAACAAACACTTGATTAAGATTTTTCACGTGTATCTTTTCTAAATTTGGATGCTACTCACATAGTGTTTTATTTTTAATTATTTCCGTAAAATTAATTAAACTTGTCCAGTTATATGTTAGTTTAGCCGTAAAGCTGCAAAATTCTAGATTTCACATTCGCACACTCAAGTAGCAAGCACCCACAAGTAGTCACTTAAATCTATATTTTATTCACATTGTGCTAAAATATCTCTTTTGGATTAGTTTTAAAACGAATACTAAAATTAATGATGGTTCTTAATGACATAAAATGTTCCTGTATCATGGTGTTGTGAATAAAAGCAATAAAACGTACTTTCAATTCTTTTTATGTTCATTTATATCCTCAGGATCCTTAATCACTATAGTGTATCTAATTTACATTAGAGAAGTATTCAGTTTTTATTAGACGACTCGACCACAAGTAGATGATACATAGAAAAACAAAAAAAAGTTAGTTAAAGAGTTTAATATTCATCTCTATTATTTGTATAATTAAAATATTATTTCAAATATTCACTTACCACTTTGTAATAGGTTTTTGATTTAGAGTAATTTTATCGATTTAATTAATAAAAAAAAAATCAATGTACTAGACACCATGAACACTGAAAACTAAAATATTAAGTGATTTCTTTATTTTTTAATGACCAATGTTTAAAGATGTTTTTAATTATAATTTATAATCATCAGTTAATAATGATATAAATAGCATGATATTGAATTATATGTAGTAAAAATCTTGTCGATATATTCAACATAAAGATGTTTTTCTTCATATTATTTTATTTTTTACTATAATTTTTTCATTTTAAAATATATTAGTGCCTTACACTCAAAATTATTGTGGTTCTATAGCACAGTAAAGCTTTAAATTGACAAGGAAAGTCGATACATGAGCTTAGTGGCATAGGGCATAGCTTAGTTACCATTTTTGTAAACCACCCTCTTCACAACTACTTCCTTTTGTCCTTGACCTTCCCTTTCTAAAACTCTCATATTTTCGTTTATTTTTTATTTACTCTTTTACATAGAGTATATTTTTTATATATATAAATATAAATTATTTTTCAGTCAATTTAAGACCATCTCCAACCTAACATTGCATGAATATTAATTTCAAATTTTATCAGTTGAATTTACATATTGTATTCATTTACCGTGTTGACCAAAAAGAAAAATCATTTTACTAAAAGTCATAAAGAGGTTTTTTGCTTTCCCTTTTCTTATTAGTGTGAAACAACTCAACATATGGACCATTTGTAAATATGAACACTTCTAAAATATCTATAATAGTTTGGGCCTCAAGCGGCCCAATATTCATTTGTCTGGGCTGCAACATTTTTACCTCTCTCACATAGTCATTCACATATTCAATCATGACTTCATCTTCTTCACGCAAATCAGCTAAAGAAATCAAAAATCACAGATCAAACATTTCAGTCCCGCCAGATAATGGAGAATCATATATCGATGTCTAAAGTCCCAACAAACCATACATTCTCCGAGATTTCTTCAATTTTTAAAGGATTTAACCGGGTTATTTACGGTTCAGGATTAAACCGGTACGGTACGCCCAATTCCCGACCACAACGCCGGGAACGTCTCCGGTACCAGAAGCCGCCGCTTTAACGAGTAAGTTAGTCTTTCTCTTTTATAATCGTTTACTTTCAGTGGCGTTGAAATTAAGGTTTGATTAATCTAACTCTTCTGCAATTCGACAACGAAAGATTGCTGAAGATTTAATCTAACCACATATAACAAGAGCCGGCGAGATTTCTTAAACACTGGTCTTCTTCTTCGATAAGACGAAAAAATTATAAATATATTGAAAATAACTTCGATTGCGGGCATGGCCCGAAACAAAAATTGTATTAACCTCGATCTTATTTTTTAAGCATTTTTTAATGTACAAATCAGAAAAAGTTTACGTTCTTAGCATTACACGTTAATACTATTCAAGAGAAGTCATTCTGTATAGTATAATATATGTCAAAAAATGTGAAAAGGAAGTCAGAATAGTCGTCTCTCTGACTTCTCTCGAAAATGATTAGTCAAAATAAACAAGAAAAAAATATATAACGAAGCCATTGATTCCACGGTGCTTCCTCTTATTAGCTTGTGAATGGTGTATAATAAAACCCTTCTTATGTTCTGACTTTTTCTCCCTTTTACCAAGTCTTTGTTTTTTTTTTGTCCCCACCATAGTTGCAATCCTTGATTTTCTTTTAAGGTTTTGGAATTTTTTGGGGCTATTTGGTCTCTTTTGTTGATCATTGTTAGCTCTAAAGCATAAGAGTTTGAGATTTTTTCCCTGAGAGATAACTTGTTGGAGAAGACAAATGGGTGGTGCTTGTTCCTGTGTATTCAAACATGATGAGAAGAAGTTGATGAGCTTAAACGATGATAAGTCAAGAAGGTTTTCTGGGAAATTGAAGTCGGTGAGAACAAGAAAAACCTCTGATTCGTATTATTCAGATCATTACGGAAGCTCAAGACGGAAAAGTTCCAAGCCTGATGACATTCTTCACAACTTTTCTGGTGAACTCGGGCCTATGCCTCCATTACGAAACGATTCTACCAGGGTTAATCTGTGATGTGTAATTTCTATATGAATTATGGCTGAATTGTGTTCTAGTCCTAAAGATTTGATCTGAGATTTATGTACAGTTTATGCAGAGGAACTCGTTTATGGGACGTGCTGGGGTTATGGGATTGGAGAAGGCGGTTGAAGTTCTAGACACGTTAGGTAGCAGTGTGTCTAGTATGAACCCAAGCAATGGGTTTCCCTCTGGTGTTACATCGTCCCGTAATGGTAAAGTCTGTATATTGGCCTTTGAAGTGGCTAACACAATAGCCAAAGGTGCTGCGTTGCTACAATCTTTGTCTGAAGAGAATCTTAAGCTTATGAAGAAGGATATGTTACGTTCTGTTGGAGTTAAGAAGTTGGTTTCTACCAACAATACAGAATTGCAGATTCTTGCTGCTTCTGACAAAAGGTTTGGTTTTTTATAGTTCATCTGAATTTCTTTTGGTTCATTTTCTTTTTCTTTCCTTTAATTAATATGGTTCATGTAGAGAGGAACTTGATCTTTTCTCTGGAGAGGTGATCAGATTTGGCAATATGTGCAAGAATTTACAGTGGCACAATCTCGATCGATATTTTACAAAGTAAGCACTTATTATGCGTTAAGAAAGTCCTTTTTAGTCCCTAGCATGCCAGTGGATTTTCATTGTACTACGGTCTATAACGTTTCAGGCTTGACACAGAGTTCTCACAGCATACATCGCTCAAAGATGAGGCAGAGGCAAGGATGCAAGAGCTCGTCACTCTTGCTCGATTTACTTCTGTATGTTTTATGATTTCTCCAATTCAAAACTCTTTACATGATCTATTCCATGTTGAACTTGCATAAGCTGTTAGATTTCTGGAGGATTTGAAGCTAATTTGCATCTGCTTTATCAGGAATTATATCACGAGATGCAAGCTTTGGATAGGTTTGAACAAGATTACAGGAGAAAGCTTGCAGAAGTAGAATCTTTAAACCTCCCTCGGAAAGGTTGGTCTCGCTATTATATTAGATCAGCCTTAATGCTCTTTTGTAAATACTCAATTTCATTTCCTTACCTCATGTAGGAGAGAGTATCGTCATCTTACAACATGAATTAAAACAACAGAGGAAACTAGTGAGGAGCTTAAAGAAGAAATCGCTTTGGTCCAGAAATCTGGAAGAGGCAAGTGATTATAGGATTGTTTGCGTCTGAATGTGTGGTATGTATGTCATTTCTCCTAACATTATTTTCTTACAGATAATTGAGAAGCTTGTGGATGTGGTTTGCTATATACGTCAAACGATTGTAGAAGTCTTTGGCAATAACGGTAATGACTTTGTCTACTTGTGGTCCTCTGATAATGACTCAATTACTAGAAAACCAAATCTCACGTATCATGATCTAAATAAACAATAGGTCTAAAAGACAATGGAGGGAAGCAGGGAAAAGAAAGATTAGGTGAAGCCGATCTTTCGTTACACTATGCTAATCTAATCCAACAAATCGATAATATTGTAAGCTTCCATATTCTCACCAGTCTCAGTCTGATATATATATATATATATATACTCTTAGTTGAAACTGATCGTTGAATTTACGTAGGCGTCTAGACCATCATCACTTCCTTCTAATGTAAGGGACACGTTGTACAATGCATTACCTGCTACAGTCAAAACAGCTCTTCGACCTCGGCTGCAAATTCTTGATTTTGAGGAAGAGGTTTGAAAGAAATTTCTGTTTCTGTATTATGTTGTCAGGCATTGTTTGGTTCTCTTTATTGTTTTGTTGCCTAACTTGAGTGTCTATGCAGCTTTCAATATCTGAGATCAAAGCTGAAATGGAGAAGTCGCTTCAATGGCTTGTCCCATTCGCCGCAAACACCACCAAGTAAGTTTTCCTTCACTAGATTGCAGGTTCAATATGTTCCTCATTCATCTTTTTCATAGGCTTTTTTGACATTTACACAGAGCACATCAAGGCTTTGGATGGGTTGGTGAATGGGCGAATTCCAGGATAGAATTTGGGAAAGGAAAAGGTGAGAACAACGGGAATCCAACACGACTTCAGACACTTCATCATGCGGATAAACCAATAGTTGATTCATATGTACTTGATCTCGTTGTATGGCTTCATCGACTAATGAAGTCATCAAAGAAACGAGCTCACGGAACTAAGCTTACAGGAACCAGCCATGTCTTTCCACCCAAAACCATAATTATCTCCAACACACAACTATCACTCTCCCCTGACTTTACCTATAAAAACCAGCTCTCTCTAGAAGACAGGTTGTTGTTAGATAGAGTCCAAGGCACAAGAGATTTTGGTCCTAATCTAAGTAAGAGTCAAGAGTTAGTCCCCTTGAAGAAGAATAAGAAAGGATTCAAGATCTGTGCTCACAGCAGAAGTACAGGAAACACTCCAAAAGTCCATAATTTAGATGAGAACACTTCTAGTGATTTGGATGTCCTTGATGGTTTGGATTTTGCTTTCCGGTAGGCGTTTACATGTGGAGTTTCCAGAACCGGGTTTTGATCCATTTTTCTGTATCTAATACACATATTTTATCATTCTTGTATATAAACACAGCATATAAGCACAAAACAGTGATGTAATAATTGATGATACAAAACATATATACTCTCGTTGGTTTAGATGGATTTGTGTTTCAGGTCAACTGCTTTCTTTTTCTCTTCATCAACTCCTCAAGACAACCTTAAAGAAGCTAACTACTCCATATTTGGCTGCTTATAAGATCTAGTGTTTAGTAAACCGGAAAATACAGTGCAAAAATCTCCAAAGAAAATGGAAATGAAATTCACTAAGACAAGGAAATGGTTGCTCAAAATGATTGTTGTCTGCCTCCTGGTTTCATCATATTCAGAGGCTACACCATTAGAACCAACAGGAGAAGTGCCACAAGAAAACCAGAACCAACCAATTCGTGGTCAGCCATCTTCTTCTATTCCTGTAAACCAGCCTTTAACCGGTGTAAATCAACCATTGAGTGGATTTAATCAGCCATCATCAACTGGACCAAATCAACCATTGAGTGGATTTAATCAGCCATCATCAACTGGACCAAGCCAACCATTTTTTGGTAATCCATCTTCTTCATCTTCTATTAACCAGCCTTTAAACGGAGTTAACCAGCCATCATCAACTGGATTTAACCAACCTTTAACCGGGTTTAATCAACCATCATCAACTGGATTCAACCAGCCTATTTCTTCATCTAATCAAAATCAGCAATTTGGGAACCGTCTCAATCAGAACAGTCTCTCGGGCGTTCCATTTCGTAATGGAAATTCGAAGTTGAAGGTCTTTGGCTCAAAGATTGTCTTTATCTGGATGGCTCTTTTCCTTGCTTTGCACGGTACAGACAGGAACTGAACCGAACTTACACATCAAATGACATGTGACACATGTCTATGATTCAATAATATTTGTTCTATAACTTGTCTTTTTTTGTGTATTGGATTCTTGTTACGAGTGTATTACTGAAATGTTAATATTCGAGGATACAGCTTGCAGCTAAACCTATTAGTACATATTATTCCAAGTTCCATTAAGTTATACACTATAGAGAACACATACAATCATCTATCTTCTCTTAGGAGGTTCAGTTGGTATGCTTTGTTCATGCCTAAAGAAATTCTTCGGATCTACAGCAGTTTTTATACGAACCAACCGATCAAAATTCTCACCAAAATACTTCCTCCCATAGATTTCTCCTTTTCGATAACCATCCGTACCGTGATCATTAACCCCAATATCAACATCCCTATAGTTCAAGTACGCACTTCTAGGATTTTTGGACACGAACGGAGTCATGATGTTATAAGTCGTTCTTAAACCACCGACATAAAGCCTATCCGCTTCAGGACCAGGATCAGACCATGTTACCGAATGTTGGATCTTGTATAGTTTGTGCCTATGTGGAAATGCTGTTTCATTAACTGCGGTCGCATTTAGATTGCCTCCATACGGATTCAAAACAAAACCGGTTCGATCTAATGTCGCCAATTTCTGAAATAACCAATTTAGTTCATCTTTGGTCATCTCTTTCTCAACGTAATCCGATTTCCTTTTGAGAAAGTTGGCTGAATCCAGTTTTCTATCGAGGAGAAATTCTGGTTTGAATTTGTCAACTTTCTGATTCATCCACCATAAAAGTGATTGCATCCATGTCATCTCTATACAATCTTCTTTCTTCAAACCTAATTCTGGAAATTCCTCGGCCATCTTTGAAACGACGTCGTCTGCTTTTCCAAGGTAAAGTGCTCTGACTTTAGTGTTAACCGTTTGTGTTTTATTCTTCGTCGGAGAAGATAATAATATTCTTATGAAAAGACCCGGGTCGGTTCTCGGAGCAACGAATTGCCATTTATAAACCATGTCGAGGGCATTTTCGTCAATTGATTTATCGACTCTGAATACGGTTACGGTTTTTGGAACCTCCACGAGATTTATTTTGAAATTCAAAACGACGCCGAAGCTTCCTCCGCCTCCGCCACGAAGTGCCCAAAACAGATCTTCTCCCATTGATTTCCGATCGTGAATTTTGCCGTTAGCGTCGACTATTGTAGCGTCAACGACATGATCTACAGTGAGTCCGAATTTTCGAATCAAGTGTCCGTATCCACCGCCGCTTACGTGTCCTCCGACGCCGACGGTAGGACAGAGTCCGGCGGGGAAAGCATGGATCTCGCTCTTCTCCCAGATTCGGTAAAAAAGCTCGCCGAGCGTTGCACCTGTTTGTACCCAAGCTGATCCTCTTCCGTCATTGCTTATCTCGACGGTGATGTTTCGGAAATTGGAGAGATCGAGAACGAAGAACGTTGCGGCGGAGACGTAAGAGAGACCGTCGTAGTCGTGGCCGCCGCTTCGGATCTTTAGCTGGTAATTGAGCGTTTTTGTACAGATAACGGCCGCTTGAACATGAGAATCGACTCGTGGCACGATGATGATCGACGGTTTCGGCGTTGAGGAGGTGTTAAAACGCGCGTTTCTGATGTACGCGCGTAAGGTTGGAGTGAAGGAAACGCTAGTTTGAGGCAAAACGACGTCGGATAGATCCTTATCGGAAATATTTGTCTCCTTTGTGAAACATCGGACAAAATCTCCGTAGATTGTTACGGAATCTGCAGAGCCGAGTGATGAGTATGATGCAGCGTAGAAAACGAGAAAGAAGATAAGATACATTTTTTTAATAATAATTTTTAGTTTCAGTTTTGAGTTTTCTGATTTGCATAAATAGATAAAAGAGTATTGATGAAAAAAAAGAAGATAAAAGTGTATCTCCAATGTCCCTTATTTAAAGGAAAGACATCAAATTCAAGGGGAAAAAGCAAAAACTTTTTTCAATGGTGCTATAGAAAAATGAGTTTATGATGGTATCCTCTCAATTTTATGTTGATTTTTTAATTTACATTTTGATTCTTGAATTTTTTATATATTTGATTTTAGCATATATGAATAATATGTTTATATGTTAAAATATTTAAAATTTAAAAACACAATAATGACATATAATTCAAGAATTAAATAAACTGATAATATAAAACTACCTAATCATCTAGAGATATCCATTGTTTTGAATTATCTCGGTCAAATCTGTCCAACTTTCACAATGACGTAATTATTGGTTGCGTAATTCAACTTTAAAATAAATTAACGTAATGTTTGTACATTTATTTGGCCAACTTGTCGTCATATATATTAAGTTGAAGTGAAATTTTGAAACAAAAATGGTAGAACATAAAGTAATATAATCAAGAATCAAATAATCGAAATCCTAAAAGCATATCATAGCAAACAAAAGTCAAAAGTGTGCATGAATTACACAAAAAGCATGTGTATGAGCTCTCTATTCAAACATCAGTTGATAATCCAAGCTTATTAAAAAAAATTATATCATAGAACTGTTTTTTTTCTTTCAATATTGAACAAAAAATAAACTTTTATTTATCGTCGAGTCAAAGATCATGATACATTTGACAAATGACAACAATGAACCACATCTTAATACATATTATTGTTTTTTTTTGCTAAAATCTTAAATCAATGGACCACAACCACAATTCACAACACTGGTCTCGTACCAATTATTTTCGAACCGGAATACTTTGTTCATTCCTCCAAAAGTTGATTTCATCGACTCTGGTCTTAATATCCACTAATCTCTCGAAATTGTCTTTGAAATATTTAGCACCATATACTTTACCTTCTTCGTAAGTGGAATTAACACTAGACCCAATGTCAAGATCACGATAATTTAAAAACGCCTCTCTCGGATTATTAGACACATATGGAGTCATGAATCTGTAGATCTCATTAGCCATTTCCAATTTTTTCTTCTCCACGTCAGCTCCAGCTTCAGACCAATCTATGAGATACTCAATGTTGAACAAATTGCCTGCTCTATGTGGGAATGGTGTCCTCGAACTCGGGATCTCAGTCATTCTTCCTCCGTACGGATTCCAATTCATTTCAACTTTCTCAACCTCTACCAATTTCTTCAATATTAAACCGAGACCAGTTTTCGAAATCGGACGCTTCACATAATCCGATTTCCGTTTCATGAACAATTTCTTTGCAGCCGTTGGGTTTAGCAGCACAGAAGTCGGCGTACCAATCGGATAACCGGCCCAAAACAGAACCGAATCAACCCATCTCATCTCGGTAAAATCGGTTTTCTTCAGCTTTAACTCCGGGAAACCCCGGTTTACTACACTCAACATCTTCTCCGAGGAGCCTAAAAACATACCAATGAAGGAAGCTTGAACCGTTTTATCACCAAGCTTTGTACCGTTGACCACAGTCAAAGTCAATCTCACGAACAAATTCCTATCAGTACTGGGAGCAAAACTCTGCCATTTCATGATAAGATCTACATCTCCTTCTCCGACGGTTCTTCTGATGTTAAAAACCGTAACTTTCTTCGGCACCGGAACTAACTTGATTTTGTATCCCAGTACAACGCCGAAGCTGGCGCCACCACCTCCTCGAATCGCCCAGAAACGATCTTCTCCCATAGAAACCCGATCAGTGAAGATATTCCCATTCGAATCAACGATTCCTGATCCAACAACATTATCCACCGATAATCCATACTTTCTCATGAGATTTCCGTACCCTCCGCCGCTAAAATGTCCACCAACGCCTAAAGTCGGGTACAAACCAGCCGGAAATCCAAGAACGTTGCTTTTCTCGGCGATTCGGTAATAAAGCTCACCGATCGTAGCACCGGAATCGACCCAAGCCGTTCCTTCAGTGAGATTAAACTCCATGGATTTGAAATTGAACAAGTCGAGGATGAAGAACGGGACAGTGGAGATGTAAGAGAGTCCTTCAAAGTCATGGCCTCCGCTTCGTATCCTGACTTGAAGAGAGAGCTCACGTGCGCAACCTAAAGCAGCTTGTATATGTGTCCACGTGGAGACGGCCACAATGGAGATGGGTTTTGGAGTGGTTGGTTTGTCAAAACGGAGGTTGGGTATTCGGCGGCGGAGGATGGCGGTGAAGGAGGAGTTGCTTGGGATATAAGCGACGGCAGAGTTAAGACTTGTTGAGTCTGCAGGTTGTTGATCGAGACATCGGAGGAAAGCTATTGGATCAGTCACAGATTGTGAGGTTGTAATTGCTATTGAGATCAGTAGTAGAGTGATTATGAGCAATTTCTCCATTTAGGTTTTGTGCTGTTTAATAATGGTAGTTTGAAAGCTAGTGTGTGAACTTCTTATATAGAGGCCATATTAGTGATACTTGAGTTTCAAACAAGCAATCCTTAGCTTTTTTTTTTCTTTGTTTCTTTTACTTGAATCCAATTAATCCATAGTTTCTTTCTTGTATATTTAAAAGAGGATTAATTAATTAAATTAGTTATAATATTAAAGTTTAACAAGCAATTAACATTAGTCTTACTATCTTATCCGAACCTAAGTGAAATTTAACTATAAAAAGTTGAGCAAATTATGTAGTTCTCAAAAGTTAATTATGCAGATACATACATAATCCTCTCATAGACATTTATTTATATATTTCACGTTGTTTTGACAGCTAATTGGTATAGTGGACTAAATTGTTGTTTTCTGTCAACAATTTGACTTTGACTTTCAAGCATCGTTAAATCTTGTATTTATTATGAGCACTCGGGTACGCAATAACTGACTGCCGATAACGCGTTTTCTTTAAAACTTGTTAACATGTTTGCAGTGAGATCCATATGAAACTATTTGGAGACCGATAATTTTAGCTCATGCGTGATGCAACTAATATGATCGAGTTTCTTTGTTCTAATGTTTTGGATAAGTTCAGATCAGTTGAAAAATCTGTCTTTGATCAGATATGTGTATCGTGTTTGTTTTGATTATCAGATTATGTGTTGACCGTTTACAATTATATTTAATATAGATAGAAGCGTTGAGTATCTTAGTCCAAATCATATTGCGTGCATGTGAGTGTCAACTTTAATGTGAGGAAGCCACTTATGTGGAACGGAACAGAGTTTATAAAAATACAACTTCAGTCCCAACTTTTAATATTATTAGTGAGGAAATTTGTTTTGTGATTTAATTATCTAAAAAGTAAAAAAATTAGAATAAATTCTTTTATATTGTGATTCACTGATTCTTCAAGATGGAAGAAACGTCAATCGTGCTGAGTATGTTTAGAAAGTCTTTTTGTTTAAGTTAAAATTAAAAATTTATGGAGTTATTTAATTTTATTTTGAATATGATATTTTTATTTAAATATGAGTTTCCAATTCAAAACTGATTGGTAATGAATGAAAATATTCATATCTTATATATACTATAGAGGAGTCCTTCCAACTTATGATGTGCGATACTAGAGAGATTCATATCTTTTCTTTTCATTCAGTTTTGTTGTCTTGTTCGCTCATCTCTTCTCAATCAAAAGTACTCTTCAATTATCTTTTTTTCGGTTCTACCATCGACTAACTCTGGTGAAGATGCTTCTCGAGTCCTTGTTGACTCAGAATTTTTCAGTGGCTCTAAACCAACAAGATTGCTATTTCTATTTTCCATATCTCTACACCTCTAAATCGCATCCTTCGAAATTGATTTCCCTTGCCTTCGACAAGTTTTGGTCTAGATTTGTCACCTCACCGCCTTTATCAATGTGTCATAGGACACAAACTTTTCTTGGCGTATCTTTACCCGACGACCAATCTGCTGAAGTCTCCTCCTCCTCAGCAAGACGATAGGCATGACTCACGATTTCTCACATGCCCGTCGCATGACTGGACAAAGCAGATGTTTGATGTACATGGCAATCTGCTCTAGAAGTTTTATTTCATAATGGACAAGACTCACATCCTTTTTTCTGAGCATGTTACAGATTTTCAAAGATCTGGCTATGGGTTGGATATGATGTTAGCGCGTTCGGCACTGCTAACCCTTTTCTACATAGAGGCATCTTACTTAAAGTTTTATATATGCAATATATAGACTTTGCAATAGATCTTGTTTTTGGCATTAATCTTAATAAGTGTTCTATAATTTCTAAGCCCAACATTTATTGATGAGGACAAGTTTTTTTCGTAGAATTTGTGAAAAATGTCTATTAGTTTTAAGACTACTATCAGGGCCAGTTTATTTTAGTATAAATTTAGACCCTATAATATCTCCTTGTTGCGAGAGATGTGTACTGGGTCTCTACTCTACAGGAATCATTCCAAAAAGCTTTCTTATCAATTGTATCAACCTATATAATATTAGGATATGAATTTGCAACTCAAAATCAATTAGTACGAATGGACTAATTCATATCTTATATATATTAGTTAATAATGGTATATCTAAAACAATTTTTAGTACGAGACATCTCGTATATTTAAATAATAAAATAGTCAAGAAAAAATAAGAATAATAGAAAAATATATGAGAAAAACTTGTTTTAATATAAGGCATTTGCCCCATCAATCACTACGTATATCCGCCAAGATCTCTTCTAATTTGAATTGTGGAATAATATTTTCTAATATATATGGTGACAGAATTCACATTAGTTTAAAATTTGTTCCAGACTTAAGAATGTAAATCAGCCTTTCTATAAGACTTCCGCTGTGTTGTAGGTGCTCTACCCAAATACCGTTTAGTTTATGTATTTTGTTAAGTTGGATTGGGTTTTGTATTATTTTCTCTGTTACACATTGTAATAGGATCAATGAAAAAATCTGTTTGAAATAAAAAAAATAAAAAGATGCCTTATAAAACTATATAATAATAGAGTCGGTTTAACAAAATATATGTAAATTAAATATTTACATATACTAGTTGAAAAGCTGGTTTGTTTGGTTGTTTCTTAAGAGTTAAACTAGTTTCTTCGTTATTTTCCATTATTACTCATCAATGATTTGTTTTTTTTTAAGTTCATAATATGTGATCCGGCTAAGTGAAAAATATTTCTGGATAAAATGTAAAGACAAGTATACATATATTTTCTTATTATATTATTATACAAATATACTTTTTAAAATGTACAATTTCTAATACATATATACTACCTCATCATAAATATATATTACCTCTATACATATAAGAAATGATATATTATAATAATTAGTTTTTCATAAAAGAACCAAAAAAAAGTTATTTTTTCAGAGTATCCTACTACCTAAAATGCTTTGTTTTTTTAATATAGAACACTCTTCTGTTTTTTTTTTGTTAATTAGATCACACTCAGTTTTTCTTATATTTTTAACTGCAATTTTGTTCTCATTCTCTCGTGAAAAGACTCATCACGTTCTTTTTATCATTTTCCTTAAGAGTTATACATCCCATAGATCCACAAAAGCATCCTATTGCATACATCTGAGCAGACCTGCATGCGAGTGTGTTTTATATAAGAAAATATTCGAGGAATCTCGTGTATAAATTCATAAGTTTTATATACATAGTACTTTAAATATATATCACGTTTTAAATATTACTAATATCTCTTTTTTTTTTAAATAAATACTAATATCGCCTCTATATAAGAAGTTCACACACTAGTTTCAAACCACCATTATTAAAGAGCACAAAATCTAAATGGAGAAATTGCTCGTAATCACTCTACTACTGATCTCAACATCACTTACAACCTCACATTCCGTGACTGATCCAATAGCTTTCCTAAAATGTCTCGATCAACAACCAGCGGACCCAACAAGTCCTAACTCTACGGTCGCTTATATCCCAAGCAACTCCTCTTTCACGACTGTCCTGCAACTCATGGTATTTGGTCCAGAATTGTACCAACTCGTTGGCGAAATCGATTATTTTCTCAAACTCTCTTTGAGTGGTTCTTTAGTAATCTGGGTGATGAAGCTATGGTGTGTAACTGTCCGTGGGGTATTCTTTTTTCGATGGTGCTCTGGTGGACGTGGAAATGGCGATGTTGCAATGAATTTGGATCGGATCGTGATAGGGTGAAGTTTGTTAAAGAGAAAGCCTTGGAGGTTTACAATGCGAATTCGCAATGTGTGGATCAGAATAGTAATCGATCACGGAGAGAGTAAAGGATTTCGTGGAAGGCTCCCTATTCACCATGGATGAAGCTTAATACAGACGGTGTTTCGAGGGGTAATCCAGGTCGAGCCGCGGCTGGTGGGGTGATACGAGATGAGATGAGTAAGTGGTATCAGGGTTTTGCTTTGAACATCGGTATATGTTCGGCTCCGCTTGCAAAATTGTGGGGAATGTATTATGGTCTCTTTTTGGCTTGGGAGATGGAAATTACTCATTTGGAGTTGGAGACTGACTCAGTGATGGATATAGGTTTTCTCACGACAGGGATTAGTGATTTTCACCTTTTTTCTTTCCTAGTATGATTATGCTACAACTTCTTACAAAACGACTGGAATGTCTGAATTTCTCTTGTGTATAGAGAGACTAATCGTATTGCGGACAGTTTAACTAACTATGCATTTTCCCTTCCTTTGGTTTTTTATGCTTTTTTGGATCCTCCTGTTTACATTTCTTTGTTGTTTTTTATGATGCTAACGGGATTTCTTTCCCACAAATGTTGAACATTTAGTTTGTTTTATTTATAATATAGGTTAGAAAACCCTTATCTTTCCTTTCTTCGACCAAAAAAATATATAAAGTATTTTGTTCTATGAAAACTATTTCGATACCTCAAAATTTGAAGTATTGAATAGTAATATTCTAAATATGAAGTACCACTATTATATACTACATATCACTAAAAATAATTTTAATTTATACAACAACAATTTGATATGTTATTGTAATTTTTATTTAGAATATGTATATTTATTCTTGTTATTATGTAATTTTGTATTATAATGTAATGTTTTAGTAATTAATATTGCTTGCAATATTTTAAATATATGTTTTGTAGTTTGTTATAAAAGTTTTGTGATATTAATTAATTATAAACAATAGTGAGGAGTATAATGCAAATAAATAAAAATTTAAAATTTTATAAAGATCTCATATACTCTAAAAATAAAGAGTTCCTTGGAGATGACAAATTCCAATTGATAATTTGAACACAATTAGTTTTGACTTTTGAGTAGAAAGCAAAGAAAAATATGAATATTTTTTATCATATAATTATAAATACATATATTTTTCGAAATTACATATAGAGGAAAACAGTTGACTATCTCGTCTTCTCATTAGAGAAGAAGATTCTAAGTCTAAATTCCATCAACGGAGAGCTCAAACTCATCCCTTTTTCATTTTTACTGTAAAATATAACTTTTGGTAGACATATTCATTAGGTGTAGTCTCTCTATTGGCTGGAGAGCACTGGAATGCTCTGCTCATACCGGAAAAAGTTGTCAGGATCAACTCTGCTCTTGACCTGAACCAATCTATTGAAGTTATCCTTAAAATACTTCATCCCATACACTTTACCTTCTTCATAAGTCGAGTTTAAGCTCCAGCCAATGTCAATGTCTCTATAGTTCAGAAACGCTTCCCTTGGGTTCTTTGACACGTAAGGGCTCATTGCCTCAAACACTCTTTCCGTCTGGCTCAAGCAATCCTTAGCCACTTCTTCCCCTGGCACGAACCAGTTTGCTGAGTACTGAATCTTAAACATGTTTCCTGCTCGGTGCGGGAACGCGGTCTCAGTCGCTGGAATCTCGCTCATCCTCCCTCCATACGGGTTCCAAGCCATTGTCACGTTCTTGTTCTCTATTAGACTCTTGAATATCGCCTCTAAACCGGTTCTTGGAATCGGTTTTTGAACGTAATCGGATTTTCTCTTGAGGTAGATTTGCTTTGCTGGGACTCGGTTTACCATCATCGTTATTGGTGCTGTACCGGGTGGGATCTCAAGCCAGAACAAAACCGATTCGATCCATTTCATTTCTATACAATCTGTCTTATTCAAACCAAGCTCAGGGAATTTGGCGTTCATGATTTCTAGAAGCTTTTCTGAGTTTCCAAGGAACTGTCCCATGAAAGAAGCCTTCACAGTTTCGTTGCTTGCGCCTAAAGTTACCCTTATAAACAGATCTTTATCGATCTTATCTGCAATATCTTGCCATTTGGCAACAAGTTCCATGGTGTTCACGCTTCCTCTGTTTCCAACGGACTTAACATTAAAGACTGTGATTTTCTCAGGCACCGGAACAAGCTTAATCTTCCAGGCCAAGACAACACAAAAACTAGCAGCTCCACCACCGCGTAAGGCCCAGAAAAGATCTTCTCCCATTGAACTCCGATCCAATACTCTTCCTTGAGCGTCAACGACCTTAGCATCTACAATGTTATCGATCGATAAACCAAATTTCCTCATCATGTTTCCATAACCACCACCGCTAAAATGTCCACCAGCTCCTAAACTAGGGCAAACTCCTGCAGGAAATGCACGGAGATCGTTGCTTTTGTTGGCGATATTGTAGTAGATCTCTCCAAGTACAGCACCAGATTGGACCCACGCGGTGTCGAGCTTAGAATCGATCTCGATAGACCGGAGATTGAACATGTCTAGAACGATGAAATCAACCGCGGATACATACGACATTCCGTCGTAGTCATGGCCACCACTACGCATTCGGAGCTGGAGATTAAGTTTCTTGGCGCAAGTGACCGTAGCCTGAATGTGAGTAACATCAGCAGCCGTTACTATCGCCACAGGTTTACGTGTTGCGTTGTTAAAGTAACGAAGGTTACGGACATAGTTGTTGAGGATTGTGAGGAATTTAGGGTTTTGTTGAGTGTATATGTAGTTTTGGATTGGGGATTTTGGATTTGAAGGTTTGAAATCTTTGACGCATTGTTCAAAAACGTTTTCAGGTTCTGGTGGTGATGCAAATGATGTCGGGATTGTTAAGAGAAAAATGGTGATAACTAGGTTTTGGATTGTTAGAGACTCCATTTTTGAATGTGTTTTGAAAGATTGGATTAGGAATCTGGATTTTATATATCTTTAAATTTGACACGAATAGAATAAAATCGGCTATTTTTGTAAGTGTAAATCTTGGGAGATTGTCGTCTTTGTAAATTAGTCAATTACTCAATGTGGAGATTTAATGCTTAATATGGCGTTTTGTTAGACTATCTTATTATGTACCAACTTATTTGGTCTAAATGACAATTATAGTTTATAGAAACAAGATTTTAAATAAGCTTGTGTCCGGAAAAGAACAAGAAAACACTTGAAAGCAATTCAGCGGTTATCAATAATTTTAGTAATCAATATTGCATAGAAATCAAAAATTTAAATTAATATCCTCCATTGAATTCCAAGTAAACGTAAACTCATTTCTTTCCAAATACTGCATGTCTAAATCTATATACATTCAATAGTTTTCAATAAGTTTATTAAAATTAAATTCAAGTAATGCATGTCACGTAATGGGAACATATCTTATGAATTACTCAAACTCTAATACTATACTCTTTTGCTAATACATCACACCACACAACACACATACATTTTATTGTATTTATCTAACACTAAATTCCTCACATATCAACATTTTTTTATCTAACATTTTATTGTACTACAATTAGTCAATCAAGAAACCGATCTATAAGTCAAATTTTAAATTTTCACACAAGTTAACTTGTCTATTCGGAATCGAAATCTAGTAGAAAATGTGCTCATTACAACTATTTTTTGTTCACTGATATATCAATTAAAGGTTGGAGATACTTTTCTATAACAAGGTAAAATTGTAGAATTCTTTTCAAGAGAATGTATCACCACCTATTTGGTAATGTATTTTTTATGCTTTGAAGTTTCATTACTTAATTCACATATGTATAAAAATAATTTGTGACAACCTAAATGATTTTTTTCTCCACATAAAAAATTATGTCATAACTAAAGTTATTATTACATGTTTGTAATTATTATTCACTAATGACTTACCAGTTTATCTTAATACGTAAAAAGTAAAGGTCATGCAAAATAAATTTATATGCAAAATAAATTATTTTATTGTTATTTAGTCCCTTCCACGACCAAAAAAATAACATAATTATTTAGAAAACTATTATCATATTACATTATCGAATATGGTGTTCTAAAGTAAATACACAATGAATTATTTTTTGGTTTGATATATTTTAATTAGGTTAGAAAATTGTAGCATCTCAAAGCTCCGAACGTTAATCCCACTATGCTAGACTAGTCATGCTATCAAACACAACTAAGTTTTATTCTTATTATACTATTTGTAATTTTGATATAACAAAGCCAGATTACACTTATATACAACCAATAATTATTAATTATACGACAACAAAATAATAATCAAATAAACATACATTTATGGTAAGACAGGAATACTTTGTTCATTTTTAAAGAAATTACCACTATCAACTCTCGTCTTAATCTTCACCAACCTTTCGAAATTTCCGGCGAAATATTTCTTCCCGTAACGTTGACCTTCAACATAACTATTAATTTTCCCATAGTGAGAATTGATTCCCAAATCAACATCACGATAAGGAAAAAACGACTGTCTTGGATTCTTTGAAACAAATGGAGTCATGAATTGGTATAATTGCCTCGTTAAATTCATGTACCGGTCGGTTAATCTAGCTTCTCTCCAATTCGCTGCGTACTGTATCTTCCAGAGATTCCCAGCTCTGTGTGGGAATGGAGTTGCTGTTGAAGAGATCCTCGCCATAGCTCCACCGTATGGATTGAAAGCTAAAGTCGGAATTTCAAGCTCGATCATTTTCTTCCAAATTGATTCTAAACCGGTTTTTGAAATCGGTTCACGGACGTAATCGGATTTCCTTTTTAAGTAAATTACGGTTGTATTCCTTTGGAGTAGAACTTTTTCCGACGTACCGACTTGAAAATCTGTCCAGAATAGTACGGATTGGATCCAGCTCGTTTCGGTACAGTCAGACCGGACTAAACCCAATTCTGGAAATCTCTGGTTTAAGATCGACAGAAGCGTTGTTGCATCTCCGAGAAACATACCTATGAAAGATGCTGTGATTGTCTTTTCAGACGAAACGGTACCGTTTACAACGCCGATGATTACTCGTATGAAGAGCTCGTCGGGAAAATCCGGTGCGACTTTTTGCCACTTGTAAACGATCTCCGTTGCGTTCTGAGCTAACGTCCGGGGGATTCTGAAAACGGTGACGTTTTGAGGAACTTCGACGAGTTTTATTTTGTAAGCTAACATGACTCCGAAGCTTCCTCCTCCTCCTCCGTTTATCGCCCAAAAGAGATCTTCTCCCATCATTTTTCTATCCAATATATTTCCTGAAGTTTCCAAATATCAAACGTAAATAAAATTGTAAATAATCAAAGGTCGAACTCTTATATTAGTGGTTAAGATGACCAGCTAATAACTCTAGCATCCAAAGTTTGATCCTTCTCATCACAAATGATAGATGAAAGAAGAGTTTTGGAGTGGAGTGGATCTCGATCAGTCTCGACAAAAAAAAACTAATTAAACTGATTACTTGGTTATTCTTATTTGATTATATATATACGTACCATTAACGTCAACCATTCTTGCATCGATGGTATTATCGACGGTGAGACCGTATTTTCTCATCATGTTACCATAACCTCCGCCGCTAATATGGCCTCCGACACCAACAGTCGGACAAATCCCGGCGGGATAAGCTAGGGTTTTGCTCTTTTCCCAAATATGGTAATAAACTTCTCCAAGAACAGCACCGGTTTGGACCCACGCGGTTTTACTCTCCACGTCAACGTCAACCGACCGGAGATTAAACATGTCGAGGACGAAGAACGGTTTACCAAAGTACGTAACGTAGGACAAGCCATCGTAGTCGTGACCACCGCTTCTAGTTTTCATCTGAAGGTTGTGGCGTTTACCGCAAGTAACAGCTGCTTGAACGTGAGATTCATGTGTTGCTGCGATTATGAGGAAGGGTTTTGGAGTGGAGGAGGTGTTGAAGCGGAGGTTACGGATGGTGGCTTCTAGTACGGAGGAGTAGGAACGGTTTCCGGCGAAGAATATGGCGGGGGAGATGGGATGGTTTGGATCGGAGGTTGAGGTTAAGCATTGTGTGAAAGTCTCGGAAAATGCTAATGGTGAGCTTGAGACAAAGAAGAAAATGATAGCAACATATGTTGTTATTGAATGTTTCATTTTTAGAGATTGAACGCTGAAGGAAAGAAAAAAAAATATGATTTGAGATTTTGAATGTTATTGAGGCGTTAGTTATAATTGATAGAGGATCTTGCACGAGGCCAAATTATTTGACCAAGAAAAAATCAAATGTGGGTTTGAGTTGTCCAAAGATTTCGATTTAGGGTTTGAATGGTGAATTAAAAAAAAAATACAGATCATACAGATAATGTAATTTATACATAATATTTGTAAATCACGCAGATTATACAAAAAAACTAAAATTGAATATTTTAATTTTTTCATAAAAAATTTGCAATATTTTCTCTTATGTATGTCATCCAAATCCAAATTCAAACTCGAATTGCCTAAATACCCAAATGGTAACTAAATTTTTAGACTCAAAGAATTGGACCCGAAACCAGATATGAGAACCTAACGGGTATCCGAAGACCAATGTTATGGTATTTTGTTAGGTATTTTTAGAATATTTTATGAGTATTTAAGGGTATTTCTTTTGATATTGCAAGATATTTTTTAGATATTTGAATAATTTTTAGTTTTTTAAAATTGGATCCAAATCTCCGGAAACCCGAATAAAACCGACTTGAAACCGAATCAAAATAATAATTACCAGATAATATAAAGATAAGAATTGTATACATATTCTATAGAAATTACTAGAAGTATTTAATTGATGTTTAATTGATAAATGTAATTAATAAAAAGTAAGAAAAGAAAGAAAAGGAGTTGCAGGCGTAAAGGAGGAGGTGAGTGTATATCATTTTTACACTCTTATTTCGATCTGCATTCAATTATTAATTATTTTATTATTATATTTTGAACTCTATTTTTAGTATGTGAATAATGACTTTAATTGCAGATGATCTAGACTGCAACATATTTGCATTATTTCTGCATTCCATTCACAGCTTTAGTATAATGATCTCGCAATATATATTTATGTTCTAGAATTTGATTATATTTGCCAAGTTCTATCGATTTTATTCTACTATATACGAAAATTAAAAATATTTAAGAAATGTGTAATTTATATATCAGATATTGTCTATACGTTGGTAAAAAAAGAAATTTAATTATACTCACAATATTGGAATATGCCGCATTGCCAAATATGTCAATTTTTTGTAACATCACTTTCCAAAATTCACAAAAAACCATCACTTTCCAGAAAAATACTATTCTACAAATGTTGTATAAAATAAATCTGAACTGAAACTGCTACATCAAAGTCAAAGGTTATATAAAGATGATTTTTTATTTTTTGTCAACAATAATAAAGATTGTATAGAGATGATTTAAAGTTTGACATATATATTATTCCTTTTTGTATCTTGAATTCGAGTTTGCAATATAGAGTTTACGTAACTTTGAATAATTCACGACAATTAAGCACCTAATTATTAGATAATCACATTGTGGATAAATCTTGTCAATGAGTTCTACAAAACAATTATACATTTAATGAGAGATCAATTACGTAGGTTTTGCAGATAATTAAATCATTCAGAGGTTGAATACGCAACATACGTTTTTATTTGAAAATTATGGATTGACTAACCATAACATGAAGGATACACTTTAACGCCTGGTTTGACTTTCATATGGTTGACCGACCCATATGAAAATATATAGAAGTGATTCTTTTTTTTTTTGTTAAAGGGCTTAATAAGGAACTGATTTCTAATTAATCATTATATTAACATGCTGATAAAAACATTGATATTGCAACTTCATTCTTATATGATGCTTGGATGCTTCAGCCTTTATTCTATAAATTTGAGAGAAGCAAAATTAAGCTGTCCATAAGCCCATTACAGAAAAATGCAACAAATGTTTTGAAAATATTTTTAGAAAAATGCAACAAATGTTTTTAAATGATCAAATTTTTGTTTCGACGTGTTGTTTAACCGTACGAAAGCAACAAAAAAATGTTGACTAAAGCAACTTAGAAATTATAGGAGGAGAAGTTCAAATTTCTCACAATTACAAATTATTATTAAAAAAGATTTAAAAGGATTAGTTCGTCTAGTCATCTAATTTTGTTTTCTTTTCATGGGGATACATTATTTTATAATAAAACTAGTATTATCACTGGTTTGCACGTAAACACGATGAAGTAGTTGAAGCAACAGAACCTTAAGATAGTTCTTCATCTAGAAATTGGTCCAAAATTTGCCAATTGTAGGAATTTTTCAATCAAATGTCATCTTTCTTCAAATCAGAAAATGATAACTTGTCGTGAGTAATTAGTATTATGATTTATTTACCATCTGATGCTAATTTTACTCTTGAACCAACTTTTGTAGAAAAGTAGAAAAATAAGCAATGAACTCAATAAATAAGTTTGGCTAAAAAAAGTTCACTTGAATATAACTTTATATTTTAACTTTGTTCAGAATTGAACAAATTTATTTATCCATACAATTTTAATCCAAAATCATATAAATCAAATGGAAACAGGAAGAGGAAAAGAATCTCATAAAAACAAGCAAAAGATTGGATTTCAATGAAACAATGGCAGTATATCTCTTTCCCACTCATCACTCAAAATTAAATAATAATAACAAACTTGAATCTTAGCAAAAGAATATTATATCCAGAGATTGATGGAAGCCTCTACTTCAGCAAGAGGATTCAGTTTTGGTTCTGTACCTGTACAGAACTCTCTTCTTCTTGCTGGAGACATTGTCAACAGTAAGAACAATCTTACCAGACTGACTGTTCTTAAAACTGTTCCTAATGGGTCCTTCATTTGATCCAATCTTCTTCATCTTTTGGACAATTATGGTGTAAGCTCCTTCATCTGTTGGCACAAACTCTTCCTTGTAATTCACTTCCCATCCCAAAACCGCAATGTCCCAAGCCAATGTACCTTCAGTCTATGGAAAAAAAAACCCACAACAAATCATTATTAGCCGAAGAAGCTTATACCATGAGAGGAAGATCAATAATCTACAACTTCCATGAGAAAAAGATAGGTTTTGGCTTTAAAATATTACCTCAGGAGCTGGGATTTCGATGGTTTCAGATGATCCAGGCTTAACAAGAACTTCAGAAACAGTTTCGTTGGAGAATTCAGTATCGTCGTCTCTTTTGAAGCCACCGTACTGAACTGGGATCTCCTCAGCTGGAATGTACCTGCAGTCACAATGCACCAATGTTAAAGACAGACTAATTTTATCCAAGCATTTTAGGGGTTGAGAGTTAGTTTTTGTTTTAGTGTTCTTACTTGAGAAGGGTCTCTGTGGCCTTAGCCGGACGTGCAACAACAAACTTGCTCTTGGTTCGTTGTGTTAAGAATGGCGAGAGGACAGCATTGATGGCGTAAAACCAGAATGGAACATTTATGAAAATCTGCAGAGCAAAAGAGACAATGATTAGAAAGGCCAGTAGATAATCAAATCAATGAATCACCAAAAGGAATGATGATGGACTCACGTTTCTGGATACAAATTCCGGATAATTGTCCTGCAAAGCTTCAATTGCATGCTTGATTGCAACCCTGAGCTCTTTCCTTGACACTCCAGGAGAGTTTTTGAGATCATGGATCTGCAGAAGAGAAGTAACACCTCCTGGTTTCAGATTAAGCTTCTGGATGCCATTTTCCATCAGCTGAAACCTCCATCTCAGGAACTTCTCTCTGTTCTTCTCAGATCCAAATGTCCCCTGGTAAAGCTCCTCGTTCTCGAACACACCGTGGACATTATAACAGACTGGACGGGATTCACGGTCCACACCATTCATGTAAGTTGCAGAGGCAAGGTCCTCCCCAAAGTCTTCTCCAAGGATCGAATCAATGTTGTGTTGCTTTCTCCATTTGAGGGATTTCTTCAACATCTCAAAGGCTTCGTTGACTTTGAAGTCTCTTGCTCTCAAGAACTTCAAGAGGATTACATCTGTACCTTCAGCTCCTTTGCTTGGAAGCAATGGCACTCCCCACAGCTCGATATCTTTATCAACTGTCTCATCTTCTTCTTCCTCCTCAACAGTCTCAGCTTTCACCTCTTCAGTAACAACAGCCTCGGTTTTCTTCTCTTCTTCTATATTCTCGGCTTTCACTTCTTCCTTAGTGTCTTCCTCTTTGACACCAACAGTCTCTGTAGTCTTCTCGTCTTCCTTGGGGGTTATTTCCTCTGCAACAACAGTCTCATCTTTGGTTTCTTCGGTAACAACAGCCTCAGTTTTCTTCTCTTCTTCAGCCTTCACCTCTGCTTCTTCCTTCGTCTTCTCTACCTCAGCTTCTGGTTTTACCTCCTCTTCCTTCGTCTTCTCTACCTCAGTTTCTGGTTTCACCACCTCTTCCTTCTTCTCCTTCACAGGTGAGCTCTGCTTCTTTTTGAAGAGAGTATTTTCAACAATAGCTTCCTCAAGCTTCTGCTTCAGATCGCTTAGAGCCTTCCTCTCAGATTCTTTTAAATCAGCGAAGAAATCACTCTCTTCTTTGAAAGATGCACTCATCTCCACACCCTTAAGATTACTCTCATCTTCTTCAACTTTGGTCTCCTCTTCCACAGCTTTTATTCCTTCTTCTTCCACAACAGCTTTAACAGTTGTCTCCTCTGGAACAACTGCAGGAGCAATAACAACCTCTGACTCCACCTGTTTCTCCTCAACCTTAATTTCAGCAGTCATCTTTTTCCTGTAACCAATAATCAAAATTTAGCCACTAACTATTACAAAATTAGTAAGTATTTAATTTGGCAAACATAAGCCTTCTACTTAAAAAAAAAACCCACAAAAACCATGTTCATCTTCTTAATTGCTTGAGATCTATACAAGAAACAAGCTAATTTCAATTTCCTGATTCATTTTAAATCAAAACGCAATTTTTGCTAAACCCTTACAAATCAACGAACTCAAAAACAAAAACCTACAGGAATTCTATAACAGTTAGTTCTCAATTTCAGCTAAGCAAAAAAGGCTTATCTGTCTCTGAAACATACTAAACTAGAATTCAAATAGCAGCAGAGAAGACCCATTTATAAAAATTGAATCTTTGTCAACATTTCTGGAGAGAAAATGCTAAAAAAGAGAAACAGACCTTAAGAAACTGACTTTATCTGACTCTGGAAAAAAAAAGGTCTTCTTCTTTCTCCTTATAAAGATTTTTGGGGTTGCAGCAGAGAAAGAGATTAATGGTTGTGAATAGAAATGATAAAGAAAAGGGGAAGAGGAAACCAATTGAGCTCTTTATGCAATAGAGTAGAAACCCTAGCTTGAGTGGCGGACCCCACACGACGCTTAACAACGGTCACATGCTGGGTCCCACTACTTAAAATATAAAAATAAAATAAGAATAAATTACAGCCGTTGGATTATCCAACCTGTCCCAAATTTGCCAACCTGTCAAATTCTCAAAATCGCAGGTAACAAAGATATCCGCTGGGTCCCACCGCTTCGCTTCTCATGTTTACAACGGTCGTCTCTACTGGTCTGGTTAACCAAAGAGAAAACGACACGTGTACTATTCGACAGAGGATGTTCGGCGCAACGGACGGATATTCAACCAAAAGTCCCCTTTTCTTTTTCTTTTTCTTTTTTTATGACTGCTAAATTGAATTTAATATGTTTCATTGTTTTGTTTCCTTCTAATTTCACAAGTTAGAGTTTATACAAATTCTAAATTAAGTCAATTATAATATAGTTACCAAGTACTATGTAGCATTGGTGTTTGAGAATCTCTTCGTTGTAACGGTTATTTATATTCTTACTCAAATTTTTGGTCCTTGTAAGTCATGATTCATCATTTTCATTATTATATATATTTATGAATTATCAGACTTGAATATACATCTCCTTTATTTATACTTTTGACAAAACTTTGTATATATATACGTCTCTTTATTGGCAAGTAAATATTCTCTTTGAGCTGTTAACACCCAAATATGCCAACAAAGCATTTTCCATATGAATGCTCTTAGTGTAATCAAATTTGTGCATTTATATTGTTTCCCGAATAATTAAATGATTGAATTGAAATTGGTCGATTATTTCTAAATTTAGATGTTAATAAATTGAAGTTGCATATGGTGTTTATGACATTCCATAAATCATATAAAAGATCACGATTATTAAATTCGTGATTAAAGCTAATTCAAGTTTTATTTTTTTGGCAAAGTAAATTAGTTACAATTAGACCGATCAATAATTGAGTATTTTCCATTACAAGACATGCAAATTAGATATCAATAATTTAGGTCTTAAGTCATATCTTTGACGACAATAAACTATTTCCACATCTCACCTGTATATTATTTACTTCCGCAATGATTATATGCAGACATTTATAGTGCACCGCCGCAACTAATTTTATAAAAAGTATATGCTTGACAAATTAATTATATACTTAAAAAGAAAAATAACAATTAGATATAGACAAAACACAGAGAAGGTAGGGCTAAGGATTGGAAATGATTGAAGCAAATTGGCAGAGTTGCACAATAATAACAGAGAGGTCGTTGAAGTCAACCGTTACAGCTAATTTGCCCGCCCAATCAGCCGCAACAGATGGAAGAAAGAGAAAGACAGAGCAACTTACAGAAAGAGACAGTGCACAAAAAGATCACAGAGCTGTACAAGAATCGAATTAACGTCACAATTTGGATCAGACCCACCAGACAGAAGATTGAAATACGACGATCCGCATTATACAGACAGAATCTCGTCTTCTAACAGAGACAGTCTGTTTAAAGTATAGTAAGAATCTCACAAGAAGATCGTTTGCCTCGCCAATTTTGTTCAACATGTTTGATGGTCAATAATCTCGATAAACCGATCACTGCCGCTTCTTTGATCTCTTCTCAGGCTTTTCATGCGCCACTGGCGAATCTGTGTACAAACCAGTTGCTCTGTCGCAAAAATAAGATTTCATTACTAACCCAACTTTCCTAGAATTATGGTTTGACGACTGGAATTTGAAAAGACTTCTGACAATTGTTTGTGTGCTCTCAGCTATCTAATCTAAACATTGATTTAACTGCCTCTTAATTACTACAGCTAGTTTTCAATACCAAACCAGAGCATACAAAACAACCTTCCTAAGTTCTTGCGAATTCTGTTCCATCTATTAACTTGGATCGCTAGTCAAAAGAGAGTAGTTGAGAAGTTAATGTACCTGTCATAACTCAAGTACGCATCACCAATTTGGCCTGCAACCTTGTTTCGTACTTTCCTCACACAAATCTGAAAACATACAAAGGTTAGGAATTTACACGACAAGTAGGCAACTTTTAGAGTACTTTACAAATGAAGAGAAAGAATTGGTACACACTTGTACTAGATCAAGAGGTCCAGCATTTTCATCGCGGTTTCTGTGAATAACAATACCATTGTCACATTTGTTGATGAAATGTGCACTCCCACTAATATCGTAAAGGTTTGGTGCACCCCCGTCCCATTGTTGCAACTGTTTCGGATGTGCAACAAACCAGACATGACACGAGTGATGTTGGGCAAAGCGTTTGATCATTGTAAGCATCTGGCTGACATATTCTGTCTCGGTTCTATTAAAATGAAAATAATTCTTTCATTTTTCAGAAAAGAAAAGAGGATGAAACTGATTAAAGTGAAAACAGTTTTGTCACTAACTGGCGCGGAGTGCGTTGATGATCAAGCTCATTATAAGGATCTATTACAAGTCCTCGAATCCCATACCGAAGAACAGCAGCTTTTGCACGTTCCAGAACCCACCCAATATTTGGTAGTGAATCCATCTCACACCTGATTAGTCACAAGTACCCAAACACCAAAATGTTACCATATCATGTCCAAGTCACGCAACTTCCTGGTCGTAGGTAACTAACAGTATCAGCGGAGAGCAGTTCTAGAAAGGCTGAAGATTTTACCTTATGAGAGCAAAGGTGTCATTCAACCACACTTTCCCTTCATCCAAATCCTCAACACTCATCCGTGGAACAGTTCTTCCATAACTGTTAAGAAAAATGTGGAAACATACACACCAGTTAGTAGCTTCAGTAAGATATATGTGGATCTTTTCAAAGTAGAGAAACTTACTCTGCTTCAAAGAATGGTTTCTTTACATGTTTTTCCAAAAGTTTCCTGCCATGATCTCGTACCTGGAAGCAGAAAGAATGAGAACGATCAGATAGCACAAAGTAGTTGTTCCATAAGGGGGCTACTTCAGAAACACACCTTATTCTCCATTGAGCAAAGGGCAAATTTCCAGCCAGCACTATGGTTGAGATTGCATAACAGAGCATCAATCCATTCACTTTTTCCGGAATTTGGAACCCCTGTCACCACCGTCAACTCACCGGGCACAACCTGATGAGCAAAAAATTGAAAATATCACATGAGTTGATCAGCCTAGCACAATCATTTTAGAAAGAAAAAAAGGAGAACTTTAATGCTTACATTATAGAAGTTGTCCAGAGTTTTCCACCCGGTTGAAATACCATACTCATGTCCATGTGTTCGATGATAATACGCATCAATTTCATCAAAGAAGTCTTTGAAGGCGAATAATCCCTGTATAGGGTAAGGCTCAGCGTTTAGGATAGCTTCCTTGAGTAAGTGTGGTCCCTTAGACATCAACACCTGACAAAATCATCCAAGTAAGTAAACATTGTGGTCATTTGAGACAAGTAACCATGAAAGCAATCTCGTAGCATTTACAAATAATTGAATCTGACCTCGTTTGCATCTTTGAAATGTTCATCCTCACTTTTCTTCGGCCATTTGACACGCCAACATCTTTCTTTGCCCAGACGTCGTGCAATTTCTTCCGCCAGAGCTTGACCAGGTCCATCTCCGTCAGTAGCAATAACAATCCGAGAAACCTATGAATAAAAACCAATTTATACCCAAATTTTGGGGATTTTGACATTCAGAATTCACATATCAAACTAAAAACAAAAGTATTACACACCTTCTTTAGGTAGTCATTGCAGTTCCATAGAAACTTATACTTCGTGTCCTAGCTTCACAGAACAGTAAAATGCTTAAGGAATCAAATAAGAGGGAATGGAGACAAAAATTACTAATACCAAGAAGACCATGCAAACCTTGGATTCAGAAGGAGTTTCCTTAGTGGAAACAGACGCTGGAGCACCATCAGGGACGGACACACAATTGCGAAAACCAGCCTCTTCCATTGCCAGTTTATCTATTTCCCCTTCAACCTAAAGTTAATTTCCCCCAAAGATTTAAAATACTTCTCTTCACAGTTTAGTTGTCAATCATGTGAAAATTTAAAGGAGATAACGGTAGACATACTATAATGATTTCAGATGCTTTTTCAATATCATCAAGCCCATAAAAGATCCTCCGTGTATTCCTTTCCTAAAGGAAAGACCAACAAAATAGCATGTAACAGAGTCTCATAATATAAATCTTAAGATAATTGTTCGCATCGGAAATTTAAAAGGGAATTTGTTTGACGCAAACCTGAAAGAATTTCTTAGTTAGATACCGGTACTTGCAACTCACAAGCTCCCCTCTTTGCCAATATGTAAAAGCAATCACAATCTGCCGAGGAAATGTAGCAAAAAGTTAAAAGCTAGAAAAAGTAAACAGCAACACAGTCAAACACACAGGACTAGATCCAAGCATGTTGCTTAAGACAAGAATGTAACAGGATTCCAAATTGCAATCAAAAAGAACAGAATGCAAAGTAACATCTCCTTGAGATCCGAGGACAGAAAAAAAGCTCGAAAAATAACCAATTCAGAAAAATACTTGTAAGGTACCTCATCACCTATTCTTTTCTGCATAACCCGATTTCTCTCAAGTGTTTTCCTTGAAATTTCTCTTGCAGCGAAATAATCTTGAATCTGAAGCATAACCAATAACACAACAAAATTTATCAAACTCCTATATATGTACAAAGATATGAAGAATTCACACAGTTCAATCATTTCAACAAGAAAGCAGTAGACACAAAAGAAAGATAAGTATGTCAAAAGAAGTTTATAACCTCATCACAAAGAGGTTCTAGCTCTAAACTCTTCACTGTAACTTGTCTTTCAACCTTCTCTATTGAATCTGCAGATACATACTTGCCATCCACCTGGAAAGAAGAAATGAAGACGAGTTTAACTTTGTATAAGACGTTGGTTTTACACATACTCATACTCAAGTATTGCAACTCACCCGTACTCCACCTTTTAACCCGCACTTCCCTCGAAAGCAATTCCATGTAGCTGACGAACTATGAAATTCGTAAATAATATAAGAGAATTAAGTATAGTCTCAGAACAAGAAAGTGAAAAACCAAAACTTAGCATACCCATCAGGGAAAATGAAAAGAGACAAGCTTTTTTCTCCAGAGTCTCCACCTTCACACTGATGTATCCCAAAAGAAAGAGAAAATTTTGAGTAAACACTACGGAAACAACATTCGTGAAGACGTAGAAAATCTATGGGAGGACGACTAGAAGAAATACCGTCGGACATATCAAGCCACTATATTGTCCAGAGGGGCAATTTTCAGCATCAATTCCATGTTCTGCCAATTTACGCCTTAAATTCACTAATTTAGATAGAACAGCCCTCTTGTCTGATTCTTCTTCAGGATTAACTACAGAGCAGAAAATGTTGGGAAAATTAAAAAACAGTTCCATTATAGAGCTTGTAGTATTTCACGCAGCTTTAAATTGCTTATATATGGAAAAAATGACTCAAGAAAATATAAAAACATAAAAATTCAAATATGAACAGACTCAGAATCCTACATCTAAAGACAAATGCCCACAAATGTCCACAATTTCAATCGGAAAGAGAACTCATGCATTTGAAACATACCAGGAGTTGGGACTTTGGAGATGGAAGTGTGGGTCGATAAGCCATTGGTACTTGGTTGATAAGAGATGTTTTTGGATACGGGTCTCGAAGCCAAAACTGGACGAAGTCTTCTAGAAACGGAAGATAGTTTCCTTCCCGGAGAACAAGCACGAGAAATAAAACTAGAAGAAGAAGGGTATGGGGCAAAAGAAGGAAGAAGACAAAATACGAGGAATTGCTTCGAATTCATGAGTATTGACATAGAACACGAGAGTTTCCGCAGGTGAGTTTGTGGTAGATGAAGCAAAAAACGCATCTCGAAGAATGGGATTGAGTAAAAATCTTCAGCTAATATCCTTCATAGTGGTTACTCAAGGGTTTTAGCCTTTTAGGGGTTCTTGTTTCCCTCCTCTGTCTCTGTGTCTTCTATTCTGGAGGAAGGAGAAAAATGAATAAACAAGGAGATTTTGATTTCGCTCTCTGAGATATATGGGCTTTTAAGCAATCAAGCCCATTAATTGTTAGCTCAGGCCTGTTGACGACAAAGTCCAAGAGACTTAACACGTGGAGGAAGAAGCGTGTTTTTAGTTTGGGCCTGGCCCATTTTGAATAAAAGGTTTAGCTTAGTGGGTTATAAAACTTGGCGCTAAAGTAAGCACCACCCGCTTTAGCTGCTACAAGCCAAAGTAATTACATCACATCAGTTACTCTAAAGTTCTTAAATTTACAATTTATTAATATCTCAAAAATGCTGCTTTAATAAGTAATTAAGAGAAGAAAAAAAACCTACAAATTAGGAGATAGTTACGCTATATCCAAAACCCACCCCTCTCCGTAATCCTCTCAAACTCTAACTTCTCTTCTCTTTCATATCTATTTTGCGACGGCTAAGTTAGTGAAGTATACAAACTTACACAACCTGAAGTCTTACTTCACTTAAAAGACAAAAACAAAAAGAGACAACAGATCCTCTCATTATCTTCTTGTGTCCTTTCTTTTGTTTTCTGCTTTTACTCTCTAAGCTTAATTAGCAGCAGTTAAAACTAATTAAGTCTTTAATTAATTATTTATTCCAAACTTCACATCTGTAACTGCTCCTGATTGCTTCGCATTCTTCATTCCCTGAAACACAAATTCATCATCTCTTTTCTCAGTATGGACTGCTTAAGCTACTTCTCCAACTCATATACAATTCAGCTCCAAGATTGTTTTACCCCTGATGTGGATTTCATTATCCCTACAACCAACATGTTCTTTCAAGCACAGCCCCAACATCAACCATTGCATCACGAAGAAGTTATTTCGTCATCTCTCTTTCAATTCAATCACTTCTACGAGCCGTTTCTTCCTCCCCAAGAAATCTTTCTAACAAGCCTTAAAACCGAAGTCTTTAACAAGTCACACGACTTAGATTCCTTCTTCCTAACGCCAAAATCTCAATATCCTATTGAATCAAGCTTCAACTTCAACTTCAACTCTCACGACCCTTTGTTCCCGAGCCCTAATTGGAGTCTCTTGGATTCCTACATCACCGAAGCTTCTAACACTTTTGAGTTTCGAGCTCCTGATTTCAAGGTAGGGTGGACTGAGAAACGAGAGCTTTCTAATCAGAGCATCGTAGCACGAAAGAGGAGAAGAAAAATCACACAGAAGACTCAAGAGCTCGGAAAACTAATCCCTAGAAGCCAGAAACATAACACTGCCGAGATGTTCCATGCCGCTGCTAAATATGTCAAGTTTTTGCAGGCTCAAATGGAGATTCTTAAATTGACGCAGACCGAAATGAAGGTATAAGATAAACCTTAATTCCAAATTAGTCCCCGCAGAATTTTCTTATGAATATTCATATATTAATGCAAGATTTGTTTAATTTTGCAGATGCGAAAGAGTTTAAAAGTGGATAGAGAAATGCATTTTTTGCTTGAATCTCAAGAAATCCAGGAGACGCTATCGACAGAAGAAGTTTTTCTGATTCCAAAGGACATGGTTCAAATCTTAAAAGCCGAAAAATGCATCTTGAGACATTAATAAGTTGATGTCCACAAATCTGATGAACTAGTTATTGTTTTAAACAGAAGCTCCGATGTCCAAATTATCCTCAAATGTCTCTGTTGTTTTTGACTTTCTGTTTTTAGTTTCTAATTTGTCCTTGTTCGAAATTCTGTATTAGCTAGAGTTTAACCATTAGTTAATTTTCTTCTTGACTATTGTAAATCAGTTTGTTTTAATAGGTTGGCTGTTTATTATATATAAACTTGGGTATTTGTAGAATGTTTCTAATATATTGACATATGTAAACTAAAACATTTGTAGTATTTTGGGATAAGTTTCATAACCAGGTAATATAATCAACTAGATTATTGATATAACAAGTTTTTCAGGAAAAAAATTTATTGAAAAATACTGTGAAATATTCACCGAACCATTTTAAACCACTCAACTAAAATAATATATGATTTTTTCAATTTTGATCACTTGTAGAACAATTTTTTTGGAGGCAAAATACAAATATTATCAATTTAATTGTAGCCATTTATGATTTTGATGTTACTATAAACGTAAGAATGATTTTTCACGAAAATCTTATTTATCCTAGTATACTTTGGTGGAGATTGACAGATTAGGAGATAACTTGTGAAGAAAGAAATGTTATCTCGAAATACTAGGAGATTGGCAAAGTTGAGCTAGTATTTCTTTCACATTCATTTCAAGTGCCGTAATGAAGAATGTTTTTTTGAGCCTTTAGTGATCAAAACGAAATAGATAACACACCAAGAGACTGTAATTCCAGAGCCTTGCAAAGCTCTTAATTACAATATGAAAAAAAAATACATTAGAAAGGAGAAATAGTTTCAAGGTGTTGGGGAGCGAGAGATAGGCAACATGTGTCCATGAGTCCATATGTGCGCCTAAACTCTTTAGTGTCTGCAATTCCATGGAGTCTAACTCTTCTCATGTCTTTTCTTTGTACACTGTAGTAGAATATGTAGAAAGGTTGACCATCTATTGGCAGGGATTCTGGGGCAAAAATGATTTCACCAGCCTTGTTGGTGCCCGGAGAATTCATTCTCGTCAAAGGGAAGGGAAATTCAAATGTTTGCTTGGACCAATCATGTTTTTCGACATCCTCCAGAATCCATAAATCAAAACTAGTGACAGTGATGCTGTAAGGGTCTCTGACAATGGAAGCTAACTTCCCATTGTATTCTAAGAATATAGAGTAACTATCATTATACACAATATCCGTAGGCGCTGGGATAAAACTTAAGGTCTGAGATCTAATAACTCTGTTTCCGAGTGTACACTCGACGGTGTTCTCGTCTCAGAACCAGATCTTTTCCTTTCTTCTACACATTGTACATTGTAGTAGAATATGTAGAAAGGTTCAACATCTCTTGACAGGCATTCTGGTCTAAAAATGATTTTACCAGCCTTGTTGGTGCCCGGGGAAGTTAATCTCCTCGTTATAGGGATAGGGAAGGGAAGCTTAAATGTTTGTTTGGACCAATCATGTCTTTCGACATCCTCCAGAATCCATAAATCAAAACTAGTGAAAGTGCAGCTGTTAGGGTCTCTAACAATGGAAGCTAACTTCCCATTGTATTCTATAACTATAGAGTAACTCTCATTATACACAACATCCCTAAGCGCTGGGATAAAACTTAAGGACTCAGATCTAACATCAAAGCACATAATTACAGGATCCATTCTCTGCCTCGGGGCCCAAGCACCCCAATAAACAAAACCATTGATGCATACTCCCTGGGTTAAAGGATAATAAGGCGGGGAGATAACCTTATTGCGTTTCCATCCTCCTCCTCCTAGACGTGTTGAAACGGTGTGCACTAGAATCAATGAATTTTTGGCTTCGGATGATGGAAGACCACTCTTTTGACACGCATCTGAACTTCATAAGAGATTTTGCCGGCAATCTTGTCAGAATCTCAACCTCTAGAAAATCAACAGGGATCATTGCATCTGAGCTTCTGATTTTTTCATCTTCTTCCTTGTTACTAATTCGATCGCTCTCCTTGCCTTTCTTTATATACTCCCTCCTTTTCAATTGGGCCTGTATATAACGTTAATTGGCACAACATTTCTCAACTAAAAGCTCTCCTCTTGTTTCCACTGGCTATGTAGTTGCAGAAGGGCGTTGGACTATAAACGATCCGGAAAAACTTGTTCATTTTGTTCCATTAGGGACAAATGCAGTGAAGGTATGGTAGATTTTGAACATTAATCTTATATTGTATTATCATGAACATGTATTATGATGTTAGATTTGCTCTAAGATATTTGGATGGTGAATTCTGGTTGTAATGATAATTTTGGATGTTTAATATGTATTTTGGTTCAATAAATGTTTCTTAAGGTGTCTAAAACAGGTTCAATATTATAATCAATCAAAGTTTAGCACATTTGTAAGGCAATTTTCGTGGCATATATGCATAGCCCTTATAGAAATTCAGAAAGCAGTATGATACTGCTCTATAAAACTATTTTACAACACACACGAATAATGATGTATCAAACTAATTTAAAGCGAACAAACATTACCATAGTAAAATATTCTATATCACAGGAAAATTGTTGTAAGAAACAATAATAGAGCGTTTAATTAGTGCTACTATAAATTCTAATACATTAAAATAGTAACGCTATTATAATACACGATATAACAGCAAAGCACAAAAACGCTATAATATATGTTGACCCTATTATAGTTGGGGTAGATATAGCGTTTACTATAACGTTGTATATTACCTATAATAGCGGAAATCGTCTGCTAACAATGTGCAAATTTCTTGTAGGGTCATACTCAAATTGAAAAACTTGTGTCTTTTCTTGATAGTATGAAAATGACACTCTAAATCAAACTAAGAGCATCTCTATTAGGGGTATCACATGAATATCACACTAATAAAATAATATAAAGTAATAAAAAATATTAAATTTGTTGTGATAGTCTTGGGTGAGTCTCTCAAATAAGTTTTTTGTGAGAGACTCCAAAAGTGGACACATGTCATTATTTGGTTTGTTAAATTTTTGTGACATAATTATAATATATGATTGTAAATAAATAGTTTACATGTTATAATTTTGAAATTTGAATTTATTAAGAAATCAAAAAATAAAATTAGCTATCTATCAAGTTCCATTATTCATAATTTTTTCAAATAAAATTAGCTATCTTTCATTATGGTTATAAATATTATCTATGTTTTATAATATTTTAAGTTTTGTGTGCTATAAATTATAAGTTATGTAATATTTAAAATATTGGTTGTTCTGTAATAATATTACTCTTGAATATTTATAATTTTTTATATAGTTAATATTATTTTAAGTTATTTAAAAGTATTAGTCAATGATTTCTAATTTAAAATTAAATTTATAAAATTTAAAATTAAATTTTAAAAATAAATTATTATACAAATATTAATATTGTATTAATGTGATACTTATATGGGTATCATACCGATGGAAACAATCAAAATAGATACTTTTTAAAAATCTCTCAAAATAAAAGATATTAATATTAAAATAGTGTAATATCTACATCAATGGGGATGCTCTAATAAGCCTTTATCAAGAAATGATAAAAGCAAACTAATCAAATTTAGTGTGATAAGACAAATCAGGGATTTTTATCATGAAAACTTTAAATTTGAGAAAGGAAAAAAAAAAGATTTAGATCGAAGATAAATCATTGTTGGATGAGACAGGGATGAACATGGTATTATATTAAGTCAATAAAGTATTAATCTCTTATGTAATAATAATACAACGCGGATTCAATAACCATAGTGATATAGCCGACCTAAGTTTATCGTTAATATATTTTTTTTGTTTTTCTATATATTGAATATAAATGGTAATTGTGGAATTATGTTGAGCCTAGAATTTGGCAGAATTTTTTATATTTTTTATATAAAATTTTACAAAATTACTTAAAATTAAATAGAAGTAGTTGAATTCTGTTGAATGTGGAATCTAGCAAACTTTTTTTAATAATTAGATCGACAAAATCCAAATCATAGCCAAAGTCTATCCTAAAATTTCATTTAATCTATTTTTAGTAGTGGGTTAAACCCTTAATACTAAATTTATATACCAAAAAAATCGAAGTAAACTGAATCCAAACTAATAAATAAATATTTTATTAAATTCTATTTTGAAAAATGGTAAAATTCTCTAAATAGCAGCATAATAAAACATTAAAAAATTCATAAAAAATAACAATCATATATAAGTAAAAACAGTTACTGTCGAATTGTTGTTAGTTTGG
This sequence comes from Lepidium didymum, assembly GCA_963920545.1. Lineage (NCBI taxonomy): Eukaryota > Viridiplantae > Streptophyta > Magnoliopsida > Brassicales > Brassicaceae > Lepidium > Lepidium didymum. The sequence goes on along the minus strand of OY986992.1, from coordinate 19,573,831 downwards.
TGGTTATGATAATCCAGCTAATAACTTGTAGTACCGAGGTTCGATTCCTCTCAACTACATTAGTAGATTAAAAAAGAATTTCAGAAGTGAGTTTTAGGTAATTAAAATTTTGGAAAAAAAATTAAGAAATTAGGAAATAGAAAATCGGTTAACAAAAATAAAAAAGTAAGAAAAAAGCAGAAAAGGAAAAAGAAAACAAACAAACTAGTGATTAGAAAGTGTTAGAGTAAAAACAACTCTAGTGAAAAAAAATTATAATATAAATTAACCATAAGTCATCACAGTCAAATACTTCAAACAATAACAATTCATAATAAGAAAATAACAAAAATTACTGAAATTCCACTTCAATGCCACCATGCTAACTGGTAACAGATAAAAAGAAATTTGAGGAATAAAATGATTCAGCCAATTAGGTTGTTATAGTTAGGGCCATTGTTTCTATTTTTCCCAACAACTATCTGTTATTGTAATGAAATGTTGTAAAACTTTTATTTCTTTATCTATCAAAAATCTTTTTTTTTTAAAAGGCTTCTAAAATCCTTTAACAACAAAGATATTAAAGACTTCTAAAAGTCAGACGTATTCCTTATAATAATCTATTAACCCAGAGTTGATAATCAATAAAAAGTAAGGACTATTGTTCCACCCCATACATATTAGTCAAATAAAAAAAACAATTTATTTAGGAAACAAAGAGTTGTGATGAACTTTTGTTTCTATCAATCAGATTAGATGGACGATTTGACTTGACCTAAAGTCACTATTTCATTTTATTCTTACACTCTCTCCTAAATCCCACATCCAAATGTTGGTTACTCATTACCTTTCATTTTCTTTTTTCTACTTTTATCTATAAATTTCCACAATTTTGTTAAATCCAGCATAATTCAAAAAAAATTGGTTAAATTCACCTATATAAAAATTTATTGGACTTTTCTAGACCATATGAAATATCAAAATTTGAGGGATCATAAAATCTGACATTATACCAATAAAGATTTTGCATCATTCAAACAAAACCGAAAACTTATTCAATAAACAATATTTTATGTTATAAAATTAACATAAATCAAATTAGAATATCTACAAATTTACATCATAATACCTAAATTATCATCTATCTATTTGGTCACTACGATAAACTATAATTTTTTTGAATATATACTACTAAACTACAAGCTTCTCATTTTTTTTTTTACATTTTTGTTATAAAAATATCCTAAATATTACCATTACAAAAATTATCATGCTTTTTTTTTCTTTTTCTTTTTTTGTTTGGCAACAAGTCAATCAACGCTCCTGTATTCTTTACGTTCTATCATCATTAGTTAATGCATTTGAAGATGATGAAACTTAGTGAGATATTTTGACTTATTCTATAATACTATTAAAATCAATTTTTGGAAATACCAACAAAGTGCTGTTATGTAGTTTAAGAAATTATCTTATAATGTCACTCATAGAACCTAGAACTACACTAATCATGCAAATTATGGAATACAATATTTACCATTATAACAGATGACATAATTAATATTGAAATTACAAAAATAGAGAACTAGTAAGACAAAAAACACAAAGATGGAATTAAAGTTGACAAACACAGAGCCAAAATCTGGATCCATCGATCGCGTAAATAACGCGGGGCAACATACTGATGAAAAAGAACTGTATCAACAATAAACATAAAAACATATTAATTGATAAAAGGCTGCTCTGAGTCTCTGACACTCTCATGTATCGTTTCATATAATTCAGTTATACTAATAATTATTCTATATATTCTATAGATGCATTTTGATGGTTCTACAAGAACTTTATAATATTTTAGTAGCTTTCGTCAAAATATATATTTAGTATAAAACACGATAAACCAAATTTCTGTGTGGCTATTATCCGATGCAAACAGAGGTGTGACAGTTTCGAAAAGTTTTAGAATTGTTTTTTCCAATCACGCACAGAGTAAAATCAGAAAAAACGACGAATTTAAAGACAACATTGTATGTATTATTAAAATATTTTTGTCTATTGGAAATATAATATAAGTATATAACTATGTATAGTGGGATTCTTTATTAAATTCCCCGTTAAGAAAGCCGAGAAACTAGGGCTTTTGGCCCCGACCGATCACATGCATGGTCTCATTGATATGTTATTCTTACACATTTTATATATAACCATCAAAATATTCATTACTCCTAACTCCAATAATAGGCTCATTACCAACATCCTATAAAATAAAAACCGAAATACTAATATGTTTTCACTAATTTTAATTTTTTGATTCAGTTGATTTATCTTTGATCTAGTTTAGTATTATGTAATAAATTTAAATCTTACTCATCTCCAGTTAGAAAATTTTTGGTTATAGAACAAATCTTTTTGATCTAATTATTATTGACAAAAAATATAATAATCTGTCCTTAGAAGTACAAATTGAGATTATTGTCATTGTTCAATCAGATAAGCCCAAATATATGTATGCAATTTTGTATGACAATAAAAGCTAATCTTGAAAATACCTTGTAGAGAATATTTTTCAGTAAAACTATAATTTGTAATGTTGAAATACTTAATTGGTTGTTGAAGTATATAATCAGTCCACTCCAGCTGGAAAAGGAAATTCGTAAGAAGAGAAATGAATATAGACGATCTAAGATTTTAGTTATTTGATTGTATAATCAAAATAAAATAGATATGTATGGCTTATAGGTTCATAGGTTGGTATTGTAATTGGATGCGTTTGGTGATGGAACTGTAGATGAACGAACTTATTCACTTTGTGTCCCATCCACCAAATATTCCTTAGCCCCACTTCTCCTGCTCCCATCCCAGCAGCAGAAACTTATGTAACATATTATTATTTATTATGTATTTACCAATCTAAGATTGGACTTAACTCAATCGATTTTAAATATGTTTTTTGAATTTATCAAACTAATACCGTTCAAAGCTAAGCAAACTTACATTGTTAGAAGAACAAACTAATACCGTTCAAAGCTAAGCAAACGGTCACTAAATTTTGTAAAAATATACATTTACATTTACATTTTTAAACTTAATTTTGGAATATTAGTCTAAAACTAAATAATTGATAAAGTATAATAATAATTTTTTTGTCAACAATTATATTAACAAGAGCCGATCCAAAATTCAAGTTTTTGAATTCCTAACAAAATTATGTGGGACAAAATGATTCATTGTAGTCGAATTTTGGTGAGAAATACAGTAGAAATGAACATTTAACTAAAAACACACTCCCATTTATTAGCAATTTAACCGTTTTATTTGTAGTGAGTTATATTAAATTTAGATTTGAAGCTGACAATTTGTGTATATATTGTAAAATAAGAAAGAACTAAAAACTAATCCAAATAGAGTGACAAATACTTAGGAAATCTTCATATTTTGCCTTTCCATGTAAATTCTAATAGTCTTCACAAAACAATTCACATGAAAAAATAACGGTATTTTTTTTTTACTACAGACGAATCCGCCGGAAAAATAAAACAAACAAACAAATGTATAACAAATAACAATAAAGACCTCCTTAAGGTCTATCTCATTACCCACCAGTAATTTTCACAAGCTCAACTTAATTTTTTTAGTAATTTGTTTATTCTGTAATTAACACTAAATATCTATAACGTGCTCAAGTCTCGATCGTCGTAATTATTATTATTATTATTATCACCTGACCATCCAAAGAAATCATTGATTCCATGAGACGTCGTCGTTTCATTTTTCCCATCGCTTGCACAAGCTTGAGAAAGCAACATACTTAGAGAATCTCCTTCTAACTCTTCAAGATCTGCAAAGAAATCATCTGGTTGCTGCTGGTTATTACGATCATGAAGCTCTGGTCTATAAGGAGCAATTTGATTATCGTCATCGTCTTCTATGTTTTCCAATTCCATATCATCTTCTCGCTCATCTTTAACTGTGGAGGTTGAAAGAGGAGAAGGAGTGGTGGCTGAAGAAGGCAAGTAGGTTGTGTTTTGGGAGGAGCCAATGGTTGTGTTTGACGTTGAGGGTTTGGTGAAATTAGGGTTAGAGGAGGAAGAGGAGCGTGTGGAACCGGCGAGAGCATTGCGTTGGATCGGCCAAGGATGGTTATGTTCGGATGTATATGTAATAACCAACATGTTTGGGTCGGTTCGGCTCCTTTCCACTTGTTTTCTTGCTGAACATCCTTTTGAACTGCTGCATCTATAGTAACCCCTGAGAGTAAAACATCATAAGTAACCATAGAGATTAGTCACGGTTTGGTTGGTAGAAATTAACCAGTATGAATCATAAAGTTTCACCAAGATTGTCACTCTATATCAACTAAGTATGAATTGTGACTCCATCAACCTAATTTGTAAACAAAATGTTATATTCACGGGTAGATAAGATATATATGCATGGATCTAAATGTCACAATTATGTTTTTGGTAAACTGAGAGGTTCGGTTTCTAGGTAACCGCCGATTCAATCCGACCAATAGAGACTTCGCATCATCCACTACAACGGATCAGAATCTTTAACACTGAGAATCGACACATCATTATCTTTCGACCGTACATCCCCTTGGTGATCGAGGGAGTCTATGTAAATACCCCTCTCAAGAAGTGCATTTGAACCTGAGACCTCTTAGCCTTTCGGTACTAAGGAAGCTATTGGGCCATCATCACTTGGTTAATGTCTCAATTATTATCAAGAAAAATGTTGTTAATTTGTTACAACATACGAATATTGCAACAACTTTGCGTTAAAAAATGTGATCGTGAAGATAATTTAGTGTTCTGATATTCGTTTATAATGTTCTAATATTCGTTGATATAGATACTTTCACATTTTGGTATGGTAGTTTAGTGTAATACCTTGGAAAGGGAGAGCCTTTGATAGGTTTTTGGCCATATTTACGCCAAGCCCATAGATCAGACGGAACCACTTCTCCACTTGATCGGCTGTTCATAGCAGCCGGTGCTGGTATACACACCACTTTCTTTGCCTGACTCTTCCTGCATACAAGTTTATAAGTACAAACTTACACACGTGTGGTTTATGATCAATATACACGTGTGTATCTATATGAGTTGTGAAAGCTAAGTTTGGTAGTAGACATTATTATCAGTTGGGTTTGAAAATATTATGCAACTGAGTTATATGTTCTTTTAATCGTGACAGTTCATAGATTCTCTTGCATGTGTCTTCAGCCTCAAACCCTCCTTCCTCTAATGAATATAAGTATATAAGTGTGTATTATTGGTATATATGCATGCAACCGAATTTTACCGAATGTTAATAGTAATAGATGGTTTCCTATAAACCTAGCTACCAAGTGGCCTATATAGAAACCTAATTAACTTTACTCTATTTTTTGTATCATGAAAAAATAATAATAATAACTGAATAAAAGTAGTATATATTTTTATACATATAAATACTTCAAAATCCATCTTGGAAAATATTTAATCTATATTGTATAAGCTTAATTCAATGAAACATATGATTTAAGATCAAGCAAAAAACAAAATTTATACCTTCTTTTAAGGCCTAGATTTCGAGGAGAAGATATCTGAATCTGCGAGGAGAACGTGTTACCATCAACCAATAAACAGTTTCTAGGACTATTTGTATCAACGTTGATGATCCCTCTCGGAGAAGCTGCAGCGGCGGCGGCGACAACATGAGCCGCCATGGCCGGAGAGTTACAAGGAGAAGAATCTTGTATGATGTTGTTACTATGCGAGATCCGGATCCTAGGGAAAATACTGCATTGACTCTTTATATGATCCTCTTCATATACTTTAGGAACTAAGAAACCATTGTTGTTGTTGTTGTTGTTGTCTCCGACGGTGGAGAGATAGCCGGAGTTTGTGACGGCGTTTAGTTCTTGTTGGAGGAGAGGATTGTTCATGGAGACAAAAGGATCTCCAAAGGGATTCAAGTGAAGATCTGAGGAAGATTGTGGTGGATGAAGAACTGGCCAAATGTTTGAAGGTGTTTCTGGTGACACGTGCCCTCCAATTCCTCGTACGACATCTGTTAAGTCTCCTTGAAAATTTTCCATGTCCAAAAGCTCAGAGACACTGCACATAATCTATTTAATAACTATGACGATGAATACTGTGACTTGGTATATATATCTATACGACTATAGGAAAGAATATGATGGTTTTAGTATGTTGTTTGTGAGTATTTTCTTGGGAAAATAAGTGATTTTCCTGAGAAAGGTTGATGATGAAGAGAGAGACGCTGACTTTTCGTGATGAGAATAACATCTTCTTCTTCTTCTACATGTTGATGAGAGAGATAAGAGAGATTTCATAGTAAATATAATAATGACAGATAATAATATTTTAATCATGGACGGAAATATAAGTTAGAATAAGTGAGAGATACTCTAATTATTTATTCATATCGATTAACGGATCAATAGGCCAAGTCTTTGTACTTTTTTTGTTTAAATTATCTTTTTTGAGTTTACTTCAATTTGTGAAGTTCTATTATTATATTTGCTTCTTCATTACTCGCCGCTAATAATTCGTCACAATACAAGTAAGATATTGGGATTTCAAATTAATAAATGATTATTTTTTTCTGTCCGCAAGAAGAATAAAAAAGATTTATATTATTAAAAAAATAGTGAGAAACAATGAGCAGATAATTATTTTTATTTTGTTGTTTTGAAAAGTGAACTTATTTGTATAAAATTTAAATTAAACTAATTATGTAGGAACTTAGCTATTGGGCCGGCCAGTTGTGGCCCAGTATTGACAAAAAAAATTTTAAACTAATTATATTCTATTTTGTTTTTATTCTAATATACAATTGGTTTAACGGTAAGGATTTTTGTTTTTCAAAACAACGAAACGAAGTAATTGCCACTTTGAAAACAAAAACATTTGTATGAAATTTAAATTATACAAATCATACTTTAAAATAAAAAACAAAATAAAGTATTATTAGTTTAGTTTAAATTTTATACATAGATTTTTAATTTTCAAAATAACAAAAAACAAAAGCAATGTACTAACGGAATTTAAATAAAAAGACCTCTCATTATCTTCTAATTTAGATTAAGGTTTCTTGTCTTGACATAGTTTTCATGACAAAGATCAGTCCTAAACAAATTTGGTTATTCATGTAAGAAGAGCATCAATATAAAAATAATACGTGTATACATATATCTAACCTATAATTAAAGGAAAATAATAATAATAATAATAATAATAATAATCGGAATACGTTTCTCTGTGAACCAATAAGAATCCGCCACAGAACGTTATGACTAATAGTTTTATTTTGGTTGAATAGTTCAATATGTTTGTCAGAGATACTGATGCATGATGATATGCAACATCTCATGTACATTTATTTTAGGATATTACTTGTGTTATTTAATATTGATGTTCTTGGAGAAAAATAAATGTTCGATCCAAAAATATAGATAATCGAAGGTAACGAATTTTTCTAAAACTAAAAAATACTGCAATTCATTTTGTTTTTCAATTTTTATTATATAGAAATTTATTATGTTATATGGTATAATATTGTTTCTAAAAACCGAAGGTTTGTATATTAATGATTGCATGTACGATTCAATTTTGATTCATACAATAATTTTCTGTTCTAATTGAATTATATTTTAGTTTTGAAATTTTTTCATGTTGCATTTTTAGTAGAAATTGGCTTCTAAGACTAATCATTTGAATATATATATATATATATATATATATATATATATATATATATGATTTTTCACGTTGCATATATAATTAGGTTATCTGACTAAACACCCTCACATTATTTGTAGAAAAGAGATTCAACTTTTATTTCTTTATATCTCTCTTGCTTCTTTTTCTTCCATCTTTGTTTCACTTTTTAAAACTTAAATAACTACATCATCGCTCAAAAAACATATCATTCAGTTAAATTATCTGTAATTTAGCAAATGTATATATAAGGTAGAGAATTCGAATCTTACTTTATTCCAGTTAAAAAATCTTAAATTACAAATTAAGTCTTATCGATCTAATGGTTATTTGTTGACAAAAAAAAATTTTATCATCGAAAAACAAAGAAAATAAAAAATTAATTTATATTTTTTCTAATGAACGCAACTTACTACACCAAATGAAAACATGAGCCAATGATATATATGATTTTGTAAAAGAAACTTATGATAACATGTTATATCTTCGACCAAAAGAAATAAATAACCTGTTATATCAATACAGAAGACTAAGTAAATGAGTCGAAAGTATATTAAACGTAGACGAAGCATATCAATATTTTCAGTGGGATAACATAAGAAACTATATAGCTATGATGTGAATCTTTTGGTCGACTTCATGATGAACACTTATACCCACGTTCGTGCATTTCAACTTCATCGACACTTTTAAAATAGTCCACTTACAAATGAAACACACATATTCTTGAAGATTATAAAATAAAACATTCAATTTTTAAATATAATTAAATAATTTGAGTGGAGGGTCTCTAGTTCGTTTATTAGATGACAATTCTCATGCAAGTAAAAAAGAAACACATGATATATTGAGTTTGATTGCTTAACTTTAAAGTTTAAACGGCGTTGATTTGCAAACGATATATCCACCGATCAGTATTTAGTTTGAAATCAACGTTGAAACGCGTGTTGGAAAATAATGTTTCAAACGATTATTTAAGCTTTATTTAATTATGGACGTTTAAAAATTCATTTTCAAACATACTTATTTATGAAAGTTTCACAAACAACCGTTGATTAAAATTTATTAACAACGATCGTTTTAATGAGTTAAAATTAATAATAAACCCAATAATAAAATTTCCTCCATAATTTCTATATCGTAAGAAAAGTTTCTCATACAAATCAAAGTTCATATATTATTTTTTCTTATTTCTGTTATCTTTTATATATTTGTTTTGATATAAGAATGTTAAACTATATGTTATTGCATAATTTTTAGAATAGTTCCTTAAATCAGATACTCTATTTATTTCTATTTAGTTGTGTTTTTGAATTTTTTTATATTAGTTAATATTTTTAGATTTCTATACAAAATTTATTATATTTTTAGTGTTTTTAACTATTTACATTCTGTAAACTGATTTATGATTGGCTAGATTGTTTTAGAATTTGTAATAAAGTAAAAGAATAAATGATTTCTTAGTCGGTGTGAAAACCTAAAATAAATTATAAAAAATGAAAGGAGTATATTGTAATATCACAAATCAACATTAATCAAATAATATTCGTTTCGAATGATTTAATCAAAATATTAAATGAATTTTAGCCCAAATAAAAATAACTATATATTAGACAAAAATCAACAAATGACACATTAAAAATATAAATAATTAATAATAAAAATTAAACAATATATAATACAATAAATTATGTACCAAGCAAAAAACGAGTGGAGCTTGTTCCGAAGAAGATATATACATTCGACAAGGTACACATATAATGTTATGCCTACGCACTAACTTTCAATAATTATTAAATTTGGTAGTAATAATCCGAAAACATTGAGAATACTGTACGCTTGTTATCTGTGTAAACTGATGAGGCTTTTTAGTTTCGAATGGTAATTAAGGATGTAATTAAGCATGTAACCATCTTTAAACACGTGTGCATAAATATTGCCTTTACGTGAAATCTATCATTACCCTTTAAGTACTCCCCAAGTTCGTTCATTACTAAAAAATCCTACTCACACTCTTTACTTCATCAATCTTATTTTGTCGGTTAACTTATTAAATATTTGGTGAAAAATATAAAGTTGATCTTTCAAAAGATTTGTTGGTTTTATTATACGCTTTTTTTTATATCTATATAACTTATGTTATGAAATATCAGTAATCCTTTTATAAAAAGTGTTACTTCACAAGGCCTCAAATTATGTCTTTAAAGTGATAAAAAAACCAATCGAAATAACATAACCATATAAGAAAGCTGATATCTTTTTCAATAATAGGAAATCAAGTTGGTGTACATAAGAAAAAAAATCAAGCCAATTCCCTAGCTATAACATTGAGGGCTAGCAAATCTACTATATGACTACGCCCATAGTAGAATATTTTAAAAAAAGATAATTTATTGAAAAGATTTACAAGTCTCGCAAAATCTTCAGACATATTGATACACTAAATTAATTTTATCGACTAGCATATATTTTTAAAACAAGATAATTGTTTCCATTCCGAATTTTTCTCGATCTGGTAATAGATGATCTAGCTAAAAAATTTGATATCAAAAATTCAATTTTTTTCCACTATAATAGATAAACTAAAAGAGATTCTAGGATGAACTTTGACAAGTCTCGACCCGTTTCTATAGGATTATCGAACAAAAAAAACAAAACAAAAAGAAATAGACATCGACTTTTAACATGCAAGAACAACTACAATTTTTATTTGCATCACATGGATTTAAATCTTAAACTACAGTATGAATAATACTAATTTACTTTCCAGGCGTTAACTACAAACTATTGTTTTAACAAGGAAGTTAAATTACGGATAAGTCTTGTTACCAAACCTTGAATATTATATACACTAGCCAAACACGTAGGTGTAATTGTCTTTATTATGTGTACCAGTGAATTAGTTGTCGTACTTGATAAGTTAATCCTTTCAGCTCATGATTGATAACCAGAGAATTCTCTACCTCCGGTCACGGATTATTCTACTTCTCAGTTTGAGGGTGTTAGTTTCACCCGGTTATACTTTTTAATGGGTCACAAATTATAGATTAATATGCTTTCTACTATATTTAATTATGGATGGTAATGGTTGACCACAAAAAAACTTGCATTCGGATCTAAAAGCCATATTATTATGTGTCTGCAGCAGCTGAAGTAATCTAAGATGCTTAGATGTCATAGTTTGTGTCTCCCTCGTCTTTGTATAAAAAGTCAAAGATGATTTTTTTTTGTATAATGGCTTTTCGTCCAACTTTTAGAGAAAAAATTTGAGTTTTGATATCTAGAAAATTTATATAGAAAACACTATTACCGGTACCAGTCCACATGTATTTGGAAAAAAAAGAATATTTATATTATATATGTATAACTGTTTAAAAAAAAGATATATATAAAAATATAAAAATATAATTAAGTGTGTTCTTTGTAGTAAGCTTAAATGGAAATTTTTTTGATATTGACAATCTTAATAAAGAGAATCATCATTTTCAGAGAAAGTGAATCTGTGTTTTCAAGTCATCGTCCATAAATCCGTCTTCGAAAATATTGTGCAAGAATTCCTTATGTCGTATGAAAGACTTGATTCAATGTTATGATTAGGTTTTATCTTGAGATTGTTATCTTCTCATCCTCTTTGTTATGTAAGATTGAATGCATCTTTTGTTCTCCATATAATTTAATATAATTATTGGATGTTTGTAATCTTTCAAATTCAATATTAATGGGATGTAAGAAAAAATATATATATAAAGAAACAAAACAAAAAAGTAAAGAGTTCTGAATCATAATGATTGGTAAAAAAATTTAAAAAAAAACACAGATCTATGAGATTATCAATACGAGAAAAAAACTTAACGGTAAAGAGAAACAAAAAATGTAATTAAGAAGATGAGTTTTTGATCTGTCTTTTTCATTTTGTCAGATAGCTTCCTTCTTCTTTATTCATTATGTCAGTACGTTCCAATTCCATTACATAACTATTACTTTCACTCTCTTTTGATTTTTTTTCCATTGTCTGTTAAAATTATGAATAAAGTGTTTTTATTCGGATTGACAATTCGAGAAAAGTTGAAGACAACAGTTCAATGGAAAAAAAAGAGACGATTTGACTAGTTTTGGATGTTTTCTATAAATTCCATAAAAAATGTGTTCATCCATCACCACTTGAGCTCAAATCTCAGAACAAATATTCAATTTCAATTCAACATATTGTTAATATACTCAAGGCAAGCCCAAAGCCACACTTATGTACAAAGTATTTTTCACTCTCTCTTTCTCTTTAATAATAATAAAAAGAACTTACAAGGTTAGATAATTGAGGATCATAAAGACATTATAGTGTTATGTTTGCGTTTTTTCTTAGACCTATAAAGTTTTCCTATATGCATTTTTGCTATATTATTATCTTTTGGATGTTCACTATTTTACATTACATAGTATATCAATTAAAAGACCGAAAATTTTGCCATCGAAAGAAAATGACTACCTTCGTTTAGTTTTTCTTGGTTCGTTTCTTAATTCACTTTTAGATTCTTTCTTTGATCATCTCCGGTAATTACTGTACGATTGATTCGGATGTGAAAATGGTGATCCAGAGGAGCCTCTAGATCCCTGAGAGGAATTAGGTGAATCAAGCAAATCTTCTAAGGCTTGATTCTCTGGAGTAGTACTCGGTGTTTCTGCGATAAACAAAGTTTTTTCAATAATAAACAAAAAAAGCTAAAACCAAAGTTTTGAGACAAAGTTGAAGTTTGGCAAAGTCTCAAGTCCTTTTTACCGAACAGTGTCTTGAGAGATGGTTTCTTCGCTGTCTTGCTCTTTCGCTTCAGTTCCGCTGTGTAAGAACGAGTTCAATTTAAAACAATAATGAGTGTTGTTATAATCTCGAATAACTAAAAATGCTGAAATTTAATCATGCGAAGAATAGGAAGAGAAGTTACTGACCCATGCCTGAGATATGATGTTCATCAACGATCTCAAGATTTTTGAATGTATAACCAAAAAAATTTACATCTTTGGATGTGATCATCTGCAAACAGGTTTACAAATAACTAGTAAGAAACTAAGAATGGTAGATAACTAGACCTAATGTACACGAGACGAGACGAAGAGAAATTTATAAACCTTTCTCCAAGGGCCAGAGTTTGAGGAAGTTTGGCAAGTAGATGGCACCTGGAAATTTAGATGTTAATCGACATTCGCAAAGACAATAAAGCATAAAAAACATATAAAGTTGAAAGAAGTAGATGGTACTGAAAAAAACCTCGTCAAACTTTTCAAAGTTTTGGGTATCAAGTTCATGCTTCACTTGTGGTAAATATGGAGCATTTGACTCATATAACCGTTCCCATTCGATTCCTCTAAACCAAGGGTGTGCCTTTTAATTGGAAACAAATCAGACATTTAACGTGAGGAAGCCATTAAAAACTTAAGCTTTATGTTTTGAAAGCAAAGAGAATGATGTTTTTGAGTACTTTGATTTCATGAACTCCTTTGGTTCCAAGCCTCTGTTCCACATTGCAGAGGAGTCTTCGGATGAGATCTTTTACCTCGATGGAGAGCTTAGCTTCATCAGGGAACTTCAAACAGGTTTTCCAGTTTACAATCTGCAAAGAGGAACTGAGCAATTGTTTCATAAATATTATACTAGTCACACGTAATAGGGATAGGTCTTGGATAATGGACCCAGGTGAATTCTGCGAAGAGAGAAGAGCATCATACCCATAAAACAGGTTACCAATACATGGCTCAAAGCATATACACTAGTAGTCTGATTAAATCATAGGCTAATTTTGAGGTTATTAATCAGTATTGATGAAAATTCTTATATCGAATTGGGTAATGATGTACAAGGACATTTAAGCCAATATATGCATACCTTTCTACATGTTGCCAAAGGCTCTTCCGAATAGAATGGAGGAAACCCCACAAGCATCTCAAACATAATTGCTCCAAGGGACCACCTATTTCAATACATGTTAGGATACAAACTGAATATGTTATTTGTACAATGTCAAACACAAAAGTCTGGTTCACTAACCAGTCGCACTCCATTCCATAACCTTTCTTCAGCAACACCTCAGGGGCAATGTAATCGGGAGTACCTACTGTGGAAAAAGCCTGAACGATATATTGAAGAGCCATCATTATAACCAAGGACTACTAGCAGAGAGTCATATAGATAAAAAGAATAGGAAACCTCCAAAGACACTAAGGCACCATAGACATTTTACATTTTCAATCAAAGGGGTTATATCATTTCTCTCTCTCAAGTAATAGGAAATCATGGCCTTTGATTTCATTCTAGTTGGAAAAGAATGTTTCTTTATGGAATAGGAAGAACTTCAGATGGAACAGAGCAGAATCCGCGGCGAGATAAAGATAAGTGAATCAAGTCCATACCAGGGTCCTTCTATTTTGTTGCCAATGTAAAAGCTGTTCCTGCTGAGTTCGCCTAGGTGCAGAAGGAGGCTTGGAGAGTCTATCATGTTCTGTTGCATGCTTTGTATTCCTGTCAACAAGCTCCGCTTTAAAGTCTGGAAAATTTTTGCTTTCCAGAGACTTGCTCAATCCAAAATCCGAAAGCTTGATATAGCCGTTGCGAGTGATCAATAAATTATCAGGCTTTATGTCCCTATAAAATCAGGGGAAGAAACTGAACTTAGATTATCACCACGTATCAACTGAAAGCTAATCCACAAGCACCGTAGGAAAAGATAAAGGCAAAAGGAAGCAAAAGTACAAAATTAACTACAAAGATTCAACATTATAAGAATTTGGGTCTAGTGAATGTCAGGTCACAGTGAAAAAATGGAGTAATGGAAAAAAGAACAATCTGAAAAGCTTCAAAACCTGTGGACGTAATTATGCTTATGGATTGACTCAATAGCCAAGATTGTCTGTGCAACATAAAATCGAGTCTCATCTTCCCGTAAAGTATCCTTTCGCATCAGTAGTGTCATCATATCACCTCCAGGGAGGTATTCCATAATAAGATACAAATGTTCATCATCTTGGAAGGAGTAGCAAAGCTTGACGATGAAAGGACTATCCACTTCCGCAAGCACATTTCTTTCAGCTTTAACATGTTCCACCTGGTATTTACGGCATATAAAGGGAGTTAGTGTATTATCTTAATCAAAACTGAACTCATGGATTTGTAAAAAATACTATCAGTAGGTGCATTACCTGCCCTCTGCGAAGCATCTCAGATTTCTTTAGTTTTTTCATTGCATACACATTGCCAGTAGATTTTTCTCTACAAATTCTCACCTGAAAAGAAATGACATCTTATATTTATACTCCATATAAATTACAAACGGAAGCTTTGGTTCATAGAGACAGAAGAAAAGCTAGTTACTAGAAGCTGGTAAGGTAGACGAAGAAAAAAAATAACAGAAAGAAAGTGAAAATTTTAAATGCATGACTATGTTAAAAGATCAGTGAAAGGACCAAGACATTAGCTAAGCTAACAGGAAAGAAGTGAGAGATAATAGAGGCACCACAAAAGGGCGTGACATATACCTCCCCGAAAGCACCCCGTCCAATGATGCTCAGCAGTTCAAAGTCATCAACCCCCATTTTCTGTCTTTGTAAACGCCTATACTCCAGTTCCTTTTTCTCAAAATTCTTTACTATGTTTATCTTGTCTTCAACGGGAACATCAGCATTAGCTAGGTTTTGTTCCAAGATGCTCCGACTGTACTCAAGAGCGAGCTCATATTAGAAGGTTCAATCTAAACCAATGACGGATTAATTCCTGAATCAGACCGTGTAGAGCACACTCCAGAAAAAAAGTGTTTGAATACAGCAAAAAACTTAAAAAAGAAAACGAGTCTGAAGATTCATTTCTAACAAATCAAAGCACAAGAGTACATATTGGTGTCAAAGAAAAAATAAACGCACCGCTCTTTTCTTTCCTGAAGACTCTTCTTCTGAGCTTTATAATGATTCTCGATATATTGCTTTGCTGCTGCAACTTTCTGTTTTGTAGCATTTGATGGTAAATCATTCATAGGAGGTCTGCCAATATTCTTTACATTTCCTTCTTGTCCTTTTTTAGTAGGGCTGGATTTATCGGGTTTTTGCTGCCTAATCTGAAACCAGCTCCTTGTAGGTTCCGTTGCCATTTCAAGCCAATATAAAAACTCAATGTAGATCACAGTATTATGCACTTCATGACAACTGCAGAAAAAAAAAATGGATTACTACGATTTCCGATGCCTAAATAACTAGAAATCTAATCTTAGATGCTTCATAAGTAAATCAAATCATGGTGCTGTACATAGATAGAATGATATGCAGTTCCAATTGATATCAAATTCTTACTCTACAACGAAGGTCAACATCGAAACTGGCAAATTCCGAAAACAACACAAACTTCCACTTCAAGTTTATTTGATCTCAATAAACTAAGGCATACTTCACACGAATCGACTCTAATCACTAAGTTCTGGATTCTGGATTACGCATGCACATAGATAATCACCAAATTTCGATTCAAACTTCTTATCAATCATCATGAAAAGAAAAAATCTCAACAAAGTTAAGATACGAAATGTTCAAAATCAAATTCCAAACAAGATACGAACATCTAAAACTACAGGCGAGATTGGAGAAGAAAACGAAAAGTCAAACTATCCCAAAGAGAAAGTACAAGTCGATCTGAGAAGATCACAAATTCTCCGAGAAAGAGCAAAGAAACTTACATTTAACAACAATCAGAGATTTCTATTTTAGCTTGCTCGAATTCGAACTCTTGCTTACACGCATTCACTTAAAAATGGAAAGAAAAGAACAAAATTTATTTATATTTAATAAGAAGATCTCAAAAAGGAGAGCAAAACGGATTACGTACTAACGTTTTAGGTAATGGGCATTTTGGTCAATAGTAATTCAATCTGGAAACAGTAAACGCCGTTAAAGTTACTGTTACGGTGACTGGATGGCTGATAAATACCGATACCGGTAAACTAATATTTTTACTATTTCCCGATAGTAACCGGTTCTTTGATGGGGAAGCTAAATGACACGTGTCAGTGGCTTGTTGGGTTTGTTTGTCGACCAAAACGTGACAGCACGATTAAACGGAGTGGTTTTCAACGAGATATTGACGTCAGGATTGGAACAACTCCCGCCCGGATTGGATAAAAACGCGTTTTATTGGTAAGACAAGATCGTCACCGTTCTAATGTAGGACACGTGTCGTGGATGTAAACTGGGTCACTGAAAAGCCCATTAAGTAATAGAACGGAGTCCATTGGGCCGAAATTAGACAATTGTAGGTGTAGATTCAACAATCGAAAGTATGGGGGTCTTTATACACAGCTTGTTTAATTTAAGGAGTCATATTTGGAAGATTTGCGAACTTCATTTTTGTTCTCTATTTTGGAGTTAGACGCGGATCTGTGAGATCTAGAGGAAGAAGAAGAAGAAGAAGAAGAAGAAGAAGAAGGGAAAAGAAGAAGCAAGACAATGGCATCCATGGCTGGACCAGATCACCTCTTTAACCTGAGAAACAATTTTTACTTGGGTGCTTATCAAGCTGCGATCAACAACAGCGAGATCCCTAATCTTTCACAGGAGGATATGATCGAGCGAGACTGTCTCGTTCATCGCGCTTATATCGCTCTTGGTAGCTATCAGGTTTGCCTCTGTCTCAAGTTTTCGATTGGATTTCATTTCTCCTGATCATTTGTAATTAACTTTTTTGTTTTTTTGTTTTTCAAAATTTTGTCTTTCTCAGCTTGTCATCAGTGAGATCGACGAAGCAGCGGCTACTCCTCTGCAGGCAGTGAAACTTCTTGCTTTGTATTTGTCGAGTCCTGAAAATAAGGTAATTAAGGAGATCTTTGAGATGTTTTTATTCATGTTGTGCAACGTTTATTTACGAAATTTCGGATAACTTTGGTACATTCTAGAATAGTTTTCAATTGTATGGCTTTAGGAATCCGAACTTGAATTTCCATGTGTAGCTTATGTTTGTGATTTGCGTTGTTTGAATACATATTAATTTCTATGAGTTTGGTTAGGAATCAACCATTTCTAGCTTGAGGGAATGGTTGGCAGATCCAACCGTAGGATACAATGCGATTATTCGGTTGATTGCTGGTACTATATTTATGCATGAGGAAAACTATAGTGAGGCTCTGAAGCACACCCATTCTGGAGGAACCATGGATTTGTGAGCTTTTCAATACGTTCTGTTCAAGTGCTGTAAATTTTATCTGAGTAACTGTTCTGATGAACGTGATAATTGATTATTGATCCTGCAATGTTAGGCATGCTTTGAACGTCCAGATATTTATAAAGATGCACAGATCAGATTACGCAGAGAAACAGCTGAGAGTTATGCAACAGATTGATGAAGACCACACACTTACTCAACTCGCGAGCGCATGGTTGAACCTGGCAGTAGTATGATATGAATATCTATTTCTTTTTGCATCTAGTTTAGAGAAGATTGTTAATGTGTTTCTTAATATGAAAAATGTTTTGTATGATCCCAGGGGGGTTCCAAGATACAGGAAGCTTATCTAATCTTCCAGGATTTCTCTGAGAAGTACCCAATGACAAGCCTGATCTTGAACGGCAAGGCAGTTTGCTGCATGCATATGAGTAATTTTGAAGAAGCTGAGACTCTGCTGCTTGAAGCACTCAACAAGGTGAGTAATGAACCTATTCTGTTTTACCTAAAATCGTTATCATCACAATTCATTCACATTCTCCACTCTCCTTACTCCAAATTTTTAACTTTTCAACTTATCGGCTTATTGTAAAATGAATTAAATTTTAAAACATAGATGTTTGTGCTCCTTACAGGATGCTAAAGACCCAGAAACTCTTGCAAACTTGGTTGTATGCAGTCTTCATGTTGGAAAATCATCTTCTCGTTACTTAAGGTAGAAATCTATATATGACCGTAAGCAATTTTTGCAGATTGATGCATGAGTAAGTTTGACTTATTCCTCCAATTCCAATTCTTGTTGCAGCCAGCTGAAACTTTCACATCCAGAACACGTACTTGTGAAGCGAGCAGCATTAGCTGAAGATAACTTCGAGAGAGCTCTTCAATCTGCCGCCTGAAATACCTCACTATCCATGCAATCGATTTGCTTTACAATCGACCAGATGAACATCATACTCTTGCCAACAGTATCTTGAGATTATCAGTATATGAACAGTTTTTTTTTTCGTTTTTCCATCGGATATGTTGCATGTTACTTTGATTTATCACTGAGTTTTTGTTATTATTAAGTTTAGAATCAAACAGAGCTTAAGATCTTGTTCCTTACAATCTTGTCTATCAGCATATAAGAAAGAAGCATAACTGATGAGACGAAGCCAGGCTTATGGAAACGAAGCATTAACAAAAGTGTACAACGAAGCTTCGATCCAAATTTTGCGAACAAAACAAAGGGCCAAGGAAGCTATATAAGTATATATTATTAAGACTAATAAATAAATATTGTAAGAGAGGTACATAAAATAATGAATGGCTGCTTACTACAAGAACCTAAGGCCATTACAAAATGAATATCAATCAAAAATCTCATCATGTGATCTCATTTTATAATATCTTAAAATTATATTTATATATATAGAACATCATATCCTACGCATCTTCTCAGATTCCATCTGGAATCAAAATCTTCATCCATCATCAAAGGACTGAACAAAGTTAGTAAACCGAGACCGATGAGGTTGAGCCATAGCCATTACGGTGCAGCTTCTGCCATCTCCAAGCAGTCGCAAGACTCTCTTTGAGATTAGTGTGCTTAGCTGTCCAATTAAGTTCCTTTTTAATCTTGCTTGGGTCACTGTAAACCTCAGCATAATCACCTGCACGTCTCGGCAAGTAATCGATCTTAATCTCAACACCAGTAGCTTTCTTGCAAGCCTCAACGAACTCTTTCACCGAACTACCTACTCTCCACAAACAATTGAAAAGACAAGTTCTCTTAATCTCTTTGCTAAGTAAAAGCAAGAGTTTTCTTTAGCATTGATTTCGAGCCAGAGTGGATACCTTTCCCGGTGCCAACATTGTAGATTCCGACTTTGCGGGGTTTAGCTTTTTGGAGAGCTTTAACATGAGCATCAACCAAATCAGTGACATCAATGTAATCCCGTACGCAAGTTCCATCAGAGGTTTTGTAGTCTGTTCCTTTGATCTGCAGATAAACCAAAGGGAAAAAAAAAACAAATCAACAATAAGTGGTCTCGATTAAAGAAGATCTATGATTAAAGAAGAATAAAAGGTTATAGCCACGTAATGTAACAAGTAGAGTAATTTAACCTTTGCTTTTAATAAAGCAAATCAACAATAAGCTGTCTCAATTATGTATTTTTCTCACAGCTGTAAACTTATGAGCTTTTTTTTGCAGACATTTTTGAACATGATCTACAAAAATAATTAATAATCTGAAACTGATGAAAGAATGAGATACTGCCAATCTATGATGCTGTAGAGAGAATAAAAGTTGACACTGACAAGAACTGACATAAAGCTCAGAAGAAAATCCATTGAACTTCAGACAAAAGTTCATGAATTGAAGAATGTAAGTACCTGTAGGCCAGGCATGATGCCACGTGCAGCATCAAAGCAAGCACCAGAGATTCGTCCATGTTCTCTCAGCTCAGGCCTTGGGGCTTCACCCAATCTTCCCTCTGGATCAGACCCAATCACATTGAAATATCTGAAAATTGGTTGCAATATAACCTCATCAATTACAGGGGAAGTGAGAAAACATACACAAAACCACTAGATAGAACACAGAAGAGCTAGCAATAAAACTAACCTTAAGATCATAACTGCCATATCTGAATTTTTCGAGAAATCCAAAATGATATCCTCTGCCATCTTCTTGGCCTTACCATATGGATTGATTGGCACCTGAAATGACCGTGTTTACGTGTTAGAGCGCACAGAAAGGACCCATGGGCTATCAAAAACAGTTTGACAATCGAAATTAGTTTCACCTGCGGAGTTGTTTCTGTAATCGGCATAGTATCAGGCTCCCCATACGTTGCACACGTGCTTGAATATATCAAAGTCTTCACTTTATTAGCAGCCATTGTCTCTAATACTACCAAAGTGTTCGATGTAATATTGTGATAGTACCTGTAATTGACACAGAGTTACTTCTTTAAAATCTGAAAACGGGAAAACAAAAACCCATGTACTTCCCAAGGTAAAATAGCTCAGTATAAGTATACTCACTTAAGAGGAAATTGTGTGCTTTCCCCAACATATGCAACAGCGGCAAAATGCATCACAGCGTCAAAGGCGTTCTCTGAGAATATCTTATTGACAGCCTTTGCATCTCCAAGATCAGCATAAATAAATTGAAGCCTTCCAGGTTCCGGAAACAAATCTTGCAAAATCTTGACTGCACCAAGATTCCCGCGTGATAGATTATCCTGTCAAACCAGAAGAGGTTTACAAAAGAAGACTTATATGCTGAACAAAATAAATATATCCATGTAAGCCAAAGAAGTTACCACAATGGTCACTCGGTATGAATCCTTTAGAAGCCTGAGAGCTGCATGTGAACCGATATACCCAGCACCACCAGTGACTAGAACATGTGTTACCCCTGGCTCATGTAGAGAAAACTGCAAAAGTAAACACAGAACAACAAAAGTGAAGAAACCATTCAGAAACTTGAGCAATGTTTCGCCCGGAACATGCTTCTTTCTCATAACGATAAGTGAATATCAAAACGAAATTGAAAAGTCAAGCACATGACAGTGAGGAGTAATACCACACTCGGAGTATTGAATGTTGGAGATTGCTTGAGCATGAAAATGCATAAGGCTGTAAGAGAAGCAGTCAAAAGAATCTTTCCCATGTAATTGTTTTTCTTCTTTGGGTCTGCATAATCCAGACCTACATTCCCAACATCACCAAAATTTGTTAATCGTATCCACATCTAAAACCCCACAAAACTTCACACTTTGAAGCTCCAACACCCCCCCCCCCCCCCCAAAAACTTCAATTTCAAGCAACCAACCTAAAGTTTCAAGCTAAATTCTCAAAACACACGCAAAATTTCGAATTTTAAGAAAGGTAATTGAAAATTTAAAAACATTCATCCTAGATAGCCATTTTTCACAGAAATCAATGGAAAGAAACAAGAGATTTCTTACCTCCAAGAGACATAGATCTGTTTTGTCTCCCTTGGTTTCGTGCTCGACCAAAATTTAACATATTGATTCACTTCAACAACAAAAGGTGCAAGTCGATCAGCAACGCCCTAAGATAGCTGCAAAAGACCAAACTTGATTTTATTTTCTAACAAAGCCTCCAAACACTTTGAAAAACTCAGAATTAAATTGTCTGTAAAAACAACTTTAGCTACAGAACTTAGACAGAAAAATCACGAGAGTTAAATTAGCATTGATGAGACCTGGGAAAAGAAAAACCAAATGATGACAAAATTTTCGAGAAACAGAAGGAAAATTTCCGAAATTTACTGAGTTACATAGCAACGTAAAGATCCGGCGGAAGAAAAAACTCAAATTTCAAAGATATCAAGGGTTTCTTTTTTGAATTAAAACACTTCGGTTAAATATAAATAAACCCCAGATTGGGAAAGCCTTGTCGGAGCAATGTCGGTCCCATGAAAAATGACAATGCAGAAAAATCAGAAAAAAAAAATTATAAGAAAATGAAATAAGACTAACCCAAATAGATTAAAGTGTAAAGATCCTTGATTTCATCAAACTAGAAAACCTTAGAAACGAGAGAGATGAAGATGATGTGAAGAATACTCAGAAGCAGAAACGGAAAGAGGAAAGAAAACGCAATCGCTATGCATAAATCAACAATTATAAGAAACGCCAAAACCTAATAAGGGCAGAGAAACGGACCTGGAGAAAAAAACAAAAAAACGAGCATTAATGGCTGCTCACGTGTACTCCAACAGCAGCAACGGGACTTGTGTGGTTCTGTGTGCAGAAATGAAACCAGACGAACCAACCAGAATTCGAGGAGAAACCACCCAAAGATGATCAAAAGCGTGAAGAAAAAAGAAAGTAGAGAGAAAAGGTTGGAATTTTGATATGGGTTTATGATAAAGATTCAATTTTTTCACTTTAAAATGAAATTGAGAGAGAGAAAGCGACGAAACGTACGATGAGGAAAGAGAGTAGTGGGCACTTTCCGGTGGCGGTGATAAGAGAGAGAAACGGCGGAATTTTCTCGGTTAGAAGATGCAGAAAACAAAATAAATAAAGGAGGAATTTTCGTAACAATAATAATAAGATAAAAATATATTTGACTTTTTGTCAGCTTTTTTTCTTTTAGATTCTTTTGCAAAGAGCATGACACGTAGCAAGAATGATGGCATGACAGGTGTTCACTTTTCATAGTAACAAATTTCGACCAAAATATACCAAAATTGACAATTAATCGCGTTTTTTATAAAAAAGATATTATGTGTATTGAGCTATAGATACTATATGACCATCGGCAATGGATGTTCTCACCATAATTTCTCATCCAAAAAATAACAATAAAATATTAAATATTAATATTTTATTTAAAAAGTTTTTCAATAAAAATGAAAGAATTTCTCATTTAAAATATATTATATATTGTGGGTGAGAGTTCCAAAAATTTTGAGAAACTCATTAAATAAATAAATATTATATATTATTTTAAATTTTGTAGAAGAAACTTTTACAATAGATTTTCATTATAGATAGTTCTAAAGATCTCTTTTTGTTGCTTAGAAGAAGCCATTATGCTGTTTATGTAACTTTTCTTTTCAACTACAAATGCAATTCAATATTTTTTTTAAAAACCATGAAGTTCGAATTGAAACTTTTTCTCTATAGATCCGGAAGCATCTTTTAAATATTTTATTTTGAAATAGTTGTTTCTCTCGTACAAACTAAAATTTAAACTAGTGATTTTTTAATCCATTTATTTAACGTATTACCCGTAGAGCTAACTCGACATGCCTATAAGATTTGGGTCTTGTGTATATAGTAATTTAATTTGTCGTCGACTAATAAACTTTTGAGTCATTACAACATATTTGTACATCAATTCTTAATATACTAAAAAAAAAAAATTAAAACGTTTTAACATATGGATTATTATTATTGTAACTTTGCTCACGCCTCACTATTCATATAATTATTTGATCACTTAATATTGTAAATTATCTTTTCTTATCACATTGAAAAGTAAGGGAATATTTTTTCCTAACATTCTGAATACAAGAACAATTAATTAGCACTCTTTTATGTTTTCTAAATTGGCTAAAGATAGGTGGACTAGTAGTAGTGATACTGTTTTTACAAATCTTCAACGGAATTCATCTTTCCTACTATAAATGGAAAAATAATAATTTAAGTATGAGTTTTGGGTTGTGATAGCTGATATTGTTGATTAAGTTGTTACATAAAAAAATATCTTGCATACCATTTGCTGTAAGTCCAATCTTTTGGTAAGATTTATTTCTCTGTTAAGAGGGTTTTGATGAATTCAAAGAAATCCCGAGACTTTATAATACATTTTCCACCATATTTGAATAAGCCATAATTTTTGGGGTCAAAAGTTGAGTTAAGCACATTATTACATTGTAATCTAATATCACCCTGTAAAGAAGAAGAGGAGACATCAAAATTTGGTAGATAGGTTCATACTTTATGATCTGGACGTATATGAAGACAACATCACGTTTAAAGTTGTGATTCAAAAGTCATGTTGGTTTTACCAAAATATATATATCTAAAAATTGAATATGTAATCATTTATGTTTGCGAGGAGTTTTCTGGCAAATCAAATGGAAGAAAAAGATTTACATACAGCTTAAAAGTTCTAAATGTCTAGATTTCAAATCCAAATTTGGAGTCGGAGTTAATTCAATAATCCATTTGCAATTTAACAGTTCCGTCTTGGTTTCAACAAAGCTAAGATGAAAATGTGAATCGTGGACATGTAATTTCATATCTCGTTTGAGATATGTTCGATTATCTGATATATGTTCAGAAAACATAATGCGTACATCAAATAGAATTCACCATTTGCATGTACACATTATAGTTTTTTTTTTGTTTGGTAAAAGGTTTTAATATTAAATATAAGTAGTACACATTATAGTTGAGCTTATATCAATTATATAAACGATCGGTGGGATCGATTACAATTCCTTAATTAAATCTTTCTAGTATATTTTTAGTATTCAAATGCCCATATTCTTCAGCCAACTTAAACTATTTTCGTTAATAAAAAATAGAGGTAATGATATGGGGAAGAGCTTTATTTGGAAAAGCATGACGAGCCAATACAACTTCTGCACTTGTTAGGCTACCATAACTGTGCGTGGAGACCAATATAATTGTTTTTGAATTTAAAACAATAAAACCTACTATAATTGCGTGATAGAGATATATTTATTGCCTTACAAAGAAAAAAAAGAGAGCAGAAGATCAAAAAAAAACAACAGAAAATGTAATGTAGATGTCAGAGTGGGTCCACATAAAAGCATGATATAAAGCCACGTATGTCCTTGTATTGGTGTCTTTTAAATACCTGAAACGACAATCGTACGAAGCGAACTGGCCCCCACGTTTAGGTAAACTATGGTAAATGCTCTGTCTCTTTCTCTCTCGCCTTCTATTGTCGGTCACATAACCTTTTTTTTGGTAAAGAGTTTTCATTAATTTAAATAGAATTTACATATGGAAAATAACAGCATTACAACGCCTAACAAGAAAAAAAAACCTAAACCCAAATTAAACAATAGACCTAATAGATCAAGCCTAATCTACTAAAAGACCCAACTCTTACCAAAATCCTAGCTGCAGTTTGAGGTAAGAGAAAAGCATCGTCAGCAGCTGTCGAAGGAGAGGATCCGCCGAAAAAAAGAGAGGCTGAGAGACAAGATGCAAAACCCACTGTCTTTTGCTGTTATAGACACATCCAAATACCAATCTGCGAGAACCTGAGAACAGAGAAAACGAAACCAGAGAACAGAGGAAGAGAAGAACCAATCCACCTGTTTGAAATCGGTTCAAGACCCATCACCCGTCCTCAAGTGCGATGAGCTTGCTAAAACAGCTGAGCGGGAGATGACGACACCACCAGAGATCCCTTTCAAGACCCACCACCCGTCTACGAGTGCGATGAGCTTACTCATCGAACTACCGCGAAACTTACACTATAAGAAAACACATCAAAAACCTACGGAATAATGGCCGTCGGTTATGCTGTAGGTTCAAAACTGACGGCAGAACCTACCGTTAGTGACCGAAAATACTTCCCGTCATATGCCGTCGGTTGGACCGATGAAATATAGACTGTGGGTTACCGTAGGTTAAGTTCAACCGACGATAACCGACGGTAATTTCAATTAATTATTATTTATTAAAATAAATTTTATATTAACCGATGATAACCGGCCGTATAATAAATTTAATTTTTTTTTTAAATAAACCATAATATAAACCGACGGGAACTTAAATTAATCATAAGGCGGGAACCAATTGGCGAGAAAATTTTGGGGATGGTTTATTTTCCCCCGTAAATCCGTAGGTTCCCATCGGTTGAACCGACGGCAACCGACGGGAATTAAATATCCGCGAAAATTAAATATTTATATTTATTATTAGTTAATAGAAAAATAAATAAAAAATAATATCCCGTAAGTTTCCGTCGGTTGAACCGACGGAAATTAAATATTTATATTTATTATTAGTTAATAAAAATTAAAAAAAATAAAATAAATAATATCCCGTCGGTTCAACCGATGAAAACCGACGGGAATTAAATATCCGCAGAAAATAAATATTTATATTTATTATAGATAACTCCCTTCTTCCTTCTTCTTCCTTCCTCTTCTCTTCTCTTCTCTTCCACCATTTTCTCTCAAAAATCAACCGGCAAAACTCTGGGTTTTGGACCCAATACTCCTCACATCCTCCACAATCCATATCTCATAACCAAATCAATGTAAGTTTCTTCAATTTTGGAAATTTTTAAGTTTTCAAAAAAAAAAAATTTTGGCTAAATTTCGCAATAGGTGGATAGAAACTGCTAGATTAGGGGAATATATGTTAGATTCTTGAGCGAAATCATTGTTTGCATGTCGATTTCGCATTTGTTTATGGATTTTTGGATTTGAGATTTTTTTTTACGAAGAACAGTTTTTTTTTTCAAGAACAAGTTTTTTTTTTTTTTAAGAACACAATTTTGGATAGTTTATATAGTTATAATGATATTTAAATATATATAAACATATCCTTTTGGTGATTTATACTACGTGTATAGATATATAAGTATATATAAATATATATTTGTAGTAATATCTCATAAACAATTATATATGTAATGTACATAAAATATGTATATATATTTTATTTTTTACTAAGTATTTAGGTATATATGATATATAATTATATGTATATATAATATATAATTATATAAGTTAACATACATATCATATATAAATTAGTTATACAAACTATAGATCAAAATAATTATGTATATTTATATTATAATTTTTAATTATAAAATAATTATTTCTTTACATTTTAATATATTATTAATTATATTAAATATTATTACAATTTTTTTTTATATATTATATATTATTCGTCGGTTCCCGTCGGTCCAAACCTACGGAAACCTACGGGATAGAACCTACGGAAACCTACGGGATTGAACCTACGGTAACCTACGGGATCGAACCTATGGTAACCGACCGGAATTAACCGACAGCATAACCGACGGAAGATTTTGTCGGTTACCGTTGGTTATAACCGACAGGAACCGGATAACCGACGAGTCATGTTCGACGAACTATATTCGTCGGTTCCCGTCGGATATAGCTCATAACCGACGGCAACCTACGGGATTAGCCGTCCGTTATGCCCTTGTTTTCTTGTAGTGTTACTCTGCTCTTACCAACTGCCAGAAGAAGAGAGCAAACCCTAGACGAGGGTTCGTTAGAGGAGAAGCTAAAAGCTCATGTAGCTATCAAACCGAAGCCATCGTCGGATTGCGTCCTCACCAACCTCCACAAACGAGCGATGCAACTTTCATCGAGATTCAAAACCTGCCAAATAGAGGAGATGAGGGAAGGATCAAAAAGACCAAAGTAGAAAAGCTAAGGAAAGCGGGAACAAAGAAAAAAGAAAAAGAAAATAAAAAAGAGTGAGGCTCTCTCTCCGGAGACCAGCAACGACCGTTGGAGATTGGGGAGAGAAGAGAAAAAAAAATAACTATGGCTTTTCTTTTTTTTAGAAAGAAAGACTAGAGAGAAAAACTAGGAAAAGATCTATATCAACTTCCATAACTTTCAATTCAGATTCTCACCAGTTCTATTTCGTTACTCTACACATTTTTTTTCCATATAATAAAAGAGATACGGTGGGCTTGATTGGTAAACCATACACCATCTATGCGTTTTTACTAAATCATATGTTTTTCAAGAATCTTAAATTTTTACCATTCAAGTTTACATATATTTTCTAAAATTCAAAATATTTTTAAAAAAACAAGAAACACTTACATTTGAATTTTCGAAATAACTAATCCACAACAAAAATTCATATAACACTAAAATCTACCACGACATCAAAAAAATCTATAGCTTACAACAAAAATACAAAAGCTGAAGTTCTTACCAATTAAACTTTATTTCTCGGCTATTTATTAATTACTATCACCTTTATTATAAAAATAGGTTATAGAATTTGATGCTTGGTGCTTGATGATTTATTGATATTTACCCCACTTGCTAAACATGCTCAAATCACATTCAAATTACTTGGTATCACTTTATATTATTATATTACACTTTTTTAAAAACCATACGAATTCAAAATCTTTGACTCCGGTACCTAGAACAAGCCATTAATGATATTATGTTTTAAGGCATAAATCACTCCACCTAATTGTACTTGAACTTATTTAGTTTTTATACGGTTAGTTACTATGAATCAGTCTTAAAATATCACACTCGTTATGCGTGCAATATGTAATTCAAAAGAAATTGGATCTAATTACTTCGTAGTTTCTATACTTATTACTATTAAAAGAAGATGTGTATATATGGAAGTAATATGTCCATTTACGTGTGTTTGACTTCATTACATTAGACACATTTGCAATCACATTGTTTAAGAAGCAAAGCGACCGACGACTACTTGCATGTTGACTTTTTCTTAGATCGTGTTTCCACCATACATGGTACATTCCCCTTTGTATAATTTTAATTTTTTCATCTTCAAATTATTAAATATAACTAGTTCCTTACGTCGCGGCATGTAATTTTGATAAAATCTAGTAATTTCTTAATGTCTCCTTCCTCGAAGTACCTTGTTTTGGCTTTTGGGTGGCTTAAGATACGACGCACTTTTTCCTTTTTAGTCTTCTTCACATTCCAACAAAACATAAATCAATTTTGAATTTAATTTGTTTTGTTGATTTACATTACTTAAAGAGGAAAAAGAATTCCACTTTCTAGTTTTTGAGAAATCACAGAATTGACTTTTAAAGTTAGATTCGCAATAACTTACAATATTTGTGTTCTGTTCTTCAGAAACTCTTTACAAGAACTCAATAAATTCCCCAACACTGAATCCGAATACTCATTTCTTCTAGCACCTACGCGTCTGTTCACATCGTCCATTAACCTCAAAACTGTATCTTTCTCGAACCGGGACAAGATCTTGGACCATGTTGACGTTGAAAAAGCCTGTAACTCGGTCTCTTCGATGTGGTCATTAAGATCAGCAAGAGATGATATCGCTGACATATGATCGCCTTTCTCGAGTTTCCTGATGAATCTTTCTTTTATTAGAGGTGATGGCGGAATTCTCTTACTCCGTCTCAAGTGTTCCCATGTTGCTTCCATCACCTCTTCCTGATCACAGACACACACATACGAGAGATTGTTCATATGAGATAATAACATTAGATATCTGATCAAAAGTTTCAATCGTCTCATTTTTGTTTGTTTACCTTTCCTGCTCTGCTAGCTTCAAGTACCATTTTGAGATGGCGTTTCGTATTGAAATGGTATCCGTGATGCAACATTTCCCGATATGCATAACCGAAATCATCCCACTTTTGTTGTTCTGCGTAAGCGTCTAGCATTGTGTTGAATGTGTACGTGTCTGGCAACACTCTTGATTCGAAATCTGAACTGCTTTTAATATGGTTTCCGTCTTCTGACATCTTCTGGAAAAGTTCTTTGGCTTCTTCAAACAACCCGCCTTGTAGATACGCTTTTAGCATTATATTGTACGTGACTAGATTTGGGTTGCAGACCTCCTTCATTTGATCGAAGATGTAAGCTGCGTTCTTAATGTTTCCCGAGTCGAGGCATGCTTGGATCAAGCCGGTGTAAGTCACCACGAGAGGTTTATTTGCAACTCTACATATCTTCTTAAGCTGACAATACATGGTATGATCAAGATCAGTCCTTTAGATCATATTCTCGATAAGCTAAATGACTACTGGATTTACAAATTTTACCATATTGAGCCCTTCATTACACCTTCCTGCGCTACAAAGACAGCGAGCAAGGTCGTAGTAAAGAGCTGCTGATCCAACAATACCACGGCTTTCCATATCCTCAACCGTCTGTATGGCCTCATCCGGTTTACCTTCTTTCCACAGAGTATTAACGAGAACTGATCACAGGTGGATGGTTACACTTGAGTGGAGAGAACAAACATCAACAGTTTAAAGAAATATGAAAAAGAGTTCATAAAAAACCTCTATATGCTTGAGCATTAGGGATAGAAGATTTCTGCATCTTCCTGAAGAATTCATGAACGAGATTGTATTTCTCACATGCAAGCATCACCTGCTTACACAAATACAAATCTCCCACTCAACCACGTTGATATGCAACATTAATGGTTATGAGAAGTGAGATATTTCACCTCCATAACGAGGCCATAGGTGACAGGAGAAGGTTTTTGCCCTCGTTGCTTCAACTGTTGCAATACCCAGAATGCTCCTTCCCACTGCTTCCGTTGAACACATGCGTTGAGAACCTGTGGTGAATAGATACCCAGTACGCAATATGACGTCACTGTATGTTTCCTGTAAAAAGTGTAGGCTATACTATCGTCATAAGAATGAGACATTTATAAATTACTGACCGCATTGTAAACAACAGCGTCTGGTTCAAGCCGGGGGTCCCATTTCTGAAGTGTCGTTGGCTTGAACTTCTTTTTAGGTGGAGATCGCATTGTGTCAATCACATGGAAGAGTTCCTTGATATGCCCAGCTTGTCCAAGTGTGACTGCAATTGAACGGTATGCTACCATATCCGGATATGATGAAATTTGTAGCTGATGAAGAAAGCAAAATGAATAACTTGAATTACATCAAAAGCAACAAGGACAAATACCGCCATGGGATAAGTGTTTTACCAGCATTGCATGGAATACATTGAGAGCTTCCACAGGCCTCCTTGACTTACCAAGAACGTTTAGTGCGGTTGTATAGATGATTCTGAATCCAAATTGGTATTTTATTTTTGTCAGCACTACGTATTTAAAACAGATTCTAGACTTCTATAACTGAAGTCAAACAGGTTCTAAATGCAACATATCCACAGCTCAATTTTGAAATAGTCAGTAAAATATATTACCTTAGCTTGTTCGATTTGTAACGCTCTTGCCTTTGAAGCCACTCGATGACTTGCAGAACTCGTCTCCAGTTTCCTAGTTTCCCTAGAAAGTGGATCACTCTCATTACAGTGTAATCCGTGTATCTGATTTTTGCACTCCGGATCGCCTTGGAAAACAGCCATTCAGGCATATTGATGTCTGCACCATTCAACCTAGCGAAATAAACTTCGTTAACATAAAATTCAGCTGAATTCGATAATAATTTCATGACAAATCTCACCCCCAAATTTCATCTGCACTAACACATAACTAAATCATTTTTTCATTATCACCTCATAAGTTCTTCTATGTAATCTAAGAACTTGAATCAAATCTAGAAAACAACATAAATACATACACTTTAGCTAACTTCTCGATTCTGTCTTCCATTTCCATTCGTGAAGTTGCTGGCTTGTCTACTACGTCACTGGACTCGTCGGAAAATCTAAAGGCAGGACTTTCCATGTCAAACAAGCTATCATCATCATCTTTTTTAGCACCCATTGTCCTAGTTCTACTCAACTTGCTACTTCTGATAGCATGCCTCTCGTTGGCTAGTCTCTCGATTCGCCTTTCTTCGGCAAGGAGATCCAACCCATCTCCTTTGGAACCTCTCTCAATTCCTTTTGACGTGTCAGAGAAACGCTGATACCTAACCATCTCCTGCTTCGGATTCCTTCTCCTAAAACTCTCATCTTCTGGCACAGTCACTGAGGAATCACCACTCTCAGTCCATCTTACATCTCTGGCTGTTCTCTGAAACGGACTGTCTTCAACAACAAGATCCAATTCATCCAATTTGGAATATCTCTCAACCCCTCTCGTTGTATCAGAGAAAGGGTGATCCTTTACCATCTCCTTCTTCACGTATCTTCTCCTAAAGTTGTCATCTTGTGGTGCAGTCACTGAATATTCATCACTCTTACTCCATTTCACATCTTTAGTTTCTCTCTGAATTCCACTTTCTCCATTCCTCCTGAAACCTCTTTCATTATGTTTATCGCTTACAGTCTCCTGCCTAGAGTATCTCCTCCTAAAAGTTTCTTCTTTTTGCCCATCAATCTTCACATCTTTTACCTCCCTCCTCAATTCTAATTGCTTCGAGGAGATAACACCTTCCGAATCACCACTATCACCATTTCCACTTCTACCAGCATCGTCCTCATCTTTCAATCTGTCAAATTTCTTTTTATTACGCGCTGTTTTAACGGATTCCATGATTTGCAGGTATTGATCAAAGTTGGGTTTGAATTCAATACCTCCATCACCCGATGTTTTCAAACCCACCTCCTTTGTGTTCAAATTCAAGCAGAACATTACCTTTGTCTTTGATTTCTTCGAATTCAGACGAATGACTCGTCGGTAATTATAGTACGGCTGAGGAAACACAGTTTTCCAGTAAAATCTCCGAGTGTCATCTACATACGATCCGTTTACGAAGGCATTCGTCGAAATCATCACCGCCATTTTGCTCTTAACTCTTTTTAGTTCGAAATTGCCAGAGAGATTTTAGAGGTTTGAAATCACCCCTATCGCGACTATCGTCACAGTCTGACGTGGTTAGACGAAGAAAAACTACTTGACGTTTCCTTACAATCTAAATTAACGTGGCGTAGTTTTATTTATTAAAAAACAGGAAGTTGTCTACAGAGCATACGTAGCCCAACTATTATTGCGCCAAAGCTCCGTGATTTAAGCCAATAAGCCCAATTCCCACAGTAACCTTATCGGAGCTTCTGAGTTCTGTAATTCAGGGTTTTTTATTTGTCGGAGCTCTGAAAACCGGCAAAAATGTCGATTTCAGAGTGCTCGAAGAGACTTAAGTTCATATACAGGAAGAAACTTTTTGTAGCTTATCGTTTGATATATAAATGGTGAAAATCTCATTTTTACTTAATCAACAGCAGATTAAGATCTCAGAAGCAACTAAAGGTTACAGTGGATCTCCTCTCTCTGTGATTTACCCTTTAAATCTTTTCTTCTATTGTCACTCCAAATTAGGTTGTTTTTTCATCTGTTGCCTCTTATTGAAATTAGTGAAGCTATGCACGAAGAATTTAAAAGTTTATGACTTTGCGTGTAAGGACTAAAGTGCAAGTCTTTGTTCCTTGTACATTTTATTACCTGTTGTATATGGAAAAATACGAACTTACTCACTTTAGTCACTGTTTTTTTGACAACACAAGTAAGTTTGTAGATTTTAATGGTGAATCCAGCATGCATATGCATTCTCCAATTCAATGAGGAAACAAGAAAGGGATTTTGAGTTAACTGGTTTAGTTGTATTACCGGATTATCAGGTTAGTTCTACACCATAAAAGAAGAGACTTTTTGGTAATGGTATGAGTTGAAACCAACTCAGAAGATCATGGAATCCATTATGTTCTTGCTAAAAAGGACCTTCAACGGTTAAATTACAATGATGTAAAGCGATTCTATTAAGTCATGACTCGTGTTAATTGAAATGCTAAAGCAGATTAAAAAGTATCAGGGACCTACTTCTTGAGATGAGGTAATAATCATTGCTTAATAGCCTCTTTTTCATCTCATGTGTTTCTAGAATAAAGCACATCGTATTCTTCTAGTCTATGAATTTCATGACGAAAAGTTGAAATCTTTGGTTTCTTTGTTCATATACAGCCAGAGATACACAATTTGGCCTTGCCTAGTCTGGATAATCCGTTACGGTGTGATCTGTTTTTGGTGAAGTGTAGCTGAAAATGGTCAAAGAAGAGTCACGGATGCTATTAAGGAGAGAACAAATAAAAGCGACTTCTCAAAGAATCTTACCGTTGGAAAATAGACAAAACATCACCTAAAAGACAAATAAAGAGTTTAAAGTTGTGAAAGACTTGAAAATGGTTTTTGCATATGAACAATTCAACACTCTTGAGCAGAAGATCAAAATGCAACATTTTGATTACTGTAAAAACCCAATAAAAAGTGGGGTTTTTTTTCTTTCCGAAATACGATATGATATTAATAAAATGAGAAGAGAGTGATCAGTTACATGCTTCTACACTGAAATAAAAGCCTAACTTCAACGGGGGAGAAATGAAGAGCCAAAAGACTGTTGATTTGCCGAAATGAAACTTAAAAGGATACTAAGTAGACTAGGACATAACAAACAGAGGAAGAAAATTAAAAGGTCTTGTGGGACTTGAATGAGGAGTCGTCTTCAAAGTCAGGGTAACGCTTCCGTTTAATTTCCCTGTTGAGAGCCACCTGGATGTCTTGTTGGGCCGAGTTAGTTGTCAGATACAGTTTGAGATTAGCAGAGAAGTGGTTTTCAGTTGGATTTTGAGATAGAGTGTCTTGAATCGTCGCATCCACAGTTACCAAACCGTCAACTCGATCAACAACATATCTGCTAAAGAAAGGAACCTCACCTTGTTGAGTAGCTGTAGAAGTTGAAGGAGATTGTTGAGTATGTTGATTCGTTGAAACATTGCTGTCAGGAGGAGTCTCTAAGCTCTGTTCTGGATTGGTTGGAGCCATGTAGTAATCCGAAGGAGGAGGAATGAAGGTGCATGATGTTGTAGCGTGAGTAAACTTTTGACAGTTGAGACAAAAAATTTTGATCGATTCGTAATGAAAGAAGACTTGCACTCTATCACCATTTTGAAGAACTTGAGTTTGGAGTTGGTGTTAATACGGACTTTTGCTCTTACCAAAGCAACACGAGTTAGGAAAGTTTCTTGCACATCAATCTCCATGACTTCGCCGAGAGTTCGTGCAATCAGATGAATGGTTGAGTCTGAAGCGTATTGAAGAGGGAGTTCGTGTATTTGAATCCAAACCAGCACTGATGAGAGAAAGTTGGCATCTGGTTTATCTTCCCAACACTGGATCGCCACTAAAACCATTGTAAGAGATTGGCTGGTTATGTAGTACCGCAAGTAAATCTACCTAAGTTCTGAACATGAACTGAACAAAGTCCCGATCAATCACACGGCCATGGACCCTTGTTTCCATTCCCCATTCGCGAGGAAGTTCTTCAGCCATCTCCAAAGGATTTTGTTCGGCTAGATTTAGGGGTTTAGCGCAAGGCTGAGTCTGCTCCTAAATGAAATTGGCCTAAAACGCTCCAAAACTTATGAGCCATCTTTGCAGGTTTGAGAAAATGGACGTTCTGTCACTTGCTGTTGCAGAGCAGGTAATTATAGAGCTGATAGAAGTGGAGTAATCATTACCAAAGTCCATGTGTTCCTTGATGAGAGGAGGTGTTTGTCGGAATAAGAGCTGACCAATGCATGTCGAGAAACTTGGACACTCCCGCCGCCAAAATCTTTTTTGGAAGTGGAGTTGGATTGCGTGCCTTGCCACATGGAAGCTAATCACTTGGAAGACAAAACGTTTGTATTTAAAAAGCAATGATTACCTATGATATTGAGTTTGAGTAGATAGAAAGTGAAGGAAAAGAGGGGGAAAGTAAAATAAACGGTCGTGTAGGTTATATAGTGGCAAAGGGTTTAATCGTGGTGAAAACATTAATGATGTAATGATATGAATTAATGTAGAAAAAAACAGTGTAGTAAAACATAGTGGTGATAGTGAATGTATACGAGGTAGTTATTGGGGTTAAATGAAAGGGGAATCTGAATATGATAAATGCTATTTGGATAAGATTAGGTGGGTATGCGGACCCAGAAAATTATTTTACCGGGTTCAGAGTATATATTAAAAAATAATAAATTATATTTCATAAAAAAATAAACTAACTATCCCATAAAATAATAAGAAGTAAAATGTGATATAGAAAGCCAATAATAATAAACAAATTTACAAAACCACTATGCGATACTTTATATTCTGAAATCTCTTCATCATAAACTCATTTGTAATAGACTCGAACAAATATTTATCGACAAAATAAACTAAGCAATCAAAAATTGATCTCTAATCTGATTGCGTCGTTTTGTCTTCATAATCTGTATTGCTGAAAAAATCTCTCAAAAGTTGCAGTAGCAACACATAATATCAAAACCAACTTCAAAAGCCTAAATACAATTAGATTAATTTCAATTGGGTAGATATAATATTGTGTTTCTTGATTAAAAAGAAAATTTTCTATAAAAAATGAATATATAATTCGTTAAAAAATGAAAAGAATTGTGAGTGACGAAGATTTTGGGTTCTTATTGGGTCATAAATTTTTAAACAAGTTAAAGTTATTGGACTTTAATTACATTAATGAGTGTCAAAATAAAATAAAAAGAATCTTAAGGTAAAAAATGCACATATGTGTGAATGAAGCTCTATATATAAAAAATAAAATTCGCCGAATTGCTCTCAGTCTGGTGGTTAGGATGATCCAGCTAAAGACTTGGCATATGGTTCGATTTCTACCTGCTAAATTATGGTAACTTAAAAAAGATTATTGGAGATGAACTTTAGGCTATGATACGGTCTTGTCAATCCAATGTTGATAAAAAAAAAAAAAATTTACAAATTTTGGGGGGTTCAATTGAACCCCGTACTTATAACGTGGGTCCGCCTTTGGTAATATGATGATATAATTGGTAATCATTGCTGATTATATAGGAGAGCGTTGGAGGGTTTCACCTGTGTGTGATTAGTCCATAAATCTCTTCATAAATGTCTTGTCCATTCTGGAAGTCCCTTGCAATGTAGTCATTAAACCTTCCTTCTAGTGAGACACTTTTAGTTATTGTCATTGCAACCTTGTTGTGGTGTGACTTAATATGTTGAAAGGAGATAACTTGGAACTCACTTAATCTTTGTTGAATGGGCTTGATCCATACCTGCAATCTGGGCCAGAGATGTGGTTTTTCTAACATCGAAAGTATTGATGCAGAGTCGATAAAAGTATCCACAGATGTTATTTGTAGTTGAAACATACTTGTTAGTACCCAATATAGGCCTTTTAGCTCCAGTGTGAGCTTATAGTTGGCTTGAGAAAAGGTGTGACGAGCATGTAAATAAGAGAAGTCGTTTATGTTTTCTGGTATCCAAGCTCCTCCATGTAGACTCTGTGATCTTCTCCAGGATGTTTGCCAGAAGATTCTGTGGTGTTTCATTGTATTTCCACCATAGTTAATCGTTCTCATTTGTACCTTTTTCTGTTTAGAGGTAAGGTGTAGACCAGTATTCAGCTAATGCCTTATTTTTGAGTCTTCTTGGCTATCATTTACCACCAACCTTAAGTCTTGTGTTAATCCTTGTAAAACTGTCGCATTCCTATTCTTCCAAATGCTCCATAGTATCCAAGGGAACATTTTGCGCGTCTCTGTTAGGATCTGAGGGTTTCTGGCTGTATTGAGGAGATATGAGACGTTGGCAGTTAAGGACATGGGAAAGAAACCATTTGGTGGTGTCAGAAAATTTGAGAGGCATCATATTTGAGTAGCAGGAATGTAGAGGAAAATCATATGATTAACTGTTTCACTTCCCATTCCATAGATGGTGCAAATGTCATCATCAATGATGGTTCTATTCTTTAGCTGAGCCTTAACCGCTAAAGCCCCAGAAAGAGCTATCCAAAGAAAAATTAGGATCTGAGGTGGAGCATAAATCTCCCAGAGTTTCTTTTTAGAGTCATTTCATGATCAACCTGAGGAAAATGGAGCGAGTTTCCAAATCTTGCCAAATGGGTGCTTAGCCAGTAGCCACTTTTCACAGTATATGTCCCAGAGAGGTTGTAATGCCATAGATGAACGAGATGAGGATTGTTTGATCTCCAATCTTAACACATGTATCAATGAAATTTGGAGAAGCCTGAAGAATATTCATGTCTTCCTTATTTTTCTAAAAGAGTGCCAAACCACCACTTAACCCTACAAGTTCTATAATAAAGGAGAAGCTATATACCATCCATTGTTGAACTGATTGTACATACTCTGTATTATTCTTAGTCTCCATATTTACGAATTTCCTTTAGA
Source organism: Lepidium didymum (assembly GCA_963920545.1). Classification (NCBI taxonomy): domain Eukaryota; kingdom Viridiplantae; phylum Streptophyta; class Magnoliopsida; order Brassicales; family Brassicaceae; genus Lepidium; species Lepidium didymum. The sequence goes on along the minus strand of OY986992.1, from coordinate 19,535,583 downwards.
CGTTGAATTGTCAAGATGCTCCTCAGTCCTTGACAATTCCAACTGACTACACTCATTGTGTTTCGGGTGACTTAAGGGAAGTCACCTGACCATGGATAGTAGAGTGTTGTGTGATTCCGCTTGCTTCTCCTTGTAATGAAAGGGTAATCTGTTTTTTTCTGAGGTTTTTTTTCCTTGGGAAGAGGGAAACCTTCATATGCTTCCTGTTTGTGCTTGTCAGTCTGTATGTTAGATGCTGAAGGTGAGCTCGTAAGTCTTTTGAGGGAGTAGGTTTTTATCACCGCTTTGCCTTGTTGTGCTAAGTTCTTATGTGGTGTCGCAGATGGGTGGATGACTAGGGCCTTGGATGCGTTATCATATTGTTGAGTTGGACTTGTTGTTGTCAAAATTGCTGTTATGTGTAGTGTTTTGCTAACCAAGTCTTGTGTATTTTCAGAATGTTCAAGACTTAAAACATTGTTCTGTTCCGTAGCGTGTTGTTTAGGCAATGATGACTGACTGGTTCCTGCATTTGGTGAGATAATATCCAGCTCCTTACCAGGGAATTTTGATGTAGATAACTTATTCAAAGTCTCAGGTGGAGAGCTGTCACTATCAGTTTTCTGTATCAGTGTTTGATGATTTGGCTTTTGTAAGGTGATGTTATCATCCAAGGGAGTGGTCGATTTGGTCTGTTTATTTATCAGCTTATGTAATTCCGAGTCTTCTACTGTGGGCTCTGAATTATCAAGTGGGTCAATGTGGTTCCTGATGGCGATTTCATCACTCTGTATAGGAGAGGTTGGGGGAGAAACCGTTGTGAGCCAAGGGCAATGTGTTTGTTCATGAGTTACTCGATGACAATTGTAGCATGATTTCCTGATCCGCTCAAATTCAAAGTTGATTTTGATAACTTTACATTCAGGAAATCGAAAGCTCTACTTTGTTGGAGTGGATCATTGATGTCATAAAGTATCTTGACTCTAATATATTCATGCAATTGAGTGCGATTCGGATCATAGTGAACCTCCAGGAATTCACCAAGGGTTGTGGCCACTGCTGTAAAGAGATCTAAAGTATGGTGTTTGGCTGGGATATTGGACATGCGAACCCATAGTGGAAATGCGTCCAAGGTTTGGATGTCTTGATCATCGTCTTTCCGAGAGACAATAATCCCCCAGAGTCTTAAGATTCCTCCGATGGAAAACGAAATTGGAAATAGTCTTTAGACAGGATTGTACCTATTATCTTGTTTTGCATGCGTCAGATTCTTGGCATTGTCAACATCATTTTTGCCATGATTTGATGCTTTGGGTTCATCAATCTCCCGATTAGGATGAATTGGTCCGGTTTGCATTAGAGTAGGTTCCAGTAACATCATATCAATGAGAGCATCATCGAAAATTGACATGAATTGTAATGCTTCTGGAAGTGGAGAATCCATCCCACTGCTTAAACTTTTGTCCGAGTAGCGTGGGATTGGTGGTATGTAGTTATATTCGAGAAACATAATTAACTGTAAATGTGATCAACAACAATAAAGAGGAAATGAGAGGGTAGCGTGATGTGGATGAAAGATGGATTTGCATGTGTTTAGAATTGAGATCTGTTTGTTGAGAAGGAAAAGTTAATTGGAATAGTTGAATGAGATCAGGATGATCAATCTATGAGATGATCAGATGAATTGGTTGGAGGCTATTCGGAATCAAACGAGTCGATCCGAAGGTGTATCTCCCTGCGCTCTAAAAACAAGAAGAGTAAAAAAAAAAAGTGGGGATTTGGAATTTGTTTTCTCCTACTTATTTGTGCTAAATCAATGTGCTTCTAATATAGTTTACATATAATAACCCATAAGAAAGATAATTATAGAATGGGCCAAAAATGAAATAAAAGACACCAGAGATGCATTAAAAATTTAAAAGGCATAAACACTTGGAAACAATAGGAAACTACAAGTGAGAAGAAGATAAAAGTCTTCCACCGATCTTTGCATTAATAAAACATTTCAGAAACCGAGAACACTTTTTCTTCTTCCTTCTCACCCAAAAGTACCCTGAGACCATTGCACTCTAAAACCCTTCTAAAACTATCTCTCTCTTCCTCTGTCCTTTCTCATTCTCCTTAACTGCGTCTGTGATACTCTACTCTACTCTCATGGAGCTTTAATGGGTCTCTGCAATTTCCATTTTTTTTACCGTCTTCTTCTGAGAATTCTAGCTGAAGAATCATGGAGGAGTCTTCTCTTTTGCGTTTAGTGTTTCTGTTCTGTTTGGTTTCGTCCTCTGTGTTTTGTTTAGAAGACACTAACCAAAACGCTACTGTTTCTTCTGCTGTTTACATTGTTACTCTCAAGGACCGTCCATCTGCTCATTTTGCCGGCAGAGAATCGAGTGGCTTCAGACTTGGCCTTTCCGCTACTTCATCCCAAATTTACAGAACATTGTATGTAAAAAAAGTTAACTTCTCTCTATTTTTTCTTCCAAGTTTTAATCTTTATCCAGGGTTTGATTTCGTTTATTATTATTTCGTGGAATTGCTGTTGATTTTGCCGGGAGTTTTTTTTTCTTTGGTCTTTTCAGTCTACATCGTCTAACAGTTGTTGAAATTCGTCAATTTTGGGTCCCAGATTACTTGTCGGTTTGTCGTTTGGTCTTTTCCTGAAACTATTAAGGGATATTCAGTCTCAAAGCCGAAACCTTGATGTTGTTAAACGAAACTAATAGAGTAATGTCTGAAGAATATTTGTGCTTCATGCTCCAAGTGTGATCTTAATCTCTTTGTTCATACATTTAGGAACCGAAGCGCTTCTATTATTAGAGTTCACGATTCGTTGTTGAGAAAAGTGTTGAGGAAGGAGAATTATCGAAAGCTGTACAGTTACCATTATCTCATCAATGGGTTTTCCGCGATTATCACCCGAGAACAGGTACTCACAATTTCTTAGAATATGTCTAAATGTAAGTGTTTATTCATTGTCTTGATTTCTGAACTCATGAGGTCAAAATTGGTTTTCCCTTAGGCTGATAGACTGGCGGCTAGAGAGGAAGTGGAGAATGTGGTTCTGGATTTTCCGGTTAAGAAAGCAACCACTCACACACCGCAGTTCTTAGGTTTGCCATGTGGAGCGTGGCTCCATGATGGAGGCTCTGAATATGCAGGGGAAGGAGTTGTTATAGGGTTTATTGATACTGGAATTGATCCCACTCATCCTAGTTTTAGTGACAAAATCCCGGGGCATTCATATTCTGTCCCTCCTCGGTTTACTGGTGTCTGTGAAGTTACCAGTGGTTTCCCGCCTGGTTCTTGCAATAGGAAGCTCATTGGAGCACGCCATTTTGCTGAGTCGGCTCTCAGTAGAGGAGTCTTGAATTCATCTCATGACGATGCTTCGCCTTTTGATGGTGATGGGCATGGCACGTAAGTGTATAACACACTCGATACTGATTAACTTATTCACCAACGAATGGGTGATTCTGATTTTGGTTGCTTTCTTCAGGCACACAGCTTCTGTTGCAGCTGGGAATCACGGTATCCCCGTAGTAGTTGCCGGTCATCACTTTGGAAATGCTAGCGGGATGGCTCCTCGTGCTCAGTAAGCCTAAACCACAGAATGATACTCGCTTTTAGAAACAATGCATAGAGAAATAAAATGTCTCGTATTTTCTTGTTAGTGTTGCTATATACAAGGCATTGTATAAGAAGTTTGGAGGTTTTGCAGCAGATATCATTGCAGCCATAGATCAGGTGAAAAACGTTGTTTTGCAATCTGAAATTTTATGAAGCCTTTCTATATAATATATTTGACATGGTTGTGGATGCTTTTGTATTTTAGGCGGCTCAAGATGGAGTTGACATTATAAACCTATCAATCACACCAAATAGACGTCCTCCTGGTATTGCTACGTTCTTCAACCCAATCGATATGGCATTGCTTTCAGCTGTGAAAGCCGGGATCTTTGTAGTGCAAGCAGCTGGAAACACAGGACCAGCTCCTAAGAGCATGTCATCCTTCAGTCCATGGATCTTCACAGTAGGAGCTACATCTCATGATAGAGTTTATAGTAATTCGATAATCCTCGGAAACAATGTCACTATTCCTGGAGTTGGACTCGCATGTAAGTCCATTTTTTTCTGTACCCTAGCTTCTTCTTTGTTGATTTCTTCCTCCCTGATCTCACCGGTTTCTTTCTTTCTCTCTCTTTTTTTTTTGTTATATTAGCGGGCACAAGAACAATGCACAAACTTGTTTTAGCTATACACGCACTCGGCAATGGGACAACCGTTATGGATGCTATGTATGTTGGGGAATGCCAAAATTCGAGTAGCTTCGATCAGAAATTGGTGCAAGGAAAGATCCTTGTCTGCAGTTATACAGTCCGATTCATTCTTGGTGTCTCAACCATCAAACAAGCCATATTAGCAGCTAAGAACTTAACAGCGGCAGGCCTTGTCTTCTATATAGATCCTTCCACCACAGGTTTTCAGATGAGTTCAATTCCGATGGATATACCGGGAATTTTAATATCCTCTCCTCAAGATTCTCAGGTATAATCAGAATCTTAAATTGCAGAGTAATCTATTACACTGGTAACAAAAATGTAACATAGCTCTTTCATGGTCTACATGCAGGCTTTACTGCGGTACTACAATTCTTCTCTGTTGAGGGAAAATGGTTCGGGAAAAATTGTTGGGTCCGCGTCGGTTGGGAGAATTGTTGGTAGCATGAAGCCTACCTATGGCATTACAGCTCCCAAGGTCATGTATTTCTCTGCAAGGGGACCTGACCCAGAAGACAATTCTTTTGTTGATGCTGATATAATGAAACCTACCTTAGTAGCTCCCGGAGACTCGATATGGGGCGCATGGAGTCCTCTTGGCATTGGTACAAATGGTTTTCAAGGTACACATCCTCATTTCTTCTTATAAGACTTACCTATTTTGTGTTTCTGGTAGTCTTTTTGAGCTCTTAAATTGTCCGTATATAGGTGAGAGTTTTGCAATGGAATCGGGAACAAGCATGTCTGCTCCACATGTAACAGGTATTGCGGCGCTCATCAAGCAGAAGTTCCCTCATTTCACACCTGCAGCCATTGGATCTGCACTTTCAACAACAGCTTCTCTATCAGACAGAAAAGGTGGGCATATAATGGCGCAACGCACTGCCTTAAACCCCGACATTAATCAGTCCCCTGCAACACCTTTTGATATGGGTAGCGGATTCGTCAATGCAACTGCAGCCCTTGACCCTGGTTTGATTTTTGACATAGGTAAATGCTTTCTTGAACCTCCAATGTTCATTGTATTTTACCACAGCAGGATAGAAAAAGGAGAAACCTATACAACTTTTTAAGCAAACCTAATCAATTTATTAAAGATCATCGATTAATATTAACTGTTTCTGCACATGTAGGTTACAATGAATACATGAAGTTTCTCTGTGGCATCAACGGATCACCTCCTGTCGTTCTCAACTACACTGGCGAAAGCTGCTCTGCTTACAACTCCTCTCTTGCAGCCTCTGACTTGAACCTACCCTCAGTCACAATAGCTAAGCTCGTTGGTAGTCGAACTGTCCTAAGATGGGCCACAAATATTGCAACCACGGCTACAAACGAAACATATACAGTCGGGTGGATGGCACCAGACTCAGTCTCGGTTAAGGTCTCACCTGCCAAGTTTACAATTGGAAACGGGCAGACACATGTTTTGAGACTTATCTTTCGAGCAATGAAGAATGTTTCGATGGCGAGTTTTGGGAGAATTGGGCTGTTTGGGGATAAAGGTCACATTGCTAACATTCCGGTGGCAGTCATCTACAAAATTGCTGTCTAACAAAACGATTGTTATATGCAGAGTTTTCGTAAGATGATCAGATCAACAAACTTGAGGGAGTTGATAAATTCATTTTTTTTCTTTTTGTGGGGTTCGTTAATTAATGTATGTTTTTGTCCATTGCTTTAGAGAGGTGTGTAATGTAGTTTGTAAATGTGTTTGGAGTGGTTTGTGATGATCTTGCTGATGAAGTTGATTAATCTAATCCAATCTTTTGGAGGACATAAACCTTTGGTTAACTCGGTTTTGGGTTGAACATTGGTTTACTTTGTTCATAACTGGTACGAGGTTGACCGGGAAATGCCATTTCAAATTAAAGCGGTCCGTTAACCAGCTGAGCAATCTCTTCTTCAATCTTAGCGTCGGCTTCTGCTAGCTTTCCGTTGACTTGTTAATCAGTAAAAACCCTAGAATCTCTGCTTCGTTTCACTTTCAAGCTCGACACTTAGAGAAACATGCCTCCTAAAGCCAAAGCTAAAGATGCAGCTCCCGCAGAGAGACCTATTCTAGGCCGTTTTGCTTCTCATCTCAAGATCGGAATTGTAAATTATCTATCTTGCATGCCTTGTTCGGATCTGTTTTTATTTTTGAAATCCAAGTTGTAAAGAATGATCGAACCTTATATTTTCTCACAGCAATATTTTCATCGATGAGAATGTCTTTCATTTCTTGTGATTTCGTATCGATGGAGATCTATTTGCTAATGCAATATGAAATGGACTTCAATGTTTTAAAAGTATTTGGTTTGTTTCGTTTTGTTTGTTTCTGAGCTCGTTTAGATGATTAATCGACCTGTAGAAACTTTTTCTTTTTTCGTCTCCTTTTAAATTCAGTGATTAAGGTTGATTGTAACTCATCATGGGTTTTGTTGGTTGCATCGCAGGTTGGGTTACCAAACGTGGGAAAATCTACACTTTTCAACACCCTTACAAAGCTTTCAATTCCAGCTGAAAATTTCCCCTTTTGTACAATTGAGCCTAATGAGGCTCGTGTAAATATCCCTGATGAGAGGTTCGACTGGATTTGCCAATTGTACAAGCCAAAGAGTGAGGTAAGTTTGTAGCTTTATTTCATAACTTGTTGCTATGGAAAGTAGAACAGAGAATGAATGGATATGTTGATCAAGCTGACTACAATACGTTTGCGATATGATGCCTTAGATTCCAGCTTTTCTGGAAATTCATGACATTGCTGGGCTTGTTAGAGGCGCTCATGAAGGACAGGGACTTGGAAACAACTTCTTGTCCCACATTGGTGCAGTTGATGGAATCTTCCATGTTTTACGTATGATTTCTCCTTTTTTCTCCTAGTGCCAGCTTTTTTTTAGCGCAGTCTGTGTTAAAATAGTGATCTGATGCATGAAGTGGACTGTGCATGTTGCTTGTGCTGTATTGAATTCCTAATTGAGTATCATGAAAATCCCTATGTCTTTCGTCGACATACTGGTTATAAGTTCTTGTGTTTCCCTTGTTTCTTACCTATAGGGGCATTGCAGTAACTCGTTTATGTTTTTCTCTTATATGAATCTTGTGTATCTGTTCTGAACAAAAGATTTGTTTTTTCCGAATAATAAGATATCTTCTTTAGTTTTTTGTAGGCATATAAAATATCTTGGCAGTTATATGCTGGTTAGTAACTTTTCGACTGGACATGTGCAGGTGCTTTTGAAGATGCTGATATTATCCATGTCGATGATATCGTGGATCCTGTTAGAGATTTGGAGACCATCACTGAAGAATTGCGGCTGAAGGTAAAACAAATCTAGTAGATATTGACATCTAGATCTCTGAACTCGTGAAATCCTTTCTGTTTACCGTGAAGCAGTTGACAGATGTTTGTATTAGTTAGATCTTGTTGGTCGTTTCATCCATTGTTGTTTGTGTTTAATGCGGATCTATTTGGTGCAACTTTAGGATATTGAATTTGTTGGAAGGAAGATTGGCGATGTCGAGAAGAGCATGAAGAGGAGCAATGACAAGCAGCTAAAAGTAGAACTTGAGCTCTTGCAAATGGTATGCTTATGAATTGTTAGCCATGCAGTCTTCTTGATTTGATTTGTAATTAATTTTTAATTGGCTGAAAAAATGATTGTAACTCCTGCATATAGGTAAAAGCTTGGTTGGAAGAAGGAAAGGATGTTCGTTTTGGGGACTGGAAAGCAGCTGATATCGAGATTTTAAACACTTTCCAATTGCTTTCTGCAAAGCCCGTTGTCTACTTGGTGAGTAATGAGTAATCTTGAATGTTCATCTCTAGTTTGTAATCACTTTTCTGTCTGGATAGATACTTTTGCTCCTTTGATTTCTGTACTCAACACTTTTCTTTCAAAAGATTTTCCTGGCTCAGCTTATGCATACTGTCTATACCATATGACACTCGCAATTTAACCATAATATATTCTCTAGATTTTCCTTATCTCTGTGCTCTGCAAAGTCCATTTCAGCTAAAGAATTATAAAGGCATGTTGTTTGGATAATTTGCAATCTCTGATTTCTCTTAAATTTAACTTACAGATCAATATGAATGAGCGAGACTACCAGAGGAAGAAAAACAAGTTCTTGCCGAAGATTCATGCTTGGTACTTACATATATCACACAAACTATGTTGAATGTATCTCTGTTGCTTTTACAGGGATGTCATGATGTACTTCCCTTATTCAACTTCTCCTAAACAGAAATTAATTGTTCCATCATAATGTAGGATTCAAGAACACGGTGGTGGTACCATGATTCCTTTCAGTGGTGTTTTTGAAAGGAGTCTTGCTGATATGTCCCCGGATGAAGCAGCGAAATATTGTGAAGAGAACAAACTGCAAAGGTCAGTAATAACAGGATTGTATAACCCTTTCTTCAAATGAATAGTTGCTATGAACGTGTTAAAGTGAATCTAATGGCCATTGCTGCTATGACAGTGCTCTTCCAAGGATCATCAAAACTGGATTCTCAGCCATTAACCTCATATATTTCTTTACTGCAGGGCATGGTGAGGTATAACATTTCTACTTTACTAGTAGCCTAATTGGCTTTGCAACAATCTCTAGTCTCGATATCTTTGAGACGTTCTTCTAAGCATTATTTTTCTGTAATGAGCTACTGATAGTATAACGTCCGTGTAAATTGTCATGTAGTGCATTAACTGGAAATTGATGTTTCTAAAGTAAATCCATCAATCATATTTTGTTCTGCAGGTGAAGTGCTGGCAAATACGACGGCAGTCAAAGGCTCCTCAAGCTGCAGGGGCCATTCATAGTGATTTTGAGAGAGGATTTATTTGTGCCGAGGTTACCTTTTCATCATCCTCCTACCCTAAATATATGTGTGCCAAGCCTTTTTCCTATTGGTTTTGATGATTTGCTCTGTTAAAAAGTTTCAATAATCGTTCTCATGTTTTCCACAGGACAAATGATACTTGCCTATTCCCACGTTCGTCTTGTTGTTGATTTCCTATTATGCTAGCTTCTAGATGTCAGAGCAGAAACCTAAAGCAAATAATATATACATTTATTAGTGTCACTAAAAAATCAATTGTTTGTCTGAGTTTGAATGCTCTATCTGATTCATAGTCCGATTTGGTTTAATCCGATGTTGTTGGTATCACAGGTCATGAAATTCGAGGATCTCAAGGAACTTGGCAATGAAACTGCAGTCAAGGTACTTGTCAATAACTCCTTTTTCACCTTCCATCTCTTAAGGTCTCTGGAGTAAGTAGTCTCCAAAATCAGACATGTAGATGATAAGGAAGGTCTCAATCGTGTACTATATATGCTCGTTTAAGATGGCATGGTTAAGTTATTCGCACTGTGATGAAAATCTCAATGGTTCACGGAGTTGACACTTAAACCTTATTTACACTCCTTTTTACCAACGCAGGCTGCAGGAAAATACAAACAGGAGGGTAAAACATATGTTGTCCAGGACGGAGATATCATTTACTTCAAGTTCAATGTTTCTGGCGGTGGGAAGAAATGAGATCCATCTGACTTCGTTTATCCTCTATGGATCTTGAAGCTTTAAGCAGTTCCAGGAAAGAAACCATACTGTATTTTCTGTTTTGGAAAGCTGCAGTTTTTGAGCGACTTTACCAAAAACAATTACTTGTAACCTTTGTTTCTTTTTGCAGTTATCTAAGACATGTCTTTCCCTTGAGCCAGAGCATTATGCTTGCTTTATCTTTTAGAATTCATGATTTTTTGTCGACCATTTTGAAACCTTCAACTGATTGTGAGAGAAAATCCTTAAAAGTGAGAGAACTAGTTTCTTCTGATGCAACTTGAATGAGTTGAAGAAACTGTAATCAGACAAACCAGACTCTCCAGATCTCTCTGGTTTCCAGTATGCTTGTCCTATCCCTCTTTTACAACAGTATGCTTGTCCTGTCCCTCTTGTAAAGCAAACCTAAATCAATTTATCAAAGATCATCGATTAATATCAACTGTTTCTGCATATATAGGTTACAAATTAGAATGAGTACATGAAGTGTCTCTGTGGCATCAACGGATCACCTCTTGTTATTCTCAACCTGGCTGAAGCTGCTCAGCGTATAACTCCTCTCTTGCAGCCTCTGGCCTGAACCTACCACCCTCAGTCACAATAGCAAAGCTCGTTCGTGCTCGAAATGTCATAAGATGGGTAACAAATATTGCAGCCACAGCTATAAACAAACCATATAAAGTCGGGCGGATGGCACCAGACCCAGTCTCGGTTAAGGTCTCACCTGCTAAATTACAATCGAAAATGGGCAGACATGGGTCTTGAGTCTTGTCTTTCGAGCAATGAAGAATGTTTCAATGGCGAGTTTTGGGAGAATTGGGCTGTTTGGGGATAAAGGTCACATTGTTATCATTCCGGTGGCAGTCATCTACAAGATTGTTGTCTGAAAGAAAGATTGATATAGTGAGATGATCTAAAAACTTGAGGGAGTTGATAAATTCATTTTTTTTCTTGTGGGGTTCGTTAATTAATGTATGTTTTTGTCCATTGCTTTAGAGAGGCGTGTAATGTAGTTTGTAAATGTGTTCGGAGTGGTTTGTGATGATCTTGCTGATGAAGTTGATTAATCTAATCCAATCTTTTGGAGGACATAAACCCTATGAAGAGAGAGTGAGAATGACTGACTATTGATTTTGAGACTTGAGTAACATGATCTATGATAGTCATTTGGTTTAGTAGAAGTCAAAACGAAAATTTTCTTTGACTACTCGATTTTGGGCTCAACTTTGGTTTACTTTGTCCATAATTGGTACCAGGTGGACCGCGAAATGCCATTTCGAATTAAACCGGTCCGTGAACCAGCTGAGCAATCTCTTCTTTAACCTCTGCGTCAGCTTGCGCTAGCTTTTTTTTGTCTTGTTAATCAGCAAAAACCCTAAAATATCTGCTTCGCTTCACTTTCAAGCTCGACACTTAGAGAGAAACATGCCTCCAAAAGCCAAAGCTAAAGATGCAGGTCCCGTGGAGAGGCCTATTCTTGGCCGTTTCTCTTCTCACCTCAAGATCGGAATCGTAAATCATCTCTCTTATCTGCTTTTTCGGGATTTTTTTTTGTTTTTTTTTGAAATCCAAGTTGATTCATTGGTAAAGAATGATCGAACTTTATATTTTCTTACAGCAATATTTCATCGATGAATGTGTCTTTCATTTCTTCTGATTTCGTATCGATGAAGATCAATTTGCTAATGTGATATGAAATGGACTTCAGTGTTTTTAGACGACTAATCCACCAGTGGAAGCTTTTAAAAAAAAAATTCAGTGATTAAGGTTGATTGTAACTCATCATGAGCTTTGTTGGTGGCATCGCAGGTTGGGTTGCCAAATGTGGGAAAATCTACTCTTTTCAACACCCTTACAAAGCTTTCAATTCCAGCTGAGAATTTCCCCTTTTGTACAATTGAGCCTAATGAGGCTCGTGTGAATATCCCCGATGAGAGGTTCGATTGGCTTTGCCAATTGTACAAGCCAAAGAGTGAGGTAAGTTTGTAGCTTTATCCAATACTTGCTGCTACGGAAAGTAGAACAGAGATTACTACCTGAAATACGACCATGAATGGACATGTTGCTCAAGCTGACTTCTATACGTTTGTGATTCCTTAGATTCCAGCTTTTCTGGAAATTCATGACATTGCTGGGCTCGTTAGAGGCGCTCATGAAGGACAGGGACTTGGAAACAACTTCTTGTCCCACATTCGCGCAGTTGATGGAATCTTCCATGTTTTACGTATGATTTCTCCTTTTTTCTCCTATTGCCACAGCGTAATTTCTCGTTAATATGGTAATTTGATGCATGAAGTGGACTGTACATGTTGCTTGTGCTGTATCGAGTTCCTAGTTGAGTATTAAGAAAATCCCTGCATTATGAAAATCCCTATATCTTTCATTGACAGACTGGTTATAAGTTTCTTGTATTCTCCTTGTTTTCTACCTATATGGTCATTGCAATAACTAGGTTATATTTTCCTATCGTATGGATCTTGCGCGTATCTGTTCCTGAACAACCAATATATATTTTTTGATAACAACATATCTTCTTTATTTTTTCTTTTCAACTGGTCATGTGCAGGTGCATTTGAAGATGCTGATATTATCCATGTTGATGATATTGTGGATCCTGTTAGAGATTTGGAGACCATCACTGAAGAATTGCGACTGAAGGTAAAACAAATCTAGTACAGATATTGGCATTTAGATCTCAGTAGTCGTGAAATCCTTCTTGTACCGTAAAATAGTTGACAGATGTTTGTATAGTTAAATCTTGTTAGTTGTTTCACAGTGGTGATGTTTGCGTTTAATGCGGATCTATTTGTTGCAACTTTAGGATATTGAATTTGTTGGAAAGAAGATTGAAGATGTTGAGAAGAGCATGAAGAGGAGCAATGACAAGCAGCTAAAAGTAGAACTTGAGCTCTTGCAAAAGGTATTCTTATGAATTTCTAGCCATGCAGTCTTCTTAATGTTACTTGTAATTAATTTTCAATTGGCTGAAAAAATGATTGTAACTCTTGCTATAGGTTAAAGCTTGGCTGGAAGATGGAAAAGATGTTCGTTTTGGGGACTGGAAAGCAGCTGATATTGAGATTTTAAACACTTTCCAATTGCTTTCTGCAAAGCCCGTTGTTTACTTGGTGAGTAATCTTAAATGATCATGTGTAATTTGTAATCATTTTTTTCTGTCAGGATAATTTCTTTTGTTTCTTTGATTTCTATGGTCAACACTTTTCTTTTAAAAGATTTTCCTGGCTTAGCTTACAATATTTAGAGGCATACTGTATATATTATGTGTCACTTGCAAATTTAACCATAATGTATTATTTAGCTTTTCCTGATTTCTATGCTCTGCAAAGTCCGTTTCAACTAAAGAATTATAAAGGCATGTTTTTTGGACATTTTGCCATCTCTGATTTCTCTTAAATTCAACTTACAGATCAATTTGAATGAGCGAGACTACCAGAGGAAGAAAAACAAGTTCTTGCCGAAGATTCATGCTTGGTACTTACATATATCAGGCAAACTATGTTGAATGTACCCCTGTTGCTGCAAAATTTTCTGCTACAGGGATGTCTTGATGCACTTGCTTCCCTGATTCAACTTCTCCTAAACAATTTTTTTTTATTAAATTATAATGTAGGGTTCAAGAACACGGTGGTGATACCATGATTCCTTTCAGTGGTGTTTTTGAAAGGAGTCTTGCTGATATGCCCCCAGACGAAGCAGCAAAATATTGTGAGGAGAACAAACTGCAAAGGTTAGTAGTGAAAAGACGAAATACCTTTTCTTCAATTAAATAGTTGTTCCTGAAGATAATTTTGCCATGAATCCGTTAAAGTGAATCTAATGGACATTGCTATTTTGACAGTGCTCTTCCAAGGATCATCAAAACTGGATTCTCAGCCATTAACCTCATATATTTCTTTACTGCAGGGCCTGATGAGGTATTACATTTCTACTTTACTAGTAGTTTACTTGGCGTTGCATCAGACTCTATCATAATTTTTTCTGTGATGAATTATTGATAGTGTAACGGTAGTGCTCATGTAGCATTTACTGGAAGTTGATCTTTCTAAAGTAGATCCCTCAATCATATATTGTTCTGCAGGTGAAGTGCTGGCAAATACGACGGCAGTCAAAGGCTCCTCAAGCTGCAGGGACCATTCATACTGATTTTGAGAGAGGATTTATTTGTGCCGAGGTTACCTTTTCATTTCTCTTGATTTGTGGTCAATTTCACTTGTTTTTTTCCTAGCCTAAAATATACGTGTGCCAAGTCTTTTTCCTCTGGGTTTGATGATTTGCTCTGTAAAAAGAATTTCCATAATCTATCTCATGTTTTCCAGGACACAAATGATGCTTGCCTATTCACGTATTCAGCTTGTTGGTTTTCTATGTAGATGTCAAAGCAGAAACCTTATGAGAACAATATTATATATATATATATATATGTATATATTTATCAGTTTCACTAAAAATCAATTGCTTGCCTGAGTTGAATGCTGTCTATTTCAAAGTCCGATGGGAGTTAACCAATTTTGTTGTTGGTATCACAGGTCATGAAATTCGAGGATCTCAAGGAACTTGGCAATGAACCTGCAGTCAAGGTACTTGTCTATAACTCCTTTTTCACCACCCATCTCTTAAGGTCTCTTGAGTAAGTAGTCTCCAAAATCAGACATGTAGATGATAAGGAAGGTCTCCATCGTGCACTATATGCTCGCTTATGATGGCATGGTTAAACTATTCGCATAGTGATGAAAATCTCAATGGTTCACGGAGTTGACAATTAAACCTAATCTCACTCCTTTTACCAACGCAGGCCGCAGGGAAATACAGACAGGAGGGTAAAACATATGTTGTCCAGGACGGAGATATCATTTTCTTCAAGTTCAATGTTTCCAGTGGTGGGAAGAAATGAGATCCTTCTGACTTCGTTTATCCTCTCTGGATCGTGAAGCTTTATTAGTTCCAAGAGAGGAACCATACTGTATTTTCTGTTTTTGAAAGTTGCAGTTTTTGAGTGACTTTACCAAACACAAAAGTATTTGTAACCCTTGTTCCTTTTTGCAGTTATTAAGACATGTCTTTCCCTTGACACAGAGTATTGAGCCTGCTGTATCTTTTAGAATTCTTCCAATAAGTTTCTCGACCATTTGGAAACCTTCAACTGATTGTGAGAGAGAATTCTTAAAAATGAGAACAAGTTTCTTCTGATCCAAGTTGAATGAGTTGAAGAAACCGTAGTCAGACAAACCAGACTCTGCAGATCTTTCTCTGGTTCACTGATTATTGAATGAAAGAAGTGGAAAGAATGAGAAACAAATGCATTTAAAAGCAAATCATATTTGCAGAGTCACGAGATTACAAGCACCATTACTAAGAGCTTCTGGATAGATCATAATGAATTAAAACAAAAGAACGAAAGAATAATTTTGGAGCTGGTCAGTCTATTGCTTCCTTAGGCCAAGTTGTGAAGAGTTGATTCTGTTTGGCTCTTCTCACTCTTTGGGAAATCTTGATGGGAAGAAGGTAGAGAGCTCTCCGGCGCTTCTTCTACCGCTTGGCTGCTTGAAAACGAGTTTTCACCATTCTGTTTACGTAGCCAAGCTTCATGAAGTTGCAAAACATACTCCAAGCTCCATAAAACTTCTCCCATCGTTGGCCTGTTCTTCCCTTCATCTGCTAAGCACTTGTCTGCTATCTCTCCATACTTCTCCAACGATTCAGGACTGTAGTTTCCTCTGAGATTTGGATCGATTATGGACTCGAGAGATTTCTGCTTTTGCCAACTTAAAGCCCATTCCGCAAGATTGATCTGGTCTTTAGGCAAAGTCGGGTTTATAACAGGTCGAGCACAAACCGCTTCGAACAAGACAACGCCAAAAGAGTAAACATCTGACTTCTCTGTTAACTGTTGCCTTCTGAAGTATTCCGGATCAAGATAACCGAAACTTCCTTTCACAGCTGTACTAACATGAGTATGGTCCATGGACGGTCCAGATTTTGACAGCCCGAAATCAGACATCTTCGCCACAAAGTTCTCGTCTAGTAGTATGTTCGTTGTCTTGACATCCCTATGAATGATTCCTCTCTCTGAGCCTGTGTGAAGGTAATGCAATCCCCTTGCAGAGCCTATACAAGCTTCAAGCCGTTGCTTCCATGATAATGGAGGTAGGTTGCTTCCAAAAAGATGACTCCTTAGAGTTCCATTTGCCATGTATTCATAAATCAAGATCATCTCGTTGTGCTCATCGCAGAACCCGATCAAAGACACAAGATGCCTATGCCTAAGCCTCGATAGCATCACAATCTCAGTTTCGAATTCAGCAAGTCCTTGCTGAGAATGCGGGGTGGCTCGTTTTATAGCTATAAGGGTTCCATCTTCAAGCTCTCCTCTGTAGACTTTGCCAAATCCTCCAACTCCGATAGCTAAACCGTCATCAAAGTTCTTGGTGGCTGCACGAATATCGGCTAGTGTAAATTTCCTACCCATTGCAGATGCCGCAAGAGTGTTCAGTCTCAGAGAACCTCCAGTTGCTTTGGCATTTGAAGTACTGTTATTGACATGCAAGAACAATGGATGCCACCCGGGAGGATTGTTTTTGGACTCATTTGATTTATTTCTCCTTTTCTTGCATAAGCAGACGACCAAGGTTCCCAAGAACATGAAAAAAATGATAGTTGCTATACCAGCGCCAATACTGATCCATATAATCTGCATCTTCGAGTTATTTACCGAGTGACCAGTTGAATCAAATCTGAAGAAATGAGCAAGATTCCCATTTTTGCTGAGCTTGAAAATCTCAAGACCATTCAGAAGAGCATCAGTTCCAGAAGCACCAACAGAAGTGTCAGGTCCGAGTTGAATCCAGAGAATGTCGTTCTTAGAGGAGACTGGATCAAAGTAATCTTGATAAATTCCTTTGTTCTTCCCACCTGCCTGCGCATATATATCAAAATTACCAGCAGCCGTCTGGTTGTTTATGTATATCCTGAATATCCTCTGGTTTTGCTTATCAACAGACAGCTCACAGAAATGTAGCCTGACCAAGTAATCAAAATTTGGATCCACTTCAAATTTCCAAGAAATGTTGAACCGTTTCTCCAAGACTTCAGTGTTTGACATCGTCCTACCAGTTTCATAAACAAGAAGAGGAGCCACAGGCAAATCATATCCCGAAGCATATGTTACATTTGAGCTGTTCTTCACTGCTAAACCAGCGTTCTCAATCACCATGTAGCTGGAATCTGTTTCCCATGTTCTATATAGCCCAAGATCTTGGCTTGGACCTAGCTTGGGACCACCAACGTTTAGCCTATACATAGTTTCGATCCCACGTTCGCCTAAACCAAGGTCCACTTCGCTTCCACCCACTTTAGTAACTGATTCCTTGAAAAGCTTATCAGCAACAGAAACAATTTCAATTGCATTGACAAACCCGAAGGACCCTTTCTGTGGCATGAAACTTAAAACCATTTTTCCCTGTCCTACAGGTAACAGAAACTCTTTAATCAATGAAGAGGCAGTAGCATTGTGACCAGAGCTTTGCAAGATGAGATTCTTATGCGCTATTTCTCCCTGTATGTTGATGTCAAACATTAGTCTTAGATTATCCGCAGACACGCTGAAAGAAGACTCATTTGTGTTGTGGTTCTCAATGACGAGAGGGCTGAAATGCAACCTAACAAAGTAATTCCCCTGAGTTATACCTTCAAATGTATAGTTCAACACAGCCTCGAAAACACGAGCAGTCTTATATATCTCAGAAAAAACCGAACTTCCTATCGATGTCGATGCAGTAGTAGTAGCTTCAAATCCTTGCATGGTCAAAGTTTTGTTGGGAGACGAATCCCCAACCCATGTTCTTCCATCTACTTTGGTTGAAGTATTTGAGCCACAATCTACAAGGAAACTCTTGGATTGAGCTTTTCCATAGCCAACAAGAGAAGTGAAGATTATCAACACGCATAGAACAAGCTCCAGAAACCTTTTCCTGGGCTTTGACATAGCCACTACTAAATCTTACAAAGAGAGAATATTCAGCAACAGATGAGCCGAATCCTATTTAGCTCCTCCTGGAAACAGAAATTTCCCAAATGTGTGTAAATTGTTTTCTACTCTTTTCTGTGCTTAGCCTCCACAAGAAATTTCACTCAAAGAAAGAAATTACTTCTCTTTTCCTCACCTCTCACCCAGAAAGTTGCAGCTTTTTGGCAAATCAATTTGATAATGTTGATTTTTTTTTTCAGTAATGCAATGCTAAGCTAGCAAAACAGACCAAAGATCCCAACTTTTGTTCCGCTTGATTTTCAGTAAACAATCCAATAAGCTTCTAGATCTGAAACACAACCCAGAAGAGTTCAAAAGAAGAAGAAAGAGCAAAGTAAGATTCTCTTGAGTGAAAAACAGGGAGTTTTGGCTGAGGAGGACGTCTGTGTGATACATAATCTGAGAGGCCAAATTTTAAAATGATTATTGGTAGTAATTAAGAATAAATAAAAAATTGTAAAATGACCCAAATTCCTTCAGCAATCATCTTATACAATCCAAAATCTGGATAAATCCACTTACCCATTAAAATCGGATCTTCAACTCGGGTTTGACAAAAAAATAATTTATCATTCAGGATTAAAACTAGGTTACGGTTAATCGTAAATCCCTAATTTTCATATCTCGATTTCGAATTTCTCGAACTTCCTCTCTTTCTTCGCTCCCTTTTCTCTCCGTAATATAGACAAAAAACATCTCCGATTTCAATCTCAAACGTATCGTTAGGCGATGACTAAGACTCGGGGGACTAAGTACAAGGTTTTTAGTAGAAGAAAGAAGACTTTGCTTCAGGATAAACATGAAGAAGAAAGCCATAGAGAAGAAATAGTTGAAGCAAGTGTGGTGGAAAAAGAAATTGCTCCAGTCGTTAACGATGAGACAGGTGGAGAAGAAGGAGTAGTAAAAGTTGGAAGAAGTGTGATATACGTAGATATTAGCTTAGTTT
The DNA here is from genome assembly GCA_963920545.1 of Lepidium didymum. Taxonomy (NCBI): domain Eukaryota; kingdom Viridiplantae; phylum Streptophyta; class Magnoliopsida; order Brassicales; family Brassicaceae; genus Lepidium; species Lepidium didymum. The sequence goes on along the minus strand of OY986992.1, from coordinate 19,516,792 downwards.
TAGAGTTTAGATAGATCGAGTCACATATTTATTTATTTTTTGAGTCGTTTAGGTGGATTGGAGCTATGTTTTGAAGATGTGGGAGCTAAGGATCAAGTCCTAGAAGCAAGGAAGCATCAAAGAGGAGAAGAAGAGTTGCCAAATGAAGACAATATTGACGTGAGGAAGAACCAAAATTTCGACCAAATGGTCGAAATTAGTGCTCGAAAAATTGGACTAGCAAGGAGACAAAGTGACTGCTCAGAATTTTGACCAAAGGCTTGAGGAAAAGGATCGAAAAATCCTTCCAGAATGCCAAGTTCCCAAATTTTGACCACTTGCCCGAAAAATGTAGTCAAAAATGCTAACACACCATTTCTCTTTATTTTACCCTACCCAGTTTGTTCCGGGTCAACCCGAATCTATTTTGTAATGTTTAAAAACCCTAAGTTTGAGAGTTTAGACATCACTCTTTTAATTTTTAGCCACTTAGTGACATTTTGAGAGTGAGTTTTGGAGAGAATTTTGTAAACTCCTTTGGATGATCCTTTTGGATTGTTTCTTTGAAATTTATTGAAGAATCTCATTACCTTTCATCTTTTCTTTGCATCATGTCTTTCATTTTGTCATTTGATTTGTGTTTCATTGTTGTGATGTGTGAGTAGTTCTTAGAGTGGATTAAGGCTTGGTAGATCATAGGGGCTAGATGATTGAGTGTTGATGTTTAGGTTGATATATCCTTCATATTAGGTGTTCTTAATGCTAGTTTCATCTTGGTCATTTGAATCTAGAAGCTATGAGTTTTGTTGCCCGAGAGGTGTTCGATGAAATTCCCGAGAGACCTTTTTATGAGTTTTTCTTCCCTAGCCATTGAGAGATGATGTTAGGGTGATTGGTGAACTTATTAGACTTGTTTGTAATGCTTATTTATATTTGAATTGGTGAATGAGAGTTTAGCCAAATTGATTGATTGGTGAAGTGGTTAATGTCATGAGAGTGAGTTAGTTTAGAGTTGTGTTCCATGTTCTAGGTTGAGCTTAATTGTTCCTTGTGGCATCGTCAATTAGTTATCTTCCCCTTTGATCAATTGCCTTGCCTTAAGCCATTCTCTTTCGTTTATTGTCTTTGCATCGTTTTCGCTCTATTTTTGTTTAAGTTTTTCTTTAGTTTGATTTGCTTGTTTGGTTTTGATCTAGGTTGAGTAGTAGTAGTTGCAGTCTATTTTCACTCTCTTGGATTGCGTTAGCTTAAGTTTGAAACTTATAGTCTTATTGTGTTAGTTCTAGGTTCTTTGCGGATTCGATCCTCAAGTGTTTGCATTGATAGTTGTTTGCATTTGTTGAAATTAATTATGTGTTAAAAAAGCAAACATAAAAGTGATCGAGAAGAAGGCGCTGACGCAAGTGGTTGAGAAGAGGGAGATGAAGATGAAATTATGGAAGCTGAAAAATCATAAGAAGGCGCTGACGGAAGTGGTAGAGTAGAAAAAAAGAGATAGGACAAAGAATCAGAGGGAAAAACGCTGCAATGGTAAGGATTCAAAACAATTTGCTATTGTGGTATATTTGGAGTACTTGTTAGGCCCCGTACTTGTTAGTTGGTGTGTGGTAATTGTAATTATAAGTATGTTTCAAAATATAGAAAAGGGAGAGGAATGTGCAGTAGAGGATAATGGACATGCTGCACATCTACCTAATGGAATGCACTTCAAGCCGTCGGAGTACAAGAAAAAAATAAGGATCTCAACACGGTGCTACATCCGGCAGACATTGGAATTTTTTTAAAGTATGAGGCATCCGCTCACACTTGCAGAGACTGAGTGATTTACGAAGCATCCGCAATTCAAACACATCTTCCATATGCCAATGGGGAAACTCACATGGCAATGGGAGTGTGAATGCTTCTTCTATGAACTGCACGAATTGACACGAAGAAAGAAGCTTGGTTCATTGTTAATGGTATTCTGATCTGGTACTGTCTGAGGGAGCACGCATTGATCTCGGGTCTAAATTGCAAACACTATGATAACATAGATTATGAAACAAATGCTAGGAGTGACAAATTTTGGAAGAAACACTTTAAAGATGTCAAAGCCATAAGATTGTCTGACGTCAAAACAACATTGAAGAAAATGGTACCTGATCGTAGTAATGAATGACTGAAGATGGTTGTCTTGTATTTCATTTGTAGTGTCCCTGATGCTCCGATAAAAGTAGGAAAAGATGCAACGCATTTGAAAACATTCTTGTTGAGGGTGGTGGATGATCTGAGCTTTTGCTATAAGTTTCTATGGGGGAGGTGGACCTTTGAGCATGTGGTAGGTGAGATCGAGCATACGGTTAAACATTTTAAAGGGACTGTTTCAGGTAAAAGATGACTCATTCCCGGTTTGTTATCCCTCTAGAGGTTAATTACAATTATTTAAGTATTTGATAATAGTGTATGGTGTGTGTGTTAATATTGGCCTACACGTTTGTGGTGTGTAGTTATTAGCGTTTAAGACAATCAAGGAGTTTGCTACAAACTGCAGAGAAAAATGTCCTCTTGCAACGTCAAATTGTCCTAGGATGTGTCGGTCGAAGTTCAAGAAAACTGATTCGACAGGATATTCTCTTCAAGAAAAACCATTTTGGGTAAGTTATTCGAATTATACTACGTATAACCATATTCAAGTTCTCAAAAAACCAAGTCCAACTAGCATCATTCTCTCTATGAAGTATACTATAAGCTAAGGGATAAATGTAATGGTTAGGATCTTAAGCTATTGCAAAAATTAGTACACCACCATACCGTTCTTGATAGATGTTGCATCCACAACTATCACTTGTCTCATCACCTTAAACCCCTCGATGCTAGCACCCAAAGCTATAAAAAGATATCTGAATTCCCCATTAGGATCTTGTTTCACACGTGTTATAGTACCCGCATTAACCTTCTCTGACATGTACAAATAAGAACGCAACATCTTGTAGCTTTCTTCCAGAGTACCATTCAATTGACTGATAGCAAGTGCCCTCCCTCTCTGAGCTGTGAAGTACGATATATTCACGCCTAATTTGGTCTTAACAAGATCCATGATAACTCTAGGAGTTGGGGTGTTCAGTTGTCCAGGGAAATCCTCTTACAAAATAGCTGCAACTATTTCTGGTGTTCCATGCCTTTTCATTTGGTTGCCTTCACTATGACTAATCTGAGAGCATGTATGCATCTTTGTGTTCTTTTTAACTGAGAAGATATTAGTATTACGAATCCTTGAAGCTCGTAAACTCTATTTGCAACCTTCTTTTTTACATTCCAACACCAATCGTGATGGATATGATTTTTTAATAGCAAAACAAAAGTTGTTGACGAATGATGCTCTATCCACTACTTCTTGCAATACCTTCTTATTTGGAAATTTCTAACGCAAACTCAAACCCAAACCGTCTTCCCATTCTTCTATGTACTGACTACTTTCTATAGAAGGTGGAAGCTCAACATATGCATCACCTAACCTTTCTGGTTCTACATACACAGTCATAGCATTGACACCGATTTCACCATCATCAATATCATTCAGTGCGATTATACCATCCTCAACAGAATTTCCTGCTTCTTAAACATTAACAACAACATTGCCTGCTACTACTTCATCATTACATACATCAAACTCATCATAGTTCTTACCAACATAACCTTTTTCCACTTTCAACACTTGTCCCGACATTATCTCAGGCTCTTCCAACCTATTAATGACCTCCACAAATAATATACATCTGCCTTTACGTTCATCAACAAACGATAGACAACCACACACATCCAGATCATCACAAATACTCATTTATTCCTCCCCTCTAACCATAGGTGCGAAGAAACTCAAATTCAGACTAACCTTTGTTTCATCTAAACCAAACCTCTTGTATAGACAATATTCTAACAGTGAGAAAGTGATATCCGCTATTGCATGCTCTATCACTAGAAAAATAGAGGGACTGCGACTTTCGCATTTTACCAATATGACGACCTCCTCGCTCATTATATATATCCTGTAGAAACAAAAAAACAAATCACTCTTTCAGTTTAGTTATACTATCACGAGATCACCTTAAATTCCTGAAATTGGATTACTCAGGCTCTAATACACAAAATGCACTAAGATTCAACCTATGAATTACGATTTTTACCAATTTCAATTCCTAATTGACCTAGATTCAATAACCAATTTACAAATCTCTCCAATCTAAATCTATTTCTCGTATATAACTTTTACAGGAGACGTAGGAGAGATATTCCAGAGCTGGAAGGTGATGCAGACTAAGATATTCAACGGCGACGATTCTTCAAGGCGGAGCATGTCGGAAATCCTTCCCCTTGGCGCGCGATTCTCCCAACTGCTCGAGCCCTCTTTTCTCGAAACTTGTTCCGTATAGTGTGTTTTGTCGGGAGTGATTTTAGGAGTGGGTTTCTTGGTTTTCGTTTATTATGGATTAAATATTGGAAGGAGCATTAAATTAATTTTTCATAAAAATTAAACAAATTTTTAATTTTTTTTCGGAATTAGAATTATTAGGCGACGGGACATTTCTATCAAACCACATTTTATTAAAAGAAATGGGTATATAGACAGAAAGTAAACATAACATATTCTTCTTTCTCCAAATCGTCTTTCTCTACCTTTGCCCCGCCCCAACAAATAATAAAATGAATATGAAATCAAAAGAAAAAACGGAAAAACAAAAAGAACAAAGATCTGGGATTCAACAAATTTGGAAGTTTTTGAGTAGAGAAGAAACAGAAAAGCTTATATCGGTATCTAGACAAAGGAAATTATGAACATGGGTTGTTTGTTGGAACAGATTGGAAAAGAGAAAGAATATTTGTTTTCCAATTTGTCTAAATATAAAAAGTAATTCTCTTAAGTTTTTAATTATTAGAATTTGAATCTGTGTTTGCTGCTTGTTTGTTTCTTATCTCTTTTCACCAAACAAGGTCGAAGTACAAAGAACCGTATCACCATTCCTCCATTTTCTCGTCAATTTTAAACTGATAACACTCACATGTGATGGTTACTTATAACAAACGATAAATTCCTTGTATTTGGACGCTTTCTCAATGTAAAATATGATTAATTATTAATTACTAAAAAGAGAAAATTATCATTATATTTTTAACAAATATTACATACACATACAGGAAGTTATGCAATCTTTAAAACCAAAAAAAAAATGCAATCTTAAACATAAATGCGCATAACCCAATTTTTCTATGGTTACAATAATCTAGTTAACAATTGTGATATTAAAATTTTAATTTTTTTTTTATTACAAAAATAAAGAATATAAGAAATTTTAGGAAATTTATATCAAATTTATATCAAAAGTTTATTTGGTAGATAACTAGATATTAGATAATCAAATATATATAGTTAAGACTAGTAATAAGAAATATATTATTCATGTGCATATCGGAACTCATGTCTCGTTTTGTCCTGTTCTCATACCATATTTTCTAAACTATTTCTTGTATATATACAATAATTTTTTGATTTAGTAGGATTTTGGGAATAGTTCGAGATGTTTATTTTGAGTCTCAAAATTTTTGTATCGTTCCTGATTTTCGAAATTTCCGTCTCGTTATGTAACAAAAATTATTTGGAAAGTTAATCAAATTTTCTTATTCACATATGTAAAATAATGTGATATTATATATATACAAAAGCATAATATAAAATAATATCATTGCACTCCCTAAATAAATAGGTAGTCTTTTTTTTCCCATCTAAGATATTATATTAAAATAAGAGACCGAAATGCCCAAAGTAGGCCCAAATATGGACAGGGTTACAACGCTATCAAGAGCAATACAATAAAACCACAACGATTGGAAACATACATATCTCAGATTAAAACACAGTACAAGAAGGAGAGCAGACAGAGGATAAGGATCTCTCATCAACAATGTTACCCTCTAACCAAACAGGACCTCCGACAGCAACATAGGAATGAGTCCTATGTTGAGCAGTAACACTATGAGCAATGAGAATAGCTCCTCTATTAGCTTCCTTTCCTATGATCTCTAGCTGCCACAATTGAAACAGTTGTAGTGATGATAGTAGAATTTCTGCATAACACATGTACGCTGGCCAAGACTTTGGCTTTAGAGCCATTTGAAATAATTGAGTAGAGTCTGTCTCAAAGATAATGTTTGTGACTCTATGAGAATTCATGCTTTCCATGGTCCAAATCACACTTTTAAACTGCACCTCCATCAGGTTATTTAAGTTGTTAAAAGCTCTCATGCTATGCATAAGAACTAGTCCTTTCTCATCTCTGACAATCCATGAAACACCTCCAAGCCGTTTTGCCTTTAACCATGAGAAACCAATGTCACATTTCAGAAAACCCAAAGGAGGAGGATGCCATTTCACATCTTTTACCACTCCATTGAAACCAGATTCACAAACTTCTCCGTCCACATGGTCTTTAACTTTGAACCAATGGCTAGTGTCATCTCTGATTTTGGTCAAAGTTTCTAGAGCATGATAGCGTTGGCCCTTAAAAACCATAGAGTTCATGTTCTTCTAGAGCACCCACATAATCCATGGGACAGAGTTTCGAATATGTTCTGGTATCCTCTTATTTGCCAGTTGTGACAATAAATGATACACATTTGAGAAAATCGAGTTATTCTCAAAACCTGAAGGCATGGAAGGGAATTCCGATAGCGCCCAGATCTGTCTAGCCACAGAGCACGCAAAATAAAACGTGGTTAGCTGATTCATTATCCAGGTTTATACCTCTTCGGATGATATTGTCTGTAACATGCAAAGCCCCACTTAAAGCTCTCCAGATGAAAGCCTTAATTTTTGGTGCAGTGTCTAGAGCCCACACTTGTTCTTTCAGCGGGTTAACAGAAGGAAAATCCGATGCTTAAGTCATTAAGTCACTCAATCCTATCATACGCCTTGGACATGTCTGACTTCACCGCCATAAAATCCTTTGATATTGACCTATGAGTTCTCAAAGCATGAACAACATGGGCAATCATGATGTTATCAGATATCAATCGATCCGAGAAAAAACCAGATTGAATCGAGGAGACTATGTCTGGTAGAAACGGCTGCAAGCACTTAGCTAAAACTTTTGCCACTATCTTGTAAATGACGGTGCAAAGACTGATGGATCTAAAGTCACCCAGGTGAGATGAGTTTACTTTTTTCGATATCAAACATAAGTGAGTGTAATTCCATTCGGCCATGATCCATTAACTAAGAAACTTTGCACTCTTTATTGTGGACCAGCACTTTTGGACAAAAAGACCACTGAAACCATCAGACTTTTCGGTATCAAATAGGTAGGCTTTTATAAAAAATGTAAAAAGAAAAAGAAAAAAAGAAAGAAAGACAAAAGATAAGAGCGGTGGCAATAATAGGGAAGTGGGTCACATGCACCTGTCCGGTTGATCATCAGCATTACATTAATAACCTCTTTTTTTAATTTCTATTTTACCCTCTAATCAACGTATGCTTGCGTCGATACCTTTTCGTCTTTCGAATTCGTTTGTTCCGTACCGTCCCTCGAAGCAACTCGTAGAGGAAAACACATTTATTCACATATCATATTCATAGAATCTCAGCTTCTATGTATTTTTTATTATTTATTTTAATTTTTCTATTACAATAATATGCTTGTCCAGTAGTTCCTCTATTTATTTTCCCTGAATTTAAAACCACAAAATTAAAAAAAAATGATTTTGGTTTAGAAGTTTTTTTTTTTTTTTTTCCCAACGAAGAAAATATTATCATTAATTTGAAAGTTTTGAATCCAAGCATAGCTGGATTGTACAAAGGAAGACAGAGCCCCAAATCAGTAGGTTGTTAATAAACTAGAAGCTATCCTTCAAGTTTTAGAACAAAAGTGAAACAACTGGAAACAAAGAAAATAGAACAAAGTTCAGAACATTAACGATAGATAGATTGCGAAGATCATCACCAGGTCTTCATGGTTCCTTCTTGACGTACATCGAAATTGACGTCCCAGCAGCCCCCGCTGTGGCGATGTTATGCTTGAGTAAAGCTGTCGGAGTCGCTACAGTTTGTTCCTTAAGTAGTGGGAGATCATGAGTAATCGGAGTAGCATTTACCTCAGCCATATATGTGTCATTGGGGTTGTTAAAGACATCCTCAACCGTCACACGCGTGGTGCGTTTTGGTAGAAGTTTAGAAATGATTTTGTTTTTTTTTTTTAAGTTTGGGTTAATACTCTAATTATTTGCATGCATACATTGCAGGTAGGGTTACTTATTTTCTGAACAATTCAGGACACAGTAAAAACCAAGAGAAATAGATTGTTTTCATTCAAACCTTACAAAAAAGAGATAATACAATGATAAAAGAACCAAGTAATGAAGAGAATCCAAGTCAGATAGAAAAACAAAAACCAAAAAAGCAAAGTCATATATCATATAAGGACATCGATGGGAGGTCTTGATGTAGAAGGAGCAGCAACTTCATCTTCTTCAGATGGTCCATACCACAAAATTTTCCCTTCTGTTATGATAAGACTAGTGAGCAACAATCCAGAGATCAAAGCTGCAGTCATCAACATGTAAAACACTGCATCCCAACTGATCGCAGCAATGTAACCTGTAAGAACAGGTCCAATAGCTGCACCAACTGATCCTGTTCCATCTATAATAGCAGTGACTGTAGCCAAAGCCCTTGCATTGCCTTTAAGCGACTTGTGTGTACCAAGATCAGCTGCAACCGCAGTTGTGATGAGAGCATAAGGCCCATTAACGAATACTCCAGCTATGAACATAAGGATAACATTGATTGTCATTGAGATATGACCATAGGTTCTGTAAAGGAACAGAGCTGGGATTGTTAAGTAGATGAATCCTCCAGCTGTAATTGCTCTCCCATCGAGCTGATCAGAGAAATATCCAGCTAAGATTCCTCCAACTACGCCTCCAACATCGAAGAGTGTGGATAAGTTTCCAGATGTCTCTTGTGACAAATGTTCACCTCCAATCTCAGTCTGGCTTACATAGAAAGGAAGCCAATAGAGGAAAGTGTAAGAGACTAATTTGGTGAAGAAGAGACAAAATGCAAAAGGAGCAACACCAGGGATTTTCCAAGCAGCTAAGAACCCAACAGCTCTTCTATCAAATCCAGTAGTACTCATTCTAGAGCTCAAAAGACTTTCTGTTATGGTGTCACCTAGTCTCATTGTTGAATCAACTTCAGTTCCATCTCTCTCAGCATCAACAACTGGAGGGTTCACAGGCAAGAATAGGTAAACCACAATGCCTAGAAATGTAATAAGCAAAGCTGGACCAACAAAAGACCATCCCCAACCAAATTTCAAAAGTCCGGCTGCGATTAATGACCCAATGATATTCCCTATTGATGTATGAGCACTCCAAACACCCATAATAACTCCTCTCCTCTTCTTATCAAACCAGTTCCCCAAAACCGCCACCACACAAGGCCATCCAATAGACTGGAACCATCCTGCAACTGTCTGAATGGCTAGGAAATAGTAGAAACTATGGATGTTTGCCCAAAAAGCAACTCCAAACAGAGCAGTACACACACCTGTCCCAATCATACCTATTGTTAAAAACGTCCTGAGGTCCAAACGATCACCCAAATGACCAGCCACAAACATTCCAATGGCATAAACAGCTAGAAAAGCCAAATCAATTTGTCCAAGCAATGCTGTTCCATCTGGACCATCGAAAGGAGCCCATCCACCGTTGCCTGCAGTCTTGAAATGTCCTGTTGGTTGCTCAGAGAGCGTTCCTTTGACGATGCTGTTGGGCTTGCGGGTTGCATGGAAAGCAATATAGGCGATGAAGGTCAAGCCAAAGACCAATGCTTGATATTGCTTGAAAGAGAGCTTGCCTGGACGTTTAAAACGTTCTAGGAACTGAATACCACATGGTTTTGTTTCTACATAGAGAAACTCAGATGATGTCCACGACACCATGTCTTGAGCTTCTTCTCACGTGAGCAAAACCTGAACCAAAGATCAAGACAAGGAAAGTCAAAAGACAGAACCAACGAGAATCACTCAAGTGAACTACAATCTTAAACATGAGAAAGCAAAATCACTCAAAACATATAAGATTCAATACAGAATTTGAAGCACCTTTGAAATATGAAGAGAAGAGAAACAATCTCTCTTTCTCTCCCTTTCTCTCTGGTTTTCTGCAACTTAATGCTTGGGAAATTTTCAAAGGCGACAAAGCTCTACTTAAAAGTTAAAGAACGTGAGAATAACTAAGTTAAATTACTTAATCTTTAGCTTATTTGCTCTATTTTATTTGTTTGACTTTTTGGCTCATATGGTTCACTTTTTCCAGTTTCATCTTCACAACATGTACGCACATATACAGTTAAACCAGACTTAACGAACCATGGAAGACGAATTCAAATCAAAATTTCAGATTTATCTGAGGAAGTACAAAACTACAAACAACGAATATAGTCGTTACTACAAGGGAATATACCGTAAAGCTTATATAATTACTCGAAAAGGAACCACAGATTGTAGAGACAGTACGTTCTTAATTGCAATCTTTGAAAGACTCAAAACCTTCTTTCGATTCTATAATATTAAATTGTATTTAGCTTTCTTATGACCAAGATACTACCAACTCAGCCTTATAATGATTCAACGATGGAAATATTTATGTAATTGACTTTTGGTGATTCGCATATAATATATATGCCTCATGCTGTGTGAATCTATCACGTCACGTGAGCTGCCTTTCGCTGTTACGAGATTGCTATATTGACTATACCGGCAAAGATTATGCAACTTGCTTTCAAAACTAATCTTTAAGAACTTAAGATTCTAGAGAACATTACAATTTAGAACAAAAAACAGAGCAATGCAATCAGAGAAGAATACCTCTTTGAGCAGTAAAGATATAAGAATTGGAGTGACATGGCCTAAAGATGCCACAGCTGCACGATATGGTATGCCCTGTGAAAAATGTAACAGTTGTTGTATGAAGTCTTCACTAGGAACATGACTTTGAAACATGATGTCTCACCTCGCAGACATATTCACAAAAGCATTGGACAAACAAGAGAGTGCGAGAATTTTTGTTTCCAATTGAGCCTACAGGATATGCACGCTCGAAACAGAAGATGTGGAATGATGCTGAAGCGTGAAAACAAAAGCTCCTAAACCCAAAACAAGTTCCAAAAACCATGCCTTGAAAAAAGCTTCTAGGTCTGTTATATAAAGCCTTCAATCAGTAGTGAATAAATGGTGGTGTGAGTCTTAATACCTCCAACCCGTCGCTGCTTCTTTATTACTCCCACACTTTTTATCTTCGGAAGCACCAAGAGACGATTGGTGAGCCAAGTAAATTTCGAAAGGAAGAGACTTGGCTTAAGAAAGGAGTAGCAGCACAAGTGTTTGACGATATTCCTCACTCTAATCACACGAGTTGACGTTTTGACTCAATATCGATCGATGCGGCTCAAAAAACGATCGCGTTTTACGAAAGGTAAACAGGCGTTATTCAAGCCGTCAACTTTCTCTATCAGATAATCCCAGAATCTGTTGTTGTGAAACTTTTGTCCGCAGTATTTGAATTGTTTGCCTCCTCTAATGAAAAAAAAACAAACCTAATCCCACAATCTCTTGTTTTTTTTCCTGCTACATTAATAAAATCATCGATAGAGAAAGAGATGAGACGAATCCTAAGATTACTAAGTACTGGATTCAACGTTACCGTCTGTTCTCAAGATATGACCAAGGTATTGAGATGGATGAAGAAGGATGGTACTCTATAACACCCGAAGAAATCGCAATCAAACAAGCTGAGAGATGTCGTGGGAAAGTAGTGATTGATTGCTTCTCAGGTGTTGGTGGTAACACCATTCAATTCGCTAAAGTGTAAAGCTTTTCTTTACTCTTCCTCTCTCTCTCAAGCAAGAGAACAAGTGTAAAATTATTGGCTGTTGAATGTTTTCTACACCATTCTTTTTCTCTTTTCCATAGATGTTCTTCTGTTGTTGCTATCGACATTGATCCGGTGAAAGTTAAACTGGCAATGAACAATGCTATGGTTTATGGAGTTGCTAATCGTGTAGATTTTTTCATTGGTGATTTCATCCAGTTAGCTCCATCTCTCAAAGTAATCTTCTTCTCTCTATCAGTTTTATGTACCTGCAAATATTGTTTTTTTCTTTTCACCCTTTTGTTGTTGTTGGGCTGATAACTACTAGATTTATATGTTTTGTTTTGGTCAGGGAGATGTATTGTTTCTTTCTCCTCCATGGGGAGGACCAATGTATAGAGAAGTTGAGAGTTATAAGATGGATATGCTCCAACCGATAGACGGGTAACATAAGAGAATTCTAACTCTTTACCTTTTGATGTAGAATTTGTGTTCAATAAACTTATGGGAAAAGATACAAAAACCAGTTTTGATCTTGTAATGAATTTTTGTTTTTGTGTTTGTGTAGGTACTCATTGTTTCAGATTGCTCAATCCATTACAACTAACATCATAATGTTTTTACCGCGAAATGTTGATTTGGCCCAAGTGGAAGAACTTGCTTGGCTCTCTTCGTCTCCTCTAACTCTTGAGGTACTTAACGCATTATCGAAAAGAAAACTAGGAGAGCTAATTTATTGAAAGCTCTTTTCTTGACAATTACATATGTTATGGTACTTTCAGATAGAAGAAAACTTTGTTGGAGGGAGAATGAAAGCTATAACAGCTTATTTTAGTTCAAATGCAGTTTAGGTTAGAAATGGAAACCATTGCGTCAAAGAAACCATTACAGTGCAGTTTTGTCTTCATGAGTTTTTTTGTTAATAGTATCTATTCTACTTCAACAAGGACATAGAACCTTAGACAAGGAATAACTAGATAATGTATGACAAGATGAGGAGTCAGATGATGAATTTTCCATGGTAAGAGGAACTGGAGATTCTGAAAGAGCAAAGGCTTAGGTTCCTTTTGAGAATTGTGCAGGTACATAGAGTCAAAACCTTCTCAAACTCAAGCACCTCGCTCCTAGAGAACTTAATCTCTCACTTATGAACTTCTAGCCTTAAGGGTTCTTGTAAAACTGGTCCTGCAGCTTTATCAAAATGCAACTCAAGGCTGACAATTAAGCCCGAGATTATACTATAGATATAACTAGGACAAGATCCATTCCCTCTTTCCGGAGTGGATTTTCACGGCCGCCATAAACCCTAAACCCACGAGATGTGGCTTAGGAGGACCTCTTACGAGCAGCATCCAGAGCTCCTTAAAGCTCTGTAGCTTGATGGAATTGGTCTCAAACTTGGAGTAGAGCTCCTAAACCGAAGTCGTTCAGCCACTCCTTCAATGTATTGGGTCAGAGGAATGGCATCAGGTGTTTTTCCAAACAAAGGATTTAAAATCCGTTACCAGAAAGCTTAGAAAACGTCTCTGAAAAGTTACAATCTACTAAAGAGGCATTTGGCTGCTGATCTACCAATTTTCGATACACAACACATGGATGATAGCTCATATTAATGCTATCTACCAAAGCAAAATTGATGTGGAAGAAAAAGTATTTTTCCTGCCACTTATATTATCTCAAGAGGGTAAGAACTCAATTATCTTGATCTCGTGTCTACTTGAAAAGTAATACAATCTTAGACACCTGAATTTTTTCTTCACTTGCATCTATAAAGGGGAGATAGGGAGTAAATGAAGAACTTTCCTTGTTGGCCAAGCTAAACATTATCAGATCATCTTTATCATATAATCCAGTTTTCTATTCATACATGTACACTCATAAATCATTGTATAACACATTCTAAAGATATATCAATAAAAATTCATTATAGCTTGGCAAAACTGCAATCTTTGAACTCTGGAGGGAAAGAAATCGCAGGTTACATGAAGACAAACCCATCCCCCACTCTGCTGTTTTCAGAATTGTGGATCTTTGTGTTAGGAATAAAGCATCCTCCCTCATTCCCAAAGGATCCAAATTAATGGGGATCTCCAATTATCCAAGCTTGATTTAGTTAGGGGTTTTACACTTCTTATATACTTCTTCTTTCACTCTTTTCTGGTCTGAGCATGTATTTATCTTCTCTTTTCTTACCTTGTTGGAGGATTTTGAACTCTAGGAGTTTTTGTAAGTACAATAGATAACCTTTTAACAAAATAGCAGAAAAAAAAGATAATCAGATGATCAATCAGATAGGCAAGTCACAAGTCACAACTCCTGTATCGATCATATGGTTGGATTCACAAAGAAGAATCGGGAAAGGATATCTCGGAATATTAACACTCCTCAAGTATAAAAGAAGGAAGACCGCGCAAGACAAAATCATCGAACGATCAGGCAAATAACCTGCATCAAAAGAACGAACAATGAGCTAGTTGGAATCGAGACTTTTAAACTTTTTAGCGATTACATTTGTCTTTTCGTTAATTTATTGTTATTGTTAATTCCTACATTAACAATACCCAATAATAGGCGTACAATTTATATTATAGAGTAATCAAATTTCTGATGTTATATATTCTTTGTTCGACCCATATAGTATTTACTTTTCGTAAGACTATTCTAACGAAATTATTTTTAATCATTGAATAGAGAAATATAACTTACAAATGTAATGCCAACACGAACAGATATCAAAACAATAAGTTCTTTTGAATTGACCAAATATTCTTAGTAAAAATATAATTTAACAAAAAAGAGAAACACGGATAAATAAAAAAACAGAAAGAACAAGAGAAACTCATTAAACAAAATCATTGCAATCATGTTTCCTCATAATGAAACAATTTAGAAATCAATAGTAGGGAGTCTTGTAGACAAACGGTGGAGGAGGAGAATTGTAAGTGACCTTTGGAGAAGGAGAGTAGTATGGTGGTGGTGGGAAGCTGTATACATATGGTGGTGGTGGAGACTTGTAGTCAACCTTGGGTGAAGGAGAGTAGTATGGTGGTGGTGGAGACTTGTAGTCAACCTTGGGTGAAGGAGAATAGTATGGTGGTGGTGGGGAGTTGTAGACGTATGGTGGTGGTGGAGACTTGTAGTCAACCTTGGGTAAAGGTGAGTAGTACGGAGGTGGTGGAGAGCTGTACACGTATGGTGGTGGTGGAGACTTGTAGTCAACCTTGGGAGAAGGAGAGTAGTATGGTGGTGGTGGGGAGTTGTAGACGTATGGTGGTGGTGGAGACTTGTAGTCAACCTTTGGTGAAGGAGAGTAGTACGGTGGGGGTGGGGAGTTGTAGACATATGGTGGTGGAGGAGACTTGTAGTCAACCTTGGGTGAAGGAGAGTAGTATGGTGGTGGTGGGGAGTTGTAGACGTATGGTGGTGGTGAAGATTTGTAGTCAACCTTGGGTGAAGGTGAGTAGTACGGTGGTGGTGGGGAGCTGTAGACGTATGGTGGTGGTGGAGACTTGTAGTCAACCTTGGGTGAAGGTGAGTAGTACGGTGGTGGTGAAGATTTGTAGTCAACCTTGGGTGAAGGTGAGTAGTACGGTGGTGGTGGGGAGCTGTAGACGTATGGTGGTGGTGGAGACTTGTAGTCAACCTTGGGTGAAGGTGAGTAGTACGGTGGTGGTGGGGAGCTGTAGACGTATGGTGGTGGAGGAGATTTGTAATCAACCTTTGGTGAAGGAGAGTAGTACGGTGGGGGTGGGGAGTTGTAGACGTATGGTGGTGGAGGAGACTTGTAGTCAGCCTTGGGTGAAGGAGAGTAGTACGGTGGTGGTGGGGAGTTATAGACGTATGGTGGTGGTGGAGACTTGTAGTCAACCTTGGGTGAAGGTGAGTAGTACGGTGGGGGTGGGGAGTTGTAGACATATGGTGGTGGAGGAGACTTGTAATCAACCTTTGGTGAAGGAGAGTAGTACGGTGGGGGTGGGGAGTTGTAGACGTATGGTGGTGGAGGAGATTTGTAGTTAACCTTGGGTGAAGGAGAGTAGTATGGTGGTGGTGGGGAGTTATAGATGTATGGTGGTGGTGGAGACTTGTAGTCAACCTTTGGTGAAGGAGAGTAGTACGGTGGGGGTGGGGAGTTGTAGACATATGGTGGTGGAGGAGACTTGTAGTCAACCTTGGGTGAAGGAGAGTAGTATGGTGGTGGTGGGGAGTTGTAAACGTATGGTGGTGGTGGAGATTTGTAGTCAACCTTGGGTGAAGGAGAGTAGTACGGTGGGGATGGGGAGTTGTAGACGTATGGTGGTGGAGGAGACTTGTAGTCAACCTTGGGTGAAGGAGAGTAGTACGATGGTGGTGGGGAGTTATAGACGTATGGTGGTGGTGGAGACTTGTACTCAACTTTGGGTGAAGGTGAGTAGTACGGTGGGGGTGGGGAGTTGTAGACATATGGTGGTGGAGGAGACTTGTAATCAACCTTTGGTGAAGGAGAGTAGTACGGTGGGGGTGGGGAGTTGTAGACGTATGGTGGTGGAGGAGACTTGTAATCAACCTTTGGTGAAGGAGAGTAGTACGGTGGGGGTGGGGAGTTGTAGACATATGGTGGTGGAGGAGACTTGTAATCAACCTTTGGTGAAGGAGAGTAGTACGGTGGGGGTGGGGAGTTGTAGACGTATGGTGGTGGAGGAGACTTATAATCAACCTTTGGTGAAGGAGAGTAGTACGGTGGGGGTGGAGAGTTGTAGACGTACGGTGGTGGAGGAGACTTGTAGTCAACCTTGGGTGAAGGAGAGTAATATGGTGGTGGTGGAGACTTGTAGTCAACCTTTGCTGAAGGAGAGTAGTATGGTGGTGGTGGGGAGTTGTAAACGTATGGTGGTGGTGGAGATTTGTAGTCAATCTTGGGTGAAGGAGAGTAGTATGGTGGTGGTGGGGATGTGTAGATGTATAGTGGTGGTGGGGACTTGTAGTCAACCTTGGGTGAAGGAGAGTAGTACGGTGGTGGTGGGGAGCTGTAGACGTATGGTGGAGGAGGAGACTTGTAGTCAATCTTAGGTGAAGGAGAGTACGATGGTGGTGGTGGGGAACTGTACACATATAATGGTGGTGGAGATTTGTAATCTACTTTAGGGGATGGAGAATAGTGCGGAGGATTCTTTTTGGGTGGATGAGGTGATTTGTGTTTATAAGCCGGAGAATCATATTGTGGTGTTTGAGGAGATGAGTAAGGGTACGCTGTCACGGTTGCTGCGATGGCACTCAAGACCACGACATACACTAAGCAATGCTTTAATCCCATGGTTCTTGAGGATCGCATTCCCGTTGCTATCGTTTTTATTTCTGTTTATGGTATTATTTTGTACATGAAGACCCATTATATACTCGTTTGTCTTGTCTTAAAATATGATATTGTCTTTCCAAGTTGGGTTCGTGTTTGGCACTTTCATTCCTCAAGAACGTGCTAAGATGTTTGTTTGAAAATAGTGATGCGTTAGGTGTATGAAATTCTATTGATTCTCCTACAACCTTCAAGATTCTTTCATATTGTTTCGTACAAAATACAAGATATTAAGTCTTGCCATGTTGGTGCATAAAAATAAAATTCGCCACGTCTGGGTATATTGTTTTTATAATAATCTTTTTTAGTTTATATGTTATTGTCATTTTTTATGAGAGTTCAATATATATGTCTAAAGTTGTTACAATGTTTTAGTTGGTATGTATTATGCTTTAAATAATACTAGTTTGTGATCCGCTTTTCGGGCAGACTTTTTTTTCATCATTATGTTCAAGTCAAACAACTTGAAGTAAAAGTTATTTCAAATTATGTCGAAATCACGTATGGTACATATTGTTCCTGATATCAAGTGATCATCGAATGCATTTAGTCGATGAACATGATTAAAACTTTGCAAGAACATTGACTGTGAAAGAGGGCGATAGTAGTATCAGGGATTAACTTCTATGTTTAGTAGTTGGTTATATATAAAACTGGAAAATTCACAATATCTTTTCATCCAAGAGTAACATATCATACGCATGAGTTCATTGTCTTTCCTAGTGGTATATGAATTGAAATAGTCTTACAACTACATGTTGCAAATTTATACCAGCTTTCAAATCGGAAATCTGAGATGAGAAGCTTCCATGTAAACTTGCTAACAATTTAAGGGAACCACTACATCTTCATTGTAGAACCGAAGATCCACCTGCAAAAGGTTGAAGAAAAAAAATAGATCTAAAAAGAGAAAAAAAAGGGAATAAAATAAAATAAAAACATGGGGATCCTTCCCCTATCACCGACGAAAAGCGCCAGCAACCGGAGAAGAAAAAATGAGAAACTTCTTCGGCATTTACTCGGAGAAAAAAAAAACAAAAAAACTACAACTTTAATACTATTATAGAAATATTGTAACATCTATTATTTTTTCATTCTTTACATAATTACACGAGTTTAGTGTAA
This sequence comes from Lepidium didymum, assembly GCA_963920545.1. NCBI lineage: Eukaryota > Viridiplantae > Streptophyta > Magnoliopsida > Brassicales > Brassicaceae > Lepidium > Lepidium didymum. The sequence continues at coordinate 19,498,458 of OY986992.1, read as the reverse complement.
AAACCTATTTCTTCTCCAATTTCTATATTGAAATGAACAGAGGTACTCTCTTGGAAGCATTAATTTAAACTTCTTTCAAGATTGTTTGTTAAGATTTCATTTGTTTTTCATATTTTAATTCTCTTCGTTTATTTTAATTTCATATTTTTATTATTTAATATATTATTAGAGATTTATATTAGATATAGTAATTTAGAAAATTAATAAGTGGATTATTATGAGATTTTAGGTTATATGATCTTGTCGATTTAATTGTTGATAAAAAGTTAATGTATCAAATCATAGTAATAGATATCATAGATTACAAAAACTAACTAACGTATATCAGAATTATTTGTAATACATGTTTCATAATTATACTCTTAGGTGTCCAGAAAATATATATAAGTATATAGAGTTTTTTTTATTCTGATAATTATAATGATCAAGTTAATTACTCTAGTATTAGGGTATTGAAAGAATGAATTTTAGGTTATGAATGAGTTTGCTCCAATTGTAAAAAAAAAAGTCGCTTCCTTTCGTCAACATTTGATTTTGCTTGCCATACGAGCTATCTTTTATATTTGTTTTTTCATCAATGTGAAAGATAATTTATTAATTTAATTAAGAGATTTTTCAAGCTTGGACAAAACAAAGGAAATTATCAACCCCATGATCAAATAACAAAAGCTAACCAGTGGTCCTTCACATACTATCAATAACCGTAACAGTACCGACACTGGTTCCGACATGTAGGACATGCTTTGGGCGTAACAGTCAGCGTAGTGATCGGATAACTCTTCACTATATCCACGACTAGATTTGGGTAATTGACAACAAAAACCTTGAACTCAGGAGAGCTAGAAACTGTTCTTATGTTGTCTTTGATATTACCAAAAGCAGCATCATTGAGGGCTTTGTCAAATGGAATTTGAGCGAGGTCAAGAATGTTGAAAGCATTAAAAGAGTTAAGAGACTCTATAAGATGAATTCTACATAGGTCACGTAGAAGTGGAATCTCATACTTGTCGGCTGCAACATAGAGTGACATAACATGTTGCTTTCCTTTCTCAGAGTATAGAACCGTCACTGTAGATGAACTCAAGTAAAGCCTCTAACTCTGTGTGTTTCAGTTCAAAAAGAGTGATTGTCTCTAGCTTATTAGTCGAAGCCTTGATCTCGTCTGATTCCATCATCTTCTTAAACACCTCAGATCTTGCAGACTATTAACATTTATGTCAATTAAGGAACATTGATTTGATGATGAGACAAAGATATAAAGAAAGAAGAAAACAGACCAGAATAAGTTTATGAGCAAAGATAGATTCATCACTGTCTCCTGCCTTTAGTCGTACATCGACTTGTTGTTGTTCTTTTAAAAACCTTGCAAGTCCACCCATGAAAAGCTCTTTGTTTGTTGCCATTCTCTTAAATTTATTTTGGTTTTGAAAATGATAAACTGTTGAGTTTTTCGTTCTATATAACGATTGTGAGGTTATATAGAGACTCTAGACGATCAAACTTACTCTTTTGCTTGGGTTTCCCAAAACTCCAAAATTTATTGAACGAGATCAGTAATTACTATGGGTTATTAGAGTAGAAGCAAGTTACAACTCCTGATTATATTCTTTACTCATAGGAATAGTAATGAATGTAATTTGTTTTGGGAACACAAATTTATAAAATTTTAGTTGATACAATTATATGAATATAAATTGTGACCGCACAGCCTTTCTTGTATACATTTGGCTATGATGAGCAACAAAGCAATTTGATTAAATAGAGTGATATGGTATGTTCAGAATAAAAATAATTTGCTAGGTAAATAAAACCCAATCAATAACTCAAAATGTATTCTCTAAACCTCTTTTAATATTTTCTATGTAGTGAAGAAGGGTTGAGTCCTATGTCATAACTATAAGATGGGTGAGAAAAACTAGGCAATATTAGAAGGAGGGGACAAAAAGATAGTTCCTTTTCAAAACTAAACCTTTCTTTTAATTGTTTTCTAATTTAAACTATTAAACTACAAATACAAGTTGAATTACTTTTCAGTGTAGTGGGACATGCACACTTGCACAGTTAGGGATCAAGTTCCACCGCCTATGTAGAAATTTAGCTAATGGACCGATCAGTTACGGCCCAATATTCAATAAAAAACTACAAATACAAATTACACTCAATGTAATTAAGATTTCCGTAATATTTCTCCACAAATACTTTTAGATTCTTTTCAAATTTCTTTCTAAATTATTTTAAATGGAAAGCTTATCTCCATAACTGGATGATTGGGATTTGGTTTAATAATATGTTACGTGCTCACTTTTTGTGTTACTAATCAGAGTATTTTAAATATATTTTTTGGTTAAATCTATTTGATTTGTCCTGTTTTATGTGCACAAATGTATATTCTATGCAATCTAGAATGCCTCTTGTTTTTAAGTTTCTATAATCTATAATATATCTTCTACGTAATGCAAAATAAATCTTTTATGTTGGATTATACACTATGTGATCCAGAATGTAACTCCAACATAATCTATAGTACATCTTTGACGTAATTTATACGCTTTCTACCTTGTTTTTACCTTATTAATCTATAATACGCCTTATACCTAATCTAAAATATGTTTTCTACTTAATTTAAAATATGTCTTCTACTAAGCTATAATATGTGTTCTATCCAAGCTATAATATGTCTTCTTACCAAGGTAGAAAACGTCTTATAACCAAACTAGAATATATCTTCTACGTAATGTAGAATATATCTTCTACCTAATCTATAATATGTTTTTTACGTAATCTAGAATATGTTTTCTACCTATTCTAGAATAAGTCTTCTACCTATTCTAGAATACGACATCTTTTACATATTTTAGAATACGTCTTCTACCTAATCTAGAATACATCTTATACCTAATCTAGAATACAATATGTCTTCTACTAAGCTAGAATATGTCTTCTACCTAATCTATAATACGTTTTTGACCTAATTTAGAATATGTTTTCTACCTAATTTAGAACAAATTTTTATAGATTGTGAAACTTTGTAAGAGTGAATTAAGAGATACAAATCATACATGATTTCAAATTTGATAATGATCGAGAAATCACTACAAAATTTAACAAAGATTTACAATTATATCATACAAAACAAAACTTTAAGTTATATATCAAAACGAGAAACTTACATTATATAGTAATTCTCTTGGAAGATGATAATTGATAAAATATATATATATATATATATATATGAGATTGTTGATATAATTAGATATTTTTAGTTTAATTCTTCTTTGGTACTGATGTTGTTAGAGCCCCACTAAAATACTTATACGTGGCTCTCAAATTTTTTAAAAATTATTTCTTCAATAAAATTTTAATAACCAAAAGGTCTAATTTTAAAAATAATGAAATGGTGTAGTTTTAAAAGTGATACGCTTATTTTGTCCTTTTTTCTAATATTCCGGAAAAAAATATCTCATATAATAACGAAAGCACCTAATATTTTTGACATCTTATTCCAAACATTGGATGTTTATGTTGTTATAGGAGATAGTTTGGAGGAAAATAGCTCCTCAACCTGTTTTTTACGTTTTGATTTTTAACGGTCAACCAATTGGGCCGTACAGCTTTTTCTTTTTCGCAATTCAACACATATTTTGGACCGCTAAATCGGTTTGATCAGCAGTTGTTTTGCCTGATCAATTTGATTCGCAGATCTGGTTAATCTCTTTTATCTTTACAGCTTTTCACTGATACGCTTTCACCGTCCGGATTCTCAATCAATTTCTCAAAAGTATTTGAGTATTTCTTTTTTTTAAAATTAATGTGTATCGGATATGTTCCAATCATTGATAAACCTTTAAACTAATAATCTTGAGATTAATATCTTTGGAGAAAAATTGAAAATTTAGTGTCCCAGTTCAAGAATTCCCAATCCTGATCGTGATCTCTTACCAGAAAAGGATACTAATTTCGAAGACCCATTTCGCCGTCGTCCTTGATCTCATCTCGGTAGGTATTTTTAGTGAATGAGGAATCGACATAGCAATGGAAACCTTCGGGACCCGGAAGCTGATAAAGGAGAAGCAACGGAGAACGGCTTCGGAGATGGCGTCATCTTGGGCCTTGACGGTGGTGCCACCTCCACGGTGTGCGTTTGCGTACCATTTTTCCCATACGGCGATCGTTTGCCAGAGCCTCTTCCGATCCTCGGTCGTGCCGTTGGTGGTTGCACCAATTGCAACAGCGTTGGAGGTTCCGTCTTATCTTCTCTCCTCAATTTTGAATTTACTCTGGTCAATAGGTACCTTCTCTAGATTGTGATTTTCTGGACATCGTTGAATGAATGTTTGGCTTTGATAACGATTAGCATAAGTGTGTGTGATTCACTTTCTTTATCTGTAATTTAATCAAGTTCTGCTGCAATGTGGTATTTGCCTTAGCTGACTCTGATGCTTCTTTAATTCTGGAATTGGAATTAGATTTTATCTTAGCTGAGTATAAGCATTGTGTGTTTGTGTTTTTTTAGTCTAGTTGTGTTGGAATTAATCTATTTCGCGTGTGCGGTATTGCTTTTGCTTGCAGCAAATATATTGGCTATAGCTGTGGCAGCACTTTGATATTTCTACCCTACTAAAGTCACCTTTCAATGTGCATCCTGTATGCAGAAACTGCAGCAAGGGATTCACTAGAGCAAGTGATTTCTGAGGCACTTCTACAATCGGACTCTGATAAATCTGATGTCCAAGGTGTATGCTTAGGTGTTTCAGGTGTAAACCATCCCTCAGACCAGGAAAAGATAGAAAATTGGATAAGGTAGTAGTAGTTACTCAAGTGTAAATCAAGCTGTAGGAGTTTCAGGCGTTGGAACATCTCAATTTTAACCTTTTTTTTAATTATCTTGCAGGGACATGTTCCCTAGTCATGTCAAGGTATATGCTCAGAATGATGCTATAGTGGCTTTAGCTAGTGGAACCATGGGAAAGCTCCATGGCTGTGTTCTAATCGCTGGTACTGGATGTATAGCCTATGGCTTTGACGAAGATGGCAAGGAGGCTAGGGCATCTGGAGGTGGACCAATCTTAGGTGATTGGGGAAGGTACTTCATTTTCCAGTTTATACTTTATGTCCCTTCAGTTTTATGATTTAAAAAAATTACATCGGCTGTCTAATCAGAAAGATTAATTTGAAGTTTTTAGCTTTTAATCTTTTACAAGGTTTCGCTGGTGCACAAGTGAAATTTATGATCTCAGTTATAGACTTTCTCATCACATATTGTTGGTTGTACACTTATGATATATGGAGATTCTTTAACTGAGAATTGTGTGAATGTTGATGTGATTATTTACAGTGGCTATGGAATTGCTGCACAGGCCTTAACGGCGGTGGTTAGAGCTCACGATGGTCGTGGCCCACAAACAATGCTTACGAGTACTATTTTAAAAACACTTGGACTTTCCTCTCCCGATGAACTCATCGGGTACATTCCTTTGCAAACTAATGACTTAGTCTCAATATATGTACCTTTCTATAATTTCTTGGAACCCATCACTGCATTCAAAACTTTTCAGAGATGAAGAAGAGTACTCCCTTTCTTTTACTCTCCTGTTGGACGAACAAAATGCAAGTCTAATATTTCTGAATTCTGGATATAGGTGGACTTATGCTGATCCATCTTGGGCACGTATTGCTGCTCTTGTTCCTCAAGTAGTATCTTGTGCAGAAGCTGGTGATGAAATTTCGGATAAGATCTTGGTTGATGCAGCTGAGGATTTAGCTCTAAGTGTGAAGGCTGTTGTACAGAGACTTGGTTTATGTGGCGAAGGTGTTTTTACATATCCAATGGATTCTGATATTGTTCTTTGTGTGGCCACCCGGTTCCTTACAGTGCTAGATATCTCTTGTTTCAGATAGGACAGCTTCTTTCCCGGTTGTAATGGTGGGGGGAGTCCTAAACGCTAATCAGAAATGGGACATTGGAAAACAAGTCTCAAACCGCATTAAGAAATACTTTCCCGGGGCTCAAACTATCATACCAAAGGTTCAGTATTCTACCTTTCATTCGTTATCTCTCGCCTTCCCAAAGACTTAAGTATATACTGATATGTATTTCAGGTAGAGCCAGCTGTTGGAGCAGCATTGTTGGCAATGAACTTCTTAACAAGTTAACCAGAGAATTGATCGGTCAAGTCTAAGCTTTATTATTGAAATCGATGTTTCTTAAATCTTCTTCCGACATATGCCATAGTGATCTTTTTTTTATCTTACTGTGGTTGTGGTACATATGTATAATGTGCATAAGAATCTCGTTGTCAAATTCCACTTCTTGCTATTAATGATTTCTTTGGTTACTAAACATACCTACCTACTCAACAAGAAGAAAACATCGTTAGAGGATGTTGATTTCTACAACAGATAACGAAACTTGTGTTAGAGAAATTGTTCGGTCATATGAGACTGATAGTCTCTTTGATTCTCCTCTTGAAAATATGAGACTCAGGTCAATAGGCAGATAGCCTCTTTATTCTCCTATCAGTTCTCTTCGGACAAGCTTCAAGATCTCGATAATCTGCAAGATATGAAAGTTTAAAGGAAGTACTACAAGCTTCATATAGTATGTAAGAATTTGTTGAGAAAATAAGAAAAGAGAGATTTGCTTACGCCAGGGTAATGCTTGAGAATTGGGGAGTAATGATCAAGAGCTATATAAATTTTCTGAAGAAGGTCCATGAGAGATTCGATTTCATCGCCAAGAAGATCAACCTATGATTCAAGTAGCAGATGAAAACCGTTATCAAGCTACGGATGGTCAATGAAAGAAAACAACACAAAGGGTATGTCAGCTTCAAACTTCCAGGAAAACAAAGAATACAGGGTTCAATATAATCAGCTTTAAGAGTTAAATCATATTTGTTCACAACACCACTTTTGTAATTATGAAATAGGGCTAAACTACTCTGTGTGAATTGCGAAAACTCACCTCAGTCTCAGCCTTTTGGAGGTCACAAGTCTTGGCCTCCATTAGCTTCTTATAATTAGATTCTCTGGCCTTGAGGTAATCAACTTCATCTAAGAGATCACTTAATTGGCTATGCATACTTTTTACCCTACCAGTCAAAAAATTATCATGTCTACTGAATCAAATGCATAGATATCTCACATTTCTATGTCAAACGACACATAATAAACATACAGAGATTGACTGTACCTGAAATTTGCCTTTTTTGTCTTTTCTGCTACCAGGCACTCAAGACTGTCAAATTCTTTGGTCCATCTAGTAAGACTCAGAACAATTGAAAGAAACAGATTCTTAAGTCTCTTTTGATCTGCTTCTGATGAGATTAGTTTCATCTCAGAATTCACTTTCTCCTTTTCGATTATCTTCATATTCTTTCTAGCTAACTCAAGATTTTGTCTCAGCTCAGAAATTTCCATCTCATGACCTTTTATTTTCTCCAGAGCACGAGCTGAAACAACTTTCAGTTCTTTGTTTTTGTCTTGAATCACTACTGCTTGCTGATCAATCTGATATTGCAGATTATTAATCTGTATCTCAAGATTCTCCATCTCTGTAGCCAAATCACTCTCAGCTGACTTAACTAAATCGTCTTTCTCCTTAAGAAGACGCTCCAGCCAATGAATCTTCTCTGTTGATTTTTCCTTCCCTGATCTTAAAGACCATTCCTTTTCGAATTCATCTATGTTAAACTCTCCAAGTTTTTTATTAGTTTCCTTCAAATTGCCTTTGTGTGTCACTGCACAGCACTCTTCTGTCATGTAGGACTTAAGACAAGAATCTTTGAAATCATTGTTGCTTTCAGAGGCTTCTCTATTCACAACATCTTTCGATATCAATACAAAACCTTCTCTCATGATATGATTTTCTGAATCTGTTCTTTCTTTTGCACATCGTACATGGTTCACAAGCTCTCTCACAAAAGACCCATATACATCTGCATAGATAGAAGCTTCAATACGCAAATCCTCAGCATCTGATTCAAGCTTCTGGATCAACTTTCTATGATTTGCCTCAACCTGAGAAAGCTGTAACATTTTTCCGCTAGCCTCTGAAAGTGAATCTTTAAGTTGACTGTTTTCTAGAAGCAAAGAATCCAAGCGACTCTTGATATCAGCGTTGTTCTCTTCTTCAAACCCCGACTTCTCACCTTCCAATAATAGCTTATCCAACTTCGAAATAATATCCGGGATCTTCTTTCGCAACACATCAAATTCCTTGTTCTCCTTCAAAGAATAAAACAAACCAGGCTTGTCTAAGTTTAAGCACCTTCGCTTAACGCTAAAGTATTCTTCAGTCATCTCTTGAATTGTAATATCATGCTCTCTCTTCAATTGATTCATCTCATTCTTAAAGTAGTTTATCAACTGTTCGTGCGATAACTTTCTTAAATCCCCTAACTTCTTAGGCGTCAACGTGACAGATCCTACATGCTTATCATCTCTAGATTCAGAAACAATGCTTTCAGAGATTTTGTTGTGCAACTGACCATCATGAAATGTAAGTAACTTAGAAATCAAGACTAGCTCTTGGCGCAGAACAGCAATCTCTTTAGTCTTCTTCTCAAGTAACAAACTTTTCTTACCACAAGACTCCACATCTTGCTTCAACAACCATTGTTCATACTCATCGTTCTGAGATATCTTCTCAGCAGAGTCAGTGTCAACTACAGTTAACATTCCTTTTGTATCAGAATCATCGACGGCTCTTGAAACTATTGAACGCTTTTTAAAATCGTTCTGATTATCATTCTCCTTGATGACACTATGAATAAGGATAGATCCATCAGGATCATAATCTAAAGTACCATTATAACTCATCATAACCTCTTCAACCATAAGGAAAATCCCTGAGACATAGAAGTAGCAGTAATATTAAATGTTTTACAATAACAGTAAAATCCAATAACTTACACTAACCGGGAAATTAAAAAACCCATGAACACAGCAACCTCGCTGCTTGCAAACAGAGAAACCAAAATAAACAAAAAAAATCGATGATACAAAAAGGTAACTTTTCAAACTAAACTAATGATCTTTAAATAGAAATTAAAAAAAATATCAAACGGACAGAACAAAAAGTGATCAAGCAACTTACAAATTCAGCTCTGTGTGGAACTTTTTTACCGAGTAAAATTTACCAGACAATGGTGGGTCCAATTTCAATGGTGGGTCTTCTTCTGTAGTTTTAGGGTTTTTTTATAATGAGAAGACGCAAAGAAGGTGGACCGACTTCAAAAATTACCTCGGAAAGCGGAGTGAAAGAGTAAAGAACAAGCTTTTATTAGCAATTTTACATTTACTAAAATGCCCCTTCCGAGTTTATCTTTTTGTCTTCATATGAAGTGATAGCAATTCGCAAATTGAGAGAGGCAGAGATTGAGTTTGTTAAAATGTTGCGTAATTAATTCAAGTGTAAAAACAGAGTATTTGTACAATTACTTCGCGTAAATCAAACGACAAAAAAACTGTGAGCAAAACCCACATTAGATTTGTTCTGTTCCGTTTGGTTTGATCTCTGTGTTAAGGGTAATAAACTAATGATGGTTTAATGACTAAAAACAATTAAAACAAAATTGACATACACATGAAAACCGTTACGGTTTTAGGATGTAATGATCAGATCAGAGAGAGCTAGTCAAGATTTGGTAATGAGAAATAACTTCTCTTCGAACTTCATCTCTTTTCACTTTTCCAGTTGTTGTCATTGGAAATTGCTTCTCCCATTGAACAAATCTCTTCGGAATCTTAAACCTGTCCAACGAGTTCATACATTTCATGAAACTACTGAGTGTATATAACAGAAAGAAAAAGGAAATCCAAAACATTTGTTCGTTTAGAAGCTGTTTTGTCGATAGCTTCTTAACCGGTTAGATTCTGTGTTCTGCAATGATGCTTTAGTGTCTCACTTGACAGTTCAAAACTTCGTTTGCGGTTTTCCACTTCTGACCAAGTCCAATTCTCTTGTAAAAGGACACAAGCAACAACCATCTCCCAAGACGACCAGCAATGACGCCTATGACCACTCAGAGACAATCCCAGGATGCTCTAACAAAACAGCTTCGACCTGCGCAAATTAATTGATTAAATCCATGTTAAAATGCATACAACTTGAGGTTAATAGCGGCGAGTTTCTTTTGTTGGAAGCTAACCTCTTCGGGGTAAACGTTTTCGCCACCAGTTTTGATGCGGCCATTAGACCGACCTATGAGCCATAAGTTACCAAACTCATCGAAAGCCCCAATATCACCTGTGTCAAACCAAGCTTCATTTTTGCTAAATTCTGATGTTGCAACACTTTCTGGACCTACTTGATGACCCCAATATCCAAGCATTGTATGTGGTCCCCGAGTTAGAATTTTCCCAACTCTTGATGAATTTTCGTCAAGCTTAACGATCAACTCAATATGAGGCGGAGGCTTTCCAACACATGTGCCTTGCTTTGGTGGATTAACCAAAGGAATCTTCAAATTATAAGACTCTAGTGCTGGATCATGGAGAGTCATGAAGGTCAACGAAGAGCACGCCTCTGTCAACCCTTTAAATAACAAAACCGCCTAGAGTTTAGGGTAAGAAGATTATAAACACGGTTGATGTAAAAGCAAATTCAAAATGACTTACCATAAGCTGAAATTATTATGGCAGATGGATAAATCTTCGCAGCATCTTTTAGGAGTTCGCTTGATAAAGATCCACCTCCATTTAGTATCTTTCTTACCCCATTGTTTTGAGATCCATTCTTCGTTATCCTTTGAGTAAAAGTAAACTATTTAGAGACCCCAGTTTTGAAGACCAGTATTTACTTCTCACCACGAATTTTGTTCACTTCTCTCTTTACCTGTTGACACACATTAGATCAGCCATCATAGCTGGAACGGTGATGAAGCAAGTCACACGGTGTCTTTCCATAGCTTGAAGGGCTGTTTTAGCATCAAACTTTGGCAGCAGAACATGGCAAGCTCCAACCATTAGCATGGCCATAGCAGATGAGAGACCACCGATATGAACTAATGGTGATGTATGCAAATACACCTGCAGATAAAAGAAAAAGAAAAAATCAGACGATGAAAGGAGGAATATAAAAGGCTAGTTACTCAGAAACACTCAGCTCCGTAGAGATCATTAAGGACAAAGAGATAAATGGAGGTAAAAGGCGTACATCATCCTCACCGTAGCCAGCAATAGCAATCTTAGCTAGAGACTGCGTCATGAATGCCAAGTGGCTTAACGTCACTCCTTTGGGTCTTCCCGTTGTTGGATAATTCCTAACTTGGGCAGAAAGTTATTTCTAGAAGGAATTAGCTTCTAGAGATAAGATCAAATAAAAAGATAAGATTTATGTAAATTAAATCCTAGTACAATAGGGAGTTAGTTTTTTTTTTTTTTTTTGTCAAACAACTGATTCCATTAATTCAAACGTTTATAATACATAAGCATAAAGCTTGAAATACAACTCATAAACCAAATAGTTATAACTAATAGATAAATTGGTTCCATGTGGAGTAACTCAAACACAATGGAAACGCACGATAAGGACTGGAATTGAAGTCTCGTCTCTGGAGAGAGTGGTGAAACATTCCTAGTTCTGTCACCATCAAAGGTAGTTGAACACGCCAAGTAGCTGAAGGTTCGCTTCAAACTTTGAAAAGTTTTCTCACGAAGAGAAGATAAATCTAGTAATATAATCCTAAGAAAATATTGTCTAGAATAAGGTCTAGAACCCAATAGATATCAACTAGTTTTCTCTATAAAGCTCATTATTTTAATTGTGTCCTCTACAACTAATACTAACATGCCATTTAAGAGAAAGTAAGAGATATACCTTCTTGCAATTGAAGCCATAAACTCAACCATAGGCCCATGCGGATTGGTCCAATTGAGCCCAATAAGGAAGGGGACCAAGAATTTGACCTAGCTATAAGAGAGGAGGCTTTAGCGGCCACCACCTTTTCAACCTCAACAAAGCATCCGCCGGTGGTTGCCAAGACGGTGGTGTGGTCAGTGGGGGGTGGTGATACGCCTCTGGCTAAAGGTATGACTCCGATAGAGAGGACGCAACGAGAAGTGGAAGGTGGAAAAAAGTGATCTCGGTAGGCATTAGCCCCCGGAAGAGTTCGAACCAAAATAAACAACACATATAGAAGTAACGAACAGAAGTGGAACAGAGGGAGGTACATGCTTCTCAGCTCCGACGGAGATAGGCGGCGGTGAAGGTACAGAAGATAGTTTCATCCTCTTAAACCAGCGCTTCGATTCTCAATACCGTATATGTATCCCGGCAGATAAGGGATGTAACGATGAACACACGAGGGGTGAGAGGAATATATACAGATAGAAGACGGGGAGAGGAGATACAAATTCGGCTCCGCCGGAGAGAGCTGTAGGTGGGGACACTGAAGATGTCTTCGTCCTCGAAATGCAAAGCTTCAAGTGCTATCCTCGCCGAGCACGCTCTCCGGTGGAAGAGAAAGACGATGGTGATGCAACACAGAGAAAGTACAAATAAAGTTCAAGACAGAGAGGAGACATGGGAAGAACGAGTAGAGCTTATAGGTAATGAAGGCCCGACGCCGGCGAGCTCCGGAGATTCCGGCTTCACCGGCGTCGGAGGAAGCTTTCACGAGTTTGACCTCGATTATTGGGTCAGAGAGAGAGAGGGACTTAGGGAGTTAGTTTATTTCCTAATATAATAGGGAGTTAGCCTAGTTCTATAAATAAGAGTCTTTGGAGAGTTATTCCATTAAGACTTTGAGAGAGTTTCTAAATCAATAAGAAGAAGAGTTCTTATAATCTTTCAAAGTGCTTTACGATTATTTACTTTAATTGGTATCAGAGCCCATAGTTCAAAGTGGAGGACCTAGAGAAGTGGGTGTTGACTAGAGGTTCGGTGTGGGAAGAATTCTCAATATAAGCTCGCGATTCATGGGAGGCAAGTAGCTTGTGTCGAAAGTCTACCTAACTCAGAGGAAGGTTAGGCGGTGGGTTCCGTTAAGTGATTACGGCAGCACAAGAGGGGTGTCAAGATGTTTCGCTAGAGGGGAGGTCACAAGATGTTGTGGTCCTTGGTTTGAGGGGAGGATTGTTGAGATATCAATCCAAGTCCCACATCGAAAGTTTAGACAATGAGTGTCTAATATATTAAGAAACTTTAATTAGTATGAAGCCTTTTGGGAAGGAGCCCAATAAGAAAAACCTTGAGGGCTTTGCCAATTGGGCCCAAAGAGGACAATATCATACTAATTGGGAGTTTAGATGGGTTTCCAAAGCCCTATAATTGGTATCAGAGCTTGAGTCAAAAATCCGATCTAGCATTTGAGAGATTCACGTAACCAAGAATGGGGGACGCGAATAATCCACCACCACGAAGCAAGGACCTTGGAATTCCATCGATCCATTGTCCAATGTTGACATCGACAAACTACACAGTTTGGGCGATGAGAATGAAGATCACACTTCGAATTAGCGAAGTATGGGATACAATCGATCCAAGTTCTACTCACCAAAAGAAGAATGATGTGGCAATAGCACTTTTGTTTCAATCTATTCCCGAAACACTCATCTTGCAAATCGGATATCAAGAAGCTGTTTTGGGAAGCAATTAAATCACAGTATCAAGGAGTTGAGCGTGTGAAAGAAGCAAGGTAACAAACCATAATGGCGGATCTAGAGAGATTGACGATGAGTGACAATGACACGGTTGATGAGTTTGCGGGAAAGATTTCTGGTATTGCGGCTCAATCGGCCTCACTTGGTGAATCCATTAATGAAACAAAGCTAGTCAAGAAATTTCTTAATGGACTACCACCAAATAAGTATATTCACATTGTGGCTTCTCTTGAACAAGTTTTAGACCTTAAGACAACAAGTTTTGAAGACATAATTGGGAGAATAAAAACGTTTGAAGAATGAATTAGTGTTAACAATAAACACGTGGAGGAACAAGGAAAACTCATGTTCTCCAACAATGATTATGGGAGAGGAGAAAACAGAGGAGGTTATAGCCGAGGTAGTAGAGGAGGTTGAGGCCGTGGAAGGGGTCGAGGAAGAACAAGTAGCCGAGACCAAGAGGAAGAGACCAAAAGCTATGACCAAAAAAAAAGTAGAGATCGATCTAAGGTGGTATGTTGGAGATGTGACAAGACGGGTCACTTTGTTTCAGCTTGTCTCAGTAGACCTAGAGAGAATCAAGAAGCAAACCTTAATGAACATGAAGAGGAAGAGGAAATCGAAGAAGAAGCTCTTTATGTTCATAAAGTTGTATTCTTGAATGAAGACAAAGTTTTTCCTAAAACTTATGATGCAAGTAAAGAAGGCTTGAAGACTTGGTACCTTGACAACAGTGCAAGTAATCATATGACGGGAAACAAAGAGTTCTTCTCTAAACTAGATGAAAACGTCAAAAGAAAAGTAAAATTTGGAGATGGCTCACATGTCAACATATTTGGGTAATTCCTAACTTGGCAAGAAGTTATTTCTAGAAGAACTTAGCTTCTAGAGATAAGATCAAATAAAAAGATAAGATTTATGTAAATTAAATCCTAGTAAAATAGGGAGTTAGCCTAGTTCTATAAATAAGAGTTTTTGGAAAATTGTTTCATTAAGACTTTGAGAGACAAAATATAATTTTGAGAGAGTTTCTAAATCAATAAAAAGAGGAGTTATTATAATTGAAAGTGCTTTACCAAGAAGGCGTTAAATCAAAACAAATAGCAATCAAGTATGGAGGAAGCAGGATTAAATATGTTTTACCAGAAGTGAAGCATATCACTACAGCATCATAAGGAGCCCAAGCGTGTGTTGCTAAGGCACCAGTACATGCTGTTTAAGCATCTCAGTTGTCAAAACTACCCCGTAGCATCTCTTGAAACGTTAAGAGTTTTATAAGACAAAAAAAACATACTCTGGTTATGTTCATTTGCAAATTCTGTTGAGGTAGACTCCATCAACACACGCCATTTCAACAAAGGTATATCGCCATTCTGATTATCAATGGACCATGAGATACAAGTCTCATCAGTAACCAAGAGCACGGGCTCTACCAGCATCATTGCCATTTTTGCTTCTTTCAAGCTCTGCCCTTTCGCAAAGACACAACTAAATGTGTCAGGGAAAATCTTTTACGCATACACAATCTGAAAACATTTTTGAAAACTTGGTTCTTATTGATCATCACAGACTTTCCGACAAGCATGGACTTAAGAAACTGATACTGACCCATCTGTAATTCAAAGGAGCTGCTATTCCTCCAACCAATGCAACAGCCAATAACCACTCCAAGAACAATCACTAAACACAAATCTAATAACCAGATTTCAAAATCGACAAAACTCAAATCTAAATCCCACAATTTCGCCTTACAAGAAAGTCAACGGTTTAATAATGGGGTCAACGCAAGAAACTGAAAAGATATTGTAAAACTCGTTGTCCTTCTAAGTTAAAAATTATGGAAGTTTCGTAGATAAATTACGCATTTGACCTGTTAAGAGCAGCAATAGAGACAACGTCTCCGTTTCGAAGGCCGAGACAAACAAGTCCAGCGGCGCGGCTCAGTACGCCGTCGACGAACTCTCGGCCGGTGCGCTTACGGTCTCCGTAGACAGTAACGACGGAGTTCAGTTTGACGGAAGCTAGCCGCGTCAAACACTGACAGATGTGAGGCCGAGAGTAATGTTTTGAATATCATCGAGGTTTATCAAAAACGGAGGAAGAAAAAGAGACAATGAAATACAAGAGGGAATCTGTGTTCTTTAATTGATGACGTGGCATTACACGTCATCGCATTGATGACCTCTCCTTGTCTTAACGTTATCTTTGTAAGAAAACTCACCGATTTTTTTTTTTTTGTCATCTTTATTTTATTAAAAGAAATCCCAAATTGGGTCATTTACAACAAAAATTACGTATATGGTAACGTTCGCTCTCCAAAAGAGAGAGAAAGTGTTGCCCTACATTTGATTTAGAGTGTCAAAAATAACTCACCGTTTTGTGACTATTTAATTAAGGCCCATTATTATTGGGCTTTAGTAACAGATTAGTCTTTAACCAATATTCTCTTCCAAAAAAAATCCATCCGAGTCCCTCTAACCAATATTAGTCTTTAAATTCTCTCGACTAAAGCTTCCAAAGGTTCTTCTTTGCTTTCGTAAAAATAGAACCTTGGATACCACTCAACTATAGAATGCTTTCATTCACTTCTTTTTTGACATAAAATGCTTGTTTCTTGTTATTTAACTTTTTTTATTTTGTCATTTAAAAAAACTATGTCAAAACACTTTGGAAAAGTAATTGATTAGAATGATAGAAATACACTCTCTTTTTTTGTTAAAATGTAACGTCTGACCGCCACATTAGTAGGCCCCACGTCTTGTTCCGATTTTTAGGTCTATTTTTACCGGTATAACGGTTAGTACACTATGTCTAGAATGATTTAAAGATTTGTTATCGATCGTACAAATCACCACATGATTTTTTCTCGTATTTTTTCTTCACTCACACGGTTCTGAAAATTACTTCTCGAAAGATCACACATCTTTCAACTACTCCAGGTCAAGCATGCTTAATCCTGGAGTTTTCTATGGACAAATGACCGAAAAGATAAGTGCACTTTGATGACATACATAACCAAATCAATTCTTTTAAATTTCTCTACATGCCCATATATATCATATTTTCTGAAATCGGAGTGTTACAAAAAAATAAATATTTTATTAATCAGCACCAAAAAAGAATATTGCAACTTTGCAAGAATTTTAGCTTAAGGTTGAAATATAAGTGAAAATTCATTAAATAAGTGGATGTTTTGTTGTTTATTTCATTCTTATATTTTTAAAACGATATTATTCATTCGCTCCTTGATTTGATTATATACGTATTTTGATAAGGGAAATGTAGTCGTTAGATACCAACAAACAAATGAACATTGAGCTTTTGCTTTGTTAACTTTGGTTAGATCCCCGTGAATTTAGGGCCAATCTCCGACAATGAAACTCACGAGAATTATTTTTCACAAATTCAGACAAGGCACAAGAGTCGAGAGGTACTGTTCCTAACCAAAGTGGAATAAAGAAAAGAATTGTTTTCTTTTTTGTTGTTGCTGTTTCAATTGGGCAACATATCACGGGATGATAACTTTAAACGGCATCGTTTCGTCACATTTGGATTCACATATAAAGCCATTCCTTCACGGGAAGGACTTTGTAGCTCGTTAAGCCTAAAACTCCAAATCACTAAAACAAAAATGGCTGCACATAGAACCAGTGAATTTTCACCGTTGATTTCGATCATAATCATGTTCATCATCCTAGAATCAACGACCATAAACGCAAGAGAATTACGACCGTCCGATCACGGCCTTGAGTACTACTACGAACCAGACGAGTCTTCATCGGAAATGACGACATTCTTCGGACCTCCTTCTTCAAATGAGCTAACGTCGACTACATCGTCATCATCACCATCTGGTTCGATATATCCGAGTGCTGTGAAATCTCCATTGCCGAAGTTATCAAAAGATCAGGATGGTGATCATGTGATGAATCACTTGCTAATTGTAGGCAGTTTGGTTTGTGGACTCTCCGGTTTGGCTTTGATGATCGCTTCTGCTTTCATTTATTTTCTTCGATCCTCAAAAACGCAAAATTCTTCTGTTAATTGTGATCAGATTCATAGCAATGTCAATACCAAGTAGAGTTTTTTTTTTTTGGGTCTATATTTTTCTGAATTGATTCGAGAAAATAAAGATGTTGTGTATGTTTAGTACCATTGTTTGTTTTCTTGATTAATGTGATATATGTGAATCATCATCATTGTAGAAAACAGATAATAGTAATTTGGTTATTAATTATGTTTTACTAAGTTCGGTTCTTAAATTGGTTCGGTTTAGGGAAATTTTGCCATGTTTTTCGGTTTTAGATTATATACTAATTAATTATATTTTATTTAATAATTAATAAGAGTGGCAAATATCACAAATAATTGAAAAGCTTCGAAGAAAAATTAATTAATAAGTTTCACTGCGTCAGTTGGAGGAGTCCAAAAGAGGAGAAATCAGAAGCTTGGCCTTTGAGGAGTTTCAAAGGATTGTGTAGCTCACTGTATTTAAAACCCTATATCATCATTCTCCTCAATCGATTGCACCATTGATTGCATCAATCATCAATCAGCATCCTACGAAAACTATCATCCTCTCTGTAATCGATAACAATGTCTCACTCCGCTGTTTCTCAGGTCAGATCCTCGCATTTTTGGTTGTTTTTTAAGTCAACGATTGGTTTTCCTTTTGCTCTTGGTGATTCTGTCCCAGGGGTTTTACACTTTTGTGTTTGTTTAGGGATTTGATCATGATTAATGCTGCCTAGTTTGTTTTCGGAGATAACGAGGGAAATTTTTTGAATTTATTGATCTGCGGTTTTATGATCTTTGATCTGGGTTTAGGGTTATGTTTTCCTCAATAAATGGTTTTGCCTTAGTGAAAGAAACTTCAGTCTTCATCTTCCGATTTCCTCGGGAAAACCAAGCAAAAATTATTCGTGTCATTTCGTATCAGAAGAGTTTTAATCTGATGGATTTTTAATTTATATACAGGCTGCTGCTGTCTCAGTTTCAATTGGAAACGAACGTTCTCTTAGAAGATCCGTCTTCAAGGTGATGCATCTAGTCTCTCTTATAAATTCCAGTTCTCTATATCGATACCTTTATGTTAAATAATCGAAAAAACAAAAAGATTGAAGCTTGAGCTGTGTTCGGACACAGAACCTCTGATTCAGATTATCATCTTTATGATGTCATTTGTTTTTGTTTTCCCTGTATATGTCACTTTCCTTGAGATTGTATTTGCTTAATTCGGTTCTTCTGAGTTTGATCTTAAACCATCGCTTGCTTTGTGCTGTACCACTTTTCATTCTGCAGCAGAACAATAGCATAAGCTTCAACAGCAAGTCATGGTCATCTTCCTTAGCGTTAAACCAGAAAACAACAAGCATAAGAGATGCAAACCGGTACACGAACACCACAATATGCATGTCGGTTCAACAGACAAATAGTTCTAAGGTTTCTGTTGCTCCTTTGGAGTTGGAAGCCCCAAAGGATCCTCCTTTGAATTTGTACAAACCCAAGGATTCTTACACAGCTAAGATTGTCTCCGTGGAGCGTATCGTGGGCCCAAAAGCCCCAGGAGAAACTTGCCATATTGTCATCGATCATGATGGTAATCTTCCTTACTGGGAAGGACAGAGTTATGGTGTGATTCCTCCCGTAAGTCATGCCCCTTGTGCTGCTACAGGGTTTCATTGTCTTTAGAAATTGATACCACCATTCTAAATCTTTTTTCAGTCTACTAAATGAACTGGATCTTATACGTGTAGGGCGAGAACCCAAAGAAACCAGGAGCGCCACACAATGTGCGCCTTTACTCGATAGCATCAACAAGGTATGGAGATTACTTTGATGGAAAGACAACGAGTTTGTGTGTACGCAGAGCTGTTTATTACGATCCCGAGACTGGAAAAGAAGATCCTTCAAAGAACGGAGTTTGCAGCAACTTTCTATGTGATTTAAAGCCCGGAGACAAGATTCAAATCACCGGTATGTAAACTAAATCACGTATATAGAAAGGCTGCTTAAGAATAAGAGTCTTTTAAACTTAATCTACTTTTTAAAACCAGGTCCATCGGGGAAGGTAATGCTATTACCCGAGAAGGACCCAAACGCGACTCACATAATGATAGCTACGGGAACAGGAGTGGCTCCTTACAGAGGCTACCTACGTCGAATGTTCATGGAAAACGTTCCAAACTACAAATTTGGCGGTTTAGCTTGGCTCTTCTTAGGTGTCGCCAACACTGATAGCCTTCTCTATGATGATGAGTTTAGCAAGTACTTAAAGGACTATCCGGATAACTTTAGGTACGATAAGGCGTTGAGCAGAGAGGAGAAGAACAAGAAAGGTGGTAAGATGTATGTGCAGGACAAGATTGAGGAATATAGTGATGAGATCTTCAAGCTTTTGGACAATGGAGCTCATATTTACTTCTGTGGGCTCAAAGGGATGATGCCTGGGATTCAAGATACGCTTAAGAGAGTTGCAGAAGAGAGAGGTGAGAGTTGGGACTTGAAGCTTTCTCAGCTCAGGAAGAACAAGCAGTGGCACGTTGAAGTCTATTAAGCTCTAATTACCTTTCTTTTCAATGTTTGTGTTGTTTTTAATTTGATTTAAGAATCGTAATAAATGAATTGTTGTTATTCAAACATGATAAAAATCCTGAATTTTGTTGGTTTGAAAAGATCAACATTTCGGGAATATTCTTTAGAGAACAAACAATAGATCTGTTATGTAATGACATGAGACATCAAGAAAACGACGAAATGTCTGTAAAAATGATGTTGTGTATTACTATATGTATAATCTTTGGTTGGGTTTATTGCAGCACATACTCGTGGACTTTACATAGCAGAAAAATACTAATAAGTTTCGGGCAACGGGTAGAGATAGGGCCCGTTAAATTTCGTGGACTTTTTCAATTAGAGCTAGTGAGCTACTTCGGGTAACAAAATTAAGATCTGCCCGTAATCTGCTACGTGCAGTCTGAAACGCTTCTTTCATTCTCCACTTGTACGATCGATACTGCCTCCGCATCTACTGTTACAAGCCTTGCCGTTTTTATACTTACTGAAGCGTCAAGACGGCATAATGGTTTAGTGTAATTGTGAAAGACGCTCTGAAGTGTGCCATCATAACTTGCGGAATACCTTGCTTGACGAAGGGAAGAAAACGACACTCTCTCTTTCTTTTCGCCTTTTCTTCTCTTCTTTAAGAGAGATGGCTCCAATCGATGTTTAGAGTAGAAAGAATAATTTTCATAGGTCAAAACGACATAGAAAATTAGAGGTAATTTTCTGTTTTTTGGGTGTTTTAATCACTACTCTGGTTTGGAATTGTTTCCTGGATAGTTGCTTTGCCGTTTACAGTCTACTCGAATTTTGAGATTTATAGGTTTATGGTTTGTCATCTTTTGTTTTGAATTCTTGGTTTTAGTTAGGAATTGTTGTGTTGTGATTGTATTCTGATTTGGTTCCCTGGAAAACGATGGAAGTTTTTCCAAGTAGCTTGACTTTGTTTAGTATGAAGAAGAGGTTTAATGATTTTTGGGATTTGATCATTCTGCTTCTTTAAATTTATTTACAGGTTTTGAAGAATCATCTACTGACTCTGTTCTTTGGAACTTTCAGAATACTACTTCGGACATTAAGCTCATGAGTCATGACTTCTTCAATCCATGAGCTTTCTGGTTTTGTTCTCAGTCTTTTTGTCTCTCTGTTTCTCTTCTTTACTCATTATATGCATGATTATCTCTTATTTTAAGTTAATTATGCCCTTGCTGAAACATATATCTAAACCTTGTTCCATCATAGTCCATGTGGTTTGCCCGTAATGATTTGCTCTCTTGATACGTTGGTGTATTCTTGTCCAGATAACATTGAAAGTTATGAGAAGATAGAACATAGAGATTCTCAAATTCAACCAGCAGGTCCTCCAGGAAGAAATTACGAATCTATAGCTACAAGTTTAGTCTACTCAGAGCTAGTTCCTCACCCGGGGAATACACATTCCATGGTAAAACCATCTCTCAACTACCAAAACACAAACTGTTTGTTCGGATTAGTATCTTTAGTATCTTGCAACTATCTTACTCGCTATAATAAAAGAAAAGTTTTAAGTGTTTTATCACAGGAGTATTGATTTATGCTAATGAGCGTCATCGATTGTTAAATATGCCAAATTCTTGATTCCCTAACATTCGAAACTAATTCGAGCTGCGCATCATATGTAGCTATAAAGCTTCTAGTTGGTAATTTGTAGGTTAATTACTTTTGTGGGCAGTTACTATAAGCTTTTTTGGCATTCTCAGGCAATATGAAAGTAATAACATTCTCAGTTTTTTGTGTTTATTTTTGCTTGCAACTGAAGGCACCTGGACAAGGACACTACCCCTATCCAGATCCTTACTACAGAAGCATCTTTGTACCGCCTTCTGCCACACAAGCGTATCCTCCACAATCCTATACCGGGGTACAGTGTATCACTCAGTCTATTACAACGAGTTTCTGATCGGAATAAATGTAATAGAGTTTATGTTAACAACTTAATACAAATCATATAAGGTACAACTACAGTTATTGGGAATCCAGCAACAAGGTGTTCCTTTACCATCTGATGCAGTGGAGGAGCCTGTTTTTGTTAATGCAAAGCAATACCACGGAATACTAAGACGCAGGCAATCGAGAGCAAAACTTGAATCTCAGAATAAGGTCATCAAGTCACGTAAGGTAAAACACTTATAATAAAACCATGTTTTGTTATGATTATTTACTTCGTTTGGGTAAATCTTGAGTTTGTATTTGCAGCCATATTTGCATGAATCTCGGCACTTGCATGCGATAAGACGACCAAGAGGATGTGGTGGTCGGTTTCTCAATGCCAAGAAGGACGATGGACACCACAAGAACAGTCATGAAGAAAATTCCAACGTTAGCTCTAGTAAAGCCGCCATGGCTGCTTCTAGTGGCACATCTTGAGAAGGTCCTACACGTAGGTTTGTTGCATTTTGACTCTGTTTGGTCTCAGATCAACGATGTCGATGTGTTTAGTGTATGATATACAAATCTTTGTAGAAAGTTATAGTGTTTTGGAAGCAATTAGGTAAACATGGAGTGGATTTTCGACTTGTGATTATGAAATAAAACCCATGAGGAAGAAAGGAAATAAATAAGTGTCATGAAGTTTAGTTAAGAAACAATGCTATTGATATTGTTTTGTCGTCAGAAATTTTGGTAATAAAACGAATGATAGAGGCATCCACAAACTATGACGTCAATGATTTGGGTATACTGCAAGACAAAACTATAATTTTTTTACTTCAAAAATGTAAAAACAGATTTGATACCAATAAAAGTGCAAAACAATTTTCAACATGTTTATGTTGGTAATATTAAAATCAAGCCAAAACAAATTTCAAGATGTTTATGTTGAGAATATATCATTTAAAATCAAGCCAAAACATATTTATATAAATATTGTTGGGTATGATATGTAGTATTGTGAATTCTAAAAAAAAATTATCTTGATTGATTAAGCGATATGAGAAATTGTAAAACTAAAAGAAAACAGAAACAAAAGATTTATGAGTTAGGATCTCGGTATAAGATCCTATATTCTGCCGGAGCTCATAAGAATTCTAGATTCTACTTCCATTAACGCCAGAAAAATTGAGTTAGAGAACTTGAACTTTTACAGTGAATCAAAACTTAAAACTCTCTTTCTCTCTATCTTAATTGATCACCAAAACCCTTAGAATGAAGATGATAGAAGATACAACTTTATATACAAAGAGAATCGATCTAAAAAACCCCAATAACTTTTAACGGTCACAACAACCTCTGATTCACTTTTCTTCAGCTTCAATCTCCGTCCTCGCATTGAGATTGATAGAGCCACGCAGAGCAACATGAATGGCTAATAACTTGAGTTAAAACCGGATCAATAACCGGATCCAATCTTCTGTAATTGAATTGATGCATACTTCTGATTAATACTAAAGACTCTGATTGAGCTGGAGTCTTCCATCCTTTTTTGTTACTTGAAAGACTATGTATTCAAGTAATGAATGCTCCGGAGTGTCTTCAACACTTAAGATATATTGACTTGATCTTAAATATACACTTCAATTATTCTCAGCTTTCACATGTATGTTTAAGATATATACATGCATGCATATATAAATCTGTACTACAACTTTTTTCTTATATCAATAGTTTTCATTCTTCACATATTTTGTTATATGATCCAATTACCTTTTTCTATCACATGTTCCGGATCTAAACCTATATTATTTTTATAGTTCGGTGAAAACTATGTAAAAACCTACAATCAAAAAAAATGATTAACAATTTCGTATTTAAAGGAATCAATATTTTCTAAAAACCACTAAACCAAGAATACTTAGTTATCAAATTACTTTTACTACTTAGTTTCCACCGGAAACAACAAACATTAAAAGGTTGAGACAAAGACAATCACACAAACGTCAAATACATAAATAAATAATCAAGTTACTAATAAAAATGTAAAACTATAAAATAAAGAAGTAAATGGTGCTTTTTAGTGGCGCGAGATATACTCTCGTACGTAAAAGTAAGTTAATAATTAATTATAGTGTGTTGTTCCTTTCAAACAGAAAAGTGAGAATTAATTAACACGATTTCTATAAATTTATTAGGATTTGATTAAGATAATAATAGTAATAATTTAATAGAAACAGAAAAATAAAACGGGGTAAAGTGGGTAATATATGCGACTGCCATTGTAGAGAATCGAAGCGCATGCACAAAGTAAGAACTCATGATGAGACTTCACATGACCTTCTACTTCCCCCTTTTTTTTCTATCTTACACATTTTTCGTTTTTACTATTATTTCTTTTTCATTTGAAAATATTCATTTGTCCAGATGTTAATTAATGTTTTTAACAAGTTTAGAAATTAGTTTTCTCGCCCAACATATTATTTATTATTCAGAAACATAACTCTTTTTCCACTCCAAAAAATGTTTTTGTTTCACTATAATTTTTTTTCAAACTATAAGAGTCCATTTTAAATTCAGATTCCAAACTTTAAACAATATCACCCAATATATATATATATATATATATATATATATATATATATATATATTTCAATGAAAAATTAACATAAATAAACATTTAGACCAAAAATACTCTTATATTTCTATAAATTTTTCTTTACCTTATCATATTCATGAATAGTATTTCCATCGAATATTGCACTTATTCTTTTAATTCTGGCAATGACATTTCTTAATCAACAAAAACTAAAAACATTATATTATATACATTGAAACTTTGTTTGTATTTAAACAGACACACAACATGCATATATTTCATGATGTCGTTTTCGCCAAGATAACAAAAATATTTCGTGATAATAGATTTGATGCTTTCTCGTACATGTTGATATATATATATATATATATATATTAAATGTAGTTTGTGTTAGCTTAAACATTCAAATGGGCTCCCAAAATTTTAATGGTCCTAAATTTTTTTTCTAAATATATATGTATAATTATGTTTTTGTAAAATTTAGATAAGAAAAATCATTGACAAAACAAAATCAAAGAAAATCAATGTAAATATGAGTATAAGTTATTAAGTGGGTCCTAACTTTTGGAGGTCTCACACTTAAATCTTTATCAAATTTAAAATGAATGTTTTGCAATAAGTGAAACACATGAAATTGGTAGATTTGAGTTTTTGTTTGGTATGGTTATATGGTATGATATTTTGTTCGTGGTTAACACAATAAGCAAGAAGCTCTAGTCTAAAGATATTGATATATAAGTGATCCTATTTCTTAACTAAAAGTGTTAGTTTCTTTTTTCCAAAACTACATAAAACTGGTTTTCAAGAAGCAAAAGGTAAAGCTTTAAAACTTGTTGTTGCTATGGATATTGAACTTATGTTTCAAAAGAAGAGCAAGCGCCTATACGACTAATAACACATTTTGATAAAGAACCACATAAAAGTGGTGATGATAACCTGGTTCTAAGTTTGGAGAAATATTTCAGAATTAATTATTTCATCAAAATCATTGATCAAGCTTTGGTTTCTTTCTATACAAGGTTAGAACAATTTCGAGAGTGTGAAAGTATTTTGGATTTTTATTCAGTCAAGAGAAGTTAAATTTAACAAGTGATGATAGTATGAAGATATCATTTACTAGTCTTGAAATTGATAAAGTCTTACCTACAATCGAGTATGTCACAAAAAAAAACTAAATAGATGGACTATGTTATCGATAACAAAAAGCATGCTTAAAAATCTTGATTATATAATTATGATGAATGATTTTGCAGAGATAATGCAAAAAAGTTAATTTGTTGTTTCTTTAATTTATGATACTGTTTTTTCTTTAACATTAATTTTATTTGTTTTCAATTTTTTTTTGCATTATCATTTCTTATAATTGAATGGGACCCATGAATCTCATTTCTTATAACGCTGGTTAGCTTGTACATATTGATACACATTGGATTTAATTATAATTAATGTTTAGCTTATTTTCTTATGTTTATCGATGGAAAATAAGATATAACAAAAGAGACAAACGGAAACGAGTTGGACCAATTAAAAAACAAATCGTAATCAGACCAAGAACAGGTTGTACCCCAGCAAATGCAGGCCTGTCTTTGTTTTCTCATAATCTATTCATACAAATTTGGTTTAAGAAAAGAACAAAATTAACTTAACGTTAATTAAAAACATATTTCACACTTCTCACGCGCCTAGTGGTATACATATGTATTGTATCAAACTTCTCATGCATCATCGTCGGCATGCATACAATACAACAACAGGTATGTACATGCACATGCACATCACATATAAATACAAAGATCAAACAGTACTCGTCATCATTATCATTGGCATCATCTTAAGACAACAGAGGGAAGAGAATAGAGAAAAATTTGATGCTATGTTTGGGTAGGCCACTGTTACAGAGCTTAAAGACAACTCCTTTATTTTCCCTAACTTAACAAATTACCCATTTCGTCAAAATTCAGTTTCTTCTGACAACTACACTTACGTTTTACGACTCACAATTATATAATGAATTATGTTTCCAATGTCTATAAACAAACATTTTATTACTATTGAGTTTAGTGACTACTTTATAATATTGGAAATGTTTAATATTTGCAGAGACAGCTTTTTGTGTTGGTTTTCCTCATCTATTGTGTTTAGCCTCTATATGTAAATTTGTTTTAGTCTGATTTCATCTAAGTTTTTAAAACTAATCATTTTGAATCCTCTTTTTACTAATTGAAGGATAGTGGTCAGTGGTCACATAATCATATTACTAGGGAGAATTAGGTGATAATGGTATGAAAGTAAATTAGAGAAGTAAGTGAGCTTCCATCTCATGAACCTAAATTTTTTTTAATTTAATCTACACGATTAGATTTATAGTCTAAACTCTCCACTAAAACTCTAAACAATGTAATGTAAAGATTACATAATTGACTAAAATCGAATTCAAATGATAAAGATAACATAGACGGACTTGACTAAAAACACACATTTTAAAAAATCTTTTAAGAAAAAATTACAACCAATATATACTCAAGCAATTCTAAAGTTACAACACTGTATATGGAAATTTTCTCATTTCATAAAATTTATATATATATTACCTCAATTAATCATTTTTTTCTTAAACTCTAAACAAAATCTTGTAGAAAAATAACAACTTTAAAATTCAATATGTGGTAAGTTGAGTTGTCTTGTTATTTTTTCCAGTAGAATTATATTAATAAAAATTATTGTTTCAATATTACAACGATAAAATATAAAAATTGGTAGAAAATATATATATCTTTTGACACTAAGGTCTAAAAGAAGGAAGTAAATAAAGCCGACTTGTCCTTATTTTAGTTTGGTTTTAAAAGGTAAGTTTAAATCTTACTAGTTTCTAGTTCAATAATTTTGTTTATTTATTAAATCTCATCGATCTAATTGTTATTAAAAATATCATGATGTGTAAAAGAAACCGTTTTAAATTTCTTCTTTTCCTCAAAAGAAGCTTTTTAACCAAAACATTGAATTTTTGAAGAAAAAAAGAAAAACCAAAACATTGAATTCAACCTACTCTCAAAATTTCACCTTTTTAATTTATAAAAATAATATTTTACTCGTTCAGTGCTTCTTGTTTCTTCCTTGTCCTCTCTCTTTCAGAAAATATTTATTTTTACTTTTTCAATATTTTCCTGTCTCCCTCTCTCCCTCTCTCCCTCTCTCCCTCGCTTTTATATCATTTACTCTTTCTCATCTTCCTCTTCTGCTTTGATTAAGAGCAAATGAAAACCCAAACTCTTTTCCCCAACCATTACCTCAAAGGAGGCTCTCTCAACTCAGAGAGCCTACCCATCTAGATCATCTCTTACATTTCTCCATCTGGGTCTCAATTATTTCCCTCAAAGTTTCGATTTTTACTTCTTTTTTAACCTTTCTGTGATTTTGCTATTCGGAAGTTATGATGGCTCACTCCATGGACGATAGGGATTCTCCGGATAAAGGATTTGATTCCGGCAAGTACGTTAGGTACACGCCTGAACAAGTTGAAGCTCTTGAGAGAGTTTATGCTGAGTGCCCTAAACCTAGCTCTCTTCGAAGACAACAGCTCATTCGTGAATGTCCGATTCTCTGCAACATCGAGCCTCGACAAATCAAAGTTTGGTTCCAGAATCGCAGGTGAATTTATTTATATGTTGGATTCATGTTTCTTTATTATCTCTTTTGTGTTTATTGATTGTTTCTGAAATTAAAAATTAAATTTTTTTGTTTGTATTTGAAGACAAAATGTTTCCTTTAACAATTTTTAACGCCTGCTCCATTCTGACAATGTGTTGGTATTTTTCTTGTTTTTGATCTCCATGTTTGTTTTAAGCTTTTAAATTCAGATCTATGTCTATAAGATAAAAGAGTATCCTTTTTTTTATTTCTTCTTCTTTTAGCTTAGGCTTTGGCACAGTTGAAAGTTCAATTACAAAAAGAGTGACAGCTAATCAAACTGTCTTTGATGAGCTTTAAACGCCTCCTTTTCTTCAAAATTTTAATATTTTTGCACAGAATATGTTGGAAATTACATTATCTTTTGTTCTTTATGTCATTCTGGCATATTTCTAAAGCAAAAAGGGTGTTCCTTTAACTCTGTTCTGTTCATTCTCTATTATTTCAACACATTGATCATATTAGTTTGTCTTTTAAGTTTTTTTCTGTTCCTTTTGGTTGTTGACTTTTAGATGTCGAGAGAAGCAGAGGAAAGAATCTGCTCGTCTTCAAACAGTGAACAGAAAGCTGAGTGCCATGAACAAGCTTTTGATGGAAGAGAACGACCGTTTGCAGAAGCAAGTCTCCCACTTGGTCTACGAGAATGGATTTATGAAACATCGAATCCACACTGTGAGTATCGCGACTTAAACTCACACTTAATGGCTTTTGATACTTGTCAACGAATTGTTTTCAAATATTTCTCTGTTGTTAGAAAGTGACTGATGAACTCTCTGTATTGTGTCTTAGGCTTCTGGAACGACCACAGACAACAGCTGTGAGTCTGTGGTCGTGAGTGGTCAGCAACGTCAGCAGCAAAACCCAACACATCAGCATCAGCGTGATGCTAACAACCCAGCTAAGTAAGGAAGAAGACTTTTGTTTTTTTTTGTTTGTATGTTTCTATTGTGAGACTATCTGAAGAAACTAAAGTAAATTTATTTTTTCTTTTAAATGTCTTCTGGTAGTCTTCTCTCGATTGCGGAGGAGACCTTGGCAGAGTTCCTTTGCAAGGCTACAGGAACTGCTGTCGACTGGGTTCAGATGATTGGGATGAAGGTAGATGTGTTGTAATATTTTAAGGTTTTCACATGTGGAAAAAGTGATTATTCAATGTATTTTCTTGGTGATTATGTAGCCTGGTCCGGATTCTATTGGCATCGTAGCCGTTTCCCGCAACTGCAGTGGAATAGCAGCACGTGCCTGTGGCCTCGTGAGTTTAGAACCCATGAAGGTAATGAAGTTTCGCGTTTTCCTTAACTTTGTTTTGTAAGAAGGGAATATTCTATGAAGGCACTCTTAAACGTCAAGTACTATGTAGGTTGCTGAAATCCTCAAAGATCGTCCATCATGGTTCCGTGACTGTCGATGTGTCGAGACTCTGAGTGTTATACCTGCTGGAAATGGTGGTACAATCGAGCTTGTTAACACTCAGGTTCGTTTCATGAACCTATCATTCTTGTCTATCTCCTTCTAGAATATTCTGATCGTTGTTCATATTTTGTTATTAGATTTATGCTCCTACAACATTAGCAGCAGCTCGTGACTTTTGGACGCTGAGATATAGTACAAGTTTAGAAGATGGAAGCTATGTGGTGCGTCTTAATAACTGGTTTTGTTCCCTTATAATTTTCTTTATTAAATTTGCCTTATAGTTTGCTACTTTACCTTAAGGTTTGTGAGAGGTCGCTCACTTCTGCAACAGGTGGCCCCAATGGTCCACTTTCTTCAAGCTTTGTTAGAGCCAAAATGCTGTCAAGTGGGTTTCTTATTCGTCCTTGTGATGGTGGTGGTTCCATTATTCACATTGTTGATCATGTTGACTTGGATGTAAGTATTTAATTGATACAGATACATCAGGTCTCGTAAGTGTCTACTTTATGTTGATTACTAAGTTTCTTTGGTTTGGTAGGTTTCAAGTGTTCCTGAAGTCCTCAGGCCTCTTTATGAGTCTTCCGAAATTCTTGCTCAGAAAATGACTGTCGCTGTAAGTTCCATATAAACCTGATCCATCCATTACTCGATTAGGTTTTCTGTTTCCAAGTCTCACTTCCACGTTTCAGGCTCTGAGACATGTGAGGCAAATTGCACAAGAGACTAGTGGAGAAGTTCAGTATAGTGGTGGACGCCAGCCTGCAGTTTTAAGAACTTTCAGCCAGAGACTCTGCCGGTAATAGATTTCCTCAATAAGCTTAGTTTTAATTTTATGACTTTTGTTCTAATTGCTTTTCTTGTAACTCAGGGGGTTCAATGATGCTGTTAATGGTTTTGTGGATGATGGATGGTCTCCAATGAGAAGTGATGGAGCAGAAGATATTACGATCATGATTAACTCTTCTTCCGCTAAATTCGCTGGTGCTCAATATGGCAGCTCATTTCTTCCAAGTTTTGGAAGCGGTGTCCTCTGTGCAAAAGCTTCTATGCTGCTACAGGTGGTTAAATCATTATTTGACATTTATGAATAGAAAAGAGAGTCCATCACTTCAGTTTCTAACTCAATTCTCTTTATGTTTCCTTTGAAGAATGTTCCGCCCCTTGTTCTGATTCGTTTCCTTAGAGAACACCGAGCTGAATGGGCAGACTATGGCGTTGATGCTTATTCTGCTGGATCTCTCAGAGCAACTCCATTCGCTGTTCCATGCGTCAGAACTGGTGGGTTCCCCAGTAACCAAGTCATTCTTCCTCTCGCCCAGACACTTGACCATGACGAGGTAAAAAGAATCTTAAAGAACCTTGTCTTTGTTGTCACTTCTTTCGCCATGCTGATAATCCTATCTTGTTTACCTTTTTCTTAGTATCTAGAAGTGGTTAGACTTGGAGGTCATGCTTACTCACCTGAAGATATGGGTTTGTCCCGGGATATGTATTTACTGCAGGTTTGCTTCATATCAAAGTCTTTCTCAGGTTCTTTAAGTTATGTTATTGAAATTGAATTCTTAGTCTTTCTTTTTCCGCTTTTGTCCAGCTTTGCAACGGCGTAGATGAAAATGTTGTTGGAGGTTGTGCTCAGCTTGTCGTTGCCCCTATCGATGAATCATTTGCTGATGACGCACCTTTGCTTCCTTCTGGTTTCCGTGTCATACCACTTGAACAAAAAACCAATCCGGTAAAGAGGAAACTGTTTTTCAGAAAGAGATTTGATATACTAGAAAAGTCAATTGACACGAGATCTTATTTTCTTCTTTACATGTAACAGAATGATCATCAATCTGCAAGTCGAACACGGGATCTAGCATCATCTCTAGATGGTTCCGCCAAATCTGACTCAGAAACAAACTCCAGATTGGTCTTAACCATTGCCTTCCAGTTCACATTTGATAACCATTCAAGAGACAATGTTGCTACAATGGCAAGACAGTATGTGAGGAATGTTGTTGGTTCAATTCAAAGAGTGGCTTTAGCCATCACGCCTCGTCCTGGCACAATGCAACTTCCCACATCTCCTGAAGCTCTCACTCTTGTCCGTTGGATCACACGTAGTTACAGGTACTCTTCTTAGAACCTTTACTCTTTAAGGACTTTGCAACACTAATGCATTGGTATCTCTTTTAGTAATTGTATTGAGATATATGTTCTTTTCTCTTCGCTGTTTCAGCATTCATACAGGTACAGACCTGTTTGGAGCTGATTCTCAGTCCTGTGGAGGAGACACATTGGTTAAACAACTCTGGAACCATACCAATGCCATATTGTGCTGCTCCCTCAAAACTAATGTAAGTACTCTGTTTTTTGAGAGGTGGTCAATCACGGTTTAAGTTGAAAGAAACCGGAGCTTTCCGGTTCAATTGACCGGTTAGGGTGACAGTTGTGGATTGGGTGATGATAATTTTGGTTCACAGGCGTCACCGGTATTCACATTTGCAAACCAAGCCGGTTTAGACATGCTTGAAACAACACTCGTGGCACTTCAGGATATAATGCTAGACAAAACACTCGATGACTCTGGTCGTAAAGCTCTTTGCTCCGAATTCGCCAAGATCATGCAGCAGGTAATTTATTTTCTCACTAATCATTGATAATTCCGGTAAAGTTGTCAATTCGATTATTACCTGAAAAGAGAAGTAATTTTGGAATGGAATCTTCAGGGTTATGCAAATCTTCCGGCGGGAATATGTGTGTCGAGCATGGGGAGACCAATTTCGTATGAGCAAGCGACAGTGTGGAAAGTTGTTGACGACAACGAATCCAATCACTGCTTGGCTTTTATTCTCGTCAATTGGTCCTTTGTTTGATGATTGAAGCCATGAAGAGGTTGATTATGTTAAATATTAAAGTTAGGATGCTGTTTTGTTTAAGTTTGTGAAATTAGAGGGTCAAATGTGTAATGTTTAACTAATATGATGGTTATCTTTTCTTTAGTAAATTATGAAACTATATATGGAAACATATTTACTTTGTGCTTTTTGTTATTTCTATTTATGTTCCACTCTTTTCGTTTGTCTCTGTTTTTTGCCTTACATGTTACTAAAGTTTATTAACTAATTAAATATGTAATACATTAAGATAACTTATTATTAGTTGAAAACAGTAGGCAAGCTTATAATTTAATTATATAAACTATAGTCTATATAAAGTATAATTTTATTCTTTGATTTTAAGATTCGAGCAAATAATACGAGTTTTGCAACATGAAATAGTGTCTTATAATCTTTGAAGAGTTGATTTTGGAGAAATCTTTGACATTAAATGGTGTATATATAGTTTTTGACATTGAATGGTGTAATATATAATCTTTGACATTAAATGATGTATAATGATTACCAATTATCTATTAAATAGAAATCGTATCTAAGAAGACTAGTGATGATGATGCTGTTTTTTGACTTATAGGTATCAACCTATTAACTTTTCTTTTTGGTAAATTTAAATTGTAATGTAAAAGTTACTAATATGTATCTTTCCATGAGGTCAGAAACCTATATACTTGTAATTTTGTGGAACTTTTATGCCGACAAAAAGTTGAAGTTTTATATGTACAATTTTACGTATAAAAATTTGCAATTTTTATATTTTAGTTTTGGAAAAAAAATAGTATGTTCTTTTTATCATTTTTTAAAAAAGTTTGATTGTCTTTTTTTTTTTTGCCGGCAAAAAGATTAATTGTCAAGAAGCGAAAATACTCAAATAGTAAGAACCGTGGAATGTCTTCTATAGTTTTTTTTTTTTAAACGATTTTAATGTCTTCTATAGTTACGGAAGGTATTATCATTTTCCTGTTAACTTATGCAAGGTAATTATCTTATAATCAGATAATTATGTAACATTACTGATAGTTATTTTAATCCGCTGCCTAAAGTTGAATTTAGTGTTTAAAAAAAAAAAAATTACCATCCTAGTTTACATTTTTAATTTATTTTCCACTGGCATTACTAAAATTTATAATGTTTATATTTAAATGCAGTTTACTACTTGAAAAAGGAGTAAAAGACTAAAAACACTCCCAATTTTTTTTATATAATCCGAATAATTTTTTTTAACAGAAACATTCATAAACAGTTGCATCGTGCACACTAGGAATTCTGAATCAACCAATTTTTTTTTTAAGTTGGTTTAAAAAATCTACATATCAACAGACCAAAAAATACGACTAGTCATATCCCAAAACTAAAGGAGCCATGTGAAACATCTAATATCAAACACAAATGTTATATTATTTTCCAAAAACACTTAGAAACCAGAATAATACATAATTACTTTTCTAAAGTCCAATACTAGTGGACATACTCCCAACTCAATATTGAAAACAGGGGTTAAGAGTCGTTATCGTTTATTATCATCGATACATATAATACACATAGTTAAATACTAATTGTATATTATTGAATTCCAATGTTTGCTGAATACGTAAAGTATTAGTAATGTAATTAAACATATGATAATATTTTCGTTAATAACGATGAATAAATTTCATTATTTGTTTTCATCTATGGCTAGGGATGATAGAAACCATAAAAGTATTGAAAACCGGAGCTACGTAAGTGACATTATTACACAGCCTAGCTATAACGAACGATTAATTAGTAGAGTATCAAAACAAATATTGAGAAAATAGATGAATAAATTTAACAGAAAAAAATGAATAAATGAAAATGTGGGGCGGGTGATTTGACGGTGCGTCGCGATGAAAGTGATTTGTGGCTGTGGGGCTAATGCAAAACTTATTATTATTATTTTATTTTTTTTGGTCACGCTCATGCAAAATTTATACAACTTGATTTTTTGTTTGTGTGGTAAAAAATAAAAAAGACAGAAGTGATTCTGTGTTTTGGGCAGATCTGACTTGGTTTTGTGTAAGCAAATGCCTTACCCGATTCTCCTTTCTTAGGGTTTGATTGTTTTTAAAAGTGCGAGACGGTTTTCGCTTACGTGTAGTGTATGTGACAAATTGTCACCAATCAACAATAAAAAATAACACAAGTGCGTAATTTTTGTAAAAATTAACAAAAAAGCAAATCTTTTTTCTTATCAAGTAAAGATACGAAAACCGCAAATCTAGGTAAAGAGGTGTGGTACACTTCCAATTCCACAAATATTTATTGTTTCAATTATAAATATATTATATTTTATGTAATATACGAATGGATGATAAAGCATATATACTCTCGTCTATTTAAAATCCACTTTTTATAGATGATTAATATTTACTTTAGTTAATGATATTTTTCAGTTAACACTAATATAAAACTTTAATAAAAAAATTATATACATTTAAAATAATAGTTAAAATAACTAGTAAAATTATTATAATAAGTTAAATTAACTAATAAAATAAAAAATTAAATGATAGTAGTATTATTATTATTATTATATTATATATATAATTATCCAAAAACCGCACTCCCTATATCCTTACCAATCATATGTTTTTTGTCATATTTTTATTATCAAAACTGCAGTTGTACTACACCGCATTTTATCCAGCATTTGTACTGTACCATAGTTTGTTCTGCATTATCAAAACCACAATCCCCGATTAATCAACATTGCTGATCTTATCCAAAAACCAAAACCACATGGTCCACATACATATATTACTACGAATTATACTGAATATAAAATCAAGAAAACGTATGAACAATTTGGAAAACATTAGGGAAGACGGTGTATTTTCACCTCAGAACTTTGATATCACAACAGATCCATCCGAGGTTTGACTTTTGGCTTAATTGCACAGAAGTATCATTTTTTGGGTCTAATTGCACAAATTCTCGGTTACGCGTAAAATCATTAACCAGCCCCTCTAATTTATTCATAACTCAAACCCAAACCAATACTTAACCAAATTTTGACCGCGTTGTGACCCGTTTAGACCCACTTCTGATTCGATTTTCTTTCCCTTCTACCCGAAACATTCACCCGATTTCGTTTTGTATGATACAATGATTCAAGCTGGAAGAGTAATCGATCTACACATTCCTCGTGATAAGAAACTGATAAACCCAAAGGCTTTGCATTTGCTGAGTATGAGACTGAAGAAATCGCCGATTACGCTGTTAAACTCTTCTCTGGTCTTGTTTCTCTCTACAATCGAACTCTTAAGTTTGCTATGTGTCCTCTCACTCTCACTCTCATTTTCTCTTTAGTTCTGATTTTGTGAGAATCCTGAATTTGCGTGGTCAAATAGATTTCTGGACAGGATAAATCACAGTCGAATTCCTGTCACAAGATGAAACCTCATTAGTCTCTAGCTTTCGAGCATTCAGATAGAACTCCTTATCATCATCACTCGGAGAGATTCTCTTCACATTAAACTTCTCCACCTTCTTCTCTGCCTCTGGATTACACCGTCTTCGAAAATCAAGTATAAGTAAATTCTTTCTATCAATTTTGTCGAACCCATCTTTGTTGTTCAAATCAAAGACGTCTTAGTTTCGAACATTATAGTGGGTCTTCAATTCATGGTTTGTTTTGAATCTCAACATGTATTATGCTTTTGGAATATCGAACATGTATTTGGGATTGTGAATTGGAAGTGAACATGTGTTTGTGTATTGGAACTGAACATGAGTTTATGTATTGGAAATTCATGGTTTGTTTTTAATCTCACGGTCTTGTCTTTTTTCGTCGGCTTCGGAATTTGGGTCGAGTGAGTATATTCTCTCGATTCCATCTTCACGATGAGAATCAA
The DNA here is from genome assembly GCA_963920545.1 of Lepidium didymum. Lineage (NCBI taxonomy): Eukaryota > Viridiplantae > Streptophyta > Magnoliopsida > Brassicales > Brassicaceae > Lepidium > Lepidium didymum. Next base: position 19,461,931 of record OY986992.1, on the reverse strand, counting down.
TCACGATTTTTGTTCATTTGTTTCGGGTAAAAGGGAAAGAAAATCAGATCAGAATTGGGTCTAAACGGGTCACAACACATGTTAAAATTCGGTGAAGTATTGGTTTGGATTTGAGTTATGAATAAATTAGAGGGGCCAGTTAATGATTTTACGCGTAACCGAGAATTTCTGCAATTAGACCCAAAAAATGATACTTCTGTGCAATTAAGCCAAAAGTCAAACATCGGATAAATTTGTTGTGATATCAAAGTTCCAAAGTGGAAATAGACCGTCGTCCCAAAACATTAAACATTACTTCACCAAACACCCACCAATCCGTACAGTACATATATCGTTATCCAACGTTTGCATGTTGCATGTACATGCATACATTATACATATATAATCACAAGATGCATGCATCCATGGCTTTGTCTTGGTCAGTTTTGGGACCCACTAGGTATGACAATAGAGCAGGTTTATATAAATGTATGCATCTCTGCTTTTATTCCCCAATTGGGAAATTATTCAATTTCGCTAAGACCCTCGTGAGAAGTCTACAAGAGCTAATTTGTTGTTCTTTCCTTTGATAATTCACAATTTATATTACTTTTCTTTTTCTATAGCACAATTAGATCTGTATTCATTCAAAGTACTTTACATAATTTGAGGAATAATCCATTTGATTTCATTCAACTTACAATACCATAGACTCAAAGACTTCAGACCTCATATTTCTTATTTAAACGGCGATATGATGGAACTGTCGTAAAAATGGATATTTTATATAAATAGAAAATTAGGGAATAATAGATAGTTAGTTTAATAATTCACGGCAATTATGTGTATAAAACGTAACCCTACAGAGTCTATACTATTAAATTTTTACTTGAATTGTCTTTTGTGCTTTGTCTTTTATCAGTTTTTTCTTTCACAATACTCAAAATTCAGAAGAAATAAATAAAAGAGATCAGAGTTTTTGAAACTAGGGTAAAACTATTTGAGTACAATATTTTTTGGGGTAAGCAGTAACCAAAAACTGGTGGGTTATGCAGTGATATCTTATTGGCTAAATGTCAGTTTGACTCATTTAGTTTATTTGACTTAATTTCATGTTTCCTGAATAGTTTTTTATCAGTGAATTCTTCTGCATTTTTTTTTTGTTTTTCTGGTTGTTTGTAATTAAGGGTAGATATCAAGATTTTTTGAATGACTTTGAATAAGTGTGTGTAAATGCACGAGAGAGAGGTCTATAGGTTGAATTTTATTATTTTATGAAGTTTGAAATAAAGTTATTATATGATGTTGAATATAGGTTTGATGATTGAAGAGCTTTAAGACATTGAATTTTGTGCAGAACCAAAAGAAGTAATGTTGGTTTTTATTTTCTTTCATGATTCGATGTCCGTTTGCATTATCTTTTTTACTTTTTGAGTGGTACAATATGGTAATAAGATGAATCCAGGTTTACAATGATTTCGATTAGGTTTGAAAATACTTTGGGTGATAAATTCTAACAGTCATATGCAATTTTGTTGACCAGATACATATTCAAGTCAAGGGTATATATAGTACTTTTCAAATGTTTCAGAGAAATTCCTTACTTAAAAAACAATAGTAGTATTACTCTTTCCGAAAATCTAAAAACTTATTATAATTCTAATTATACAAAATATATGTTCATGTTTTGTTTGTTAACTCCATTAAAATTTGGTCTGTTAGTTGGCACGGACTTCGTTACTGCGGTTCAGTTTTTTTTTTTTTTTTGGTTTTCTCTCTATTGGGGTCAATGCCACCTCTCTTGCTCTTGTTCCAAAAAAGTTTGATGCTTCTTGTATGAAGGATTACCGTCCAATTGTTTATTGTAATTTCTTGTACAAAGTTATCTCAAAACTTACATAATTAAGTCTTTTCTGCCTGATACTATTGAGTTGAACCAAACTGCTTTTGTTCAAAAGAGAATTATTGTTGGAGAATGTGGTTAATGCTACTGAGTTAGTTAAGGATTACCATCTCTCATTGGTTGCTCCTAGATGTGCCATTAAATTCGACATTGCTAAGGCCTTTGATACTTTCAATTGGAACTTTATCTTATTTGTTTTGAAGGTCATGCGTTTCCCTGATATCTTCATTCACTCGATTCATGTTTGCATTTCTACAGCTTCTTTTTCGGTCTCTATTAATGGTGATCTTGAGGGTTTCTTCTCTAGTTCCCGTAGAATAAGACAAGGTTGTGCTCTCTCACCTTATCTCTATGTCATTATCAACTAGTCTGAAGTTCTGAAGTTCTCACCTTATCTCTATGTCATTATCAACTAGTCTGAAGTTCTATGTCTCTCACCTTTAAGGCTTCGTTCTGAAGTTTATGACTTCATTAAAGTAGATATCAGGTCTGGTAAGAATTCTTTTTTCTGGTTTGACAATTGGAATTCCACAGGTAATCTCTTGAAGGTTTTAGGTGATTGTGCTTTGCGGTATTTTGGCATTAATCGTAATGCCTCTGTTGGTGATGCTTTCTTTGATCTGAGTTGGTTGTCTCGTTCATCTATTGAGAGACACTTCCCTTCTATTCTTCCCATTCTCCATGCAGCTCATCATCCTATTCATGATGGTGGTTGTGATATCCCTCTTTGGCGTCATGCTCCTGACATTTTCAGGGATTCTTTCTCAGCTAAGAAGACTTAGGCAACAAATTCGGATTTTCAAGAGCAAGGTTCCTTGGCATCGTATCATTTGGTTCCCACAAGGTGTCCCACGTTTTTCTTTCACTTCATGGCTTGCTATGTATGATAGATTATCCATAGGAGTTCGTATGCGTTCTTGGGGACTCGAACAATGTTGTGTTCTATGTGGTGAACGTAATGAATCCAGGGATCATTTGTTTTTTGCATGTCCTTACAGCTTCACTATCTGGATGGACCTTTGTGCTGGTTTACTTTCTCACTCCATCTCTCCTAAATAGAATGCCACTATCTCGTCTCTTTCTTTGAGCTCGTGTGGTCTCTTAGATTGAATTTTGCTAAAGATGGCTTTCCAAACTTGTATCTACTATATTTGGAGAGAAAGGAACTCGCGGATTCATGGTCGAGTATGGACTAGCTCCTCCGGTTTATCTCGCTTCATGGACAAGACTGTAAGGAATAGAATTTCCTTTCTTTGTTATAAAGCTCCCCATAGATTAGAGGGACTTATTCGACGTTGGTTTGAGATTATAAGTAATTAACTCTTTATTCTTTGAGAGGGCCTTATAAACCTATCATATGCTTTGTATATAAACTTTTTTGATGATCAATAAATTAGAAATTTCATTAAAAAAAATTTAGTATTTTTTTTGGTTTTGAATTTTGATGATTTGGGCCTAGTTTTGATAAGTCAAAAATATTCATAACATCAACTTAAAGGTAGGGAATGCTCAGAAAAATATTCATTTAATCAATTTTTAGAAGACGAAATTAAACCACCTTATAATAATCATGCATATGATACTAAAATATTGATATAACTGTCAATACAAATACTAAAAAAATTATGTTTAAATGCATAACTAATAAAAACCATACGAGAAATTTTTTCTAATTTTTGTTTGATAACTTGTATTATTTGCTAATATCAAATTAGCAAATTTGTCATTCATTTGTTAAATTTAATGTTGCTATCAGGTGCCCAAATACAATAACAATTTTTCAGTTTTACAGTTCAGTTTTTGGGCTTTTGTCCAATTTTTGGGCACCTGGAACAGTTTTGGGCCTAGTTATAAGAAACTACGATTTCACCCACTAAACTAGGCTTCATGGACCCACTAAGTCTCCGTTGAAAACCTCAATGCTTTATATTTTTTGCAGAATGTCAAAGAACACGATTTTTCGCCTCCAATTTACTACATAACCGAAGAAATGTGCTCGATTGATCAAGTCAAATGCAAAATCAGTGAGAGGTCAAACATGACAAAAAAAGACAGGAACACTTCATGATAATTGCGAAGCTACTTTGAACAGCAATAAATAGATAGATCCCAAAAGTGTCCAAGTAATTTACAACTCTTTTTAAAACCTCATCTATGGTTTCTTTCTCTATCATGATTCTTATAGAGGATGCAGTATTTTTTAGGTGTTGGGAGTTGTTAATAGCCAGGGATTTCACCTGGAACTGGAGCCAACTCGTTCTTACTGAATTTCTCCTCATCATAGAACGTTGCACGCACGGTCCTTCCTCCAAAGTATCTCCCATCGAGGTCTACTAGGGCTCTAGTTGTTTCCTCGGGTCTTGAAAACTGAACAAAGATTCTGACTGCTTCGTGTACAGGGAAGTTTGGTTCAGTGATCTCGAATATTAGTACACGTGTGACTGTACCGTATTTGCCACACTCGGATCCCACCTCGTCTTCTAGCTCATCATCTACTTCTCCTGGTCCGACCTTTAGGCGCAAAGAAATCACGAGATGGGTCAATTAAAATTGCAAAACGTAATACATAAGAAAAGAAAGATACGATCTCTGCAACAGATACTTATTACTGGGAAAAACAATCAGAATCACAAGAGTGAAACCTACTGTATGAGAAATGTGAAGATGCCTTCACGGACAAATAACTCTATGACACATAAGCCATGACATGCTAACAAATTAGAAAGAACAGAATTGTTGTGAGCTATTTACAGTATCCTAAGAACCATAAAAATTACTTCATGAAATGTTAATTCTCTAGTATTTGGCAATCCTAGCTTAAGGGCTCAGATTAGGGTAGCCTCAATAACCAGAGTACGGTCTCACAATGCCTATTTGAGGGGAAAGCTAGTGTAGCTTTATAGCATCTGAAACGTTACTTCCAAAGTATAGGCAACCTGAATTTTATAACCATCCAGCAATTCACCAGGCTAACATTAACATAAGTAACACAACGAGCTACAAGCTCCAGAATGTTAAAGCTTTTTATTTAAAGATAGCTAGAAAGAACTAACGTTTCCAAAAGCTCCTGCTTTCCCATGGCATGATTGGTATCTCATTACTCGATTCCATTTCCATACTGACATCTTTGTGAACAGAATTCCAAAGTGCCCTCACATTCAATCCCCAAAAATCAGCTAAGGTTTTGGTTTATCGATCTAGCCTGCTGCCACCTATTTAAAGCAACTATTTCTAAACTAAGAACCACACCAAATGCTGGAATACAGCAAAGCGATCTCCACCGAAATTCTAGCCCACCGTTTAAAATCGTTGTGGCAAAGTGTATCCACATCATAATGATTGTAAATAAACTGTGGCAGGCAAAATGAGGAATCGTCTGAGCTCAAAAATGCAAATGGAAGGGTGCATTGAAACGCATACCATGTTTCTAAGAAGCAAAACTCTAGTTGGTTCACCATTGATATTAACACTCTTGACTTTCTTCTCCGCCGAAGATTTGTTCTCACTAGCATTAACAATCACACCAGCTCTGCGATCCGTCTTCTTCGCCATCAATGGTGTAGTGATCCCTTGCTCTAGCTTCCCAAGCCCTTGTCCCTGTTTCCATCCCATTTTTGCCATCATCCTCTGAGCAGCTGTCATCTGCCCACCTGCCCCAATTCCTAATCCACTTGTCTCCGATTTTCCGACGCTAAATCCGTCAACATTCGCCGGCGGAGACGAAGATCTTCGCTTCCCACCACTCATTGCAGCGCGTCTCTTCCACGCTTCCTCACCGGAGATATTCAATCGAGACGAATCACTGTTCTCTCTTTCTCTCTCCTTCTCCCTCTCTTCCCTTTCTCTCTTCTCTCTTTCCTCTTCCTCTTGCCGTCTCTTCTCCAGCTCCCGCTTCATCTCAGCTTCCATAACTTTCCTCTTCTTCTCCCTTCTGTATTCCTCGTAATCGTTAGGTCTCGCTGGATCATACTCGTCAATCACTGATGAAGTCACACCAACCAATGCCGGTTGCGAAGGTGCTGGTTCGTTCGCCGGAGTAAGCACCGATCTAGAGGAAGAGGAAGATGAAGTAGGAGGAGTCTTGTACTGCGACGATGCTATAGGTTTGGGTTTGTTCTGAGGTCTAAGGATTGTCTGCGGCGGAGCAAAAGCCGGTGGTTTGCGAAGCGTCGGTGGAGCCATTTTGGTATTGCTTGACCAAACGGAGGAGGAGTTTCCGCTGGGTTTCTCATCATCGGAAGGTGGAGGAAGGTCTCCGTATAAGCCACCAAGCATTTTCGCCGTCGGTAAGAAATTTCACTCCTTCAGCTCCGGATTCACGGTTCGCTTTCAATTGGAGAATAAGCTGAAATTAGGGTTTTTAATTTTTTTCCGATCAGCATTTTTCTTTTTTTATTTCGAAAATAAAATAAATACATCTATTTTAATATTTTCAAAAAAATAAAATAAAAATCAATTTAATCAAAAACCGACCTACATACAAAGGAGAAATATTTGCACCTAATGATTCCTATTTATAATTCTTGCATCTGAAGCCAACGCTCTTAATTAATTTGTGCGACAACTTTACATAAACCCTAGAAAAGTCCTGTTTATTTCTACGTCTTTGCATTTGACTCTTCAGGTGATTCGCGATCTTACTTCATAGTATCTGCTTTTCTTCCGCTGTGATCGAGAAACTCTGAGAAGCCACGAATCCGAGATTTTCCCCTAGTTTTCTCTGGTTTTTCTTGAAAAAAATCTGTTGATTTTGTTTCAAATCTCTATCTTTTTGTTTTCCAGATATGCCGGTGACGAGTCTTTCGCTGTGTATTGGTACACAACCGCTTGTGTACGTCCCTCGCTCGAATCGTCTTCCGAGTAAGGAACCGAGTAATGGTATGTCTATGCCTACTTTTGTAATTTGTATTGATCTTCAAATCTCAACATAAATTTGCTTCTTTTGCTTATGTTTCTTCGTTGCTTTTACTGTCACTTAGTTTCTAATTGTATATCAAATTGTTATTTTAGTTTTGATGTTGAGTTTTAGATTCCTGATTGAAAATTTGCAGAAGCGAGAGTTGATATAATTCTCACCTAGTGTTGTAGCATTCATCCTAGCTGGCGATTGTTTCACGCTTTATATTGAATGAAGTCTAATGTTCTTCTTCTACTTGTCGTCTCTGACAGTAAACTTTCGTAGGCGATTTCCTACAACAGTTTCTATGCAACTTAAACAGGGCGTTATGCAACCCTTTGATAGAAAAGAACGTTGTTTCGTCTCTAAGAGTAAAAGATCTGTCTTTGCATGTAACGCTTCGCTGGTAGGTTCTATTTCATAACTCGCAAGTTAATTCCATGTCTTTGCTTTCGTAACTCGCTATTGTGATGACTTCATAATTTGCATGTCATCATACACCAATCTACTTATTTCATCTAGAAGATCGTTTATGGTCTTGTGGTCGATAGTTTGTTTTATCTGTATTGTCTTCCTAGGTGCCTCAAAAGCTAACTGTTTACGTATTCTGATTTGTTTTTTGCAGAATACAAGATGTAGTCTAGGGCAAACACAGACTATTAGGCGACCGCGACAATCACCAACAATTACAAAAACTCCTACTCATGGTAAATTGTTACATCCTTCTCCTTGTTGACTCTATTGATGGGCATATTCATGATGAGGAAACTGTTTTGCTATTCTAGCAAACTACGACCATGATCTGTTACGAATCTTGCTAATGATGAACAGTTATTTAGAACTTGTATCGTGGCATGCTATGGTTGTTTTTCTTGTTGCAAAACCAAGATGGCAAAGTGCTATTACTTGAGTCTGCTCTATTCTAATTGGTATCTCTGGAGCTAATTCCTTATCCTGTTTTTTTGAAACTAAAAGAGAGATCGTCAAAGCTTGATGATGGTGGAAATGGGCTCCCGCCTCGGGATGGCGGTGGTGGTGGTGGCGGCGGCGGAGGCAGTGGAATGAGCTCTTCGGGTGGATTCTTCCTTTTCGGGTTTCTTTTGTTCATGGCATACTTAAAAGATTTGGAGGAGGAACATGAAAACCACCATTAAAGGGGGAAAAACTTGATGCACAGCAGACAGATCTCAAGACGAGTATTCTCCGAGAGAAATTACACACAGTAGATTCTAGTACTAGCAATAGGCAAAGATTTTATGTTTTCTCAATTGGATTATGAACAAGATTCTTGTTCCTCGACACGAATGAAGCTCAATTTATGCAAATGTTCAAACTCTAGAACTAAGTTTGTTGCAGAAATTCACACATGAATTGCCTGAATACTTATTCCTATTGTTTAGACGTTTGCCGACAATTGGCAAAAGCAACAAGTCCACTAAAAATCAATCTTTTGCTTAGTATATAGCAAGTATCTGGGACATAATCAACAGAATAAACGTGAGAATCAAAAGGGCTTTCTGATGACTTGCCCTGGTAATGCATCTTAGGATTGACCTTTTGTGCCCTATCGGAAAGAAGGTTGAGTTTATGACCAGGGCATATTAACTTTGGATAGCATTGCAGCTTCTGCAATTGGAACTTGTGGTTGTTGCATCATTGGAGGCGGACGCTGTCTATCAATCTACATTTATATGATAAATGCATCAAGAATGGGAAATTGGTTAACAGGAGGAATCAGAAATGGAGAATTAGCAAAAGAGTGACATGTAGAGAAAGATGATTAAGTATTGCATGTGATTCGGCTCAAGAGAAAAACACTGTACAAAAACACATAAATGAGTCCGTCTGAGGTAAAAGCTCAAGCTAATAAGTAATAAATGGTATCAATTTTTGTGGTGGACAATAATATTTTGAATAGAGAGACCGAATTTGGAGATGATACACTGGAAAGTAAAAACAAAGAAAGAAAAGAAAAAAAGAATAATAAATTGTACCCAAAACAGACAAAGCCCTTAATCAAAACTACACCAAGAATTTTAAAAGACCCGGTTTACACTACCTTCTCTGCTTCCTTCACGGCTTCTTCGGTTTCTTTTGCATCTTCTTTGGGTGCATCCTCTGTTTCTTTTGCATCATCTTTTGGTGCAACCTCTGTTTCTTTTGCATCTTCTTTTGGTGCAACCTCTGTTTCTTTTGCATCATCTTTTGGTGCAACCTCTGTTTCTTTTGCATCTTCGTTTGCTGCAACCTCTGTTTCTTTTGCATCTTCTTTTGATGCAACCTCTGTTTCTATTGCATCTTCTTTTAATACAACCTCTGCTTCTTTTGCATCTTCTTTTGGTGCAACCTCTGTTTCTTTTGCATCTTCCTTTGCAGCAACCTCTGTTTCTTTTGCATCTTCCTTTGAAGCAACCTCTGTTTCTTTCGCATCTTCCTTTGCAGCAACCTCTGCTTCTTTTGTTGCAACCTCTGTTTCTTCTGTCACCTGGGGGCTTGCAGGTTCAGAGCTTTCAGCATCCATATGCGATTCATCAGGACCAGAATCTCTCGAATTTGGTGAACTCTCAGTGGGGTTCACACCACTCGCATCTGGTGACTTCTCTGGGGTTTCATCGTCACATGCACTTTTTTTATCGGTATCACCACTGCTATCCTCTTTGTCAATTTGAACCTCACCATTAGACAATATGGTAGCTTCATCTGGATTGGAAGAAGGCGCAGTGGACTCAGTGGTCTCTCTCCACTCAACCCAAGCAGGTGACTTTTCAGGTTCTGGTTCACTTGGGTTTTCAGAAGGATGTTTTGCTGCAGAATCATCTATTTCCATATCAACAGATGGGGAAGATGCTGCAGAGTCACTGAATTCATCAGCTTCACCTATGACGACATCATCTTCGTCACCATCTCCATCAGCATTTGGTGAGGGGGAAGCGATTGAGCTCATTGAGCGCTCATTCGCAACTTTTTCATTATCGAAGGCAAACCAGTTTGAGTTCGTGAAGAGAGAATCACTACAACGACACCAGATTATATCTCGTTAGGGACCAAAATCAACAGAGGGCCATTATTTCTACCAGAAAAGCAAAGTCAGACACTTTACCTTTCCTGATCATCTCCAAGGCGCAAGGAAGATATGACAACTTCTGCAGATTCATCATCAAAGTAGACATCCTGCAACATTGACTTGGTAAGAAATTTTCATATCTACCATAATCACTGAAGCTGTTTTAGCATCATATAACCAAATTTTAGGAAGTCATAGAGAAAAGACTTATAATACCTCATCATCGCGTTCTATAGAACCTTGGGCCTGCAATTTATACATAAAAAATATAAATACTAATACAATGTTCATAACATGTAGTCCTCTTACATCTTCAGGAAAATATTGCAATAAAAATCACAAGCTCTGCAGAGTTGTTCTGGTAAATTGACTTTATTCAAGCTACTTCCAGGCTAGTTAAAGATAATGAAGGGAGAAAAGATATTATGATGCTATCCAGAGGTCAGCCAAGTAGAGGGATAGTAGAAGAAGTGACGGTTTAATTATCCAACAAATACAAAGATTTGGTAAGTAAATCGCTCTCAGTGTCCAAGACATCAGCAATACTTTCGACACTCTAGCATTTGATTTCACTATGTATCAAATTTCAAGAACTATAACATGATTCAAAACCAGCGCAAATTTTAGAATGATTTTTTTCCTGAATCAGTTTCCTCTGACCTTCAAAACATACTGAAATATACCGTTAAAATCTATGAAAAAGATCTCAAGTAGCATCTACAACAATACCTCGTCCATGTCATCATTGCTGTAGATACCATATCGAAAGGCTTGGCTCAAATTGTTTGCTAGGGCTGCCACATCATAGTCTCTATCGTGGTAATCATCATCATCACTATCTCTGTTACGATCATGGAGTGAAGTTGGTCTCCTGTTAAGGACGAGAATATCAGTAAAATGACTCATCCATATACCACACACACCAACCATCAGTATTGCTTCTCATGTAACATCTATTTACCCCCTAAGGAACTTCCCAAAAAAGCTCCTATTGCAACCTAGTGCGTATGTGCAATCACATTTGAATGATCATAAACCTTGACTGCTATTAAAGCAAAAAAGCAAAAGAAAATACATTTTGAAGTATGACATCTGCTTCTGGTCATAATTGGAAAACAGAAGCCTGTGTCATAAGTTTTTTTTGTCTAGAAAAAATCTGTAAGAGAAAAAGGTAATACATACCCACAGGCCCATGAGTAGACATTTTCCAACGTATTACGTTTTGACAGGACATCTGTCTGCCAGTCCATCCATTTGCTGTTTTCCTTGATGAAAACGTAGCAGAAAAAAAGGGAATCGTGAGCGAGACACAAAGAGTTTTGTTACTGAACAAACAGCACCTAAAAGGCTAGAAAGACTCTCAACATTTCACATGCAACTAAGCTGTCAAGGACATATATATTGGAGAGATCAAAAGGGGTAAAGGCGTGAGGGAATTTTTTGACCATTTGATCTTCGATAAAAGTCATACAGCAAATGTATAGAAATTGTTCTACTCTCATCCAAAACTTAAGAAATCTAAGAATAGGAACTATCAATGCACGTGAATATGTGGCAAGTAGCTAAACTAAATCAAATCCATAAGACAGAATTGTGCTATACCTGCAATTGTGACTGAATTTCGACATTGCTATTAGCTAGATGAAGAAGTTTGTTTGAGATACGAGTCAAATGACCAATGTTACCAATCCTGAGTGGCTTTCTACCCTCTGCAGGGACTGTTGGCTGAGACATCACACGTAAATCAAGTTAATAAAGAACGTGGCAACCCCAGCCATTAGCAATTAAGTATCTTCACCTTATCAGAACCACCATCAGTTAATGTGGAGTCCTTTTCTGCCTCTAGTATACTCCCGATAAGATTGCACTCATTGAGAAGATGGTCAACAAGTTGAGAGTTTTTGCTCTCTAAACATGAGAGAACTACATTCTCCACATGGTGATGCAAAAAGTTGTTGTAGGGATACCTGAGACGCAATTGCATCACAATTTAGCATTGCAGTCTAGATATCATTAACTAAGAAACTGAAATTCCACATACTCGAAGAATAAGTCCAACACTCTTTTCACTGCTCCAAGTCGAATCACTTCCTTCTCTGCTGCTTCACTACCGACTGTGAGTAAGACTGATATAAACTCTACAATCTACGGAAAAACACAAATTCAGCTTTCGTTTATTGAAGGAACATAGCCCAGAAATCTGAAATTTAGTAACAATTACAGTGCATTACACTATAATTAAAAATGAGATCATAAAAATGAGAACAAAAAAGTACTTTTAATCTGTGTATTCCAAGAGGTGGTTGCAATTTTCCATACGTTGTTGACAGAACACCCTCGGCAGATGAAACATTTAAAAGCACAAGTAAATCAACTGCACAGTAGAAGCATATTAAATAATTTTCATAGTTGCCCAAAAGACTAGTTAGCAAACCAGAATAACAACATAAAGACATATAAAAGTTGAGACAGCAAAACTGCCATAACGATAGTATTACACCTCCATGAGGGATTAGCAAGTCTCTACACAATTAGGAAAATACAGTTTAACCATTTTCATACCAACACGCAACAAATGTTCATATAAATTGTAGGTTCCAAATCCTATAAAGAAACCCCACTATATTTCTTTACCATCCCAACCACATCCCTCAAAATAGGGAAAAGAAACATTCAAGAAGTCAGCACACAAGCACAACTACATATGAACATTTAATAACCTCCTTGTTTTTTGCTCACCTAGTCTTCCAAGCATTCCCTCCACTGTCTCGGGATTAGTTACCATGCTTCCATGGTTTAATTGGCGACTATATATATGATAAGTCCCCATTGTAAACCTCTTAGGATCCAGCAGAGATATGCATACGGACAATGAATTAACCAGAACAGATTTAGGCCGTGAATCTTCTAAAGTATGTTTTAACAATCTTTCAGTGCAGCTGCATAAATTTGTGCACGAATCAGAACAATAATTCAAATAATTAGAAACTTTCAACAGTTTGAATGACCACATGGAAACAGTGGCCAGTGAGAAAGGTCAACCTGGGGCTGGAAAGTTTTGTAGCAAGACCAGGGGGTGCGTATCTTGCTACAGTACAAAGAATTTCAGCCACATTGGAATGTACCTCGGGAGAATCCTACAAAAATTTAATAGAAGTCTCCAAAGTATAAGTAAATAGCAATGCCTGGGATGATAAAGGAAAGCCACAAGACAGGCCCATATTGAAAGAAAAGTAACTGATGCTACTCAATAAAACTGACCGAGGAGCCAAACTTGTCCACAATCATCTCTAAAACATCTGTATCTTCTACCCACTGCATTGAACTTGTGTAGTTTGAATATAGGTGATCATCAGTGCCGACCACACGTTTTAAAACCTGAGCACCAAGCAATAACTTAAGAGTTTAGAATATAAGTATTTTACATAAAATCTAATAATTGACAACATCTTGGTATCTCCTATAAGAAATTATAACCTTCATTGTTTACAGACAATAATTAAAAAAAGTCACCGGGTGCAACAATAATAGTGATACAGCAATAATCACCACCAAGAACAATATTAGCAGTAATTACTGGGTCTATCAATATTTCGTAAAAAGAATCATAAATGCCTCAAATGAAGGAAAAACATGACATTTTATTAACTATTCAGTATGTTCTGAAATAGATATGTAATTAACATAATGCCTAAATCAGGAGTTCCAAAAATACAAATAAAAGTGCAAACCAACCTCCATTATAGATGTAATGCCAATCAAATCAACAAACTGCTTCAGTATTTCTTGATGATCCTGGTTAGCAAGAGAAAGCAAAGGTTAATCATAATGTCTGGTGCTAGTAGGAACTTCAAGATGATTAAATGGTGTTTAAAATATTGTAAATTTGTGTACCAGTTATTAATATTTTATCAACAGAGTTAAATTGCATATTGTTGTAAGTAAAAAGTTCTTTCATTAATTAAATATCAAAACATATCATCAATATCTCTGACTATATGATACCATTATTTCAAGTTACAAAGAATATCCAAAGTGTACAAGAAAGCAGCTCTGACTGTTTAAGAATCTCCAGTGATAATGAAAAATACTAATTCTAGCCAATTCAAGTCATCCTTAAACGGAAATCCTAATCAGGGAAACAAAATCAACTTACTTTTAAGAATTGCATGAAAGGGATCGTCTTCCGCACCAGCAGACAAATGACAACCTAGTAGTAAAAATGTAAAGAACAAGTCAAAGAGCACTCCATAGAGCTTATGAGAGCAAGGAAATTTTTCAATAAGTTTTCTGATCAAGAAATATTGTTGATTGCTACCTTGCTGAAGTACCCAGCAAGCAATGAGCTATGGTTTTCTTTAGCTTCCAAAAACGAAAACAGTAATAACATCAACTGCAAAGAGAAGACATCATGATAGGTAGGAAACCATTTACAAAGTGCAAATACAGGAGAAAGTAAGAGATTCCAATTTCTACCTCCTCATCCTCTACAAGTGTTTTGAGTATCATTTCAATCTCACAGGTGAAAATTTCACAAGCAATGAAAGGATACCTATAGCAGAAAAATTATTAATTCTTTATTCATCAAACACAAAGCAAAAAAAGTTAACACATGTCCAAAACACTTACTTGAATGTTCGCTTCTTTTCAACGTCCTCGAGAGGCTCCTCTATTATGTACTTAATTAGTTGCTCCACTTGCACCTTTTCTCTCAAGCTAAAATAAAAAGAACCCAATGGTCAAGCACAAACAGCATTGCCAATGGAACTACGATAGGAGATTTTAATGCCCGACTTTTGTGATGAATATGGAGATTATTTGGCTCGACCGGATGACACAAAAATCATGTGATACAAAAAATGGCATATTGTAACATGTGTGCAAGTAGAAGTAAATCAATATCATTATAAGTGACAGCATCATCAGGTAATATACTCGACACCCAAAGGCAATGCATTGTTAACTCCAACCTTAAAACATGAATAATTGCAATTTTTTCCTCTCCTAAAATAGTAATGAAGCATGAAATAGCAAGAATATGTGGTTACAAAGCATACAAGTTTAAGAGTCGTCCATTCAGGGCTTTGCATTCTTGAATTATTTCATCCTCGTCGAGAAGTTCCTCTAATGTAAAACTATCTTTGTCCAAAATTGCCTCAACCTGGAAACAAAAAAGAAAACAAAAAATTTGAAATTCAGAAAGCACATAAGAGTGTGATTAGCAAATAGCAAACAGCCAGCAAAATTATTTTACGATTTGAATGTCCCAAAAGATGAGATAAACAAGTTACATGATACTCCACAAATTACCCCCTTGAAAACCCCTAAAATAGGACGGAGTTATGCTTATTCTAAATGTCTTTTTGATTGTTATAGGCTATCACTGCGAAAAAAAATACTGACGAAGAATTCCACCAATTGTAAAATGCCTAATCTCATCAACAGTGTAATAGTATTCCCTTCACTCTACATATTACCTCCTTGTACAAAATAAGTCTAGGAAATGCAAACCTCAAAAAAAACAATCAATTCGTTCAACAAGAATAGACAGTCTTCCCACTTCCAGCGAGAGAGTGCTAAGATATTATCAGGAATAAGGTATACAAAGACACGTCGTTACTTATAAGCCAAGAAATTAAGAGACACCAGAAACCATAATCCATTGGTCTAAAGAAGCAGAGGAAGCTCCCAAATCCCTAGATATGACACCCCAATATTCTGTACAGACCCTAAGAGCTAAATCCACCAACAAATAAACGCGTCAAGAATAGAAACAATCAGCAAAAGCTCTCATCACGTTAAATTGCACATAATCGTAAAGAATTAGGTCAGGGAGAAGAAAAAACTCACGGCAGATGCCGTTGACAATCCCGCCATTCGCCAGAACATCTTTGCAGCTCAAGAAAACGTCAAATTGCCTTCTTCCACAGATTCGGGTCTTCGAAACCCTAACAAGACAAGGGAATTTTGCCCCAAAAGAAAAGAAGAAAACTCGATTGGAAAGAATTAATCGGAACCCTAGTGTCTGTAATCGCTATAGGAAGAAGAAAAAAGTTTCGCAGAAATTCGATCTGAGATCTAAGAGATTGGATTTGAGCGACGAAGAGCACCTCCAATTGCGGGAGGGTAGTGCTTGGAGATAGAAGACAGACGGGAAAAAAAAAAGAAAAAAAAAAGAAAAAAAATTTACATGTGTTTCTTTAAAAGCCCCAGATTAATTTTATTTTGCTACTTCCGTCCCAAGTAGTGGTCGATATTCACCATGCGTCTTTGTTGAGACAAACCCTTCTTGTTAGTACACTCAAATTTGTGTATTAGGCCATCTTCATTATTTAAATGTTTAATTCCTTTTTCTTATACAAAATTAAAAATATAAAAATAACTTTTTTTGCCATATCTAAATTTTGTTTTTTTAATTTCACAAGTACAACAAAGAAACTTAATTACAATAGAAAATTACACAAAATCTTTCCTCTAATATTTACCCCACAAAAAATCATAAATCCGATGAATTGAACGTCGTCGTAAACCTTTTTTTTTTTTTTTAACTTCATCGTAAACTTGTTCTAACAACAACAAAGGTTTTTGCTCATCAATAATGACAAAACTAGTAGAAAGCACAAACATCCTAACTCGAAAAAAATCGATTGAATCGAAAAATTCACGACAGGAGCTCTAAATACTAAAACAAATAACAAATAGCGACGTAAAGGCGGTCTAATTTAAGAGAAACACAAATAAATTCATTCGGTTCGACAAAACCGTCCATATCACTGGTTTAGTCTAATTCAACCAATGCAGAGCCTGATTCGTTAAATCTTGTTTCTAACATCAGAACTCAGAATCTCGAATCCTCCGATTGTTCTGTCCGCTTATTCGAAGACCTAAATTCAAACTTCAGAGAAGCGCATCAATGGAGGACGCTGATGGCCTCAGCTTTGATTTTGAAGGCGGTCTTGATTCCGGACCTATCCAGCCCACGGCTTCAGTCCCGGTTGCTCCGCCTGAAAATTCCTCCGCTGTTGTTAACGTAGCACCGAGCTACGATCACTCTTCCGCGACGGTGGCTGGAGCTGGGAGGGGACGAAGTTTCCGGCAGACTGTTTGCAGACACTGGCTTCGAGGTTTATGTATGAAAGGCGACGCCTGTGGGTTTCTCCACCAGTATGATAAAGCTCGTATGCCAATCTGCCGTTTTTTCCGGTTATATGGTGAATGTCGAGAGCAGGATTGTGTGTATAAACATACCAATGAAGATATCAAAGAATGCAATATGTATATACAGAAAACCACTTCAAATTTGGTTACGATTCCATGATTTATTCAGTAAAAGATGCAACTTTTTGTTGATCTAGGGATGCAATGATTATCTACTATGCAATGAATGAGATAGTTTTGATTCATGGTTCGGTTAGATTTTATTCTTACATATGGGATCTTGCAATAATTTGCAGGTACAAGCTGGGATTTTGTCCCAATGGTCCTGATTGTCGGTATAGGCACGCAAAGCTTCCTGGACCTCCACCTCCAGTTGAGGAAGTTCTTCAGAAAATACAACAATTGACTTCATACAATCATGGGCCAAATAGGTTCTATCAACCACGAAATGTTGCTCCGCAGCTAGCAGATAAACCTCAGGTGCAAGTTCCGTCGCAAGGCCAGCCACAAGAATCAGGTAACTTGCAGCAGCAACAACAACAACCTCAGCAATTACAGCACCAGGTCAGCCAGACTCAGATACAAAACCCTCCTGATCAAACAAACAGAACATCACATGCTTTGCCTCAAGGGGTAAATAGGTGTGTTCAGAGTCCCAAGGTTTTTAATTGGGTTATGTAAACTATGTTTCTGTATACGTATCAAGAAGTTATTGTTGGTCCATTATTGAACCATTGGTTTCGTATAAGAGCTTTAATCACTTTAGAATGTAACTTGTTATTTGCAAGTTCTAAATTTTTAAAACTTTATGTATATATATATATATATATAAAATTTTAACTTCAGGGTATATGATCTACCTGATTTTAGGATATATTTCTTTGATAGTTAGGTAAACTTCAGATATTATAACTTCAATTGTTCAAAAAAGAAACAATAAATCAACCAGCTTCGGTGAGCTGGTGTTTCACTCTGATTGTTTTTTGAGGATAGTCTCCTCTTTCCGTCACGTCTCCTGCATTCAGCTAATATGTGGGAGACAGGCTCTGCAAAATGGTGGTATACTTATACTGGGTTCATTTTGTAGTTGATTGTAGTTCTTTAGAGATCTGTCATTAGAAGCATATCGAAAATTTAAGCACGATTTGGTTGTTTATTTAGTGCTCTGCTCTATTCCCTAATCTCAGTGGTTTAGCAGGAATCCTGCAAACATAGGAGTCATGTTTTGGCTATAAGGTGATTTTATTTAGATATTGATAAGAAACCTTGTAGTTTGTGAAGCACTATCTTCTGGATTCACATACAATTGATCGGGAATCATAATATTGAAGAACGATGCAGTTCTTAATACATTGTTTAGGGTGTCATCGTAAAATGCTTGCTTGACTACTCTAGTAATAGCTTGATGTAATTGCGTTGCCTTCTGTTATATATCTTACTAATCTTCATTGGACATACGTGATATAATTTGAATCCTTGGGTTTCAGGTATTTTGTAGTTAAAAGTTGCAATCGAGAGAATTTTGAGTTGTCTGTCCAACAAGGAGTATGGGCTACACAAAGGAGCAATGAACCTAAACTCAATGAAGCTTTTGACTCTGTGGAAAATGTAATCTTGATATTCTCTGTCAACCGGACACGACATTTCCAGGTAGTTTGTTGGGCTAAACAAAGACCACTGCAATTATGTTGAAAACCTAGTTACCTCTTCATTTGAATCAATGTGTTGCTTTCTTATAAGCTGGGCAGCGTTGTGAGTTTAAGTAATCTTTTTTTCACATGATGCTATAGGGCTGTGCTAAGATGACATCCCGAATTGGTGGTTACATTGGTGGGGGAAACTGGAAACATGAACATGGAACTGCACAGTATGGCCGGAACTTTTCAGTTAAATGGTTGAAGGTATACCATGTGACTAAGCAGTGGCTTTCATCAATAGCCTTTCTATGAATCCTATTTTATTTTAGTTCTTTATGCGATTGAGCCTGTATAGTCTTGCACTTCTGGTGCTATATTCTAAACAGTAAGTCTCAGTCTTGGTTGATTACACTGCCAACCTCAACACACACCATCCCACTTTTTTATGTCTCCAGTATTGAATCTGCGATGTTAACATTGATCTCTGGCACACCCTTCTGAGAAGTAAAGGGGTTGCGTTTATAATTCATGCAGTAGCATCCTGGATACTTGAAATGCAGTACTCTTCTTTGATTTGTTTTTGTAAGTGATTGTAATTCTTACTATTGTAGTTGTGCGAACTATCCTTCCACAAAACTCGGAATTTGAGGAATCCTTACAACGAAAACTTACCAGTGAAGGTACGTGTAACTAACTTCTCACCATGTTTTTTACGCTGTACTAGCTGGTCTTCCATTTCGGAAAATAGTATCGTTTGTTAAATACAGCTCATGATGGATTAAGATACTCTCCACTAGACCTAAATTGTCCCATGTCGACCTAGCTCGATAGGTTAACAAATATTTACTAGATATTACAAGTTACTATTGATACAATGATTGCTAGTATTAGCTAACTACCATTACAAGTGATTTCTGATACAATCATTACTATAGCTAATGGTTGTCCTTTGATGTTTATGCTTTCTTTTTCGTATCTGCATGTAAACTAGTTACCTTCACCTTACACTTTGGTTCATCGACTGTAGATAAGCAGAGACTGTCAGGAGTTAGAGCGTTCCGTTGGTGAACAACTGGCTTCTTTACTTTACCTTGAACCAGATAGCGAGCTTATGGTACACTCTCTTTTTGTTGCTTTTATTTTTTTAACTTTAATGGTCCGTAAGCGTATAATATATTATACAGTCCAAGAACTGAGCTCCATTTTCTCTTGATTTCCTGTTCTTCAATGATTCTTCATTCTGTTGCTTCATCATGGACTGTTAATTTTTGTTTTTCAATGAATCTAAAGGCAATCTCCATAACTGCGGAAGCCAAACGAGAAGAAGAAAAAGCAAAGGGTGTGATTCCAGAGAGCAGAGCTGATAATCCAGATATCGTGCCATTTGAAGACAACGAAGAAGAGGAAGAGGAAGAAGATGAAAGCGAGGAGGAGGAAGAGAGCATGGCAGGCGGCCCTCAAGGCAGAGGAAGAGGAAGAGGAATGATGTGGCCTCCTCAAATGCCTCTAGGACGCGGAATCAGACCAATGCCCGGAATGGGAGGTTACCCTCTTGGAGTTATGGGTCCAGCCGATGCATTTCCGTATGGGCCTGGTGGTTATAACGGTATGCCAGATCCATTTGGTATAGGTCCAAGACCCTTTGGACCGTATGGACCTAGGTTTGGTGGTGATTTCAGGGGACCCATACCCGGGATGATGTTTCCTGGTAGGCCTCCGCAACAGTTCCCACATGGCGGGTATGGTATGATGGGAGGCCTGGGACGTGGCCCACATATGGGAGGAATGGGAAACGCTCCTCGAGGAGGCAGACCGATGTTTTATCCACCAACAGGAACAACATCATCAGTGCGTCCTGTCCCAACCAACAGGAAAACACCCGAGAGAAGCGATGACAAAGGAATGGCAGCTGATCAACAGAATCAGGAGGCATCACATGAGATGGAGCAGTTTGAGGTTGGTAACAGTTTGAGGAATGAAGAGAGTGAAAGTGAAGATGAAGACGAAGCTCCAAGACGATCAAGGCATGGAGAAGGAAAGAAGCGTCGGTGAAACAGAGACTTACAGAAGCTACAATTTTTCGAGAGTTTGCTTTTGTCTATTGGATTCAATATTAGCGGCAGATATTCGTTTAAAAAAAAATCTTTTGTACCATCAGACGAAAGTTGTTAGATACAGCTCTCACGCGTGTTTAGTGATACTCTTAGTTATCATATGATTAGTTCATGATTTAGGGGTTTACGAGACTTGGGAAAGAAAGCAATACCAAACTGTCTTTAATACTCTGTACATAACAAGTCTTTAGTAGTTATAGTTGTCTTTTTGTGGTGTTTTTAACTGATGTTGTAAACATTTGAGAATACAACTGCAAACATTTTGTTTAACCTCTGGTTAAGATTAACTTAATTCTAAGAAGAGACAAAAATGATCGAAACAGTGAACGTCTGTATAGTATAATCTATGTATAAGCCTCCTCTTTTTTGGTCATCGGCATGCAATAGCCATGCCTGAACTTAAAATCTGTACTTTTGAAGGTAAATTTTTAGAAATTATGGAAAAAAAAAATTAGTGAGCAGTGGCCCATATACATGAATTATGGGTGAAAGTAACCATAAGTTTATATGAAGCTATTTATCTTAAAAAATTCCAAAAATCAAGAGACCGCAACGGCACTATCCATGAGAGTGAAATGTAAAAATTGTCTCAGAATACAACCTCAGAATTTATCTATCTGCAAGGAAAAAAAAACAGAGGAAAAATAACTATAGCTCAATACTCAATTTCTAATTGTATTTCAACAAAATGGAATTCTCTACTACACTAGAAGAAAAAGAAAATATAAACTGTTGAATTATATATATAGGACAGATATGGAGAAGAAACTGACCTTGAAGGGTAGGCTCTTTGATGTTTCTTGGTAGGTATAAAATGAGATATGAAACTATGTAAACAGAGTAACAACATCCCTGTGATAGCCTCTTACGATCAACATCCTCGGGATATTCTCCACCAGCAAGTCCAAGTACTCCATGTAGAAATATGCCGGGTGGTTCAATGGAGGCGGTGGGAGACTAACCAGAACCACTGCGGCCATTCTCGAGTAATTGAGTATGGTTGAGTTCAGTTTCAACATTGTGTATAGAAACTTCTCCACTTGTTGCTCATTCACCACCATCGGTTTCCCATTTGCCAACAATGGATTTGAACCTTGTCTCTTGATCTCTCCCAAGTAATCTGAGATCCGTCTCTGTGCAGCATCAAACGCTTCCAAAGAATCTTCTTGGCTATTTCCTTCGGATCTTATGTCCCATGATTTCATCGTGACCACGATCACTTCCGCTTGCATTCTGAGATCGTAGAGGAACTTCTTCACATCGGCTTTGAGTGCTTCCGCGTCTGAATCTTCTTCAGCTATGCAGAAGAGTTGGATTTTGCAGCTTTCGAAGCTTTCTTTTGTCAGAAGAAGTTGTGAGAGAAGAAGCATGAGACCACCATCTCTCACAATCCAGTACAAGTCGATTGTTCCATACTGCCTTTGGTACTCGTTTGGCCATTCGTCTAACCCTTTGATGATGACAACTGCTTTGTTTGCTGTTATGCAGTCATTAATTATCCCAACAAATGTTGATGGAATCTCTATTAGATTTTCACTGCGCCAAATCTCAGGGTACCGCATTACCACGATGTTTGGTTTGAGGTTTCCGAGTCCCATAGTCTGGATGATCCCACGGAACCCTTCAGTCATGCTTGGGGCTACAACGATTTCAGCTACACCTTCACAACGTTTATACTCAATGTAGGTGGCTAGTTGTTTGCAAGCTTCCCTTGCTTCTTCAGCACATTCATAGTAGTCACCATCTAATATCGAGACGAAGATGGACATTCCACGACCTTTTTTCTTCATACAGTTCGCAAAATCAGCCAGCTTAGGGTGGCATGGAACATTTTCTGGGAGCTGTCCCCACGGTCTGCAGAAAACAAGGGGAATTGGATACCAGTTCTTAGGGTGAACTTGATTTGCTGAAAGTAGAAGAAAACACAGTAGATGAGATTAGCTTAAGTATAAGAACCATATCTTATTGAACCAAATAGAAACTGTAGGATAGACGTAATGAAACTTAGACAACACATATTATATAACCCATTTCTAACAAAGCAAAAATGTTTAGGCAGCATACCTCCAAGTGACCTAAGACTACGAAGGGCCAACTGGAAATATGCACTCTTGAAACCATCCCCCCAGTCCCCAGCCTTTCCTTTTAGGCCAACGTATTTGTAGATAAGACTTGCAAGTGCAATGGCAACCACAGTGAATGACCAAGAAATCAAGAACATGATCACTGCAATAGTAGAGAAACAAATGGAAAAACAAACAAGTCTTTTATAGTAAGATATCTCAAGCTTCGGCTGAGATAAGCTAAATGGTAGAGTCAAATAGTATTTGTTTTATAGGAAGACTACAAAAGAAACTTTCTCCAGTGAGTATTTGAAAATTCATACCTATGCATAGCGAGGCTCCAACAAAGGAAAGGCTCCAGTGATGATATTTCCATCGCGGACGCCAACTTGGAGCATCAAGAAGATCGAGCAGGAAACAAGACAAGTTTACTCCCGAATAGCATAAAAGATAAAACATAGTCACTGTTGGTGTGATAAGATCTAGATTTCCGATAACAACACATCCAATGCAGATAAATGCTGTGAAAAGTGTTGCTACGTGAGGCTCACTAGTATCTGCAACTTTAAAATAATTCAGGATGGGGAGAATATCATCATTTGCTATAGCGGCAAGTAACCGTGGGGCGCCTGTCAAACTTTGTAGAGCAGCCCCTAAAGTTGAAAGGATGATTCCAACGTGAACAATGGCAGGGAAAGGCCAAGCAATTGTAGCAGTAAGTAGCCTGCAATAGAGAAAAACAATTGATTGCATGAATAATAAAGATGTAAGCTAGGTGTTCAAGTGCTAACCGATCAGGTCTCTGCGACCAGTATGAGACATGATAGATCTATTATGACATATAGACTACGATATGTACAGTTTGTAGGCTTCTAGTAGTTTTGTTTAGTATAACTAGAACATAAAGCCATTTTTTTTTTTTTTTCAAGTTTTACCATTGTAAAGACATGAAAGTGCATGTGATGAGTGCATTTTTGCATTTCCCCAAGGATACTATTGCCTAACAAAACACAATAGACCAGCTTTGAAACAAAACTTATAAACACACGAGTAGTAATCTTTACCTATCAGTCAAAAGTTTGTTACGGGTGGCAACAGCTCCGAAAAACAACACAGAGATCAAATACAGTGAGGTTGTAGTCAGAGTGGCAGCCAACGTTCCAACAGGAATTGATCTTTGTGTGTCTTTCAGTGAAGCTGATCGATTTGAACCAGCCATGATTCCTGTTACAGCAGGGAAAAATAGACCCACCAGATCACTGAAAAAAAAAGAGAGAAAGCTCGGTAAATTTTAGAGTAAAAACTGAACAGATAAAAGTATTTATTAACTTAAATACCATACGGTCCATAAGTAAAGTTTTTTTACCATAGACAATACATTCTCTGCAAGTTACTTACTTGAAACTCCAGTACGTGCTTCCAGTTGGATCAGGAATTCCCGCATTATTTGTCATCTGATAAGCAGAACCCCAGTTATCTTTAAAACTTTTTAAACGCAAGCCTGTAATTCCATCTGTTCAAATCATAACATGGGAACGAGAAGAAAGTTAACACTCTGGGGACGATAAATGCCACGTCTAAATCCAACAATATCCAGACACTTGACTTACTGTCAGGATCATCTGTCTTTGCCAAAAATATCCCTATGAATATGCAGAAGATAGAGAGCAAAACGGGTACAAGGAAAGCAGGTGCAACCCGATTGATCATCTTCACACCGCCAAATACAATGAAGCATAGAAGGATAGTAACAACAATCCCATAAACCTGCAAGTCATGTGAGTTTGGGCTTTGTATTGATTCCGAAACTGCTGTTCCATTAACCTTTGTGATAGTTTCTGCAATTAAAAATGAAACACGGCCAAATGACTAGATGCGACTTGTAGGCTATAGATTATTACCTCAGGGAAAGCAAGTGAACGTTTATTTAAACAAAACTCAAAATTGAAATTCAATAATATGGTCTGTTGTTTCTTCCATATCCTGGATTGCATATACTCTTTGCTACTTTCCAAAAAACCGAAGGTGTAAAGACTAGCATGATAAAGTGGTAGCTTAGATAAGTATCATAAAGGATATTAAAAGTGACAAATCGCTAAGAGTTATAGAAGTCCCAGTATCCTTTTGCTTTAGTTCAGAGGTTTCAATTCGTACAAATTCCACAGTAATACCTCTAAAAATCCCAGCAGCAGGGAACGCTTTTAGAAAAGTCTCCACAGCACCCAAAACATACCTATAATGATAAGGAGGAAAATAGAAAAAAAAAAAAGATATTAGAAGGACTTGCTGATTATGTGAAACTGAACAGATAACCAGCAACTTAAAGCAATGAGTGTTAGATTCCTAGAAAGGATCCAGGATTTACACTTACAAAGCTCCAGCAACTGCATTGCCAAGGAAGAAGCATAAACCTATGCTAATCCCAACTTCTGGACCAAGAGCACGACCAATGAGGTAATAAGGTCCCCCACCCTGGAAACGGAAAAAGTTATTCCAGTATGAACTAAATGTCCTAACTATTGTTCAATCACAAAGTAATAGAGTGTGCCGCGTATGGACCAGAGACCCAACGAAAGAAGGTATATCTTTAACTACGGTTGAATTAATTTATTCAAAGAAGCTTCAGGTGAAATTATAGAAGAAAGAATTACCTTCATTGCGCCGTTTGTTGCAATAGCACTCAAAGATATTGTCGTCAAGAATGTACATAAGCCACAGATCAATACCAATACTAGGCCTTGTCCAATACCCGCCATACCAACAATCCTGAAAATTGAACAGATAAGTGCAGTCTGTTGTGAAACATTAAGGACTTTGCAGTCTTACCATGTGAAACGGATATAGTATATAATTCCTAATATGTTTTGCAAGCAGGGAACGAAAACTCCCATCATTGTACCCATCTTGAGAGGAGGCTGCAAAAAGGCGAAGATAAAATAACATCATGGAAAACAATGAATGCATCAATCGATGATACCTATGTCAAAAATTCTACAGATAAAAATGGAAAAAATTTGGACAGACTAGAATACCTAGGAAAACTTAACTTTTGCATGTACCATAGTCAACAACAAAAAACTGAAGGAAGGTTTCAGAAAAAGTAAAACCATCTAATCATCTTGAAACAATGATTGCCAAACAGAAAGCAGTAAAACAATCAGATATGGGAAGGCAATCTATACAATGTAACAGGTCATACTTCAGTACACAAAATGCAAAAATAGGAAGAGAAAACTGGAGCAGTCAAGGGGTAATTCTAGTGCATGACAGTTGAACTCCTGGTGTTCCCTTACACCTCTCATATCCCTATCTTGACTAAGCCTAACGTAATTTTGACCCTTTTTTCTTAAGAAAATACAGAACGAAAGAGCTTGAGCAGAACAGCCAGGCAGAAAATTTCAATTCCATGATTTAGAAAGCAGTGAGAAGCTAAAGCGAAAAGGAAGATACCTTTGGGTGCCCTTGCGTGATGGAGATATCCTCTCCATCTCTAGGGCTAGATGGTGCTTGAATTTGCTCCCCTGTCATACTGGAAGAGAAATTCATTATATCACCACATGTGCAATCAAGAGAATTGTGTGTTTCTCAACACAAATGACATATATCCTGTGCAAGAAAAAATTGAACGTGGAAAAATATCAACTGTTATTGGAACACCGACCTGCTGAATTGATTAAGCCAAAGCTTAGTTTAAGGTAACGATGTCATTTCCACCATTAAGAGAATGAAAGAGAGTTCCTTACTTATTTTTAAAAAAGGAGACACAAATACTAGTAAAGAACTATCAAGAACAACACAAATCAATGGAATGCCCATCAATATTATTATCTTCACCAGAAACTTTATACATAACCAGGGGAAACAATACGCTAGTTCAAACAAGAAGGAAGCTTCTATTGAATCAGTTCAAATGGGAAAATCCCAGGGTGTTTAACGAAAACAAGAAATTGGAAGCAAGATATAATTCTCAGTAATTATAAACTACCATCTTAGTGCAGTAAATGAATGTCACCTCACTTATCTAAGGTACATTTCTACACGTAAGTAATAATTAAGATCGCATGTACCTCTTCAAACCAAGAATGTTCACAAGGGAATCGAAACCAAATAATTCCAGTTTGGATTCCTTCTGGTGGCCATTGACTCCATCTTCTGGTTTAGTCCCCTTCTTTGCGCTAGCGCCCATCTCTCCTGGTGGAACTACTTTTATGTGCCTGTCAAAAACCTACAAATGTGAGACATACATGATGACAAGGTATAAAAGGCGGAAACATTGAATACGTCTTTCCAAAGTAGAGTTGGGAATATTCCACACCCACGATTCTAGAAACTATAGAGATCACCTTCGTGGGTTCTCTTAAAAAGCAGTAAGAAAGCAACCAAAATAAATTACCATGCAGAGTTCAGCCACAACTAGTGATTGAAGCAATTGTAAATGGAACAACAAAAAAGTGTAATCTAAATCTTATTGAACTAATGTCACTTTCAACACCTAAATGTCGGAGAAACTTACGGCAGTAACCCGTTCACAAATCCAAACAACCTGGCAGCCAAAATAATAGCAATGGACCAAATTGCATCCCACCTCTACTGATCAGAACACAATATTGACATCAACATCAACGAAAACGTCTACATCTTTATAACACTTCAGAAGCGTGATCAGTCCACAGAAAAGATTAGCCTAACATCACATGAGTTCACATGATCAGTGGCGAAATTGTTTTATAAAAAATAAGAAATTACTTGAGGTTGGAAGAGGAAGATCCAGGATCCATGGAGGACATCTCGACAACCGCTCTATCGTGCGCCACAACCGGCCTGTATTTGCTTCCACCGAGACGCGGTCCTGACTGGAACTCCTCTTCGCCATTACCGCCGGCTTCTTCAATGTCGCTATTCATCTCTTCCGCCGTATCAGAACAGATCTCTTCTCCTCCTCCTTTCGACAATGAGAGATATCTCGGCGGATTCAGAGATCAGATATGAAATCTGACGACAAGAGAGATCCAGACTTCACGAATTAACGGGAAAAACAAAATGAAATGAGAAATTCCGATTGAACCCAAAACATAGAGAGACGAATTCAGATTTCAGAAAAATATATTATAACTGTGGAAAAGTTTTTTTTTTTTTTCTTTGGGTAAAGGGACGAAAAGGAAGAAAACTAAAATTTGGGCTTTGGAATTGGATTAAGCTGACGGCTGAAATGTCCTTAAATTGCATAACTGTCTTGGTCAGTTCAAGTCTTCGAGATTGTATTCTTAATCAACCATCTTTTTTTAATAACTTTAATAAACCAATCAATTTAAGCAACTAGTAACATTTTCCCCCATTCAATATAATTTTATTAAGTAAGAATTAGGGGGTCACATTAATTAAAGGTTATATACTTATCACAATTATATATAACTCCCCAAATTAATATTCAGAAAAGACTTCATTATAACGAGAAAATTACTCTATCTTTGTTCTACAAGTCAAAGACTTATATCTTAAGAAACCAGAATCCTTTTGATCGTCTCTAATCAAAATATTGTTTTCATTGTTGAACGACATGATTTGTAACATAGCTCAAAATCATCCTTAGAATATTGTTAATCGACAAAACCTGACAAAACCTGAACCATGTCTCAAATTAATTCCTAAAATCCTTCACTTTTTAAACTTCTACATACAGTAAGCAGAGCTAGAGCGTATAACCAGACTAAAACATGTTCGGCCAAATATCGTTATCAGTAATATTTGATTTTCTTTTGATTTGTTATGAGTTCAAATAAAAATATGAAAAAGTGACAAATAGTTGGCCGCCAAAGATACAAAAACAATTGAAAAACATGACTACAATACACACATTTAACAGTGGAAGCTCTCTTTTTAAAACTAAACAATGTCCAAAACACGGTAACTGGACATTTTACAGTGGAAATTTACCATTTTCATCTTTCAGAACCAATGCTAGAAGTTTTCTTATGCTTCCCACGACGTTCTTTAACGTCCTTTAACTTCTCTATCTTCACATTCTCGTTGTTAGACTTGGTCACAGATCCTTCTTGAGCACTGCACATTTGATGTGACTTCAGCTTAAAACCGAACCCGAGTTTCTTAGAAACGTTTTCCCATGTTTTGCTACCACCTCCACTGCTTGCCGAACCAGCACCTTTTGTTGTCTTACCGAGTTTCTCAATCTCTTGTCTCATATTGGAACATTCTTTCTCTAACTCACACACTCGCATTCTCATACTGTCCATTCCAACTTTTAGGACTTGATTCTCTCTTACTGCAGTTGCCCATCCTCCTCCGCCTCCTCCTTCGGTTGATCCTCCTATAAATCCTCCGCTTCTCAACTGTCTTGATCCGCCATCGAGGTTGTCTGAAACCAGGAAGCATCCAGCTACAGAAGTTCTGAGCTGAAGCTGCTCAAAAAAGAGCACTTGGACTATTAGTCTCAGAGGTAATCTCTCGTTCTGGGCCGCGTGTGTGCAAGCTTCTAAAGAAAGTTTCTGGCAATCCAACAACCTGCAAAGATTTTCTCTTTCTGCTTCCGCTAACCACGGATGATGCTGTGGATCATCAAAAGAAGGAAGAGAAAATCTTAATGCGTCTGTGTAAAGAAAAAAAAACTTATAGTTTAGAAGATTGATGGGTCTGTTTTCCGACTTACCTTGAGATAAATGTCTATTGCGCGATAGAGTCCATCATCTAAGAGTCTGGCATATTCAGGCACAGAAGCGGCTAAAGCTTGGAACTTTGGAAGCTTGAGATTAACGTCAGGAGCAACTTCAGCAAGATACCCATCAATCAGCTTTGCAACCGCTGACATTGGTGTTATTGACTGTGGGGATCCGATTAAGTTTCCGTCATCTACTGACGAACAAGGAGAGCCAACTCCACCAGGCATAATCTGATCTGTCCTAAGAAAATGGTCTAAGATCCTTTGCACAGAGTCAACATCGTATAGAGTCTCCATAGTATGAGAAAAGCTAGGCATTACAAGATCTTCCAACGCAGCCTGGTCAAGCTGCATCCCTATCCTCTTCTCCAAATTCGCTATGCAATCTGGACTAACTTTCAAAATCTTCCCGACTCGAAGCATGTCGACAAAAAACTTAGTTGGAACTAAACCTTTTTGCATACGGAGTAGTTCCTGGATCTCTTCCAGCAAGTTCTTCTGCTCTTCCTCGGACAGTACATTCCCTGAGCTCAAAGGTGTGCTGAAGCGACCACTAGATTCAGGTCCACCGCGTCGCCTTTTTAAGCCAGGCAAGTATTTTCGTGTGTAATAGGTTAGCGAACCAGCAATGATCTCTTCTCTTATGCCTCGGGAATCCATGGCCATGATAAGTCTCTTTAAAAGAGGAAAACTAAGCATCGACGCATCCTCATACCACCAATCTGAACTAGTATATTTGGGTCTAGCCCCGGTACTTATCCCGTTCCATAAGACGCTGCCACCTGGACTCTGCATGGGCCCACCATGCTCCACAATTGGCCATCCAAACAAGTTTGGGTCTGTCGATGCTCTCATAGCTAGTGACTCGATGCATTTCTTGGTAATATTCAATTCATCAGCATACCCGAGGACCTCATCGCAGCTTTGAAGGGCTTTTATTGAATCTTTCCAACTTTTGAGGACCACTTGATTGAAAAAAGTTTCAGTTTGAGAAATAAGATTTCCTTCCCCATACTCTTCCGTCATTTCTAGATGCTCAGCCGCACATCGGAGATATACAACGTTAGAAGCAGTGAGTTCGAGCTTCACACCATAGCAGAACTTGGCGACTAGTTCAAATGTTTTATCTCCACCAGGAAGATCAGAAATCTCAATGAGGCATTTATCACTCCTTTCTTTTGATGCTTCCGCAATCCTTCTTTCCATAACTCCACTTCTAGAGAGCAAGGGAAACTGCAGATAGCCAAAAGGAACAAAGGTATAAGGAATTGAAAGTAGCACTATGTTTTCTGAATGAGTTTTGTAGGAATCAAGTGAAAGAGACTTCAAAGAAAATTCAGCACATAAGTAAGGGTGGGGAGCAGCCAGCCCCGTTTCATTGGTGATTAGTCATACCAAGTCGATAAAGAGCTAAAAAAACCAAAGTTTCAACAACAGCAGTATAAATCTTTTGATCCCACATAGACATATATGACATAATGACGGCCAGGGAAAATACAAACGAAACACATTTGGCACATAACAGTAAAGACTTCTATAATGCTGGAGAAGGAAATAACATTCTGGTAGACCAATAGTTATTCCACATTACGGCAATAACATAACACTGTGATTCAAGAAAAGAGTGTGTTGTCTTGTTCAAGTTAAGAAGCTCACCTTGTGGAGATGGAAAGACATCTCCCCAACTTCAACGACAATATCACTTGGAAGTCCAGTTGTACAAAACCTGCAATTAGCAAAACCCAATTAAACAAAGTCAGGACAAAGGAATGAGCTTTGAGTCAGTAATGCTATGATTGACTTAAAGACGATGATGGTCTCAAATTCAGACCAAGACCAAGTCTGGGCGATTGGAGAGAAAAGAAGAATAAACACAAATACAATACAAAAAGAAAGAGCACAAGTGAATATACCAAGCCTGGCCCCGTCTCTGGAAAGCATCAGATTTGGATCCCAGCTTCATGCAAGCCATACTTTCTCTCACCAGAATTCAACAAACTCACCGAAGAAACTATGATTCTTGAGCCTCCAAACCCTTTCGAAATCCCTCCAACTAAATCAAAACCCTAACGTACAGCAACCAGACAAAAAACTGCTAGTTTCTTAAAAAGAACGAGACTTTGGATCCATTACTTGATACCCAGATATTAATCAAAACAGATCAATTTCACACAGACATTTTGACAAACACTAAAGGTGCTTCTCTCTCCACAGTCAGAAGCAAAAACTTCCAACTCGCAATACTTTTTTCCAGAAATTAACCTAAACCTCACACAGATGTGCAATAGAAAACCAGAATCTCAAATGAGAACTACCAAATGATCTTATCTACAACACCAAATTCAAACTTTTTTCAACAATTTAATTGAAAAATAGAAAAGAAAAGAGCCCCAAAAAAAACCAGTTAAACAAGAACAGCTAAGCAGTAGTTACTTACCAGCTCTCGTAGCTTTATACGGGAATATACATGTAAGGGGACCATATAGCAAAATTAAATTATTTAATTAAAGAGATTTTTGGGTGGAGTGCCTATTTAAAATGGAAATTGTGTAGAGTTCCTATTTGTAAATATCTTTTGTATTAGTCTTTTTTTTGCAGGTGAAAAGATGGTCTTGCATCTGGAGCTGGATCAAAACTACGGCGAACATATGGTGTAAGACGTCTAAGGTGGACAGCAAATATAATAGAAAAATGAATTATGATGACTTTCTTGTGGGGATGGAATTACACAAAATGTATAATGTCATCTTTAATCTTGAAATTATGCTACATGCCACCAATGTGAGAGTGAATGCTTCATTTGGTGGAGATCAATTTAGCTTCGAGAAATGTTTGGCTCGTAAGATGTAAGTGTTGGTTAAGTAGTGTTGATTTATGACCGAAAATGTGAAATGTTTTAAGTTGTAGGTTGTTTGCTCTGTTGTGTGGGTGGTTCCTTTTATTGTTTCGCAATGTAAGGGTAAACGGTAGTTATAATATCATATACGTTTTTTTGTGTTTGGTAATAAAGACAAAAATATATAGGGACGTCTAATATGGACAATATATGTTGTCCCAGTATGAACGTCAATCCATATGTTGTCTAGTATATAGACGTTTTACCCCATATGTCCACCGTTGATTTGAATCAGCTGCAGGGATAAAATCGTCTTTTCACCTGCAAAAAAATAGCTAATACAAAAAAAATTTACAAGGAAACATGTTGCATAATTTCCAAAAAAAGAGGCACCTCACACAATTAATTTTTAATTAAATATAAAAAAAGGCAAAACTTGCTGGCTTGTAAGAAGAAAATATAAAGTGATTGAACAAATAAAATCTGTATTGGTTGCTTTAGAATGGCCTTGTTCGTTTGCTGGTCGCTGGCGACTGCGACCAGCGACCGCAACCAAAAGTTGTTCGTTTAGTGGTCGCTGGTTCTGCGACCGGTCGCAGCGACCAGCGATTAAAAATTTTGATCGCTATTTTTTTCAGAGACTTGAATTCAAAACCAGCGATTGGACTTGACAATTGACGAAAATAACCTTACCAGCGCTGGTCGTTGGCGACTGCAAAACGAACAACACAGCGACCAGTCGCAGCGACTAACAAACGAACATAAAATCAAATTTTTGGTCGTTGTTGCTAGTCGCTATCGCTGGTCGCTGTCGCCAGCGACCAGCAAACGAACAGGGCCAATATAGAAATTCTTATAATCGAGAGTGAAGAGTAAAAAGGAAAGAGATGATGGAAATTGAAAATCTCGAGATTGGGAGGATTAATAAGGGATAGTTAAAGGTAATTAGATGAACACATGGATACATGTGGGGTCCTTAATATCTTCAAACATACTCATTGTGTTGATTCTCGATATTAGCAACATTTTTGTATTCATTAAATTCTCTCTAATGTGGCGTTTAGTTTAGTTTTGTCCTAATCTCTACTCAAAGAATCCAATCTTTCCCACTCATTTCTGGCGTGCCAATGCTGTTCGGACATCTCCAACTCCCACTTCGAACCATTATTTTCGAGTGTGAAATAGAGTTTACGAACATATATTACTTTTTTTGAATATGATCAACGTATCCTGATCCCCATCAAAATAAATCCAGATTAACATGGGTCTTACTATTTGTGTGGGTTCTACTCGATCCTGGAAAACTGGCAGTCATCTCATGTTAAATCTATCATGGCCGAATTTGAACCCATGTGGCGATAACCGCAGTTGGATGTCATTACCATTAGGCTACGAGGCTCGGTTGAACAGATATTAACCTCTGTAAAACTGTTCATTTTTTATTTTGAAACTGTATTTATATTTAAAAATAATTTTTTTGACACTTTCCATCTAACTTTAAAAAATCATGTTGCTCCATATAATATTATTTAAGATTTTAAAGAAAATTTGAATTACATATAAAATTTATTGAATCTAACTCGCAACAAAAAAAAATTATTTTGATATTAAAAAAATAAAACTAAAGTAATATCATTAAGTAGATGCAGCCGAAATTTGTTGTTGATCAATTTGTTTTTATAAATATGTGTTTGTTCAACCTGAATATATTCATGTTGGTTTTATAAATCATATTTTTCTAGAAAGATAATATACTTATAATTGATTTTAAAATAATAATAATAATATTTTGAAAACATTAATAATTGTTTGAAGTAATGTTATGTACCCTGAAACAATTATTCCTAATACATCATTCCTAATTCAAATGTTATCATTGGACATAATTCTTTCTAAACTTTGATCAATGCATAAACAACTAATCCATCATTATAGGAAAAAAACTATGTTTACATTTAGCGTTAGAAATTATGTAATGTTTCT
Organism: Lepidium didymum; assembly: GCA_963920545.1. Taxonomy (NCBI): domain Eukaryota; kingdom Viridiplantae; phylum Streptophyta; class Magnoliopsida; order Brassicales; family Brassicaceae; genus Lepidium; species Lepidium didymum. Next base: position 19,427,624 of record OY986992.1, on the reverse strand, counting down.
CTACTATTAACCAAAATCCCAAACCAAAATTGGAAGGAATCTAGTTTATACCGATTTATGTTGTGTTACCGAAACTTATACTTAGTAAATCATAGTGATATATTCTATATCAAATATAAAAAATTTAACAATATACATATATATGACGCTCTACATATATAGCCTTTGAATGGTAACATCAAAAAGGCGTATTTAAAGTTCAAAATAATTAATGTTACCATTCACATTAGAAGAAAAGGCGGTGCGTAGTTGTTAAAGGGAAGGCGGTCCAATTTCCATGAAAAAAATTTGTCCCGCGTTTGAAAATAATACCGCACCAATGTAGGTGCGTTTCAAAATGGGCCGCGAATAGTTTTCAACAATAATGTATATTTTTATTGTCTATCTCTTATTTCTATAAATCTCACTCATTTTTATATTACTATATTTACAAAATTAATCGTAAAAGATCACATGTTTGTATTATAATAATGCCATGTATATGCATTTAGTTACGTACTCGTGAATATATACACAGATACATTACGTGAATAAATATATATATATATATATGTATTTTATGGTATTTTGTTTTGTCAATTAAAATCTAGTTTAAATTATTTAACTATTATAATAAATTTTCATTATAATAATTTTAATTTATAATATTTTCACCAATTATTGTTATTTTTATTTTGCACTGGTATATTGTCACTAATCATTTTTTTCTTTAGTTGGACCGCATTCGAATCACACTTAAATCATATTTTTCTGTACCGTACTTATTCTGCACCATATTTTATTCTGTACTACTAAAATTATTATCACCAATAAAACCATATTTACATGATAAACAACAACAAAAATATATACAATAATCATATATAAGCCTGAATTCCAAATCAATTATGCCCAACTTGGCGAAGTCATGAAAGACATTTTATTACTAAATAATAATGTATAATTAATAAGTGGTGGAATGGGATTTTGTCCGTACTATCTATCTAAGCATGTGGTTGAAGCTTCGTTGTCCGACGAAAATGGTTTACTTTAGTTCGACGCTGACGTAGCTGATAACCAGCTTGGCCACGTGAACTTTGACTTCTCTTTCGTAAACTTTTGCACTTCTTAACTTCCTCACAATTAAACTAGTGAACCAACGACTTCGATAAACTATAGTTTATGATGAATTCTCAAATTTTGAATATGTACTATTACGATTTAACTAAATCTAAACCATTTGAATTTGAAGTTTTGTCCGGCTTCTACTTATGATCTGACTCCAAAACATTACTGTCGGAATTTTAAAAACAAAATTGTGAAAGTACTAAATAAATAACTGAATTATAAGTATTCGTGTAAAGCAAGCGGGTTAACTGTTCGTATTTTCTATGGTCCATTTATCGATAAACTTTCACCACCACAGTTCTCCGATGCCGGTGATACCAATTTCACTGGATCTCATCGGCGTTAAATCTCTCCTTCATATTTACCTCTTTCTTGTTATGTTTCTCTCCTCTTCGGTATCGTTTCTCTCTTTCTCATTGTTGTTCATCTCCATTCCCCTCATCCACCAGAATTTATGACTGATTTTGTTGAAACTCGAAGTTCTGGTATTAGAAGACGAAACTACCTTCAGCATCTTCATCGCCGTCTCTTTCCGTCGGAGTTGAGATATGTGTTTCTCCTTCTGTTTCGCTTTCCTCCGATGCTATCGTCTGTGTTGTTGTTTTTGCGTTGAAATTTTTCGGGGGCTCACGCTTACCGTGATCATCCCATTTATCCTCCACCGTTCTCTGCGACCTTGAATCTCTCGGAGGTTTTACCTTTCGCCATAGACAGGCTCCTGCCAGATCTATCGCTTCACCTTCCACCAATCTTATAACTGCTTCCTCCTCCTCCACAACAAGTCGGGTTTCACGGCAAGTTGGCCTAGAGGATGGTCTTCAAGATGGCTGAATTTGTCTCCTTCTCCGGCAATCCTGTTACAAGTGTTAGGAAAGTTGAAGGTTGACCGGTGATGACGTCAGCACAAACGGCGCCGTCAATCCCTCTTTCCAAAGAGACATATTGATTAGGGTTTCAACTTTGTTTGATGGGCCGGTAATGGACCATGTTTCTGGGCTTTATATTTAATGAAACTTTCAGTTACTTCAGGCCTTTTAAGCCCAATAGGATTTGCTTACGAGGATAAGTGGATCCTTTTAGGCCTAAGACAGAATGTGATTGAAGTTTATAGGATTCTTAGATCTGTTAGTCTATCTTTCCCTAGATAGAATTTAGGCTATATTGGTTCTTTCCTATGGGATAGAATATTGTTTAGAATATTCGACATGGAGATGTGTTTTAAAAGCTCGATGATTATAAGAACTTCTTTGGTAGTTCAATTGCCCTTTGTGGCGACAGAACTATAATTAGTCTTTGACTCCAAGACTGGAGACTTTTTATCCAACTTCTATCAAAGACTTCTAGAACGTCAGAGTCTCCTCCGCTTGGATCAATCTATTATATACTTTAATTTCTTATCGACTATCTTGTATTTCATGATTGCTCTATAAAATTGTAATTTCAAATTTTTAATTAATAGAAAAAGATTTGTGACAAAAAAAACTGAATTATAAATTCTTTTTGTTCTTTAAAAGTTAAAATGTTGAATACTACTCCATAACATAGTAAAGTTAGTTATTTGGAAATCACATTATATAGGAAATTTGGAAACCCCATGAATGCATTTTCCATAATTGAAATGCCCTTTTTTTTATCAACTTAACTCAATAACATATCGATTACAAAGATTGCGGCACATCGCTCACTAAGGCTTGAAATCTGGATGACCTTTTGGCTGTGCGGACTAGATAATCAGCTTTGTGATTTAGTGCGCGGGGAACGTGGAGGACGGAGCACGATCAGAAAAAGCTTCGAAATCTAGAGAAGTCGTCCAAATAAGAGAGAAAAGCAGGCCACCCTTGAGGCTCTTCAATCATCTTCAGAACCTCTGAACAATCGACCAGGAACTCTACCTCCAACATTTGTAGGCCAGAGAGACATGTCATCGCCCAGAGTAGCACTTCGAATTCTGCATGAAAGGATGATAAACTGCGTCGGATGCGTTGTACTCCATAAGTGGTGCCCTCAATGCTGTCTGGAAAGGAGAACCACCCGATACCTGTGAATAGATCCTCCTCCTTCCACGAGGCGTCGACCATGCATCTGTACCCTGAAAAGACTGGATTGACCGTCGTTTGGCGTGATACTGAACTTGATATAGACTGAGGTATTGTAATATCACAAAAGGTCACATGATACTTGTCTTGTTGTGCTTCTTCCCATGCTCTAGTTTCGGCTTCCGCCGTGTGTAATATATTGAAATGCCATTTTATGGTAGAGTTTTCTTACTTGTGTAATCATTTTGTTCTAATGTCATGGTTATCAAATTTGATTACACTATTATTATTTTCTTGATGACTGAAACCCATACATTTTTTAGGACATATCATTTCCAAATGGATTTGAATTCATGATTTCTTTATTAAAAAAGTTACTAGACCAAAAACTACATGATCGTTTACACTAATTTAAGAGGGTAAAAACGTGAAAAAATATTTACTTGAATTTAAAAAATGATTAAGAAAGATTATGGAAAAAAATACGCATGCAATGGTGTTCAATGATTTCGGATCTGGGCGAAGTATGCAGTGGCGTAGGTATGTGACGGAGAGGATGTCATATGACACACATGAATTTCAAAACATATATTTGTAGGTACTATTTTTTTTTAACAATTAACGCTCTTTCTAAAGTAATTTTGACACCCACTTGACTCTAACCCAACCAAAAACATCTTAACTTAATATAAAATAAAAATAAAGTTCATATGTTTTTACTCAACATAATTTATCAATAGTTAATCTCTTTTTTTTCTACTCATTTTTTCTCTTTTATAAGTTGACAGTAAATCAGTACACACAAAAATAATTTAACTTGTACAACTTTAATTAAAGCTAAGATCAATTGATTAGATATTTTGAACTGTTATACACTAGAGTATTAAAAACAAGTGTTTGATAGCGTAATCGTATTGGAGATATACTTTTTTAGTGATTATCTAGTTTGTTTTATTAAAAAACGTGTATTTGATATATAGTACGGCAAATGAAATAATGATACAAAATTTTTATTATATGAATGAACGAATGATATGTCTTTTGTATAACTCTATGTAATGACATTTTTAAAAAATTTAATTTATGAATTTTTGAAAAAATATTTTGACCCCATATATTAGTATTCTGGTTCGCCACTGGAAGTATATCCCTTATTCTTATTTCTTAGGATTCTTGAAATTTAAACTTTTTTTAATCTTTATGATCGTTGTCCACACATAAAAGCTCCTTTGCTTTTACATGCGTTTATGTTCTGCCTTTGTCGCTCTACACTCACCCCCATACCCACAAGTCAACCCCCAATTTTTTAAGAAAAATAACTTCTACTTTGAAGATATCTTTATATGTAACTTAAAACTTCAAATTTTATAAAAGCAGGTCTAACATAAAAAAAAAGGGAAGTGTAATCGAGATATCAATTTTGAGGGTATCTAATTATCTAAATGCGAAGGGATTATCATTACGTGTGCACTGTAATGTACTAATGTGTAATGTAAAAGTAAATAATATGATTAATTTACTTCACATTCTACTTTTTACCAAACTAAAAAGTTTTAAAAATGAAATAAAAGTTCAAAAGTCCGAACAAAATGATTAAGAGATGTCGTATAATTTTGGTTGCCTTTTAGACTCGCGTGAGAGAGAGCCTTAGCCACATGGGAAACAAACTTACCACACGCCTCGGCTTTCGCTACCCTCACACTTTTTACGTCTAAACTTTAATTTTACCTACCCAGGGGCAAAAACGTAAAACCAATATAACTTATCAATTAGATAATCCTGCCACGTGGAAAGAAAAAAGAAACTCCGTTGCCGGGACTCGAACCCGGGTCTCTCGGGTGAGAGCCGAGTATCCTGACCAGCTAGACTACAACGGAATCTTGTTGACACTTCCTTGTAAATAATTTTTATTATAAAAAAGACTTTGTATAAATTATTAACACATGGAGTGATATACTTCATTGGAAGATTTCTCCTACCTGTTAACTTCACCAATGTAGCAAAGCTTTAAAGAACAATGGAAACTGAAAGTGTTTTGTGGCTGCTTGTTACTTTGAAACTTTGGCAAAATGGTAATGATGAGAACTCCATCATCATGTAAACAGCATACTTAAAAGCTCAATCTTGGAAGGCTGGTGATCATAATTAGTCACTTAGATTTATTCCATTCCCTTTGCTTTCAAAGACCAAGCTGGTAAGGTACTGAGCATTTTCTGGTCCGGTGCTATGAACCATCTTAGAGAAGGCACTTGTATCTCTTGATAGCAATGCTTGTGGACTATCATACTCCAAAACCTAACAGAATTGACATAGTTTTATGTAAGTTACACAAGGACGTTGCTTAGAGAATTTCAGTTGTTAAATAGCATGCAAAGAGAATCATAACTACCCATGAGCCGCCAACTACTTTTTTATACCTGAAATATAGGAACATATCTTAGCCATTTGTTTGCATTAAAACATAAAGCAATGTTCATCTAAGAAACAGCAAGTCAGATTTCGAAAAACAAACATAAAGAAAATGAATTTTATGCTTTTCTCTCTCTCTCTTTTTTTTTTCTTTCGGATGGACGATCAAAGTTTATTTATTTTAGCTGTAGAAAGATGTTGAGCTAAGTACCTCATTACAACATCCCAACTAATGACGCCAGTTTCCCGTTTTTCTTGCTTTATAAGCATGGATCTTTCCCGTTTCCCTTGCTTAGCACTGTCTTGATTTCTTTCACTCGCATCAATTGTGACAGTAGGATCCGGCTTCAAGCTTTTCTCGTCAATTATTTTCACCTCTTGAGTTGCATCTATTTTTCCAGCATTCTCCATTAGTTTCTGGAATAAACTCCCATTTTTTGACAGCTCAGCATAAGTTCCCTCCTCTTTAACCATTCCTTCGGAGACTAAAATTATTCTATCCATCGAAGGAAGAAAATGTAGCTGATTTGTGACAAGAACCCTCGTTTTTCCCTTCAGCTCATCCTTCATGCAGCTATCAAAGACCTGTTAAAAAATTAGTGAGAAATAAAAATACAAACACTGGATATTAAATCATGCGGATTCAGTAAAGGTGGGTTCCTCATAGATGACAGACCTAAACACACATTAGTTATCTGTACGATTTGTGCCTTAAGAAATGATCAGACTATCAGTTATGTAATGGATCAACCATGAGAATACCTGATGAGCAACATGAGCATCTAAAGCACTTAGAGGATCATCGAATATGTAAATATCTGAATTGGAGAAGACTGCCCTAGCCATTGAAACTCTCTGCTTCTGCCCTCCACTAATATTCACCCCACGTTCTCCAATTTCAGTAAGATCACGGCCCTGAATAAGCAAATTAAGGAAGTTACTTAGACATGTCATATAAAGTACATGTATCTGGGTTGTGTAAGCCTTTTTGTTCCACTTAACTGAAAGCAAATCAAGATCGTGTTGTAAGGCAGTCACATCAATAGCAGACTCAAAATCTAACCCAAATAAAATGTTTTCACGCACCTGTAATAACATTGACACTTTTATTGGGACGTTTCCTGTCTAAACTGATTGACCAAATGAAAATAAAGCTACCGGAAGTTCTAATGTGACTTTTGTTTTCAGAGCCAGGGAGAAGTAAATGGGACTCACAGTGGCATTGAATATCCACGAAACTTGAGGAACATAAGCTAAAGAGCCTCTAATAACAACACTCGAGGTTTCAACTTGAGATAACTCCCCCAGCATTGCAGAAACAAGTGACGTCTTACCTTCTCCGGTTCCACCTACAATGGCAACTAAGCTTCCCACAGGTATCTCCAAGTTAATATTGGATAATGTGGGCTTCATTGTCTGGGATATATGCAAGCAAAACAAGAGGGCATCTTTAATAATATTCGAGTAAGTTGCCCACTGGTAACTCCAAACACAGTGCACCAAAGAAGCTAATCTTGCATCTCAACATATTATAAGAAAGAGGGCATCTTTTGATGATTAACCTTTGAATCCCATGAAACATATCCATTCTTAATTGATATTGCTGGAGCTCCTGGTTGAAGAGGTGGGTTTTGTGCTAAAATTCTCTCTTCACTTAAAAGTAGTTCCTCAATGCGTTGCAGTGAAACATTTGCGCTGACAGCCTAAGTAGAGAAATAGCAAAGAGACTATAACTAAATATGAAGAGTTGGTCCATTGGAACATGATAGATCACATACAGACCAGTAAATTAATTATGTAACATAAAATTAGTAAGATGTATGAAAAAACTGAGGAGGGGATGACTGTTAAATTAACCTGACTTAGTAGATTTCGTAGCGTGTTGAGAGGAGGTCTTAAAACTGCAAATAGAGAAAGAGATGTGAATGCCCTTGCTGGTGTCAAATCTCCTCCAAGCAGAACGAAAAATCCAAATGAAACTACGGTTGCAACTACCGGGATGCTGTTGAGTATAAAACTATTGAACTGCAAGAGGAAAAACGTTTAGGTAAGAAATCTTGAAAGTTAATAGTTTTAGTTAATTGTTAAAACTATTTCGGTCTAACCTTTTAGAAAAATTAGTTTAACCTAATTCAAGCGTCAGGTCTAAGTCATATTTGGAACTAAAGAGAAACAAGATAGATGAAACCTGTTAGATATAAGCTTCAAAATGCCATGCAATAAAAAAATTATAGATAAGGAGTCATACAGCTGATAGTAAACTGCGCTTTACGAAACCATGAGACCTCTTCGTTTCTAATTCTTTAAATCCGGGACTCAAAGCTCTTTTCCCATGCATAGCATCTAACAAAATTGGAAATATTAAGAGAAAATAGTAGAATAACTGGTTCAAGAGTGTACCATTCATAAAAATGTAAAGAAACAATTAGGAATATCAATCATACTTTACAGTATCCATAGATGCTAAAATCTCATTTGTGATACTGACTCTTTTGTCAGTCCACTGAAGTCCTTCTTTAGTCAGTTTCCGCATTTTTTTAACAATCAGTCTGTTTATCAAGAATCAGAATAGACAGACGTGTATGTAAAGTGTAAACAGATGCAATTACCACAACTTGTCTGATTAAAAAATAGTCAAAATAAATATAACAAAGCTGAATACCTGGAAAGGAATCAAAAGAAATAGAATCAATGAACCGAAAATTGAAGCAATTCCTAGTTGTTGATAGAGAAGAGCCATAGAAATGATGCGAAAGGTAGCGGACCATAAACCATGGAGCTGTTCTGCCATTGTCTGAAAAACTCAGGAGGCTATGTTAGCATTTACAAATCCATACTTGTACAAAAGTATAGTATGGACCAAAGTATACCTGAAGTACATAAGCATCAGTAGTTATCATGTTTGTGATTTTCCCAGATGCAAAGTTTTTGCGAGCTTCATGAGTTAGTCTTAAAGATTTGTGGAATACAGCTGCAACCTACAAGGAAATGAGCATAATTACTTGGAGAATATACATGGCTAAAGGGATCATACATGTCGGAGAGACACAATTTCAGAAATTTTACCATAGTTGACCTCAACTGAAATCCCACTCGCCCGAAAGTAATGAGATTGACAGAGCACTCCAGAGGTCTTCACAAGATAAAAAACGATGTGAAAACTAAAATAGTGTAACAATAATTTGTGTATCAACTTAGGAAGAGTAGAAAAGCAAACACAACATTTTGATGAAAAAGTAAGTGAACCAAAAAGTATTTTAGAGATCAGAGACGAATTTTGAGATACATACCACCCCTACGAAAATTAAGAAAGCATAGACATAGCCAATCCAAGCTGCATCACCTTTTTGCATTGACTAGATAAAATTATCAAAGATGTGAGATAACAATCAGGGAAACTGCAGAGCCTATCAAATAGAGCTCATCCCTGCTGCGTTGTTTTTGTAATTTTAAAAGCCGTAATTTCAAAAGATAAAGAAAACTTACCTGCAGTAGATATTGAGAGTTGTCAAATACATAACTAAACATAATTGTGAATGCAGGTCAGACCTGATGCACGAGAAAATAACAATCAAGAGTATTTCTAAGATCTATATTAACCAACTGAGAGATAGAACATGTGCGTAAGCAACCATATTTCAAATACCACAGAATTAGGGCAAAGGTCTTTACCTTGAAAATGCCACCCAACCAGAACCTGCAAAGAATAGAAAGAAAACATTAGTGCCAGTATCTATAATGTGAGGCATTAAGGAAAAGTACAGCTTTTACCTGGCACCAAGGCTATTGTTTAGTGCTCGGAGAAGCCATGGCTTAGGTCTTTGTGATTCTTTTATCCAGTCTTTTTGGAATCTGTCAAAAAAACTCATCCAATAAATATGAATGTTCTTGATTCGAAATGAAACCTTCTACCATATATATAAAAAAAGAGATACTGCAGAATGCAGAAGAAAAGGAGCAATATTTCTGTACCTGTCAATCAGAGTTTCTGTTTGGTCCCATTTGTCTAATTGCCAAACATCCTTCTCAGTTAGAGACTTTCTGTAGCCTAACTGCATAAGTGGCGTGATCCAACTAAAGTATATTCCTTTGGTTGTCAATAAGTAGAGAAGAAATTCAAATCAGTCGGGAAAAAAAAAATTTGTTTGCCAGACATGGATTGTTTGCTAATAGAGTTAGTACTCAATAAATTTCGTTATCAACTCAGGGGTTAACTACTGGAAAATATGCTGGCATGTCGCTCGGGACAAATGTGCTCTCCCCCGCGAAGTGCATCATATTCAACATTGTCTAACGGTTCATTGTCTAGAATATGGTAATCTGTACTAGGATCCAGTTCAGTAATGTAAACAAGAAGAAGAATTCCAAAAAGAGCCTGCAACAGAAATCAAAGAAGACTGAATTGTTATAAAGTCAGAATACTTTTTCGAAGTCACCTCAAAGGGAGGAAGATCAGTTTCATCATCAACGTCAAAAAGCGAAATCCCCATGACCAATCTCAGTACAGGCTCAACAACACCGTAACAAGCCAATACACATAGCACACAGTTATAGTACTTCTTCAGAACATATTTTTGAGCTTTGGCAACGTCCAAGATGATCCATATCCGGTAGAAACACAATCCCAGAAGTACAAAGTGAGAAACGATCATCACTAGTGAGTCAATCGCACATGGCGTGTAGGGGCCAAATGAACCATCCACTGCCTTTTCCCAAAATCCATCCGCAGTTGGCTTGCAGTACCAACTTAAGGCCTCAAAACGCATCTTTATTCAATTAAACCTTGAAACCCCAGACTGGAAAAAACAAAAAGCTTGCTTAATACTATTGAAAAAGGCTATGCAACATACAGTTCCAGGCCCAAATCCAAAATCCTAACCAAGGAAACAATCGTAAACAGAAAGCATAAAATCCATAACTTTCATAGGTAGTAAAAACAAAAATTTTGTATAACAAAATAACAAAGGAACAGTATGCCCAAAAAATTAACAAAGGAATAGTTTCTTGTCACTCAACGTGGGAAAGACGTTTAAGGTTCCCAAAGCATCAAGATTTACTATAGAGTTCCTAAAAGACCCAAAGCATTGACTAAACAAAAAGGACCCAATAGCAAGCTAAACACTTATACAGAGAAGAGAAGAAAGATGATTTGGGGAAGAAGAAAACCATTACCTTTAAGCTCCGCGATCGGACGTCTAAAAGACCCAAAATCGGAGCTTTGCCAATAATCTATGGGATGCGATGCGAGTGCATACATCTAATTATATATTCCCCAATTGTGGCACTATAATTGACCATTGTGCACACCTCTTTCGTGCAAAGTTCTCAATATATTCTCTGGTGTTTTTTTCTTTCATTTTTTTGGTTTTCTTCTGTTTCCTACATACTAGTTGAAAATCCGTTATTCGTTTACGAATTTCAAAAGTTTATATGAATTTATAAATTAATTAGGAAAAGAAAGAAAAGGAATAACGGTCGTAATTGTGCTTGAAGAAATTATCTGAGTGTATCGTTGATTCCAAGCTTTTTACATCTTGTCTTGATTTTTTCCTATTGATTAGGGGTGGGCACAGAACAAATACTCAGAAAAAATTGTAATATCCGTGATCCATTCCGTTTTAGCCTAATAATCGATTTTGTGATCTGCTTTGATCTGAAAATTTTCAGATATCCGAAAACTCGGATATCCATTTTTTTCAAAGATCCGCGATGCGTTTTCAATATATTAACAAAGATATAATACATAAAAATCACAAAATAATAAAAATATATTAGAAACTAATGTCAATATAAATATTTAAACCCAAAATAAATATGTTTTCAATATAAATTTTAAAAAAGCAAATATAGAAAAGGACCCAGATATTAAATTATAATTAACGAATTGAGGCGTAATTCATGGAGGGTTACGAGGAAATTGTATATCATTTATAATTACACTCAATCTACAATTTTTTTTTTTTTTTTTTGGGACTTGTCCTCTTTTTCAGGAATAGATCCGAAAATGCGACTAGAACTGAAAGAAGAGGAAGGCCACTTGACCGATGAGGTGAAGGAGTGAGAACTCTTACGAGTAGATTCGTGGAAATTCCACGGTGGAATATTATCTAAGCTTATGGGCTTAAATAGTTATTATAAAGTAGTACATCAACAAAGCCTGTAATTAGCCCATTTTCTGACAAAAGACGGAAAAAAATAAAATAATAATTAAGCCAGTTGGTTTAGTGGCAGATGGTGTTAAAAAAAAAAAAAAGTTCTAATGCTTCACGCCATAGCTTTTGTTTGCTTTGCCTGCAAAAACAGAAATTTCAAGATTCTCCAATTTCTTGTTTAAGAAGTTATCTTTTCGATAATCAGCAGTAGAAGATCAAGAAAGGTTTTCATTCTTACAGATATTAAAGCATGGTTGTTTCATTACAGGATCATCTTTAATCTCTGGAGGCTCCTGACCAAACATCATCTCACAGCTAAGATCATTAAAATCTGCAAAACTCAATACAAATGTTAGTTTACTGTTGTCACATTTGTCTCTGTTTAAAAAATAAAAATTATTGCTTGTGTCTTAAGTCAAATCATTGACTTGTTAGAAAGAATGATCATTCATCATTATTCATCTTGGAGAATTAATGGGTCTACTTGCTAATGGTGTCTTAATGGTGAATCAATGGGACCCTTAAAGATCACATTAAGCCTTCCACAAGCTAATGATTTCAACTGTAAATTCGTCTTGTTTTCAGTGATTGTAATGATAAATTAAAGCGACTGAGATTCAAAGTTGTACCAGGCTTCATGTAGACAGGCATACCAAGTGAGTATTTGATGAAGATTTGGGATGGAATCTTACAAATGTGAGTGCACATACCAACACAATTTGTCTGCTCAAGAAACCTACAAATTAAACAACAGTCAAAAGACATTATATGAGTGACAAATCTCTACAGTGGTTTACTGTAATGTAATGATTAGTTATGGAAGAATGATTTTGATACTTGTCTGAAGTTTAGTGATCAGATGGGACCAAATAGAGAGATTACACTTAGGGCCTGTTCTTTATCTTGTCGCTGAGCGACCAAAAATTTAGACACTAAAAAAAGAAAATAAACGGTGGAGAAGATTAACAGTGATCGCTGCGACTAGATATACGGCAGTGCCGATGTTGCTGAAAAATACGGCGACGGTTAAAACGATCGCAGCGACTATATTTTAGTGGGTCGTTTATATACGTTTCATACAGTTAGATTAAAATTAGTTGTATTGGTCAGTCGCTGATAATTATTTAATGTTTAAATTTGGTCGCTCAACACAAACGCAGCGACGTGAAAAAGAACACGGCCTTAACCTGCACTTCTTTATGAACACAATACTCTTCTCCTTTTCTCCATTAACCTCAGTCTCCTTCACCTGAGCAATAAAGCTTTCAAATCCAAACCCACAAAACGTTTTCTGTTCATTTCAACTTAAATATAAGAGACCAAAAACAAGGGTCTTACCTCTGAAGGTCCAACGAGCCAAGTGAAAAATATTGTGGTGAATAGGGCGAAGAACTCCCTAGAGGATTTTGAAGGTGGAAAAAGCGATTTGATCTGTAAATTCAGCAAGATGTTTTACTGTAATATATATGTTCATAGTTTGCTGATACTTGATCTGATTAATCCATAAGAACTTACCAAGGAGGATATGACTGTCGGTAATGCTCTATCCAAAGACCTAAGGATAAGCTCATGTTGTTGCTTGGTGTCTAAGTTAGTCGCTACTCTAGTCGCTGCATTCACTAGACTATCATAACCAGTACTCTTGCTGCTACAATTACTCATCCCTGAAGAGAAATATCTCAAATTTCTTCTTCAATAAGGATCTCTTTCTTATAAATTAAATAAACAAAGATTCAAAGAAAGGATACGAGATACGAACCTGAAGTATCTTGAAGACTTTTTGATAGGAAATTGATTGCAATTTTGGAGAAGAAGCTGTCCTCATAATCTGCATTCTTTGTATTTGATGGCTCGGTGCTTGTTGTCTCTCTTGCAGCCTTGAGTTGTCTGGTGTAGACGGGCTTTGAGGCAAGAATTGGGGAAACACTTGAGCGTCTAACAAAGCCACTTCGTGTATCGCTGAACCGAGTTCGGAAAGTGAGGATATTGGTCTGAGAAAGTGATGGCTTAGCGTTCATCTTGATCTTGTAAAAGAAGAACTTGGCAGAAACTTGTTGCAGATTCTTTTCTATTTTTAAGGCCTGTAACTGACCTTTCCTTAGTAATATACAGAATTTAAGACAGAATCTATCATTTAGTGGTAGCTTTTTTTTTGTTTCCTTTCAGTCCAAACAAAAAAACAAAAGAAAATCATCTTTCAAATAAAGAAAAAACAATGAACAATTTAGAAAAGATACGTTTTTCTATTTTTGTTTTTGGTCAATGGTTGGATCTACAAGGTCTCTTTCATAGCCTAGGTAAAACTTGGCACTCGTTTTCCTATTATTTATTTGAAAGATATTTTGTAATTTTCTTCCGAAAGTTTTTCTTTCTTATCTATGATAAAAAAATCTTTACTTACCAAATAAAAACAAATGTGTCTTGATTTTTCTGTTAACAAGAATAAGAGAATCAAAATCTAATTACATGCACACTTAAAAGTACAGAATTTAAGATTGGTGAACTAGTTTAAATACGGATATGATAAACAAATTTTAATTATATGCATACAAGCAAATAAGATAAAATTAGTAAAACTAATTTGAATAGGAAGAAAATAATCCAAATTTGATTACATGCATGTGATAAATTCAAATTAAATATTTAGTATATATGAATATCTTATCAAAAAGACATAACTCAAAACTCAAAAACAGTTTATATGTAACAAGAAAAATAAAAAGATAAACTAATTTCCTGCATTGTGACAAAAAAAAAAAAAAAAAAAAAACTAATTCCTGCACATTATTTCTCAGTGCTATGATATATAAATTATTACATGTAAGAAAGAAAATACAAATAGTTACCATAGAAATCCAAATCATCTTTTGAAGTTTTGTTATATACAGACATTAAGTTTTATGAAGTCTTTTGTAGTTTGTACATATGAACAACATGGAGTAATACTTCATCTGAAGCTTCTGTATGCAACAACCCTGAAACAGGGAGAAACTATAAGCTTCTAAAAGATTTCTTCAGTGTCCCCAATCTTCTGCTTTTTAACTTCACCGTTGTAAAAACGCATGAGCATCTGCCTCATAGGTGTTGGCAAAATTCCTAACTGTCAAGACGATCATATGTAAACAAGAGTGCTACAACGAATATCTTTCAATGGATACAGGTTTTTAAGTTTACCTTAAATGTTCAGCATAAGACTATCACCTTGTAACTTCAGGACTCTGGTAAATGGTAATGATGTAAATTCCATCATCATGAAGAGTGACAATTGCAACTTTCATAATCGTTCTTGTTGTCACAAACCGAGCATTTTGGAAGGTGATGATCATTTTTATCCACCCGGACTAATTGCGTCCCCTCTTCTTTCAGAGACCAAGCTGCAAAGGTACTGAGCATTTGCTGGTCCGGTGCTATGAATCATCTTAAAGAAGGCACTTGTATCTCTTGATAGCAATTCTTGTGGACTATCGTACTCCAAGACCTGAGAAAATGGACATACATTAATGTAAGCCACATAAAGACGTTGATACTCTGCTCCCGAGTAAAAGGATCTGACTGTCTTCCATGAAAAACAATCCTAGCATTTACCTGACCAGAACTAAGCACGAGGATCTTATCACAGTCGATGATGGTATTCAATCTGTGAGCAATAACTAGCATTGTGCAAGACTTGAATTCCTCGCGGATGGTCCTCTGTATCAGAGAGTCTGTTCTGACATCAACAGATGCAGTTGCTTCATCGAGAACAAGGATCTTAGATCTTCTTAGCAATGCACGCGCTAGACTCAGCAACTGTCTTTGCCCCACGCTGAAATTCTCACCTCCCTCAGAGACCTTTACAGAGTGAGAGTTTGATAAATAAAACAAAAAAAAAAACTTTCAATGCTTATAACTAATAACTATGATTAATAAATAGTTTCTTTTAAGTAAAACTACACCTCTGCATCTAGACCAAAAGGATTCCTGCTGATGACATCTTTTATATGCGCCCTTTGAAGAACCTCCCAGATGTCCGAATCCTCGTGCTCACAAAATGGGTCGATATTGAATCTCACCGTCCCTAACAAGAAAAAATGATTTACAAAATGAACACCAGATAGCAGGAACATTCTTACAATGTTTTGTTAAACTACACGAACCTGAGAAAAGAACAGGTGATTGTGGTATGATACTTAGGACCCTGCGTAAATCTGTCAGTCCGAACTTAGCCACATCATAATCATCAATCATAATTCTTCCCTTTTCCACTTCCACGATACGAAATAATGCATTCAGCATAGAAGATTTCCCTGCCCCGGTTCTTCCAACAACTCCTACTTTCTCACTGGGAGAAACAAAAATGGACAGTCCGTGCAATTCTGGAGGCAGCCCGGGTCTATAACGCAGGTGAACGTCTTCAAACTTAATTGACCCTCTTGAAGGCCAGCCAGATACTGGACGATTGTTCTCGATTATATCTGCAGCTTCAGAAGGAAGATCAATGTAGTTACCAACACGCTCAACAGAATTTAAGCTGTTCTCTGCTCTGCTAGCTTGCCTTAGACCACCACTTAATAGAGTAGTGATATTCAGAGTGTAACTAAGAAGGAGACCCATCGTAGATGCAAAAACAGCTTGGTTCTCTGCATTCCCATTTTGCAGAACCGCAAAAGTTGCAGTTAACCAAATCATGACACCTCCAAGACTCTCCAATCTTATGGTGAGCCAACGATTTGAACTAGTATTTGCAAGAGTGAACCTTATGTTGTTGTCCATGGACTTTCCATTAATCTTGGCCATCCGCTCATAGGCTTTGTAGGCTCGGATGCTTGCCAACCCATTCAAAGCTTCTCCAAACTGAGCATATATAGGTGATCTTGTAACGGAATCCAAACGTCTAACTTCGCGTGATGTGCTCTATAAATCACAAAAGTGATATTAGTTCCAAGTGGATCATATAGTTAAACAGCAACTCGGCATGTATTTTGATGCACAGAACACTCAAAGAGAAACATACATTGACATGAAGTAGAAAATTACCTGATAGTAGAGATATGCTGCATAAAACAGTATTAGGAGTGGCATTATTGCCCACAATGAAATTGTACTGACAGTACCTATAAGAGCAAATGTCGAGAGGAGTTGCCACAGCTGGTTCATGAACATATTCATTAGGTTGGCGACGTTTCTATCTATATCACCAATATCTTTAGAAAATCTATTTATTACACGTCCAGTTGGGTTTGTGTGGAAGAAGAGCATAGGAGCTCGAAGAATAGAACTCAGCATCGCGTCATGGAGTTTTTTGGCAGCATGTAAACTTGATGTGATCAGCCAAAAGGTGTTTGTAAACGTGACAGCCACCTAAAATAATGACCATCAAAATCTTCAACTTCGTGTAATTGGTCAAGATTATAGATCTCAGGCTTTTGCAGATACAAACCTGACCGAATCCAAGAATGGCATATACGGCAATGTAAAAGCCGGGACTATAACTCTTTGACGTGCTTTGATCTGTCCAAATACTTAACCATGTGCTACTTGATACTCGGAGAACTTCAGTTATTAAATAGCATGCAAACAGAATCATAACTACCCATAAGCCGCCTACTGCTTCTTTATACCTGAAAAATTGGAAAGTACCATAGCCATCTGTTTGTATTAAAAATTTGAAATATAAAGCAATGTTCAGCTAAAAAATTAGAAACCAGGTTTTGGCGAAAAGATAAAAAGAACATGCCCATAAGCCGCCTAGTGCGTCATTTTCTATCTGCATTTATCCATATTGTTTTTTTAGAACTATTCTTCATTACTGATGAACGATCAAAATTAATCAAATCTAACTGCAGAAAGATGTTGAGCTAAGTACCTCATCAAAACATTCCAACTAATGATGCCAGTTTCCCGTTCTTCTTGCTTTACAAGCACAGATCTTCCCCGTTTCCCTCGTTTGGTCCTGCCCAGATCTTTTTCACTCACATCAATCGAGACAGTAGAATCCGGCTTCAAACTTTTCTTGTCTTTTTTATCCACCTCTTGGGTTGCATCCATTTTACCAGCATTCTCCATTAGTTTCTGGAACAAACTCCCATTTTTTGACAGCTCTGCAAAGGTTCCCTCCTCTTTAATCATTCCTTCGGAGACTAAAATTATTCTATCCATCAAAGGAAGAAAATGTAGCTGATTGGTTACTAGAACCCTCGTCTTCCCCTTCAGCTCATCCTTCATGCAGCTATCAAAGACCTATTATTTGTTTTAAAGCAATCTGTCATTAGATAAACTTTCAAGAATTACTGAGAAATGAAATACTGTCACACATAGTTTTTTCAATACGATTAATGCCAGTCTTAAAATATTATCAGTTATGTAATGGATTAACCATAACAATACCTGATGAGCAACATGAGCATCTAAAGCACTCAAAGGATCATCGAATATATAAACATCTGAATTTGAGTAGACTGCCCTTGCCATTGAAACTCTCTGCTTCTGCCCTCCACTAATATTCACCCCACGTTCTCCAATCTCAGTAAAATCACGGCCCTGAATAAGTGAAATTCATTAAGTTACTAAGAAATGTCAGAAAATGTACATGTAACTGGGTTCTGTAAGCCTTGCATTCAACTTAACTGGAAGCAAATCAAGGTCATGTTGTAAGGCAGTCGCAGCAATAGCCCTCCAATATCTTTCAGACTCGAAATCTGACCCAAATAAAATGTTTTCACGCACCTGCAAGACAAGGACACTTGTGTAGACACTTCCAGGCAAAATAATTGACCAAATGATAATAGCTAACAAAAGATACAGTATAGTCAGTGAGAAGAAAAGGTGACTCACAGTGGCATTGAAGATCCACGAAACTTGAGGAACATAAGCGACAGAGCCTCTAATAACAACGCTTGAGGTTTCAGCCTGAGATAACTCCCCCAGCATTGCGGAAACAAGTGACGTCTTACCTTCTCCAGTTCCACCTACAATGGCTACCAAGCTTCCCACTGGTATCTCCAAGTTGATATTGGATAATGTGGGCTTGGTTGTCTGGGATATATGCGAGCAAAACAAGAGGGCATCTTTAAAATAGTTCGAGCAAGCTGCCCACTGGTAACTCCAAAGTCCAAACACAATGCACCATAGAACCTAATATTCCATCTCAACAAATATAAGTAAGAGGACATGTTTTAAGGATTAACCTTTGAATCCCATGAAAAATATCCATTCTTAATTGAAATGGCTGGAGCTCCTAGTTGAAGAGGTGGGTTTTGTGCTAAAATTCTCTCTTCACTTAAAAGTGGCTCCTCAATACGTTGAAGTGAAACATTTGCGTTGACAACCTAAGTAGCCAAGAGAATAAAACTAAATATGAAGAGCAAATCCATTGTCACATGATGCATCTGATGCAAACCAGTAAATTGATTATTAAGACATATCTAACTGAGGTACATGAAACAATTGAGGAGGAAAAAATTGTTAAAATAACCTGACTTAGTAGATTTGGTAGCATGTTGAGAGGAAATCTTAGAACTGCGAAGAGAGAAAGGGATGTGAATGCCCTTGCTGGTGTTAAATCTCCTCCAAGCAAAACGAAAACCCCAAATGAAACCACAGTCACAACTACCGGGATGCTGTTCAGTATAAAACTATTGAACTGCAAGAGGAAAACGTAAGGGAAGATATATCTTGGTTTCGAATTTAAAATCAGTGTAAGATAAGAAATCATACAGCTGATAATAATTGCGCTTTACGGAACCATGAGAGTTCTTCGTTTCTAATTCCTTGAATTCGAGTCTCGAAGCTTTTCTCCCATGCATAACATCTAAGAGAGTTGAAAATTACCAAAATAAAATGTTAAATAACTGCTCTAAGATTGTGTCATTCAGAAAAGCTAAAATATAAATACTCAGAATATCAACCATACTTTACAGTATCCATGGATGCCAAAATCTCATTCGTGATACCGACTCTTTTGTCAGTCCACTGGAGTCCTTCTTTAGTCAGTTTCCGCATTTTGCTTATAATTAGAGTCTGTTTAACAAAAATTAGAGTCGGTGTACGTTTATGTAAACATGTAAACATATGCATTTACTACAACTTGTACAATTTTAAAATAGGTAAAACAACAGTATGAAGCTACATAAGTACCTGGAGAGGAATAAGGAGAAACAGAATGAGGGAACCGAAAAGCGAAGCAACTCCTAGTTGTTGATAGAGAAGAATCATCGACACAATGATGCGAAAGGGAGCTGACCATAAGCCATGGAGCTGCTGTGATATTTGCTGAAAAAATATGGAGACTATGTTAGCAATTAAAAATCATAGTTGTGCATAAGTAATATACCTAAGAAAACAGATGGAACGTTTGACTGAACCTAAATATACCTGAAGTGCATTAGCATCTGTAGTTATCATGTTTGTGACCTTCCCAGATGCGAAATTCTTGCGAGCCTCATGAGTCAGACTCAAAGATTTGTGGAATATAGCTGCAACCTACAAGGAAATTGATTGGCATAATTAGCTGAAGATAAAACATGACTGACTGATTAAACAAGTCAGAAGGGATATGAAGGGTTCTCAAAAACCTACCAAAGTAGATCTCAACCTAAACCCCACCCTCCAAACATTCTGATAATACTGGGCTTCACAAAGCACTCCAAGTGTCTGAAACGAAATCGAAATGGAATAGCTTTTCAAAGAAATAAAATGGTGAAGAAAACATAATATGTCAGTTCGGCAAAAGGTAAATGAACCAATGGAATTTAGAGATCAAAGGCGAAGTTTGTGGTACATACCACCCCAACGAATATTATGAAAGCATAGACATATCCAACCCAAGCTGGATCACCTTCTTGCATGGACTAAATAACATCATCAAAGATTTGTTTAAGTTAGATTCAATAAACCAAAGTAACACTGGACCAGCTCAGACAGCTCCTCGATGTAAAGGCAACGAAAAGTTTGTAAATTATTAGTCTGTTTATGAAAAATTAGAGTCAGTTTACGTCTTTGTAGGTTCATCACTCCTGTTTTACTGCGTTGTTTTCTCTATTTCCAAAGCTATATTGTATCAGGAAAACCTCAAAAAAAGATTTGTAATGATCATACATGTGAATAATAAGTAACGGGGCAGAAAAACAACATGCAATATTTTTAAGTAAGAATTAGCAGCAAGAGAGCTTACCCACAATAGATGGCTCAGTATAATTGGTCCAACAAATTGAGAAAGATCATTTCCTATCTACAACACACTAAAACATGATATATCAATTGATTGAGATTTTTCAGATACAGAATTGAACATTAGTGCGGATGCAGGTCAGACCTGATGCAAAAAGCTTTTTTGAGATCTAGTTTAAGCAACCGAGAAAGATAAGAACACGGGTTTAAGCAATCATCATTTAAAGAGCATAGAAACTAAAAAATAGGATCTTTACCTTGAAAACACCACCCAACCAGAACCTACAAAGACGAGAAAGAGAAAATTAATTCCAGTATCTATAATGTGTGGCTTAAGAAAACTAAAGTGGAATAGACGGTTTGCATAAAAATGATCAGCTCTTACCTTCCCCCAAGGCTTTTATTTAGTGCTCGGAGAAGCCACGGCTTAGGTCTTCGTGATTCTTCAGTCCAGCATCGTTGGAATCTGTCAAATAACTTATCCAATGAATAAGAATGTTCTTGATTCCAAACAAAATCTTCTAGTACAACAAAAAGAGAGAGAATTGAAGGCAGAAGCAAAGCAGCACTACTTCGGTACCTTTTGATCAGAATTTCTGATTGGTCCCATTTGTCTAATTGCCAAACATCCTTCTCGGTTATGGGTTTTCTGTAGCCTAACTGCATAAGTGGCGTGATCCAACCAAAGTATATTCCTAAGAGAAGAAATCCAAATCAGTGGAATGAGAAGAAACCATGAAGCTAATACACTCTTCTTTATTTGCCAATACACTGAGCACTCAATATATTTAGTTTATCAATTCAGGGGCTACCTACTGGAAAATATGCTGGCATCTCGCTCGGGGCATATGTTCTCTCCCTCGCGAAGTACATCATATTCTACATTGTCTAATGGTACATCATTTAGAATATGGTACCCCGGAAAAGGATCCAGTTCCGGTATGTAAACAAGAAAAAGAATTCCAAAAAGAGACTGCAACAGAAAACATATGAAAACTTAATTAGTGAGGTGAAGCACTTGTCTGTTACCACATCTCGACATCTACCATATGGCCAGCCTTCTCTGAAAGCTAGCTATTTATAATGCCGTTTATATCTTCCACTATACAGATTTTTCTGTAAGTCTGAAGCTATTGGACTGAAATTCCCAGAACAATAAATTGCAAGCTTCTACGTGCGGACATCGTCCTAACAAACCTGGGAACATCTTGAACTGATACAGAGAAATAGGGCAGTTCTGCAATGGCAAATAGAGGAAATCTTATTAAGACGTTCAGGGCTAAAGCTACCAATACCCAAAACTTTTCCTTCTTCGAAAATATGTTAGAAATGAAACTTTATTTGTCAAATCACCCAACTGAGTTCGTTAATTTGAAATATACAACTCCAAACCTATTGATTGAGTTCTTAAGAGGCAACACAAGGTCCAGCAGCACAGCATCAGCAACCAAAACATAAACCACACCAAATCTCACGTACCAGCGGAACTCTTTGACATATTTTTTGGTTTCTAGTACAATCAAAACAAGCATGGAGAACCAAGTAAATGCCTCAACCATTAAAGATGAAACCTGCCAACGAATAACACCATAATCATACTTTGTGTCTGATCTTAAGCTTTAATTTCAATGAGAAGGAAATGTGAGTTTTATCACCACATGCCATATGATTAAGAATCAGAGTTACTCTTTCAAAGTCACCTCAAAGGGAGAGAGATCAGTTTCTTCATCCATGTCAAAGAGTGAGATCCTCATGACCAATCTTAGCACAGGCTCAACAATGCAGTAACAGGCCAAAATTCCTAGCACACAGTTATAGCATTTCTTCCTCAAAACATATATTTGAGCTTTGGCATTGTCCAAGATGATCCATATCCGGTAGAAACACAAACTCAGAAGCACAAGGTGTGAAAGAAGTATCACAACTGAGTCAATCGCACACGGAGTATAGGAGCCAAACGCACCATCCACTGTTTTTTCCCAAAATCCGTCTGCAATTGGCTTGCAGTACCAATTCAAGGCCTTAAACCCCATTTTTTTTTCTTTTCAACCAAACCTTGAATACCCAAACTGGAAAAAAAAAGGAATTTGCCTAATACTATTAACACACAATTTCAGACTATTTAGAACTTTAACAAAGGCAGAACAGAATAAAATCCGCAAGTATCATATTACAAGCAAGATGTGACTTGTAGAATAACAAAGTTACAAAGGTTCCAAAAGCGTTTTACTCATTTCCGAAAAAAGCTAAAACCTTAAGTCCACTTAGCATAAACATTATGTTTTAGTGATCTTAAAAGACCTAAAGCAACTTAAACCGGTTAAACAAAAGTGAAGAGAGATAGAGAGATGAAACTGGGGAAGAAGAATAGAATTACTCTTTTGCTTCGTGATTGTTCCAATAAGACCCAAAATTGGAGCTTTGCCAATAATTAATGTAATCTCAATTCCTAAGAAATATATAAGGGAGACTTTTGGGTAGAATCCAAGTCGACAAGCACTCAAGCGGCCTAACGACGAAGCAGTCACTGTTGGGTTCATAATCAAAATTCAAAACCAAAAGAAAACAAAAAGGATTCTCTTGGATAAGAATCGCGAGTTCCGATCTCCACAAATGTATGTATTCACGTGATTATGAAACAAATCATTTATTAGAATCACCACTGACGATTTTCAGAAATGGGCTTATACCCATTAGGCATAACGACGAATTTCGAGAGTATACTTTAATTATCAAAACAATGCCAATAATGAGTTTGAAATTGCAAAAATCATTGAAACTAAACCAAACATGAAAGCAACAAAAATGAAAACAATTCCATTAACGAAGTTAATGTACCAAAAAATAGATGATCCAGTCAGTTTATTTCTTATTTATAGTCTGATAGACCATGTTCTACTTGGAGAACTTGGGTTATAAATTGTCAATTTAGCAACGAGTTACAAAATTATTTAAGAAACCAATATTGGTAATATTTTTTTGCCAAACAAAACCGATTCGTCGTCCTAAAGTCTTTTTTTTATTTACTATATGTAGCAAATAATAGTCTAATCATTTTTAATCTCTTTTTGTCAAGCTCGGCCATATTATTTTTCTTGTGTTTCAGATAAAAGCTCAATGTAATTGGATATGTATTTGATTAATGCATTAACGTTTTATATTGATGAAATTATTATTACATTAGATGGCATATGAAAAACAAAGTATCATTGGTCATGGCTTACGTATATGTATTATTGCATTCCTTGGCTTTATGTGTAAATTCACTAGGTAGTGTCCCATTAAAGTTAGTTGATTAAAAAAGATATATTAGGAAGTAGATCATGTTTTGTGGCTAAAAATTATATGTTTTGTGGCAATTGAAGTAATATCTTTTCTTTTTTAGGAATCGGCTGTAATATATTTTCTCAAGACTTCTTGCACGTTCATTCTATCCTTCACTCTTAATCACAAAACAGATTTTTTACCCGTAATGTCAGAAGTTTTCAATCTTGTTTTTGTGGATAATATACCCTTTCTTAGATTGGCTATTTCATGTAATGAGTAAAGTTAGAGAAAAAAAAAATCGGCTGTAACCTAGAAAAACTGAATTTAAATCATCACATCGTCGAACCAATCACTTTCTTTCCAAAAGAAGCGTAGCCTGTGGTTATACACCACACAATAAATGGACATTTTGTTCCGTGTGTACCAAGTAACACATACAAAATTTTAATCAAAATGGGATCTTTACGGCAAGAAATCTTAGTTCACAGTTTACATCTCGACGTTGTCCCAGTCAAACGATTTTCCCTCTAAATTGTAATCTGAATGTTGCATTTGGTTCCTCGCCAATCTGCTCATCACCGCAAGCCCTGAAAGTGCATACACTAGATATGAGATTAAGAAACTTAAACATTTCTTTATGTAGTAGCAGAAATCTTAACAAATACTGTTACCTTCGACCAATTTGTATAGAGATGGCCACCAACGCTCTCTAGAGATATGATTTTGGTCAAGATATTCTTCTATCTCTTTATCGTGTTTCCCTTCAAGAACACTGCGTAGAGTGACTACGGCGTCTTTGGTTCTCTTCAAAATGCTGTTATCGTCTTCGATATCAAGGCTTTGAAGGTCGTTGTGAGATGAAGTGAGGCTCACAGCCAAAGCAAACTGAGCAGCTGCAGCCCAACGAGAAGTAGCTTGCCATTTCCTTTGGCCTTCTAAAGCTTGTGAATCACTTGCATCTCGTGTACGTTTGTTTTCAAGCACTAAACTTCGTAAGTACTCAGCATTTGCAGGTCCTGTACTTTGAACCATCTTAGAGAAAGAACTTTCTCTGTTTGAAAGAAGATTCTCCGGTGTACTGAATTCCTGAACCTGAGGTATTGAGAATCTCAATTTACGTTAGCTCATAAGTGAGGATTGATTAATAAAAATAGTGTTAGATGAAGTGCACTTACTTTTCCAGAATCAAGGACAAGAACTTTGTCACAGTCGATGACAGTATTGAGACGATGAGCGATGATTAGCATCGTGCATGACTTGAATTCTTCTCGTATAGTCTTTTGGATGAGAACATCAGTTCGAACATCAACAGCAGCAGTTGCTTCATCAAGGACAAGTATCTTAGATCTTCGCAACAATGCACGTGCAAGACTCAACAACTGTCTCTGCCCAACACTGAAATTCTCTCCTGCCTCAGATACCTGACCAAAAGGACTGAGTTACTACTGAGAACACTCACTTTGAAAAGATGAAATGTAAAACTTAAGTACCTCAGCATCAAGACCAAGAGGATTTCTGCGGATAGTATCTTTCAAGTGTGCCCTCTCAAGGGATTCCCAAAGATCGGCATCGTTGTGTTCACTAAATGGGTCAAGATTGAATCTAACAGTACCTATTTATAAATGATATTTTAAGAAGGATTAATATTAGAAGGGTAAGAATAAATATAAATACCAGAAGCGGTGTGAGAAGTACCTGAGAAAAGAACCGGTGCTTGTGGTATGATTCCAAGCACTTTACGTAGGTCCATTAATCCTAATTTTCCAATGTCGCATTCATCGATCAAGATCCTTCCTTTTTCCAGCTCCACAATTCGAAACAACGCATTTAAGAGGCTTGATTTACCAGCGCCTGTCCTTCCAACAATTCCCACCTTATCCATTGGAGATATGAAGAACGAAACCCCATGAAGAACAGGAGGCAACTCAGCACGGTAACGGAGAAAAACATCTACAAATTTTATGGATCCAGATGATGGCCATCCAGGAGGTGGACGGTTATTTTCAATGATCAATGGAGCCTCTGATGGTATTTCTATATAATTTCCAACACGCTCAACAGAGTTTAAACTATTCTCAGCTAGACTGGCGAGTCTCAGAACAGCTGTTAAAGAGCTGGTAATACTTAAAGCATAACTGAGAAGCAGACCCATCGTAGATGCAAATTCTTGTTGATTCTCTGCTTTTCCATTCTGCATGACGGCTAATGATGCAGTCAACCACACCATGAGACCTCCCAAAACTTCCAAACGAATTCCCAGCCACCGATTTGCACCCATGTTTAAAAGCGTGAATCTGATGTTATTATCCATTGATCTTCCGTTAATTTCAGCCATCCTGTCATATGCTTTATAAGCACGGATACTTGAGAGCCCATTCAATGCCTCTCCGAATTGAGCATAAACAGGCGATCTTGTAATGGAGTCCATACGTTTAACTTCACGAGATGTACTCTAGAAAGAAAAAAAGAAGGTTAGTACACAGCACATATTTTTGCGGACAGATTAGAAAACTGAAGAGCTAAAGACAGGCAATTTTTACAATCATGAAAACTCTCAAGTCCCAAGTGAACAATGCACAGTAAAATAGGAGAGTTAACACTATCAGTGTTCCTTCTGGTCTCAGTTTCCGATGTCTCTAACTGCGTTTCTCTGAAAAGCATTATGAATTGAGAAAGCTTAACGTTTAGAATGTATGATACCTGGTAATACAAATAAGCTCCATAAAACACGACCAACAGAGGCATGATGGCCCACAGGGACAGAGTGCTGACAATGCCAATCAAGATAATAGTTGATAGAAGCTGTGTGATTGAACCCATAAACATATTTACAAAGACTGCCACACTTCGATCAATGTCGCCCAAATCTTTTGCAAATCGATTGATTATCCGTCCTAATGGATTGGTTTGAAAGAAGACCATTGGAGCCCTTAGAATGGAACCAAGCATAGCATCATGCATCTTTTTAGCTGCATAAAGACTGGACATAATCAACCAATATGAATTGATCAATGTCACAGTTACCTGAAACCAAAAAAGAAATGTCTTAGTACAACAGTTTGGCTCTCTGTTAATGAATCTTCTCCCTTTTGCTTTTTACGACAAGTTTCCTCAGAAGAAACATGGTATACGTTTTTTTAACTGATCTGCCTTTAACGTTCAGTGATATATTGTTAAGCAATCATGAGTCTTTAAGATACAAACTCAGTTGTATACCAGATTGCAACTCATACCTGTCCAAACGAAAGAAGCGCATAGACAATATTATAGAAAAGGGGTCCATGACTCTTTGGAGTTCCTGCATCAGTCCACTCACTCAACCAAGTGCTGCTTGAAACCCGAAATATTTGAGTCAAGATGTAGCATATAACGAGCATCATCACTACCCATGCCCCTCCAAGTGCATTCTGGTACCTGCATGGTGGCACCTCGCTAGTCAGTACAATGGCCTTAAACTACAAAGCCTAGCATGGAGGAGTCGAACAATTTATGAAAATATTTTAGTAAAAAGAAAGCCACCACAGATGAATCTGACATATTGCTGGATCAAAAAAACGCATCTTTATTACAGATTTTCCACTATGGATAAGGAAAAAAAATATATATATATATAACAGAATACCGCAAAACAAGAAAAAAGAGAGCAAAATACGAAAGCCAACTTACCTCTCCAGGACTTTCCAACTCACAACTCCAGTTTCACGTTCTTCTCGCTTGACAAGCACAGAGTTCCCTTCTTTGGATTTCTTCGTCTCCGTTCCGTCCTTCTGCAGATTATCAATGTTCCCATTTTCAACTGGTTTTACAGACGTTTGATCTGCTTCAGCTTCTCCATTTTCTTCTGAATATTCTTCAACCTTCCCTGCATTTTCCATTAACCTCTGGAACAAGGAGCCACTATTGCACAACTCTTCATATGTTCCTTCCTCTTTTATTATTCCGTCATGGACAAGTAGAATTTTATCCACTTGTGACAGGAAGTGCAGCTGGTTTGTAACAAGAACTCTCGTTTTCTGCCCTAGTGCTCTTTTTATGCATTTTTCAAAAACCTGTATCAGCCAGTGTGGAGCGTTAGATAACAATCTTTGCTCAAAAGCTTATAGGCAAGAGATCTGGGGCAACTAAGAAGCAGAACATCCATGTAGATATTGAAAAAAAAAACGTTATATAGTCCAAGATGTACAAAATTGAAAGAGAACAGCGTATTTAACTATCCAAAAGAGCCTACGGGCTAGATTACCTCCTGACCAACATGCGCATCAAGCGCACTCAATGGGTCATCTAAGATGCACACATCTGAATTTGAGTAGACGGCCCTAGCCATAGAAACCCTTTGCTTTTGTCCCCCACTGATGTTAACACCCCTCTCTCCAATCTCCGTGAGATCACCACCCTATCAATCATGTGAAAGAAGAGGAAACAAACTTAGATACCGGGAAAAACAGGAATGAGAAACCTATGATATCAACACAACCGAAGCAATTCAGTTTTCCTCGATTTTACATCGCAACAACAGTATTCAAGGTTCGTCTCGCCTATAGAAATCTTCAATGCATATGGCAACTATAGCAACAGACTTTTCCACAAAACTTACAGGTAGTAACTCAAGGTCATGCTTCAGTGCTGTCACATCAATCACCCTTTCATATTTTTCTTGGTCAAAAGGAGCACCAAACAATATATTGTCACGTACCTACACAATGCACATTACAATCATCAGCTCAGAATCGCTGAAGACAAAACACTGGTGGAACGATCCAGAATCTGCATGGGAACATATCCAAAGCACATACTATTATATAGAAACCATATAACACATAACAAAATTAGTATTATGCCAAGAAGAGATTTGAGAAAACTTCACAGTAAAAACCAAACAATAATGCAGAAGCATATAGTAAATTACTGTTGCATTAAAGATCCATGAAACTTGTGGAACATAGGCTACTGATCCTCTAAGACCAACTGTCGCATCAGATGTTGCAGGAAGTTCCCCAAGCATAGCGGATATCAGGGAGGTTTTTCCTTCTCCTGTACTGCCAACTACCGCAACTAGACTGCCAATAGGTATATCCACGTTGATATTTGACAAGGTTGGCCTATCCGCCTGCATATGTATACTTCTGACTCATTTCTTGTACTTCAGTTATAATATGTAATGACAGAAGAGTAATGAAAGTAAGAACATGGGATCAAATAGACAAAGAATACCTTTGTATCCCAAGAGAAGTATCCATTTCTTATTAAGATAGCTGGCTGTCCAGGTTCTATGGGAGGATTTGGTAACAGAACTCTCTCTTCCGTTGATAGTACCTCCTCCAAACGGTTTAAGGAAACTTGAGCATTTACCGCCTACAAAAGTAAAGCCTGGTCAGCATCTGCAAAAAAAGTTATGACAATGACTGGTCTAGAAAATGGTAGAGACGGAAAATAAAAAGAGCAATGGGGAACAGTCTTTACAACTGATGCCATATCTTTTAGTACCAGACATGATAACATGGCACACTATACATTTAAAGGAAATCACCTGAGTTATAATGTTTGGAAGCATGAATAAAGGGAAGCGAAGCACAGAAAATAAAGAAATTGACGTAAACGCTCTTGCAGGTGTTAGATCTCCTCCAAGTAATGAGAACACACCAAATGAAACAACAGTCACGAAGACAGGAATGCTGTTTAGTATGAACATATTGAACTGCAGAACAAATAGAAGACCAAGAATGAGTCAGAAATTTACCATGACAAGAAGAAATTGATATACAGTAGTGCAATATATGTTAAAAGATCATGCATGCATGATGCTAAGCATGGCCGCAACAATTAAACCACTGCTCAGTGAACTACAAGAAAGTACCGCAAATGCCCTAAACACGTCTTGATGGATACCATTTCAACATGGACAAAGGTATTTAATTTGACGAGCAGCTTGGACTTTTCCTTGTATACAACAATGGTTTTAGGCGAGTTACAAACAAGTAAATGACCAAGACAATTATACACACCAGGCATACAGTCTATAGCAGCAAGTAATATAATAGTCACTGCGCTCAAGCCATACCGCTGACAGGAGTTGTGCTTTCCGGAACCAAGATAACTCATCATCACGTACAGTTTGAACCTTGGACTGAAAACTGTTTTCCCAAGCATAACATCTACAGGATTTTGATTAGTGGTTAAGCATTGCCTCAAAACTTCCAACTATGCAAAAAAAAAAATATCAGGTTCCAGTCTTTTGAAAGTATCATACTTCACTGTGTCCATTGCAGCTAAGACCTCATTCATTAGGCCAATTCTCTTGTCAGTACGCTGCAATCCTTCCTTTGTTAACTTCTGTGTTTTGCTTATGATAACAGTCTGTTTCAACAAAACAAAACAAACCAAGAACATGAATCATTGTCATTGAACTGAAAAACAAATGAAGTTGATTACGAGAGAGGCAGAGACAATTGAGAAACAATGAGAAATAAGCATTCAAAAGCAATACAACCAACAGAACAAAGTGCATGAAATATTATAGATATACAAACCTGTATAGGGAACATAAGAACAAGAAACAATGCACCAATGATTGCGGCAACACCCAATTGTTGGTAGAGGAGAACCAGCGCTACAATAATACGAAATGGCGCCGACCAAATAGTATGAAGTGATTGGCAAATTTGCTGTCACAGACGGGAGAAACTTTAGAGAAAAAGAACAGCTAGCTATCAGCTGAATTAATTTCAAGCCAAAACATAAATAAAAAGCACTGTCTAAAGGTGACTTTTTCTACGAATCATGGAAGCTAAAGGTGTATTGGCTATCAAAGGAAGATCTAACACCGTCACCACAACAAAAGAATATGGATGTTGAAAATGAAATCCCAATTCTTAAATTCCTTCAATTTTAGAATCGGTTTTCAGATTCAGTCGATTACTAGCAGGAAATTTATAATCTTGGTAAACTGCATTTTAGACTCATATTTTGAGGTAAAAATACAACCATGACGTATACATTAATACTGAGAAATGGACAAAGCCAAAGAAGGAAAAGGTAACATAGATATAAACCTGCAGCGACTCAGCATCAGTCGTCATTAAGTTTGTTATTTTTCCGGTTTGAAACTTCTTCCGGCCCTCATTAGTTAGCCTCAGCGATTTTCGGAATACAGCAGCAATCTATAAAGGGAGGAAGTCATCAGCAGAAAGAGGCAATCTTAAAGCATCTACTATAGCTTTCAACAGACATATCAGCACTGGGCATCAAAAGAGGAGAAGCAGAACCAAAAGAAAATGAGTAGCAAAAACTAACTGAGTGAAACTTCATCATACCAGAGTAGACCTTAGCCGGTAACCAACACGCATAACGTTTTGAAAATATTGAGCTTCACATAGAACCCCCAATACCTGAAAACGTCAACATCAACATCAAGCGCTGAAGGAGTCCCTAGTTAAAGTCACACCCTGAACTACATTAAATAAACCACATTCGACATGTAAAAGTATTAAGAATACAACTACATTAAATAAACCACCTTCAACATGTAAAAGTATTAGGAATACAAAAACAACTAACTCCGAGATCAGATTAGGCTAGTTCTAATACGATCAAATCAGATAAAGATTACACCCATTTTTAAAAAGTGAAACTGATGCTATAATTTGTAGCATCTACTCTAGATTAAGAATACCATGAAGTGCTAGCAAGAGAAAAAAAGAGGCCAAGGTAACAAGAGATTTATTTCATATCACTCCAGAAATGATTGACAACGCAAAGATGTATTCTTTGCAGTCCATGCAAGAGGATAAAAAAAAGCAGCAAAGTAAAAGGAATTTGTTGCATACCACACCAACAAAGATTGAGAGTGCATAGATGTAACCTATCCACGCTGGTTCATTAAGTTGCATTGACTGCAGAAAGTGTTAAGACCACATTGTCAGATATCGTCAGAACATAATATCCAAAGGATGACAGGATTCTGAATCTACCAAGAACATTTAAACACCAATTATAGCCAGTAGGAAAATGAATTCATCCAAGAGGGCCATGTAAATGGAAGATCACAAAGCATTGTGTTAAATAGGGCTAAAAAACGTGCACTGGGGAAAAAGAAGGGAAAGGGACAAACCTTTAAGAGTTCATTCAGTAGGAGAGGCCCCACGAATTGTGAACAGTCATTCCCAATCTATGGTACAATTTATATTAAAAGGTCAAACCATTTGATTAACCAGTTACAAAACATACAATGTAGGAAACATAAGGCCTCCAAGGTCATTAGTAATATCAAATTGTCAAGGAAAAACTGTTGCAGCAACAAGAAAAAAATGCAAGAAAGAGAAACAAAAGTACCTTCCAGAATCCACCCCACCAAAACCTACAAAATACAGAAACAAGTTTCCATAAGAAAAACAGTCCACATGGATAAAATAATATTTACAGCAGATTATGACCAGAAAAGTAACCCCTCTTTATTCAACTCCACATGCATCACAACATACTTGAACCCAGGGCCATAACAAGTTTCTCAGCTTCTACTGATTCACAATGCATATACTATTACAAGCCAATGCTCCCTTTAAAAATCACACATCATGTCTAAGCCCAAACAATCAGTCCATATTCCAAAGAGATGAGAACACATGGCTGCAAAGATGATTCTCTTTACCTTCCCCCAAGGCTGTTGTTCAGTGCTCTCAAGAGCCATGGTTTGGGCTTTTCTAGTTCCTTATCCCAAGCCCTCTGGAAGCTAAAATATGAGGTAAAAATATGTAACACACCCATTCCAGTCATAGACAGTCTGAAAACAGTTTTTTATATATGTATTACAAGAAAAGAACCTCGTTATGAGAGTTTCAGTTTTATCCCAAGTGTCCAAATGCCATATATCCTTTTCGGTGAGAGGCCGTTTTGATCCCAGAGTCATCACCGGATTCAACCATGAGAAGAAGATTCCTGATGGAGTAAAGAGATATTGGAAAAAGGTACATTATAGTCATGGTTCAACAAATGTTGAAGAATCTACTACAGAAATGCTGCCGCTTAGTCAAAGTGGTGATCACTAAGCAATATCTTCAGTCTCAATCACAATCCACTTTTTATAAGTTCATTGCTAGGGAGAACTGGCGAATAACTCAAAAAGAAATTGAAGAGACCATAGACAACTCACTGTGTTAAATGCAGAAACAATTTTAATGACCAGTTCAGTTCCATAACAAATGTATAGATACTGGGAAACACATGTACCAACTCAGATAGGTAGTAAGTGCAGACTCTAGATCAGAGATGATGTGGTAATTCTCACAATTTAAAAAGAAAGCATATACATAACCAAATCCACACAGTGGGAATGAGAAGTACGTAGAGAGACATACTGTCAAATAGATTTGCATGCCTCTCAGGACATATTTGTTCTCCTCCAGGAAGCACCTCATACTCATGATCCTCCGTGGTTTCAATTGGCACTGGTGTGTAACCAGGGTAAGGATCCAAATTAGGGAAATACACAAACAAGAGAATTCCAAATGCAACCTGGATCCACAAACCACCCTCTAAGTCATTATCAAATGACAGTTGTATCATCAAAGGGTAGAGAGAAGTTTGCAAAATGCATCAAAGAGTCTAAATGTGCAAACCTGAGCTGCCACCTCGCTTATGTAAAGATATAGTTCAAAACTGCTAACGACAAAACATGAAGCATATCTAAGTTCATCCTGTTAGACCAAGGCAATGAATTTGTGTAAACCCTATAGATTGAGAATTTACCAACCTGCCATAGTACTCCTTGACTGAAAGAACAAGATTTATCAAAACCATGTCTCCCACGAGAGCATAAATGACAGCAAATCTGACATACCAACGAAGTTCATGGATATATGTTTTAGTTTCAACAACAGTCATAACCAACGCAGAACCCCAAGCAAAAGCTTCAAGTGCCAACATGAACGCCTGCCAAAAGAAATCACAAAATAACAGCATCTTTCAGGCAAACTATACAGAGCAACAACAGCAAAAAGCAAAGCGTGGGAAAAAGCAAGTGAATACGCACCTCATATGGAGGAAATCCAGCTCCATCCAAATCCAAGACTGAGATTCTCATGACCAATCTAAACAAAGGCTCAGCAGTACCATACGCAGCCAAGAGAGCCAGGAAATAGTTATACCAATTTGACCTCAAGCAGAACTTTTGCACTCTGTGATCCTTTGCGGTGAGCCATAAGCGGTAAAGACACAGAATCAACAGCACCAGGTGAGAGATACCAAGCACAAAAGAGTCCACAGCACAAGGCGTGTATGCACCAAATGCATAATCCACTGCTTTTGTCCACACACCATTTGGCACCGGCTTACAGTACCAATTTAACGGCTCAAACCCCATCTTAAGTTTATCACTTCAAACACTAAAAATCACAAGTAACGAACAATCCTCTAATCTGTCAAAAGAAATAAACAAAGTAATTTAAGCAACTGAAACACAAACGTTATTTAAATAGAGGACCACATAAGTATTAAATAATCGAGCGTCAGAAACAGAAAAAGATACCAATTATTATGTTGTTATGAACTCAATGAGAACAAAAAATGAAAACGATGTGGATAGATTTCCCGAGGAAAGAAAAAAGGTGGAACTAGCTTTCAATTATTTTAGTGGAGAAAAGCTTTTATCCCAAAAAAAGGAAAAACAGAGACAAGCACCAAAAAATTAGCTCTTTTTGAATAAAAAAGGTTATAAGCATAGATTCTCATGAAACCTAGTAGGCATAATAATCACCAATAGAAGATGATAACCTCCAAGTTTCTATCCCCAGAAGAAAGAAAGGAAAAATCTGAACAAAAATCAGAACCCGCAAAAATGCTTTGTCCCTGGCTCTACAAAAATCAGTAACCCGCGAAAATCGCGTAACAAGCACGAAATCGATTCGATTAAGATTCTCACTGCTACAGATTGCTTTGTCGGTAAAACGCAGACAAAAAAGGAGAAAACAAAACCTCGGAGTCAAAGAGAGAGAACTTCGCCGGAGATTTGTAGAAAGACGTCAACGGAATTTGGTGAACACATTGAGAGGAGAAAAGGAGGCTGACTTTTGACTCCCTGATTCTCAGAGGGATTTTGAGAAAATCGATGCGTCACTGCTTACACATCACTAGAATGAAATTGAAGATCCATCCGTATATATGGATAGATGCATAAAAAATCAAAAAGATTCGTAAAATCAAGTACCATTACCAAGACGACCTTTTTTATGCTTTTTTTTTATGGAAAAAAAAACAAAAACAAACAAAAATCTACCTTACACAAAGATAAATGTAATAACTTTTTAGAATTTTTAATGAAAAAATTAACTAATAGAACCAACTTTATTTTATAAATTACTAGAATAACCATATTTTTTTAGTTAATTAGATAACCTATTTATTGAAAAAATACATAATTTTGCTTTCATGTAATTGTTTTCTTTTTCTTGTTTCAACTTCGATTTAATTTTGGTTCGATGTAGGTAGAGACCGATCGATCCAAGCACAGACCGATCGGTCTTTCCTTCTCCGAAAAACATCTGTCTTTTCCAAAAACAAAAATATCGATCAGTCTGTTCCTGGATCGATCGGTCCATACTTCAATGAGAATGATGGTTATTTCTCGGAGAGGAATGGACCGATCGGTCTACACATCCCTAAGAAAAATCTGTCTTTTCCAGATATGTATGGACCGGTTGGTCAAGGTGCAGACCGATCGATCTCTTTGTCTCTAGAAAACATACATACTTTCCTGTGAAAATTTTAATCTCTTTAATTATCGATTGATCGGTCTAATTATATGTCTAATAAATTTCATAAATCATGTTTGAAATAATAACACATTCTAAAGATATTAAACAAAAATCAGATGTAACTAAAAAACCTTTAGAATTATTTTAAAAACCCTAAATCGATCGGTCAATAACAAGACCGATCGATCTATCTTTTCGACAAACCAAATTTTGACAAAATTCACAGATCGATCGTTTTGACACCATATCGATCAGTCTGTGTTTGATGCGTACTTGGTCCGCAAAAAAACTTTTCCAAACTTGCAAGAAGTCTGTCATAATTCTGGCAGACTTGCAGGAAGTCTGCCAAACTGAAAGATTTCAATTTCTCAACCCTTAAGCAAATAGTTTGGTTATGTTGTTACCTGAAAATTTGTATGCAATGAATCCTGATTGATGGAAATAAGATTTTCTGTTTACCATGATTTTTGAAATTGTTGAAAAGTGATACAATTTCTTATCAATATTTAAACTTTTAAAGGGCACAAAATATTCTTTTTTTGATACCTAGAATATTATCTATAGTTGATTAAGATTATTCATATTTTTCTAAATTATCTATTTCTTTTATCTAAAAATAGTAAAATTACAATTTTTTATTTTTATTAGGTAAAACGTATTTTGGTAATTAAAACTAACATAGAAAAAAAAAGTGGATTATTTAAGTAATTTAAAGTTTTTAGGTTATTTAAGTAATTATAAAATAAAGTGAGTTATTGTAGGAAATTTCTTTTTTTTTACTTTACATTTTTAGGTTTATTAGAAAAATTTGAATAAAAGATTTAACATTTGTTCCCATGTCTCCTGATTTTGACAAGTCCCTATTTTTAATCTTACTTTAGCTATCCACTGAGGTCATGATATTCGTAAAAAAACAAGGGCCAAGAAACAAATATATTCGTGAATTCAAAGCACGACTTTTCATCACTCTATATTTTATTTAAAAGATACAGAAATATAATTAGAGTACGTTTGACAAAAAAGAAAAATTAGAGTGTAACCAAAGTTGAGAGCACGACTTTTCCAAATTGCAGTAGATTTTTTCCGGACTGTGCCTACCAGTAAAAAGTATTACACCAATTTTATATCCCTTATATAGATATATATATATATAGATATAAATATATGTATTGGACCAAAGAATTTTAATGCTCGACAAGATTTTTAAAATTGAATTATTAATTGGGATATTAGTGTTAAGGAATATTATCTCGAAGAGATCGTTTTCTATATATATATATATATATATATATATATATACATATATATATATATATATATTTTTTTTCTTTTTTTTCAAACTCTTTTCTAGTATATATAAAATATAAATTTTTCTACTCATTACCAAATAACTTTGAATTGAAAATTCATAATCTAATAATTGAGAGATATTATTTTTTTAATCAAAATGAGATTGCGACGGAGAAATAATAATGACAATCGTTCGATTTATTTATTTTTTATCAACTTTATTCATTGGATTTGGATCAACAAGACATGATCCATAGCTTAAATGCTTAAATTAGAGCTAGTAGGATTCGAACTCTTCACCTGGTGCCTAGCTAGATCAGGAGCAAGTTAATTGGACCACCTGCTTCTTGGCTGCAACTTTTTTTTATACTTTTGAAAACAATATGGCTGCAACTTATGTTTGCTTTTTTTTCCCATATATTGTCACTTTTTTTTTCTTTTCTTTTTCAATAAATTATAAGGACTTCGGATCTTTGATTCGTAAGTTCTTTCTATGCTCGAAACCAGTTATTAAAAGTACCACATTTAGTATGTAAATCACTCTTCTCAAATAATCTTCAATTCATAATTTTTGATAACTAGTACGCCAAGATACACTTGGTATTTTTGCTTCTGCTTTGTTTTTGTTTTTGATTTCCCACAACAACAACAACGTAACTCTCAATCCATATTTTGAAATTTATTTTTGAAAATAAAAGAAATGTATTACTAATTAGTTTTTGTCGGAAATTTCGATAATCTACAACATCTTAATGACCTTACGTCATAAATGAAGAGCTCATAAATGATCAGTTGTACTATGCGTCCCATTAGTATAAAACATTGGAATATTTGGATTTATAGATTATGATATCTAGATATGGTCATAAATGAAGAGCTCATAAATTTTGGAGCTGGATATTTGGATTTATAGATTATGATATCTAGATATGGTCTAGATCCATTTATATATATGTGTATGTGTGTGAGTGTATGTTAATTTTTTATATTTTTTTTACTTCAACTGTTCCAAATATATGATGTTTAAAGTTTTTCACACAAATTAAAAAATTATTTAATATTTAATTTTTCTAACTAAAATTATACTTTTAATCTATGCAATAATAATTCACCCTATTAGAAATTAATTTGTAGAATACAAATGGTCAAAATAGATAAACAAAATATAATAAATATTACATTAAAAGTTAAAAACATCAAATTATTTGAAACAAATTTTCTTTCCTAAAATATCATACATTTTAGAACAGAAGGGGTATATAATAACCGGAAGACTAATCCAGAAAAATCACCATAATTAAATCAATGTGTGTGGAATGATTTATAGGAAGTCCATGATGTGTTCCAAAAGTTAATGGAAAATAGAAATCAACTCAACTCAAACTATAGTATAAAATTTTATATAATTAGTTTGAATTGCATATTATTACTTTAATAGATCTTAAATTGCTTTTTATGAATGCAGATCAAATCTAGATAATTGCATTTAGTTTCATAGAATTGTGTCTATGTGCAGGTTAATTTATAAAACCATATTAATATAAGTAGAAAGTACAAACACGTCTTGTGATTAAATATGAAGGTCAAAGGATACAAGCTTGAACAAATACATCAATAAGAAGGATTTATTTGATTAGTCAAAAACTACGATTTTGTCACACTTCACCAACCCATAAAACTAAAAACTAAAAGAAGTTTGTGAAGCTTTCTCTTCTTGGGATTTGCCCAAGTCCATCGAGGTGGGAGATTGACTTAAAAGTTCGCGAGACATTCGTCAGTTTCTGATTGACTTATTTTCTGGTATCAAATTTCAGTTATATGTATTCAGTATTTATTTCATTTAGTCTTTTCCGTTTGAATATTTATTACTAAATCGAAGAGTTTTAAAAATTTTCGACAAAAAAAAAAGTTTTTAATTTATTATTCGTCGGTAAAATAATTTTTGCATATGATAAGTCAACTAAATGCATACACTATCTCACACCTAGGAATCGAGTCCACTACCTACATTATGTAGGAACTTGACTAATGGACCGACCAATTGTAATCCAGTATTAAAAAAAAATTATTCTTCGTTGAGATCTTAGAAACACCTCTTGGCTAGATCCGAGTTTCAATCCAGATGTTTGCACATGCAGGACTAAATTAAAATGTTAATAAGAAAACATGAAATAATTACTCATTGGATTGACAAAAAAACTCATTGATACTCATATATTGTACTCATATCACATCATATCCAAAAAGTTTTTTATGCTTCTATGGCGTCAGAAGTTAAAAGAAAACAATTTTACTTGCTATATCAATTTTTGTTTTAAAACAATGGGAAGTTGTTTGAAGAAGACAAACTTTACAGCTCATACTTCAAGGAGATAGATGAGAATGGAGAAGAAAGGATATGACTTCCAACTTCTGAAAACTAGAATGAAATTCATAGGTTGGTAAAGTTTATGAGATTGGTTTTCAACTGCACTT
The DNA here is from genome assembly GCA_963920545.1 of Lepidium didymum. Classification (NCBI taxonomy): domain Eukaryota; kingdom Viridiplantae; phylum Streptophyta; class Magnoliopsida; order Brassicales; family Brassicaceae; genus Lepidium; species Lepidium didymum. The sequence continues at coordinate 19,387,997 of OY986992.1, read as the reverse complement.
TAGCATTTTCAGCATTTAAGACAGTGACATCTGCATTTTGTTACAATGAGATAGTCATCATAGATCAACATCTCATTGCATTAAGTTCCCACCAAAATGAGCTCCTACGGACACAAGCATTAGCCATGAGGACTAAGTTTGAGAAGTAATGGGATGGACTTCTCAACATGAATCTATTAGTGATCATTGCAAGTGTCTTTGACACAAGGAATAAGATCTAGTTTGCATCTATTTGCTTTGACAAGCTATATGGTAAAGACAATGAGGAGAGTAAGCATCTTAGATCATCAATTAAGGCTACATTGAAGAATCTGTATGAAGAGTATGTCTCTAAGCTGAGCACCTCTTCTCACGGTGGATCCAAGAGTGCCATACGGTATTCTGAACAAGCAACTTCTAATATGCTTTTTGATTTGTCTGATGATGATGGAAATGACAGAGACGCTCTATATGAAGAGATAGAATCTGAAACTGCTAATGAGGAAGCTACTAGTGAGCTAGACATATACCTGATGGAGAAAATTGTGCCACAAAAGAAAAATGTCTTGGGAATGGACTACGACGTGCTAGTATGGTAGAAGCGTAACAGTGTGAAGTTTCCTATATTATTCGAGCTTGCTAGGGATGTGCTTGCCATTCAAGTGTCTTCAGTTTCTTATGAGTCTGCATTCAGCACAAGTGGAAGAATTTTAGACCCTTACAGAAGTTGTTTAACACCACATATGATTGAAGCTTTGCTTTGTTTACAATAGTGGTTGAGGAACACAATAGATGCTGAAAAGATTGCAAACTTGACTCAAATGGTTGAAGAATTGGAGTTCTATGACTCAATAGGTAATCAATCATGCTTTTGTATCTATTTTTTTTTCTTATTTCATTTAATACATGTGTCTAAGTCTAAATAGAATCAAGCTTGTGAGTATTTATTTTCTTGTGTAGCTTCTTCTTCTTTAGAACAGCCTCAAGATATATGTGAGTTACAGGTGGAGTTAGAAACTCAAGCTGCAAACACTATCTTATCTTTCTCTTTTTCTCTTTTTCACTATTTCAGGACTTGGACTTATTTTTCATTAAACTTATTTGTCATGAATCTTTTTATGTTATGCTATGAACTTTGACGTTAGAAACAGATCTCAAATCTTAATTGTTGTTGACATGTCTTTTTTGGCTTATTTTAGTTAATTTTTGGTCTATAGAACATGTGAAACGGGTTAGTTCAGAATAAACATTTTTGATCCGAAATACCAGTTACCTGAACCGACCCAATTCATATTATAATTCGATTATTTTTGGTCAAATTTTAAGAACCAATAAATACCTGTTATCCGAATTATCCGACCCGACTTTTAGTACCCGAAATGGCAGGGCTACCCTACACTATAACAATGGTATGTGAAGATATATAAGTCAAAACTCCGACGATTTAAAACAAATATTTTTTCTACGAGTACCAGGCTTCGTAATTTATGGACTACTAAAGAGAAATAAAATACGAAACAAGCAATATAAACATAAAAGACTTGCAAATTTCATTAGACTTCACTCAGCTTCATGATAATATAGTTATGAAAATCTACAAATTTTACAAGTACAAATAAAAGCGCTTCAACAATTTTATATAGCACCAATGTTTTTGAGGCCAAGAACAACTCCAACTCCGATTATATGACCAACGGTTCCACAAGCCAACGTATCGGCGAGTGTAAACCCAGCCGGGTCACCCGTTTGTAGACCCGAGTCACGTGCCTCTAGCTTTAGTCCAGCTGTCGCTTTCCTATTGGCTGACGGTGCTAGTCCAAATCTCCCCGCAAACAGCATCAACGTCGTCGACGTTACCATTATCTAATCAAAGTTTAATCAAAATTATTAATGCTTAAACTTAATTAATCGTTAATCCTTTTTTTTTTTTTGGTTTTAATTACCAGATTTGTTGATGAACCAATGAAGTCACACTTCGCTCCCAAAGCTCCATTTCCTTTGCGTCTCATGGGCTGAACACTTGCCTGAGAGAATTTCACACAAAACCACAATTCAATTTCTCAAAACATTTAAGATCTAAGTCACGATTTTAAAATCAAAATAAAATAAAAATTGCAGATTACAAACCAGGCCTTGAACCGGAGCTGCAGAGATTTTGGTAGCTCGAAGACCATTGAATTGAGGCAATGTAGTCATCATAGTGGTCGCCATTTTCTTAGCTTACTCTAAAAATCTTTTATTTTTCTTCACCGATTCGTTTTTAAGTTTGTTTTTGGCTGGTTTTTCTTCTTACAGTCTTTAAAATGGTTTAGACAAGAATCATCGTGTGCCGTTGGTGATCACAGAAATGGATTCTGTTTAGGTTACTTACTGCTGACATGTCAAGTATGTATTGGCCGATTTTAACTCTGGATAAGGTTGTTTCCTCGTCGTCATCATATTGTAGATTTCTTCTGAGCCTTACTTATTTGGGCTATATCTCAGGCCCATTAAGACTTGCTTGTTATGAACTTGCCGAGAAGTACACTTTCACGATTGGTCAATTATTTACCCTTGTCGTGAATAAGTTTTTAACAAAACCAATAGAACATGACTTATTTTTCAATCTGTTCCTTTTAATTTTAAATTAATTAGAAGTGTGACTTGAACTTCTTATTCAGGACCAGAATCAACTTATTAAACCACTTGAAGTCCACAGGATAAATGGTATTTAATTACAAGTTCAATTATTTGTATTAAGAAAATGTTAACAAAATGAAATAAAAAGGAATTTTTGTCCAGTGACAAATTTTAAATGGTCAATTAAGTCAAAACGGTTGGTCTGAAATATACATCAATCTACGTGCATTCCCTTTAGTTGCGTAATTAGGAGAAAAATTTGGAGTTATAGAGCCCTCACGCAAACTAAAGCCGACACAGTAGACTCTTGTAAGGATTGATTTTCCTAATAATTAGTATTAGAATACGAGTTTTTTTAACTCAAAACTAATAGACAATAAGTAGAGAAGTTCTTATATATAGTAGAGAGGATTTATTCCAATTTCTGATGTGCGATATTATTTTCTAATACGCCTATCGACATGATGATTTTTTAACCATTAATTTTGATATGTTTGGGGATGGATCGATGGCACCAATTTTTTGGGTCTGAGTTGTCGATAATTGGACCATTTTGAATCGGATTGGGATGAAGAGTTTAGATCGTGGACTCTGATCTCATATTAGAATATGAGGTTCCAACTCAAAACCAATTGGCAATGAGTATAGATGCTCATATCTTATATATATCTAACTTTTGAAATGTGGGATGTTATTCTCTTTCATAAACAAATATTTTTATACAGAGCAGCCGTAATTATTTAATCCTTAAGCTGACAAAGAACAACTTGAAAAAATGAGGTGTTTTAAAATTAAAATAAACGTTTCTATAAAAAGAGATTTAGAAAACTTAAATCGATCTATAGTTGTTGAATCTGGTTTACCAGAACCGGGATTCTGATTCTAATAGCAGCCAATCACTTGGCTTAGTCAAATATAAAAACTAAACCGACTATTGTACCGGCAATCATTATCCGTACCGAACAATTCAATGTGTTGGACTGGGTCAAACATATATTTCTCCTAATATGCATTTGAGATTCTTCCAAGAAGTTACATGTGCGCGTGGGATCATATTTATAGAAATAACACAGATCAATTTCAAAATACACAGCGATCGATACTTGTTTCAACAAATTACAACTTTTATCATCATCATCATCATAACCTGAACAATTTTCCGATCAATACTTTCAGAAATGGAGAAGTCAATTATCAAAACTCCATTGAGAAAGCTAAGGAGACGAAGAACAAAACGGGTTTGGAGACTGAAACAGAAGCTGAAGCTGGCATGGAAATCTCCAAATATCCGGGTCAAGTCACAACTTCCGAGGTTTTTGTCAACCAAAAAACACCTCTTACACATTAAATCACGAAAGGAAGAACAAGATTTAGCTCAAGTTGCTCGGAAGATCTGCAAGATCACCAACGACTCGACCAAATCGCTGGCGTTATTACTTCAGCTTCCGAAATACTCAGCTGAACATTTTCTAGACCGAGGCGATTTGATGACTACAGCTGCGTCTCCAAGGGAAAAAAATATCCAAAATGTGGCGTGAGCTTTACGGTATCAAAAATTAGGAGAAGCTTCTCGATCCTTTGCATCCATAGCTGAGAAGAGAAGTAACCAAATATGGAGAATTTGTGGAATCTGTGTACGATTCACTTGATTTCGATCCTGTTGGAATTTGCGGAAATACATATGAGAATGGTTGAGATTTGTTTGAGAGTGTTCGGAAAATAAAGAGATTGAGAGTTTGTGAGATTTGGAAATTTAGTGACAAAGAGATTTAAAGAGATTAAGGAGGTCATATGGCCGAGATTGAGAGTTTGTGAAGAGAAAGATTTTATTGTTTCTTAGTTCATAACAATATACAAGGTCCTATATTTATACACAAAGCTAGTCTAGGGTTCTCTATAAGCCAACAATGTACAAAAAGACAAAAACTTCCTAAAGGAGAAAGAATGTTTTTCCCGCGGATCTATGTGAAAGTGACACATGAGGGATGAATTCTTCCATGTCTCCAACGGTCATATTGTGCTTAAGAAGTACATGTGACTCTCAGCTGATTGTAACCTCCTTAGTCTTGACTTAGTTTCATACTTAGTTACAATCCGATGGCCAACTCCCTTTGCATTCCACTCTTGTACGGAACAAATACGGAATAAGGCTTGGTAGTTTGCTTGATGTTCAAGTCACGCTTTCCTTTCTTCACACTTAACCTCTTGAGATTGATACCATTTGCTTTGCAAGTCACTTAACTTTTGAGTTCACCATCATCTTGCCTTGCAAGTCACGTACTTAACTCCGAGTACCTCTTCTTCCTTGTGTCCCACTTAATTACTTAAGTTTTAACACTCCCCTCATGCTTGAATCCGCAATGTGATTCATTAAAGTCAAATTTGAAAATTGTAACTTCCCACCTTAGTGGAAAACTCATTGGGATAAAACCAACCAAGGGAAAAAGAGTATGGATCATGGTCACGGCTTGGACATATCAAGTCCAAGAGGCTGAAACAAACTCACACACTTGAGCTTGTTTCACCTTCTTCAAATATTGCATTGAACCACCATGAAGTAGTCCTTCGGCCTTGGCTTCATTCCCTCTAAAAGATCTTTTATCTGAGTTATGTGGAAGCTCTAGATACAACAGGAACAAACTCTTTGAAGAGCTAGGTTTAACCAGACATGGTTACAAGGTAACCAAATACATCTACGCAATGTCTCATGTCGATGTTCCTCAGTGGTTCTTAAGTTCTTCTTTGGGAGAGACATGGAGCAAAGACTCGAACTGGATGGGGTTTGTAGCTGTGAGTGGAGACGGAAATTCTTTAAGGATCGGTCGAAGAGACATTGTTGTAGCATGGAGAGGAACTGTGACTCCCACAGAATGGTTTATGGATCTTAAAACGAGTAAAGAAGTGTTTGATTGCGAGGAAGAAGAACGTGGTCAAGGTACAAAGCGGGTTTTACAGTATCTACACCTCGAAAAGTGAGGAAACAAGGTACAATAAACAGAGTGCATCTGAGCAGACAAGGGAGGAAGTGAAGCGTTTAGTGAAATTTTTTAAGGATAGAGGTGACGAGGTGAGTCTAACTGTGACTGGTCATAGCCTAGGAGGCGCAATGGCGCTTATGAATGCTTACGAAGTAGCGAGAGATGTTCCAGCATTATCTGGTAACGTTTCTGTGATCTCCTTTGGTGCACCGAGAGTAGGTAATTTGGCATTCAAGGAAAGGCTAAACAGTTTAGGTGTTAAGATGTTACGAGTGGTGAACAAGCAAGACATTGTCCCTAAGCTTTCTGGTATTGTGTTCAACAAGGTACTAAACAAACTCAACCCGATCACTTCAAGTCTCAATTGGGTCTACAGGCACGTCGGAACACAGCTTAAGCTCGATGGGTTTAGCTCGCCTTATGTAAAACGTGATTCGGACTTAGGGAGGGTCATAATCTTGAGGTGTATCTCCATGTTTTAGATGGTTTCCACAGCAAGAAATCAGGGTTTAGGGTTAACGCGAGGAGAGATGTTGCCTTTGTGAACAAGAGCACAGATATGTTGTTGGATCATCTAAGAATACCTGAGTGTTGGTACCAAGTGGCACATAAGGGTCTGATCCTCAACAAAAAGACTGGCCGGTGGGTCAAGCCGGTCCGTGCGCCTGAAGACATACCCTCTCCGTTATCGACTGGACCGAAACCTGTTTATAGCTTATGAGAATTACATTTATTTCCATTCCATTCATTTGTTTTTTTGGATCATATCTCTTTGTGTATATCGTATCGGTCTCTTTAATATCAACGACACATGAATACTCAGAGCAATCGCTAAAATTTAACAGATCAAAACATACAACTTTGGCTTGGCTTCTTCGCACCTAGTGAACCAATGAAGCGACACATCTAGATACACATGATCTCATGAACCAACGGGATTCAATTAGCAACAGCTGTTGAAGAATCATAATGACGACAAATCAAGGTGATGCTGAAAAGTAGCTTACAAAGTTACAAGTTACAACAACCAAAGAACACATACAAAGAAGAATCCTAAACAAGCCCTAAGAATTTACACACATAACAATAAAAGCTCCTAAAAATCCCAACAAAACAAATCTATGAGATAACTTTGAATTGGATTCAAATTTTAAGCGCCTGATATTGCATTAAAGTCTTGGTAACGAGACATTGCGCCTTTGAACTCATGATCTTCTGGTTTGTGAGTGCTCAAGCTATGAGGAATGTACGCTCTGAAAATCTCTTCGAGGTCCGGACTCTGCTTCAGCTCACGGCAAGCCACCTCCAGAGCTGTGTGTTTGAACCCTCCATAGAATTTCTTGTTGCACACGTAGCCAAAGATGAGAGAGGTGACAATGAGCAGGGTTACAAAGATCGTGTACACGAACATCTTCGCTGCTAAGTAACCTAACATAACCACTTGGAATAGTAACAACGCCGCTAGTATGCGCTTGTGAATATGCGGCCACATTCTTCCGTAACTCTCATATGATGGAACGTATACTTTCAACGCCTGTCATATCCCATACGAACCCGACCAAGATCAGCTTTTAATGTGTTTAACATTAAGTTTTTATGGGTCTAGTTATTTCAGAGGGAAAATGTCTGACCTGATTTCTGAGGACAAGCCAGCCTAAACCGAAGTAGATGACCCCAAAAACAAGGATAAGAGGAGCGATTACTGAATAGCAGAACGTAATTGTGAGAATGAGCATGTCTCCAGGGACCCTAGTCGCATAGCTTAAGTCTCCCGGGTACCAAGCTTCTTTGACCTCTGCTTCGGTTTTGCAGAGATACTTCTTTTTCAGGTGGAATATTATCAAAGGTACGATCCGAGAGAGCTCAAGGCCGTAACCGATAAAGAACCTGAAGTTGCAAGATCAAGAGCATAAGGTTTTGAGAACAAACCAGCAATGTATATGTTAATTAAGTCAAGAGGAACGAAAACTCACTTGAGAGCAACGAATGTCAAGAAGAAAGTTGCGCTCTTAGGGAGGCTAGTAGCCAAAATGTTCACGGTGGAGTTGGGAGTCTTTTCAATTTCTTTCAATGTGTTGAACAAAGTCCCTCCAAGGGTAACACCAATGAAGACATTCAAGACCGAGAAGTAAAAGTACTTCCCTGAAGTAGCCCTAATGGCATGGCTCTGCGAAGAAATTCCCTCAGCCTTGGAAAGGAACAAGAGAAACTTAGGCAACATAGCCAAGAAAACGATGAGCGCGATCTGAGGAAGGAAAGACTCCAAAATGGTTCTTATGAAGGTTATGTCCACAACCGGCTTTATGAACGGAATAATTTTCTGAAGATTCTTCAGAGTGGTGATTGCAGAGATTATCCCGATTGGGATCATGTAAAACAGAATGGTCAGTGCAACAAAGAAGTAGATGAAGTATTGCCGGACTATTTTACTGAAGAGCTTCATTTTGAGATTTTGCCATATGATCTGGCGAGGCTCTGGAGCTTCTGTCACAGTCCATTTATCGACCATCTGGCAGTGCAGAGACTGAGCGGCTGATGCAGCAGCAACCCTGGTGGTGAAGAAAACCACTGCTGCGGTTTGCTGCTTCTCAGCAAGAACAACTTTCTGTTCTGTTTCTAGTTTGGCGACAGATTCGTTGATTAGCTCAGTGTAGTACTCAATGCTGTCTACTTGTTTACCGACTAGCCCACACAAGCCTGTTTTGTTTGTGGGTCGATTATTAGTGGATGCATATATTGCTTCTGCACGCGCAAGCTTCTTCTTGTAACCTTCCAAATTTTCCCATATCTTATTAATCTACAAAACAACAAAGAGAAAAGATTGATGACAAATAAATAAATAACTTAACATAATGATGGCATAAACACCTTAAAACATGGAACTTTAAGACCAGAATAAGCAGGTACCTTACTGTTCTCCGTTACGACAAGCGATCTGTAGAATGTCTCTGGGTATATTTCTCTGAAAAACGAATCGATGTACTCTTTCTGTGTCTGCCCGTCAGGTGGGGAAGGCACATCCCTAACAAGAATAGCGAATTGCTCGGGTTTTACATCAGCAGACATCAGAGCTTGAGCTCTCAATGTAGAGACATGCTTATAAGCTTTCCACAGGAAGAAATATGTGACCAGAGATACCCAGTAAACGGCACCTAGAAACGCCCACAGCCTCGGACTACTTCTCTGTTCAATGAAGGAAAAATTTTAGGCGTTCACGAACAAAACCCGCGATATCTGAAACGAAATAAAAAGGCAAGACTAACTGTGATATTAGCCATTGATAGATTATCAAGTTGGCTAAAAGTTCCTTTGCTTGTAGTATCTGTCGCGTTCCTCGCCCGGTTCCTTATACTGTGGTCTGTAACGGCTAGGGGGAGTAGAGTCGGCAAGAGAAGAAGAGCGGAACAAGCAATGATCCCCAGAACTGTATCAAACAATAGCAAATTAAAGATATCAGAAACACTAGCAAATATCAAATATCCCCAAAGATCGAAACTTTCTTAGGTTAAATTCAAACCCAAATCAAAACCAGCAGAAATCCATCAAATCTTTATATAGGAAGCACTCTAAGAACAAACTAAAGTTGTAGAGAAACAGAGATCGAACCAGTGCTCAAGAAGACGAAGTGGACGGCAGTATCTACGCCGGATAAGTTAACGACATCTTGTTCAGAGGAAGTCAAAGCTTCACGGATCCAAGCAAAAGGGTTTCGAGTCAAGGAAGTGCCTTCCCATGGTTCCAAACCTTTAAGGATCCGATTCGGGTAATAAATAGGAACATTTCCAGGTTTTCGAGAAAGCCAGGCGAAGACAAACATGAGAATGATGAAAATAACAGCGTATGTCCCTAAGGACACAAGAAAAGATCCAAATTCCATCTGGGTTTTGCCAGAGAATTCTCTCTCTCAAGCTATTTGTTTCTCCCTTTCTAATCCTCTCAAGTTCCTCTAGGTGAAAAGTAGCCGTTTTAAAGGTAAAGAAGAGGAAGAAAAGAAAAGTAACCGTTTGTCGTAGAGGGAGAGGAAGTGTGTACCTTCGTTGTTGTTCCTTTCCTTGTTCTGGTAATGGCAGGAGAGAGTAAAGGCTTCACCTTTTTACCTCTTTTGAAGTAATCCCAGAAAAAAAAAGATATTTTTATTAATTGTTGAAGCTTATGAAATAATTGGGTTTGAGAGTTAGATTAAATGGAGGGAGAGGGAGAGGTGTGAGAAGAGAGTGAAGAGCGTGTTTAAGTGAGAAGGCCGACAGGTGTTGATGAAAGAGACAGCAAAGGAGATGTTAATGTTAACCCATTAACCCTACTTCACAGGGACGTCTCTTTTCCCATTTTCTTCTTCTTTTTTTTCCTATTTTTTTTTTATATTATTCTTTGGATTTTCCTCTTTTTGTACTTGTATCTCTTACATTCCTTTCTATTTTGTAACGTTGCATTTTTTTTTAAATAGTCCAGTCGTTGGTCATGTGGTTACTCATATATTAACTTCTTTTTTTCACTCAAGCTCATATATTATACCCATTAACTTAATATGTTTTTGCATATTTTTCTTAAAAATTTCAAAAACGTTTTGTATGGAACTTTTTTTTAATTTTTTACCAGAAAAATACTTTGTTAGTTAATTTAGGGGAATTGTATACATATAAAACAAACAAAGTATTTGGTAGTTTGGTAGAGTTAGGAAAAGCTTTTGTCCCTAACAATACCACTTTCCAAAAACCGAGAGGTTAATATGGTAGTTCTTTGGTAGAGTTTGGTAAAGTTAGGGAATGACTTTGGTAGTTCTTTAGTAGACTAAAGTTTTTACTTTTCTTTCCAGAAGCAACGGATCTCTGAGGAGCAAGTAATCCCAAAGCATTTGTCCCCAACAATACCATTTTCCAAAGACCTAGAGGTTAGTATGGTAACTCTTTAGTAGAGTTTGGTAGGTTAGGGAAAGCTTTTGGTAGTTCTTTGGTAGAGTTCTACTACAAAGGGTCCAACGTCTACTAAACTCTATCCAACCGAAAACTTTTATCAACACACCTCATACACTTTGTCCCAAGCAATACAACTTCCTAATAATCTAGAGGTTAGTATGAATGTTCTTTGACAGTGTGTAGTGGGGGTAAATAATAGCATAGTAGAGTTTGCTAGAATTTGGTAGTGTGTAGTGGAGTTTACGCTGACGTAACACAAATTTGGTAGACTTAGCCGCGCTCCGCGCGGCTGACGTGACACATTTCATTAATGACATTTTTGTTATTACGTTTTTGTTTACACATTTAAAAAATACAAAATGATATTATACAATTTTATAAAAGTATTTGAATAATTATAAATTAATATAAATTGTTTGACACATTTCACAATTAATAATTATCGAGTATTATAGCAAATCACCCATTATTCTTTTTGATATTGTTCTTTTCTCTTAAGTCTCAAACAATACAACACATCTACAGTAAATTGTATGACAAATTTATATTTTTATTTTTAAAAGAAATCTACAAGGACTTTAAAGACAGAGGATACTGATTATGGTTAAAACTATAATCAAAGATGATTTTTTGCATTGCTTGCTTTGATATTTTGTTTTATTTTATTATTATTATCTAGTATGTTAAATTTTGTATATAGGCGACTGTGAACCCAATATGTAATTAGTTTTTAAACAATTATTTAATTTTATTTTGTTAAAAATAAATTGTTTGATAAAATGACAAACATGGAGTAATGAACACACTTTTTTTTTGGACGAGTAATGAACACACTTATTTAGGATAGTTGGATAGATCTTAAATTTTTTTTATACCTTAAATAATTATCTAGGTTATTTTAGACTAAAAATGGTTCTAGATTCGCCACTAATTACAATTAGGTAAATTAAAATTAAAATTAACCAAAACTTTTACAATCAAACTAAATTTGATGAACCAAAGTATAAACTAATCCGAATTATAAAAAAATTATACCAAATCATCTGATGGAATATGATTTGAACTGAATAAAACCAAATCAAAGTATAAGTTAATTTTCAATGAATCATGCTTTAGAACACCAAAAATTTAAAACCAAATTATACCAAATTTTTTTTGTCAAAAATTAAATCATAATATAATTTGATTTGAAGTAAAAAAATTGTTTTCTACGACCTAAAAAGTCCATCTGGTATCTAATTCAGCAGCTATGCCAATTATAGTTGATTATTTATATAAATGTAGACCATAAATTAAACACATACTTACGAATTACTATAATGGGAAAATCTTTCCAAGCTCTCTCGATTTACTTTTCCTTTATCTTTTTCTTTATAGACAACCAATCACACCCTTGGTGTGTTCCTAGACAAATCAGTAGTTTATTAATTTTTATATAAATTTTATGTCAATCTGATAAAGTTAAGACAAATCGGGACCCATAAAAAGAAAACTCGTTGTCTTAATGATGCCACGTCGACATAAACTTCACTGCCGACAGCGAATGAAAACAAAATGGGTCCCAACGTTTTTTTTTTTTTTTTTTACCTCATACTTCGATATATTAATGTGAAAGGACATAGTCTTCTGAAGAACATGAGAGATAAAGGGGGAATGAGAGGAAAGAATTTAAATAACGAGATAACATTATGTGAACGAGCTAAGATGTCAGCCACTTTATAGGAGGAACAATTCACCCAACGAAATTCGGCATGGTGGAAGCGCGATTTCCAGAATTCAATCTCTATAATCCAATTGTGTAATCCAAAATTGGATGGTTGACCTTGTAAAATTTGAAAAACTAATTGGTTATCACCTTCGAAAATGACCTTGTAGCCTTGACCTTGTAGCCTTTAATCCACGTTTATTGCATAACAATAAGAAGTGCTTGAATTTCAACTTCAAGGGATGAAGAGCAATAAGTACCCAATTTACTACCAGCTTCCAAGTAGACGCCATGACTGTCTCTCGCAATCCAAGCAGCATTCGAGATTGTTGTAGAGTTGTGAAAACTACAATCGAAATTACATTTAGTAATTGATTATGGTGGTCGAGACCAATGTGAGGGAACTGGAGCACGCAGAGGAATTAGAGTTAAAGCTGAAACTTGTGTAGAGGTAGAACAAGATGCCCATTCCATAGCATCTTTACGAGCATCATGCACCACGGTCCACTAATTGACCGATTTTCGTTAATATAGAAGAATGTTCCTACTCTTCCAAAGTCTCCAGAGGGTCCATAAAGGTAGTTGTTTATCCATACGACATAAACCTGGAGTGTTTACGTGATCAAAGATGAGGTTCAATTTATCCTCAAATGAAATCATGGGGTTAACAAACACATGGAAAGACATATTGACACCGCGCTAGATCGCCTGGGCATAGGAGCAAGTGAAGAAAAGGTGATTCACAGTTTCATCAGTGGAGCAGCAACGACGACATTGAGCATCAGATATGATACGACGAGTAAGTAAAGTAGTTCCCACAACAAAGGCATTTGAGATGGTACGCCACAAGAAATGTTGAAGTTTTGGTGCTGTGTGAAGCTTCTAGATGCGTTGTTTTAACAATAACAAACCATTCGGAGGACGAATTGGATTGGATTGAAGATGTGTAGCCAGCCAGTATCCAGATTTAACAGAATAAACACCGTCTTTTGTATAATGGCACCTATTAGATCAACAATAGATACTTGAGGAATTCATATATTAAGAATAAGTGCAACATCTTCCGGATGAACAGACTCCGCAAGAGCTAAGCGATTCCAAGAAAACCCATGTGTATCAATAAGATCTGAGACTTTAGTATAAAAGCTAGCATTTGTAATGCATCGAGGTGGACGAGGAGGATGTGTTGGAAGCCATGAGTCAGACCAAGTATTAATATTGGTTCTGTCACCAAGAAGACATCGTAAGCATGTGTTAATGAGACTTCGACCCTCCAAAAGAGATCTCCACAAGAAGGACGGCTTATTACCAAGACTCGAATCAATAATATTAGAGTTGGGAAAGTACCGACCTTTTAAAACACGAGTTGCAAGAGACGTAGGATTGTATAAATTAAATTTTCCAAACTTGTTTACCCAACAGAGCTATATTAAAATTCTCAATATCCTGAAATCCCATTATGCCTTCTTTCTTTGGTAAACTTAGTCGTTTCCAGCTAATATAATGTAAGGCATTTGTATTCTGACTCTTACGCCACCAAAATTTGGAGAGAATGCGATTTATGTCCTCACAGATACCCACCAACAACCACCAACAACTTAAAACAATTCATAGTGTACACAGGTAATGCCATAGCAACCGTTTTCAGTATGATTTCCTTTCCCGGATCATATAAGAATCGAAACTTCTAATTTTTTGTGCATTGCTCCACTTTGTCAACTATATATCAAAAAATTTCTTTCTTTTTGCCACCAAACAGCTCAGGTAAATCGAGATATGTGCCATTTCCACTATCATTACGGATATTGAGTATACGGTGTAATCTCGTCTTTGTCGTAGATTGAACTTTACTACCAAAAGTGATGAAAAATTTATGTAAATTAACTGCTTGTCCAGAAACATGTTCATAACGGGAGAGTATAGACATAATTGTAGAACACGACCTTTGATTCGCGTGACATAAAAAGAGTGCATCATCCGCGAAAACTAAATATTTATCATCGGCGTTTCAAGACTTATCTTCATACCCTTCAATCTATTTTCTGTTGATATCTTCTGTAATAAGAAGCTTAAGATTTCCCCACAAATGATGAACAAGTAAGGTGATAATAGATCACCTTGGCGAATGCCACGTTGAAGTGTAATTGTACCCATCGAAGAGCCATTGCTTAAGACAGAAAAAGTGACGAATTCAACACATGACATGATCCAGCCGATCCAAATACGTTATCTGTATTTTAATCAACGATATTTGTTTAGTTAGTCATACTTTTTGTTTGAAACTAACGTCGTTCACGGATTTGGTAAGGTTGGTTATTTGATACTATGGTCCAAACTCTTTTCACCGATATTTAATCTTTTCCTTTATTATTTGACGTCCACATGTACAAACTCCACCAAATCCGTGAACAATAACTTAATTATATTTCAAATATTACAGTAAAATTTTTATAAATTAATAATATTGGAAATATAAACTATAATTTTTATTAACTTATAAATATTATTAATTTATTAATATACTAATTAAACCAAAAATTTAATTTGAAACTATAAAATTATATTACCTTATAAAATTATTAATAAATCGAATATTAATTTTAAAAAATTCTACTGTAATTAGATGTATGACTCAATTGTTTATTATATAATAAGTTGGGTTGGCAAAAACTTAATATATAAAGATTAGAAATATGTAATATTCAACTGTTGGCAAAACATATTATCATATAAACAAAAATAATTACTTGATAAATTGGGTAATGAATAGACATCATTAGTATAAACTTTTAGGTGATAGTATGTAGTATAAATTTGTACCTTTTGAGATAGGGTTGTTATCACTTCTTAGGTGAAACACATTTCTTTCATAATTTAATGCTATTTATGCATATTACCCCACTTTACACAAATCCTATAACCAACAAAGTTGGACAAAAATAAATAGATTTCATAAGTTTACGTCAAATAGTTAACATCATATGCACAATCACTTTAACAAAATTCTAGACTAATCTCATAATATAGATAATATCAAAATAGTAAGAGATTCGAGAGTATCAAATTTAGTAGATTTCGCTTTGTAAGCTTCGTCGCTTTCACGACATGTATGTACACTTGTTGGAAAATATATATTTATTGCTGTAAGAAAAATTGACTTCTGAAAATCAAATATTACCATTTATAAATAACTAATTAATTTTATGAAATATTGGCTTATAGATCACAAGGATCAATTTGGCAACCGAATTCTCTGATCGTGTTATTTGCGTATATATTCAAAACGAATCAAACATGTTAACATCATTGCATGAGAGACGTGACTCCAACTAATAAATTTCCGTTTGAATAATTTGGCTTGACTTGGAATCAAAGGCAATATTGAATCACAGAAAAACAAGCATAATTCTTATTTTACAATTGAGTATTATTATATTGTACAATAGATATTCTCTGATGTTGTCGCTATGCAACGAATCAATTACACGCAATATTTCATTTTTTGTGATAATAGGACAAAGCATAATAATACACTGTTACGTGCTCTCCTGCCAAATTTAGTAGTTTATACTTGACTTGGATACGCCTCACCAAGTTATACCATTTCTATATCTCCATATTATTATTAAGTATTAACTTATTCAACTAGAGTAAACTATCATATTACTCTGTTTATATTAATCCATTTGGTCTTTACATATTATAACTAATGATTATCGTTTTCAAAGTTTAGCTAACGAATCTTATGGCCCATTATATGATAGGCCCAAGCAATTTCTTATTCTAGGGCTTTAGGATATGTAAGAAAATGGTGGCAGATTTATCATCAAAATACTACTAACACCGGGCTACAACTCGTTAGTCCATTAACCTTCCTACATAATATAAACAGTAGAATTCGATTTCTAAATATGCAAGTACTCATGTTACTAGAGTAAAGGCCACCTACGTCAAAATACTATTTATAAAGGCCACATTTTTTATTAAAAAAAACAAATATAAGTATTTTGTCGAACGGAAATTTATACAGCAATGGATTAAAATTAAGTATAAGTATTTTCTAGTTAAAATTTAGACCGGAACCTAATGTGTACCTTTTTTTCAATAACAAAAAAATTGATAAATTGGAGAAGTAAATTTGACTAAATGATTAATATCTATTTTATTTTTTTTGGTCACAATTAATGATAAATGATTAATGTCTACTTATGCAGTCTTTTTTACTTGATGTTATTGTCAAATAGACTCGTAATTACGTAAAATAGAGTTTAAAATTTGAGTTATAGTTAGGAGTTAGATTTACTCCCTCAAAAGAATCGATAAATTATAGATAAAAAAACTCATAGCCTCCTCAACGAGACCTAAGTGGGCCTGGAATAGGCCCAACAGGCCTCCAAAACTGATCATTTGACGGTTTATTTGGTTATGGACAGTCCAGTGACTAATCGTGTCACTGCTTTGATGGGCCTTGACTCGTTTCCGTATGCCTTATATTTTTCCTTAATCGGCTTTAACTTTTAAGATTGTTCAAAGATACTAATAATTCATTTAAAAGACTATTTTTCTTACATTGGATAGTGATACATTGACAAGTTACATCTTTCTTTCTTTTGTTGATAAAGACAATTTACACCTCTTACACAATAAATAGTATAATGTAACTTAAATATGTAATATTGAAAAAGTACATGTTACCTATTAATTAGTTTTAAAAACTAAAATAAAGGGAAGAGAAAACAGTGTCTCCCCTTAGGAAAGCATGTTGCAAAAAATTGAGCTGAATAATTACTACTTAGCTTTTTCACATATTTTTATATAAATTTGTTATCTTTCACTTTTTACGAGTGTTAAAAGATGTACCGAAAAGTAAAGGGCATATAATCAGCATTCCAATATATATGTATATTTTCTTTGGTACGTAAAGGTTCTTTAAAAAATCAAAATTATCTATTTTCAAAATTATCAGAATTCGTAAACAAAACTTGACAAAATAAACAAAGATTCACTAATTAATTGTAAATAACTTGGTTATTTCAAAGCCTCATTACTCTTTATAATATATGTGATTGCTTACGTTACAACGAAAGATTATCCAAATTACTATATGTAAACCTAGTTTACTTAAAAAGTTTATCGTAAATATCTTTCTCACTTCAGAATTGAAAATCGAAACCGGAAGTTTTGGAAGCTTGTAAGAAACTTACGTTTCCTATTTTGGAATGTATGCTTTATAACAAAACTAAAAAAACTTAGGTTTAACTTTTATATGTCGATAAGTATTTAGAATATATAGTATAATATAAGAATTTTGTACATGTAAGAAATTCCCACTTAGATAATCATATTTGTGTGATGAGCTGTAAATAATATCTTTGTCAAATTAAATTCAAATACACTTTGTCACATTTTATAAGAAATATCTTAGTCTTGCTATGAAATAATGTGAGATACCCCACCAAATAGAATATATATATATATATATATATAATAATAAACATTTTAGGATTATATATTATTAGAATACATGGATATTTAACCCTTTTTTTTCTTATTCTTTTGTGGCCTACATCATCGATATGATTCTTACTAGATCTTAAAAGTGCATGCTCATATATATTTATTTTTCGCAAATCCAACTTATGTCACTTTCTTATTATTTTCTTTTTTTTGTTATTTATATTAGTTTCGTAAATCCATAACCTTTGTGAAGATTATAATTTTAGATATCAACGGTATAGTGCATCCCTAAATTTTTAACGTATTTTTCAAGTTCCAACATATCGAGGATTCCGATTACAGGTTAATCTTGAACTTGTCATAATATCAAGTGGAATGTAATAGTTTTAAATTGTTTTGTAAGATGAAATAAATTTTTAATTTTTTAAAGCATTAAATTGCAGTAGGTATGAGACATGATAAACCGGGCCACACTTAGTTCAATGCAACTTTTTCTTATACTAGCACATTGCATTTGACTCTTTCTTGGATTTCACATTTTCCTCAACTATATCAATTCTGACTCGATTCCACCTTATACTATACACTTTTTATATCCTAAAGAGTTTTCCTTCTAAATTTGTAAACTTCTGTTAAATTGATGTGGTTTACACATTTTTTCTTCACTAATTATACCACAAATTTCCAATTTATAATTCAAATCTTAATACGTAAAATTACATAACTATTTAAATATAATTTCAATATTAAAAAAAACCTAAAAAATAAATATTTTAACTATTTAGCAAAACACTTCCTTAGTTTACATATTATTAGAAACTAAATTATATTATGTATACAATTAACAGAAGTTTTACGTTTTTTCTTATTAAGAATAACTAATATATAAAAATATAAATTAAACAATGAATAGAATAGAAATGTAGACTCAAAACTCAAATAAAATTAAAGTTTTCATGGATTAAAAAAGTAAAGTGAAACAAAAAACTTATAAATACCTTTATAACTAGAATGGAGTGAATAAAATAAAACAATGAACATAAAATATAATCAATTATCATATACTATCCACACAAACATTTTTTACCGTATACAAATTTACATATGGCCATGAAAATATATAATAGTCATCATAGATATTCTAGATGGTTGCAGTAGAGAGGATTTTGTGTATGGTAGAAAGTTAATAGTTTTTGGGTTGGTCGATGATTAATTGTTTGTATACTTTCTGGTTAGCTACATATTTGTATCCAATAAATATTTTATTTCTTGTTTTTAATCTAAATTGAATAGTATTTTCATTTGTTTTTCTATATGAACAATATTTTGTTTTGTCAAAAAATATATATATTATTATTATTATTTTTTTAACAATTGGATTGATAAAATATGATTTAGAATCTAAACTCTTCCTAAATGCCTAACAATTAATATTACGTAGGATAAAAACGACTCTTTGAAATCTGATATGAAAATAGCTGAAATTGACATTTAACAACTTAAAAAAAAATAGTTTCCCATTTTTTTTAAATGATATATTTTAAAACCTACCTACTCTACTATGTGTTCATACCAATAAACAATATTCTGCCAGTTTTTAAAATAATAAGAAAATAGTTCTTTTACCTAAAACACAATATGTAAAGACAAAAGTAGTGTAACATGTAACTTTGTAAAAACAATATGTTGTATTTGAGATATTTATATCTACAGTTACAATTCCTTAATCATATATTATTCACGAATTCTTTGCTTTTTTCCAACTATACAAAATTATAAATGTATATCTATATATGTGTGTCAAAGTAAATCCAATATGACACTTGATCAAAAGTGAGAATAGAAAATATCATCATTTAGATCGCACATTTGACTGCCTCTATTCTTCTTTTTTTAATTAATTAATTTATTTTTCTGTGTATGATACGGCGCAAATTCTAAAAAGAATCTTACTAAAGCTTTCTTAATCACCTATCATAATTAAGCATCCATTCAATAC
This sequence comes from Lepidium didymum, assembly GCA_963920545.1. NCBI lineage: Eukaryota > Viridiplantae > Streptophyta > Magnoliopsida > Brassicales > Brassicaceae > Lepidium > Lepidium didymum. The sequence goes on along the minus strand of OY986992.1, from coordinate 19,368,347 downwards.
CCTAATTAGCAATAATCGCAAATGGCTTAGAATTTAGTAGACAAGGCTTATCACTGTCTTTTCTTGTTGTTGTTTTTGTTTCTTCTTAATTACCACTAATCATTGTTAATTAGCATTAATCATTCAGCTTTTAACTTCATTTGTCAATTTGTTTAGCTTCATTAATGGGAATTCAAGGGGGGCCCATTTTTATTATTAGAAAAACAGCTTAATCAACATTTAGCTTCACAGTCTTGTCTCTTGTCATCATCTAATGTTCTTACGAGGTAACAAAGAAAATCTTTGTTGGTGTGTTTTGTTTAACGTTGTCTCTTAAAGCTTATAACTTGACCAATAAACAATGAAATATGTTTATAGCTTGACTTAATCTGTCTCACTTACTTCTTTTTTAATAATTAAATATTTTAATGATTACAAAACATATATATTTTGCACATATAGTTCCAAATAATAGTAGTCAACTCTCTATTACTTGAGGTCAACCATATATATTTTAAGATAGATCGTAGTTTGGTATTAATTTATGTTCTGTTTCTTGATTAAATAAATAGCATACTTATAAGAAACAACTATGTGATTCTTTTAATAATCACTAATTCATTAGTTAACAAATTAGCTTGGTAGTAATCTCAATCGTTATAAATAAAGGAGCATTTCATCTAATTTAGAAATATTATAATTTGCCGAGTTTAGGATAATTCAGCTAAAACTCTGACATTAGGGATTCGATCTCTCCCTGCTACAAATAAAATATTAAAAGAGATTTAAGCTATGAATTGGTTATTGCCGATCCAATTGGTGACAAAAAAAATTGATAATTTATACATTTTTTATCAACATTGGATCACAACTAACCGGTCTATTAGCCAAGTTCCTGCATAATGTAGACGGTGTGATTCGATCCCTGATTATGCAAGTGTGCATGTCTTATGAGGACTTACCGCCTGCCACTAGACTAAATGTCACTTGCGATAATTTATACATTTATGATCACAAAACAATATATCTTCGCAATATAAATTTAAATTAGGTACGTTAATCAAAACCATTTCAATAGTATGTGGAATTAAAAGAAAAATCTACCTTTTCATATATTTATTTTCATTTTAATTTTTAACTAAAAAGAAAACAAAAATAAGTTGAACTAGTACGGAGTCTTCATAGAATTAAACTCTTTAAAACACATACTTTAAAGAAAGTTGGATGCTTATGAGTCATGAGGTACAATATTTGGACCAAATTGTCTTTAATTATAATTTTATAAATGGTTAGGTAGTCTTTATAATTATATAGTATGTGGAATCCTTAACTAAAGAAATGTTCTTTTTCCTTTAGTTTTTTTTTTATAATGATTTTCCTTTGGCACAAAAGAGGGGTCAATATGTAGTAATTAAAGAAAACATCCTTAAAAGAGAAAAACGTTTCATTTAAGGTATCGTTCTTTTTCTGAGAAATCTCCTGAAAATTAATTTAATGATTATCTTATAGCATTTATAGATCTCATTGTTTTACATAAGCTGCATTGTAATCATTTTATTGAAGATGATTCCATTGCATGCTCGCTTTTGTTTATTAATGACGATATATGTCATCAGTGATTAACTTGAAATAAAGCGTATTATTTGCCCCAGAGAAAAGCAAACATTGCAAATATATGGCCAATAAAATTTAGAAATTTAATAGTCATAATTATAACAACAAATTTTGCTCTTTCAAAATTCTTCATTTTGATTGGACGATTAGTTAATAATAAGAGATCTCTTATGATAACAATATGATCCGAAGTACGTAGTAAATAAATGTTTATTTTTTTAATAAATCGTAGGAGTTTCTAATATTTGGCTTGTAGTTTCCTCCAATACGGGGGATGTAAAAAATACTTTTCATTCATCCATTTCTTGTTTTGTAATATTTCTTATCAACTAAATAAAGAAGTATTAGTCTTTCTTGTAAATTAGGTTAGTCAATTTTATAACATATGAAATAGATAAGAACAATCTCAAAAGTAGGCATTTCGTAAATAAATATTTGTCAAACTCGAGTGTGAGAGTTTTGATCTCTTATATGTGATGCATTCAAGTTTTAAACCATATTATGTGGGGTTGGAATACACAACTCTCCCGAATCAAAATTTAGTGATAAAAATTGATATAGTAAACAATTTGACCAAATACACTTTTTTGAAATGTCATTTATCCTGATGTTAATCAATTTTCAATTCTTTGAGACTAGGCATAAAAAATGGATACCATAAATTCATTAAAGTTAAATCTATAGGAATTTATGAAAAAATTCTTGGTAGTTAAAATCACTAAGCAAACATAATCTATTTTCATAATATTGTTCACAATGTGTGTACCTCTAAATTTAAACCATGTTTGAAATTCATAAAATAAGCAATACATACACGTACCACTTTGATAGGTTTACATTAGTTTTTTGTGTTGGTTAAGACGTCTTGCTGGCCTAAGTTATATATATCCAAAAACTTATTTAACATTTTACATGTGTTTAATTAAACTAAGACCAGTAGTTAGGTAGCCAACTTAGTTCATTTTTATCTTTTTTATCGTCTGATTTTATTAATAAAACATTAGAATAAACATTATAAACTATAAACATTACATACCATAAACATAAGCCGATAGAAAACATATATATCTCCGGAATCAAATTCCAAAAGTGGAAAACATTTAAAAAACAATCTCCAAAAAAAAAATTAAGTTAAGAACCAAAGACCAAATACTCGAAAAATTACAACCCGAAGATCAAGACATTGACCAGCAACAAGAACCAAGAACGGATGAGAAACCTCCTATACTGAATATGTATACTTCAAAAATGAAGAAAGAGTTACTACACCAGCAATAATGAATCCAGAAGTCTGAACTGCGCGAAACCACAGAAAGAAACCTAGCTGGAGGTGAGACTAAAGACAAAATAAATGACAATAAAAGACACGAGAGCATGAGACAAATCTTCCAGATGTGACGAAGTCGAAACACATCTGACCAATTTTACGTCTAAATTGAACTCAGAGAAAGACTAGACCTCGATCAAGCCTATGAAGTACTGACAAGGAGCGAAACAAACCTCTAACGGAAGGAACTGAACCCCAAAAAGCACATCATCCGATCGAAACAAAGAGGAACTAATCGATCAATCTAAACTGCAATTAACAAGCACCTAAACCCGTATCTAGCTTAAATCTAATTAGGGACCAAACTTTAATTATTAAAACTTAAACAAGACCAAACCAGAGGCGATTTATCATCATCGGTGGTGGTTGAGAAGCAACATGAACCACATGCGAAACCTCCACATCGGTGTTTCTTTGATCAAGACAAGCTCCGAGAGAAGAATTATACTTTGACAAACCGCATCTAAGAACCACAACACTGACACGCTGGCAAAACTAAAACATCTTCACCATGGAAATCGATATGATCTACACATCCCATACACCAACAAAAACTAACGACAAATACATGAAAAGAATCAAAGGGGAGCTAGCGACGTCGATAAACCTAAGAAAACCTCCTTTCACCTCTCCCCCAACAGAAATCTTCAACGCGGCTGCATTGGCCAACTTATGCATTTCAAACAACAATAAACGATGAACTCTAAATAACATTCCCTCATCTAGTGATTCTAAATAGCAATCCATAAATCAGTACCATTGGATCCTTAAAAACTTCATTAATAGGTTACTACTCGAAATTGGTGGATGAACTTAAGACAAGAAATATAATAAAAATGCAGAAATTGGGAATATTAGAATCAAGTGTACCAAAACTTTCTCACATAAAAAATAAAAAAGTAATGAAGACATCATATTAAGAGCTTTTAGGCTATAAAAACGAAAGAAATAAAAACTGTATGAAAGGAAATTAGACTGTACGTATAAATATGCTAAAAATGAGTTAATTACGTATTTTGTTGCAAGAACTGTGTAACTGAAGACAAAACATAATTTACCAAACCTAGAGATAACTTTTGTCCAAACATATTTTATGTTTATGTTAACAAGAACATAAACATAAACTGTCTTTTAAATACACAAATGATCGAATTATGAATTAATTAAATATTTACTATATGAATTAAAATGAAAATGTCGCCTTCGTTGATCATGGATGGCTAAAATATTATGTGAGATCGTTTTCTTCTGAAATATCGACAACTATTTGAGAAAAGCAATTAGATTGAATCGTGTAAGAATATGAAAACAGAACTTGTACAAAATATGGTAGGACCAAACTTAATTTCAACTTTTATTGGGTAAGGATCGATCGTTTTCATTTATATCGTTATCAAATAATAATAATAATAATAATAAAAGTGATATGTATACATCGGCCGTATACATGGTCATATTAAAAAATAATTGTTCATTCATATCAAAGTTTGATTTTTTCAAGTATATATAAAAACCAATAGAGTAAAACATTATATCTAAATCTGATATGAAATGTAACATTAATCGAATTGTCTCTTCATAACTACTATAGTGAGTTTTAGAAATTGTATTAGAAAAGCTTTAAGCTAAAAAGATAATGATTAATAAAGTTAAAGAGAAGAAAATAATAGTGGAGAAAATATAAAGAGTTATTTAGGTAGATATTTCAAACAAAATTCAAAGAGAGATGGGACGGGCAAATCTTGAGCGATGAAATGGTGGGTCTCCCAAATCTTACACTTGACTTGTTGCTTTTTTTCTTTTTATTTTATTTTCCAACAAATCACCTTTTTCTTTGTTAATTAAAACTTTCAATAAAATGCAAAATGCCAATTTATATTATGAATCATATCTTGAGAGCCCATAAGCGCCATACTACTTTAGTTAGTTATATATATATATATATATATATATATATTGAAATATTCTATTAAATTCCACAAATTTATCAATGTTATCTTTTGCATATTTGTCTCAATTGGGTAAGTCAAGTTATATCAAATTAGGCATCCTAATAAATATTATGAGCTTCAAAAATAAAAACTAATTAATACCTATTCGATTAGTTCTTGTATTTTATTCTACATGTGAAATAACTATATATAAAAAAAGTTGAGATTAATATAAAGGCAATATCCTAAATTCTTCTTATAACATATGAAAACTAAATAGTATAAAGTTTTAAAGATGAGTTTGAACTATTTATCGATTTTTGTCGATATAATTATTAAAAAAAGTAATTCATCATTTTAGAAATATTACTAAACCAATAAAAATAAATATATTTTAACTGATTCGGATTGTCATGACTACGAAATCGACAGTTAAAATGTTAATTAGTGAAGAATATTAAAAAAAAAAGAGTTTGGTATAACTCATATACATAGCAGTTCAACAAACAATTAATATTGTTTTGTTTCGTAATTACATATTTAATAATTATATAGGCAGTATGGCGGTGATAGGTGCATCACAACCGCAAAATATTTTTCTATATATTTATCAAAGCAAAGTACTATATGATAATGATATCTTGAATATCTTGACATAACCATTAACCTTTACATAATAAGAAGATTGCTAAACATAATTTGTTAACATAAAAAATATAACTTTTACAGATTTATTTTATATATTAAAAGTTACTACAAACTCAGAAACAATATGTAAAAACACTCCAATTTTGAGGAGAATATTATGGTGCATGCACAAATATTTTAAAATAATTGATTTGATCATTTATATTATCAAAGTGTACTTATCTTTTCGGTTTCTTGTTCAAAGAAAATTTAAAAACTAAATATATTTATACTGGAGTAGTTAAAAGATTAATAATTTTTTAGAAATGACTAGTGAAACTATATAAATAAGGATAAAACATAAAAAAAATTAAGTGGTGAATTATAGAGTCAGTAAGTAAATAAAGTTTCCTAGACATAGCAGACCGAATGTCGAGTAAAAGTGAATCTACAAACTGAGAGAGGACGTGAAGCATTGAAGTGGCGATGGAGGCATTACATAATATATTTCTAAACAATAATATCAAACTCTTATATGAAAAATACATATACCTTGAATAATCAACCAAACTATTTTTTCAGAGGAAGACTAGAAATAGAGAAGGAAGTTTTCATGACTTTATATAATCAGAAAAGAATAATAATAAAGTATTGAGTTGATGAATGAATGTAAGGACATGACTCTTGGAAAACTAGTGTTTAAATGACTCCAAGTTCATTCGGACAACAGGTCTTTTTATTGGCGGTCCATTACTGATATAACTGGACTCATTCTTTACTTTTTATATTATTTTAGTATTTATTATATGGGTTCATACCATATGGCTGCATTTATTGTGTTGTTTTGATTGAGTACTTGATTATATATAAAAATAATAATTGATAAGTGTGTTGGTTTTATGAAAAAATGTATGAGAAAATTTTGACCATGACGTTGACTCCAATGACAGGTTTGCCAGGGAAGTCGGTGTTTTAAATAGCTATTGTTTTTTGGCATTAACTAATTATTCAATCGTCAGATATATATATTTTGTTAAAAAATAATTTTATGATAAAATCCAAAGAAGAGTTAAACTCATAGTCGATAAGACAGATTTCACGTGCAATGCCTATAGACCAGAAATCAAATACATTTTTGGACAATTCACTAATATCAGCAATCAAACAAAAAATTAATGAGAATAATCTGGTATAATTATTGAGTTTATTAATTAATTAATATATGTTGAAGAGAACGTGTCGTGAAATTGACTTAATAGTGTATCGGAGAAGGACTTAATGAAATAATTAAATTTGGTAATTGTGGTATCCCCCACGATTATAAATATGCGATATTATAAAGACTAATTAAACATTTGGATAAGTGATACACCAAATTTGCATGAGACAGAAACACTTGGAAATTTGTAAACCAAGTCTTAGAATGATGTGATGCTGATAGCTCGATTTCTAAAATGATCCAACATATATTTTAAAAGAATAAATTCTTATTTTTATTTTAGTTCTGAGAATCAAATAAATACGCAAAACTAAATATCCCATAATTGTTTTTCTTTTTTAAGAAAAAAGAATAAAAGAAATAAGAGAATGCATGTGAGATGGGCCAGACCCTCTGATCCAACTGGCAGTTTATTCGAGGGACATGCCTGAATGGCTCTTTCTTTTCTTTCTCTTCTTATTTCACTTAGGGTTTTTTGCTTTTTAACTCCACATTTATTATTTTATCTTATTTTAATTTTATTTTATACTCAAACTTTTGGGATCGATGCTCATGATTTTTGTTTTGTTTTTTATAATCTATGCTCATGAATTGTTTCGAACCAGAGACCAAAAACATGATAAACGACACGTAATCCTTTATCCGAAAACAGTGTTCGAACTCACGACACAGACTGACTCTACCCAAGGTCTTATTCCGGATTCAACAAATTGAACTAACGAATGCAAATATATATTATTTTTTTGAACATGTCGAATGCAAATATTTATTAGACAAATCCTTTGCTACCTTCATTTTGTTGTTGTACGTTTTTGTTTTAAAAAGACTTTTTATTGCTCTATAGATATTGTGTTCTATGTGACTGTCGTAAAAATTGATTTTTTGTACTTGAGCAAACATGAATAACTTGGATATATTTGAATATTGTTCCCGTATAACAGCCAAAAGAATACGCTTTTAAAATTACACACACACACACATATTACATATATATACACACACAAAATTTTCATACTTTGCTCTTTTGTTTTTTCGTATTTCATAGTTCATTATCTTCAAATTGTATATATATACTAGCTAATTAGCTATGTAAAGCCATCAAAATACAACCTTATACATAAATATTGCTTAGACGTTTTTTAAAAAAAATTGTTTGGCCATATTTGATAAAAAGTTATCAAATCTATTATTCTTTTATTCCTTAAGTTTCATCCACTCGTTAAAATCACAACATTATTGGAATCGTAGCCTATCATTTTCACCATGAATAAAAACTTTACCACATTATAATCAAGTTATTGAGTTCTTTCATCGATCCTGAATATTAGAATAATACTTATGTTAACTACAGCTTTGTTTGGTGTTAAGTAAAAAATATGCAAATTCATTTTCCTCATCATAAACTACTAGTTTTAACTCACACAAAAAAAGAGTCATATCGATCAGGAACCAAAAGGCATGACAAAACTGTATTTATGCATAACCGTAAGACTATATATTATTAAGCTAAAATTGTAATCATAATCCATGAAAACATAATACTTCGAGTGTCTAATTTTCCAAAAATTCAAAACAAACCATTTGTTTTATGTATCCATAGCCGGATCTAGCCCCACTAGTATGAAATATTTGAATGGGGTTCCCAATTTTTTAAAGATTTCAATTAGTAAAAATTCGAATATGTAGCTATATGTATATTTAATATACAACAAAATTTGTATATAACTAATTAAGTAAAAAATAGATACCAAAATTACTGTGTAAATTTCAAAGTAATATGATGTAAATATTAAATGTTTTTAGTTTTAGAGATTTTGAATTAGTAAAAATTCAACACTATATACTATATATACATTTAATATATAACAAAATTTTGGTTTATAAATAGAAAAAATATTAAGTAAAAATTAAATAAATAAATTATTATATAACATTAAAATAAAATTATGTAAATATTAAACAAGAGGTACGGCTGCGTGTATCAATACCTTGGAGTAAATATGGCTCATACATATATTTTCAGAAACTCCAAGCAGCTAATTAGAAGAAGAAGACATATTGAACTTTGGTCTAATGCGTGTGTTGTGTGTGTGAATACAGAGTAGAAGAAAGAGTGAGACACGTGTGATAAGTTGGAGTGTGTGGGTGAGTATGTGGGGAAGGGGAGAGATAATTGCGTGTAGCGATGGAACACCGTAAGTACTGTGAAAGCGACCAATAAGAGAAACCCTACTGTTTTTACTATTATGTCACGTCCCATCTCCACCTCATGTGGGTCCCTTTTTAATCTAACGGCTAATATTTGTTCCTTGTTTTCATAACCTATCATCGTACACCGTTCACTTCTTCTCTTTACCCCTTTTCTTTCTAGGGACAAACCCAGACACTGTCCTATTCTTCTTCCTCTTCTTCTTCTTACAATCTATTTTTATTTTTATATTTCTCTCTATTTTAATGCACCTATAATATAAAAAAGGAAAATTAGCAAAGATACCATAAATAAGTTTTTTTTTCTTCTGGTTTATGCCACTGGCATTTGTGACATGGTGAGGACGTCATCATAATAAGTCTTCATAATAATTTATGATGACAATTAATTATTTAATGAGCGTTGTAGCAAGGCGTGCAGAATTAGGTCATAAACATAAAACAAAGACATCTGTATAAAGACATAAATATATTTTTTAAAGACATACACATAAATCAAGGATGTCCGCATAACAATATGCACACATCTAAAACAAGAATGTTCGCATAAGAACATAGACAAACATAGTTTTCGAAACTTAAAACAAAGACGTTCGCATAAGAACATAAACAAACACGGTTTCTCATACCTAAAACGAGGACATCTGAATAAGGATATGGACAAAACACGATTTTCCAAGACCTAAAAGAAGAACATCCGCCATAAAAACATGTACAAAATACGGTTTTTGTAATTTTGGTATTTGTACTACGGTTGAAGATTTCGTTTTTTTTATTTACTTAGTGAGAAAGAAACAATTGAGAAGAAGTTTGTATCATAAGAAGAAATAGCTATTTTGTTTTTCGAAAAGTGGTATAAACCTAAATAAACTGGATTTGTGGTATTCCCACAATTTAGAAACTAAATGGAGTGCTAGATCTAATTTTCTGATATAAAAAATACTCAAAAGATATGACGAAGGTACGACGATCTATTGGTACAAGATGTTGTTTCCAACGTTACCCTCATTACGCCAAGAATCTGCACGTGCCTATTAAGGGCAGTCTTGTCATTTCCGTTAATGAAATGATTCACTATGTCTTACTGTTTGGAGTCAAAATTCTTTAAGATAAAAAAGTGGAAAACAAAACACGTAGAAAGTTCGAAGGTACAATTATTCAGCCATTTTTTTTTATAATAAATTTCAGCCATTTTTCTGTGAAAAAAAAAGTTCATGTTCTCTAAAAAAAATTCGACTTAAAATTTTTTCTAATATAACGTATATTCCTTATAAATCATTTTCGTAATTATGATATATATTTGTGGTTAAAAATTTATAAAGGAATATATATGGATATATTCATATATAAATATTGCCAATTTTGCCCTTTCCAACATGCAATTCAGACTGTTATATACAGTTAATAAAGAAAATAAATAGAATCAGGAAACCCTAAAAGCACGTCCTGTCATTTTTATCAGGTGATTTCACTGTCCACCTTGACTTATTGCTATTATATATAAAATATTTTATTATTTTATTTATAATTCGCACACTTTAATTTTCATATCACAGAGTTAAATAATGAGGCAAGCGAATATAGCCAAGAAAAGAAAAAAACAATGTAATTAATTATGATGGATTCACTCGTTAGCCAAATTTATATATCATATAGATAATATAGATAATAAAATTTGATCTCTGAATATATAAGTGTGTATATTTTTAGTGAACTTACTATATAACATTAAATTAAAGATCACATGCAAATAATTCCCTAATAAGTAACAGAAATTAAAATATAATTTATAATTTTATATATACATATATATATATATATATATTTTTGATAAAAGAATTTTATATATACATATTTTTGGCAGTATATTCAATATATGGATAAAATACACCCAAATTTCTATGATACATGTGATTTAAACACATATTGACAAAAAAAACACACACTATATACTAATAACAAGCCGAAAACACAAACAAAACCCTATAGAATACACAAATTTTTTTTATTCAACAGAATACACAATTATATTCATAGATATATGTTTTTCTTCTATTTTCGTTGATAAAACTATCGCATTGATATAATGAAAGTTACAATTTACTGCACGGATAATAATAATAAAACAAAGATAATTGAAGAACATAATTTTTTTCTCTTTTTTTTGTTATTAGGACTGATCAATCCAGAAATATGAGAAACCTCAAATTGTTTGGGAGTTAAAGAATCTGATTAGTAGCAAATGATTTTTAATCTAGTGGCAGGCGGTAAGTCCATTAAGACATGCATACTTACATAATCAAGGATCGAGTCCCACCACATATATTATGTAGGAATTTGGCTAATGGGCCGGCCAGTTGTGGTCTAGTGTTGACAAAAAAAAATATAATTAGTAATGGTTTTGGTTGCTTTAGAAAACAAAAAAATTTCAAAAGCACTAAAATTCAACCAATAATGCTCTAGGTTTATTTTTGACTCTCATTAGTCTAGAAAGCAATTTTTTTATTTATGAAATATTTTTGGCTGCAGAAAACTAAATTTCTAGAGGCAAAATTTATGAGTTTACAAAAATAAAATCATACAGCAAAAAAGTCTACAACCAAAAAACTTACAAAAAAAAATCTACAGCGAAAAAACCTACAACTTAAATCCTATAGCAATAAACTCAAAGCTACATCAGTTACCAATCAGACCCAAAGTGAATATTTCATCCGGCAATACTCAATTATTTAGGACCAGTTTTGACATAATTTTTTTTATTTCATAGTAACAAATATTTTATTACAATAAAAAATATTATTACAAATTTGCGACGATTTGTATATGGTTGCAACGCAATTGTAACAAATATATATACGTAACAAAAATATCATAATACTTATGATGAATAAATCTAGTAATAATTTTGTTACGAAACATAATCACAATAACTTTTTTGATAAGCACAATCAAAATAACTTATTTAAAAATTATGAATTTGTAACAAAAATCATATATATATATATACCACTACAAGAAAATATAGCAATTTATAACCAGATATTTTTGACTAATTTTATATTATTGTCGATTTTTTGACCAATTTTGATCAAACTTATGTTAAAAATATATATTTTAACTAATTTTATATTTTTATTATGGTCAAAATTCAACTGTTTCATAGTAGTGTACATCACAGATTTATGATTAAATTGTCATAATATTCCATCATAATAAATCAAATATGTTTTATAGATGTTATACAATAACTAAAAAAATTTATTTGTTTGGTAATTGGTTTTATTTTTAAATAAATATTTGCGCAAAGTAACTTTTATATATAGTTACCAAAAGAAAAAAATGTATATTACTACTATTTAGGTAGATGATCTTCATTTCTTTGTAATATTCAAAAAACTATTATGTTTGTTTGTCAGCTAATTCCATAAAACTGAATTCATATCCGAATTTTATAATATCTATTATATGTGATAGGGTGGACTTGAATAATTGATTCCAAATATCTACAATATTAGTTGAGACATGTAATTATTGAATTACAAAAAGAAAAACTTAGACAACTATTATGTTATCTTTTTACGTAATACGTTATTCTATCATAAAAAACATATAGTCAAACAAAATTTTCTTGACATGCATTTGCTACTTTATTTGTTAACATTTTTTTTTTTTTACTAAGTTACGTCGCATCATAAATTTACACAATTCTACGTAAATACATCAGCATAATTTGATCAACCTGCATGAAAAATAACTTTTTTTTGATAAAAATAATAATAATAACTTTTCTCCTTATTTATGTACTTAGTTTCTTCTTTAAATTGTTTTTCTTTTTGATTTAGATCGCTCCATGACTCTAACATTTAACACTATATATTACACAAAATTATGCAATCCCGTGGAATAAAATTATAATAAAATAGTCAATAATAATTTGATATTAATTAACTAGTTGATCAAAAACCTTTTTCCAACGTTATTAAAAAAAAGCCTTTTTCTAATTGGAGTATCAATCTAAAAGTGCATAAGCTCAATCCATGACTCTAACATTTAACACTATACATTACACAAAATTATGCATTCCCGTGGAATCAAATTATATTAAAAATAGTCAATAAAAAATAAATATTAAATAACTAGTTGATCAAAAATATTTTTCCAATTGGAGTATCAATCTAAAAGTACATATTAATTTTTTTCTACAATTAGGAATAACGATCTTATTATTAATATTTTTTTAAATAAATATTAAATACGATCTCATTACCTAAACACTTTATTATATATATATTATCGCGAAATATAATACGGTCTTATTATAAATATTTTTGACATTACATAAATATTAAATACGATCTTATTACCTAAACCATTTATTTTATATATGAATAATTGTTTTCTATACTCATACTTATTATTAATAACTTTATTTTTTTGTTTGTAAAAGAATAACTTTATTTTTAACTTACGGAATCATAGTACATAATATTACGTACAATACGAGGATACATATAAATGACTTCAAATAAATTATTAAAAAGTCATGCCTAAACTTTAGTATAGAAAAACACTAAATTATTAGTCAAATACTTGACGTAAAAAATATGAAATACCAAAAATACAATGATAGTACCGTAAGGTTATTATTAAAACATTATAAAATATGTATAATTTACATCGACGACGCAACGAAGTTTTGAAACTCGGGAGAGGAGAATGATTAAAAATTAAAAAGGCACGAGTCCCAAACTGTAATAAAAAAGGAAATAAAGGGTTAAATTAGTAAATTGGAGTGTCCTTTCGGAACAACAAGTTGCTTTAAAAATGTTTAGTAAAAAATAAAAGACCCGCTTCGTTCGGGTTCGGGTCAAAAACAGCCATTGTCGTTCTTTCTTCTTCTGATTCAAATAAGAGAAAGAGAGAGATAAGTTAGTAACTTGAGCAGAGAATAACAACAATAATAGAATCGCCGCCGTATTCTGTTACCGGAGAAATTGAAATCATTCTCACTTTTGCAAACCAGGAAATCAAAATTTAAAACCGTCTCTTTCTTTGTCTGTCTTCTTTTTCATCTTTGGTTTGATTATTCTCTCTGTACCCATGTTCTGCAACAGTTGAGCAAGTGCATGCCCATAACTTTCTACTTCTCATTTCCCGATCTTCACATTAATCATAGCCCTGTCCTGGGATCTAAATTTCTAAGAGTTAAAACCAGCTTGAAGAAGATCTATTGATAAGCTGAAACGACATCATCTCCCGTCGTTTTAGTTAGCTCGAGATCTGTGTTTCTTTCTTGGCTTCTGAGCTTTTGGGCGGTGGTGGGGTTTTTCTGGAGAAAACCGAAGGAAAATCAAAGTTTTTGTTTTTAAATTCTTTAATATCTTTTTTAATGGTTAGTTAGTAGTGGGATTATTACTGGGTAAATTACAAGTATGAAGGAGTTGACGATTCGAAGAAGTGGCTTTGAAGTCGGCGAGACGAAGATTGCGAGCTTATTTGGCTGATTCAATTGATGTGTGAATTTTTTTTTTTCATTTTTGAGGAGAAAAATCTGTTTTTTTAGGGTTTTTAGATTGTGAAAAGATTTGGCTGGTGAATGGGTGGGCGGTGGAGGGAAACAGTTAAAAAAGTTATGCTTTTGGTGTCTCTTCCTCATAATTACATTTGGGCATCTTCAAATCTTTAGATCTTTGAAATTACAAAGTTAGAATTTATTTTTGTTGTTGTTCCTGTTTGCTATTAAGTTACTAAAACAAAAAAAAAATGAGATTGTCTTCAGCTGGGTTTAATCCTCAGCCACATGAAGGTATTTCTCTCAATTCTTCAGCCTTTTATCTCTTTCTAATTGGAAATTTAAACTAACTTGTGTATTTGATTCAAAGTTACAGGAGAGAAAAGAGTTCTTAATTCTGAGCTCTGGCATGCTTGTGCTGGTCCTCTTGTCTCACTACCTCCTGTTGGAAGCAGAGTTGTGTATTTCCCTCAAGGTCACAGTGAACAGGTTTTTGTCTCCTTCCTTTATCCTTTTGATTCAAATGTTTTCTTTTTAGTTACACAGATTTCTTGAGAGAAAACGTTTATGATTTTCAGGTCGCTGCTTCGACCAACAAGGAGGTAGATGCGCATATACCAAACTACCCGAGCTTGCATCCGCAGCTTATCTGTCAGCTTCACAATGTCACAATGCATGTGAGGTTTTATGAGAAACTTTCTTGACTGTTTATTCTGTTTTTGTGTTAATTAATAACATTGATTCCTTAAATTTCAGGCTGATGTGGAGACTGATGAAGTCTATGCACAGATGACTTTACAACCCCTGAATGCGGTATGAGACTTTACCTGTAATCCATATACTTTATTAATGCAGAATTTGTCGGCGTTGTAACTGTTTTGTTTTTCTGTTTGGTTTTTTCTTGTTTGAATGCAGCAGGAGCAAAAAGATCCTTACCTTCCGGCGGAATTAGGTGTCCCGAGTAGACAACCTACAAACTATTTCTGTAAAACTTTGACTGCCAGTGATACTAGCACTCATGGAGGTTTCTCTGTGCCACGCCGTGCTGCTGAGAAAGTTTTCCCTCCCTTGGTAGTTTATCTTCTCATGTGTATGTTTTTTCTTTATAGCTTAGTTAGATTGCCTCTTTTTAACCATAAGATGTTATGTTTTCTTCAGGATTATTCGCAGCAGCCTCCAGCTCAAGAGTTAATGGCGAGGGATCTGCATGATAATGAATGGAAGTTCAGGCATATTTTCAGAGGTTAGTTTCTTCATGAAAATTTAAGTTATTAGTAATTATTGAAGAACAAAGACGTTAATTTACTCTGTTTTTTTTTTCTTTTCTTTTTTAGGCCAACCTAAGAGACATCTCCTTACTACGGGTTGGAGCGTATTTGTGAGTGCTAAAAGGCTTGTTGCTGGTGACTCTGTGCTTTTCATCTGGTTAGAAACATTTCCTCAAATTTTGTGTTTTTGTATATGATACTTGCGAATCTTGAAACTGACTCATGTATCTGTAACACTAGGAACGATAAGAATCAATTACTTCTTGGCATAAGACGAGCCAACCGACCTCAAACTGTCATGCCGTCTTCTGTACTGTCAAGTGACAGTATGCATTTAGGCCTTCTTGCTGCTGCAGCTCATGCAGCTGCCACAAACAGCCGATTCACCATCTTCTATAACCCAAGGTACGGTTAGATTCCACAAGAATGTGCTTATGTGTCGATTCTGTGCATTTCGTGATTAAAGGATTCCCTTGTTCTTCAGAGCCAGTCCATCGGAGTTCGTTATACCCTTGGTGAAGTACGTTAAAGCGGTTTATCACACTCGCGTCTCTGTTGGCATGAGGTTTAGGATGCTGTTTGAAACAGAAGAATCAAGTGTTCGTCGGTAGGTGAATTATCAGAATTCCTAATTTTACTCTGTTTTTTTGCATCCAAATGTCCTCAAGTATGTTTGGAAATTGTCAGGTACATGGGTACAATTACTGGCATTTGTGATCTAGATCCTACTCGTTGGGCTAATTCACATTGGCGGTCTGTTAAGGTTTAGCTCAAAAACGAAACCACTTTAGCAGCATAAAATTTTCCTTCCTTTTATACATATATCATTAATGATATGATCAAAATGCAGGTTGGGTGGGACGAATCTACGGCAGGAGAGAGGCAACCGAGAGTTTCCTTGTGGGAGATTGAGCCTTTAACGACATTCCCTATGTATCCATCTCCTTTTCCTCTCAGGCTTAAACGTCCATGGCCTCCTGGTCTGCCATCTTTCCACGGTATTGTAAATTTCAGAACTTGGTTGATCTCACAAAAGTTCTTATTTGTTTAAATTTCTTACCTCCAATATTAATTGCTTCTCCTTTTCTGCAGGTCTTAAAGAAGATGATAGGGGCATGAGTATGAGTTCGCCGCTTATGTGGGATCGAGGACTCCAATCTTTAAACTTTCAAGGTATGGGAGTAAACCCGTGGATGCAGCCAAGGTTTGATGCCTCAGGCTTGCTTGGTATGCAAAACGACGTTTATCAAGCAATGGCTGCAGCTGCACTTCAAGACATGAGAGGCATTGATCCCACAAAAGCTGCTGCTTCACTTCTTCAGTTCCAAAATACCTCGGGATTTTCAATGCAATCTCCGTCTTTAGTGCAGCCACAGATGCTCCAGCAGCAACTCTCTCAGCAGCAGCAGCAGCAACTCTCTCAGCACCAGCAACAACTCTCTCAGCAGCAGCAGCAACAGCAACAGCAACAGGCATATCTCGGCATTACTGAAACTCACCAGCCTCAATCTCAGGCTCAGTCACAGTCTCAGTCTCAGTCGAACAATCTTCTTCCTCAGCAGCAGCAGCAAGTGGTGGATAATCATAATCCGCCTGCTTCCAGTGTTACTGCTATGTCTCAGTTTGGTTCTGTTTCTCAATCCAACACTTCGCCACTCCAGTCCATGACGTCTCTGCATCAACAGAGCTTCTCTGACACCAACGGAGGAAACAATCCTATTTCTCCACCCCACACTCTTCTCAGTAACTTCTCGCAAGATGAGTCTTCTCAATTGCTCAACCTGACTAGAACAAATTCTGCAATGACTTCCTCCGGTTGGCCATCAAAGCGTCCTGCAGTTAATTCATCGTTCCAGCACTCTGGAGCTGGTAACAACTCTCAATCCGTAATGGAGCAATTGGGACAGTCCCAAACAAGCAACGTTCCTCCAAGCGCTGTCTCATTGCCTCCATTTCCCGGTGGTAGAGAGTGTTCAATCGAGCAAGAAGGAAACGCTTCAGACCCGCATAGCCATCTTCTCTTTGGAGTCAACATAGATTCATCGTCTCTTTTGATGCCAAACGGAATGTCAAACCTTAGAAGCATTG
This sequence comes from Lepidium didymum, assembly GCA_963920545.1. Classification (NCBI taxonomy): domain Eukaryota; kingdom Viridiplantae; phylum Streptophyta; class Magnoliopsida; order Brassicales; family Brassicaceae; genus Lepidium; species Lepidium didymum. The sequence goes on along the minus strand of OY986992.1, from coordinate 19,350,574 downwards.
GCATTGAGGGAGGTGACTCCACAACTTTACCCTTCATATCGTCTAACTTCAACAACGATTTCTCAAGTAATCTTGCAATGACGACGCCTTCTAGTTGTATAGATGAATCAGGTTTTCTCCATTCCTCAGAAAACCCTGGTTCTGAGAACCCACAATCTAATAATACCTTTGTGAAGGTAAAGTATTCTTCTTTTACTTTCCAGTTTGTTTTTCTTTCTTTTCTTTCGTTCATAGTGATGATTTCAAGAAAAATGCTTTGGCAGGTGTACAAGTCAGGGTCTTTTGGAAGATCATTAGATATATCAAAATTTAGCAGCTACCACGAGCTGCGAGGCGAGCTTGCTCGCATGTTTGGCCTTGAAGGCCAATTAGAAGACCCTGTGAGATCAGGCTGGCAGCTTGTATTTGTTGACCGAGAGAACGACGTTCTTCTCCTCGGTGATGACCCTTGGCCGTGAGTTCATCACTAACTCTATATCCCCACTTTCTTTCAGTCCATTCCCATCTTTATTAACCAACATTCTCACTATCAACAGGGAGTTTGTGAGCAGCGTGTGGTGCATAAAGATATTGTCACCACAAGAAGTTTTACAAATGGGCAAAAGAGGCTTAGAGCTTCTCAACTCAGCGCCATCATCCAACAATGTCGATAAGCTCCCGAGCAACGGGAACTGCGATGACTTTGGAAACCGGTCAGACCCGAGGAACCTCGGTAACGGTATCGCATCAGTTGGGGGTTCGTTCAACTACTAGAAGTCGAAACAAAACCCCTTTCTTATTCAAGTTAAGTTAAGTTTCAATCCTATAAATTAGTAGTGAGATAGTTTAATTACTAGCAAAAATCTCTCTTTAATTACTTATAAAAAAAAAGAGAGCTTTGCCTTTGCCTTTGCTGAAACAAAAACTATATAATCATCTGTCGTAATACTGTAATTATAAGATCTTTTGGTCTTTTTCTTATATGAATTATTTTTACTGAAAACTTTTATGTCATTTTCTTTACTCAATTCTTCAATCAATTTGATAGTGAAATGTTATTTTGGAATTACATTAAGACACTTTGTCTGACTTAATGGCCCACAAAGAAAGTGATCTGTGTCCTTATTCCTTATTGGAAGTGAAAGCGTTTTTGTGGTTTTCTTTGTGTGAAACATCGAAATATCCCGACCCGTAATTTAGGGCTTTACCCAAAAACTAGATCTCATTTTGCGTCAGCATAGCCTTTATCTCTCTGTACGCGTAGTTCGTAGGACACTTTTATGGGTAGGTAGATTATTATATGCCCTAACCAAACACAACAATGGTCGATAAAGAAGATAAATTTCACCGAAAGAGAATATATTAGGACTTAGGATGACTAAAATACTATTAACACAGACTGAAAGTTTTGCAACTTAAACCTATCAGCTCAGAGTTCGATTCTCGGCGGAAACTAAATTACTATTATTTAACTAGGTAAAGATGAAAAATATACAGCCAGACTAGTTTTCAATACCGATTCTCCAGAGATTAGTTAGATTTCAGTTTAGATTAATAACAAAAAAAAGAAAATATCTAGCAAAATAATGAACTTTCTCTTTTTTTTGTAGGGTTTTATGGGAATGGGATAAGGTTAGCTACAAATTGGGTATCATATGGAAAGTAAGAACAAGTTATGATGTAGTTTGGTGTTTGATATTTGTTGGTTGATTAAATGTCCTTATAATAGAGTGAATAATGAATGAAGTAGACCATAACGTTAAATAAAAATGTGTTTTTTTAAGTCAAATAAATAACAAACTTGACAAAGAGATATTTGTAAGTATATGGGTTCTAGATGAGTTGGTGTATGAATGTGATTCACATAAAATCTTAGAGTAGTGGGAAGAAATATTCTAATTAAGTAAGAAAAATTGGAGAGGAATGGTTGAAAATAATGTTGGATGCATGTGGTAGGGACATTTATAGATGACACGAGTTAGGGCACTTTCATGAGCCTAATTAAATAGTGCATGGTGACCCATCATTCTGAAAGTTCTCACCTTTTATTTCTTCCTTTTTACTTTTTTGATTTTTTGATTTATTTATTTTTAAAAAGTTATTTCTTCTTCTTAAAAAATTAATTATTAATTTTAGTTGTTCATATGATGTTATAGCCATTCATTAATAAGATTGAAATGAAGATCTAAGAACATATATAGCTTTTGCCTATCTATCTACACATAGAATCATGTCTTTTCTGGAGATATGTCATAAGTATATGATTTTAATCTTTTTTTTATAACATTGGATTGACAAGACTCAATCCATAGTCTATTCCCACTTTTAAATTTTTTTATTTAATCTACCAATTTGTAGAGGAGAGGAATCGAACTCTAAATGTCATAGTCATTAGCTGGATCATCCTAACTACTAGATTGAGGAGAATTCGGCATTTTAATTTTATTTTTATTTATATGATTTTAGTATCTGATTTACAATATATTTCTTCTGAATTTCAGAAGCTGAAAGTGAACAAATAAATTTGTTTGGATTATGTTAAGGGTTTCTTATGTTAATGTGGGAACTGATTAACAATAACATGAATTTTAACTAAAGAAAAGAAATCTAATCGCTAAGGAGCCGTACTCTTTTAATTCCTGCCAATTTTTTTTTGTTTTATACGGTTTTTGCTTGGATATTCAACAATCTTTGCTTCTGGCATCCTTTTTTTTTTTTATATTCGGAGTGCCTTAATGTTTTCAAATCTTCTTTCCTTTGTTTTCTTTTCGATTAATCCATTAATTGGAGTAGGATCTTATAATCGAAATTAGATCTTACTAAAAAAAAATCAAACTTTAGTTATTTTGTTGATAGAATGAATAATTTCTTGGAAGACCTTAACTTTAACTAGTAGTAATTACAAAAGACATCAAATGGTATTTGCGTACTGTTAATTCCATATAAATCAGGAACATATAAGAGTACACTCGTAGTGGAATGGGAATATAATCCTAAAATTTGGATCTATAGATGTGTGAAAATCAAAATGAATATAACCAAAATAAGCTTTTAACGATAAGGGTTTTGAGTGGATATGTAAGAGTTTGTTCTTGTGCGCTACTATCTTTCTCATTTATCTCTTTTAAAAACGACGAAACAGAAAACGTCAAATATGAAATTATTGATTGAAGTACTTTTCAAACAAAGTAAATAAAGGTACTTTTTTGAGTTGTAAAATCAAAGAAAATTATAAATTATTCTTTAGACCATTATTAACAGGTTTCGTTGTACTAATTAAGTACAACTCTGTTACGATTTCACTGAGTTAATGTCTTTGAACACATTAGCTTTGTTTTGTAAGGATGGTTTCGAATTCGATGCTATGTATAAGTAGAACAACCATGCATGCATTGTTAACGAACGATCCAATCTATTATTATATTCTTACAACTTTCACAAGAAAAGGCAAAACTGGATCGTACCCATGTTTCTAGAGATTTCAAATTCATATAATATTTGGAATCTGATCCAAATGTTACGAAGTAAGTATGGCCTTGCCTATGGAATATGAATTTCATTAACATAATGTATATATAATAAATTTTGTAAACAATATATATATATATCATGCGGATTAAATTCTGGCACACATAATTGTACATATCCATAATTCCCAATTTTATACTTGGAAATTCCAAGTTCAAATATAATATTTGGAAACTCCAAGTTCAAATATAATATTTGGAGATAGTGAAAAACCGAAAATGATTTAGTCAAATGGTGCTTTTTCATTTTTTATCAAATTCAATTCTAAATAATTGTATTAATCTATATAATAACTGAGATTATAGGTCTGGTTTTATCAATTCATTTTTTTTTGGATTTTCAAAAAGATATTTTTGGTCAAATTTTTTTCCGTCTAGTTGTTAGTTGATCCAACTATATTATAGTAAATTAATAAACATTTAGAAGTGACTTTTAAGTTTGGTTGAAAAAAATTGGATGATATAATACTAAATGAATATAAATAGAATGAAATAGTTTGGGTCAACAATTGTACTTAATGAGTCCATGGGTCAAAGCCCAAAAAGTATATCTGTAATATTCTAAAAATGGCCTATAGATAAAAAAGAAAAGCCCAATAAATCATTGTAATCCAAAGAGGGCCTCTAGATAAAAGGATAAGTAGCTAAAATTACGCTCCGCTTTCCAAGTAACCATTCTGAGTAAAAATCTGTCGAATCAATTTTGTTTTGAGTTTTTACAGGTCAATGTCTATCAACAAGCAAAACCGACGTACGAACATGCAAACATAACGCCAAGAGTTTACTTTCAGTGATTTGGTTTTCAATTCTTTGGAATTTATTTGTCAGTTCTGGTTAGCAAATTTCTATTCAACTTGATATTGCATTTCCAAGCTTGGATTCTGATTTCGTCACGCTTATACCTCAACATTTTGAGTTTCAGAAAGATAACAACATTACGTCAATAGCAAGCCAGGTCAGATTTAATAACTTATCTGATGTATGATTGAAGAAGATTTCCGCTGTTTACAACGATTTGCTTTCCCAATTATGAATGATCTGATAATATTGTTTTAGGTTAAAAGTCTCGAGTGATGATGATTCACCGGAAGGCTACGACAAAGAAGGAGGCTGAGGCTAGAACATGGGTCGTATGGGACATCAAATCATGTCCTGTTCCTCCTGAATGTGATGCTCGTCGTGTAGGTCCGTGTATTAAACGAGCATTGAAGAATTTAGGCTATTCTGGTTCTGTCACCATCACTGTCTTTGGCCTTCTAACAGACGTTCCTGATAACCTCCTGCAATCCGTCTCATCCACTGGAATCGCTCTTTGTCACACCCCCACCGGTTAATATCTTCTCATCGATCCTTAATTATGCCGTTTCTACAATAATTGATGCATAGAGTCTCAAGTCTTTAGTTTTCTGAAACAGAATCACGAAATACTAGGACGGCTATGGTTGATTGGGCCAATGAAAATCCAACTCCAGCTAATATACTACTCATATCTGCGGTTAACTTCTTTTATCCTCTTCAGACCCTACGAGAAATGGGATACAACGTTCTTCCGCAGGTTTTCTATGATGATTCTCGAAAAATCGCAGCCACCTCCACTCAAATAGAGAGCCTTTGGAAAAGCCTCCTTACAGATAAAATGGATTCAGAGGAGAAGTGCAGTGAAACAAGTGAATGTGAGTGAACTTGCAGAGTATGTGTTAATGATCTTGATAATTATACGGATTTTACTGCTGGTCAAGGCTTTGAAAATTTCACCATCTCTTGAGTCAAGAACATCATCAACATGTAAAAGGACAGACCTTTGTTGAATCAATACATATTGTGTCATTCTCTTTTTTTCACTTGTATTCATGATGTTGCATTTGGTTTTTTAAGCAGATGTTGGACTATCTGACTCCTGACTTACATCAGTTTTACGAGGAGAAAGCTAAGGCTTATCGTGATTCTCGTCACAAGAATGCTACTACTACTAGTGTGAACAATGAACCAAAGGTAAGTTTTAATATCTGAAAACGTTGAGATTTCTATTTTCTTAGAATTTTTAGGGTTTTCTTAATCAAAACCAAAATGTTGTAGAGGAAGTACAAGAAACAGAGGACCTGAAGACGATGAAGAAGAATATATGGCCCTTGGTGAATGGTTTGTTCTACTTCAATTTTGTTTAAGCTAAAATTACTGGCCTGTTTATAAGTAAACCATTTCAAGTTTGTTTCGAGTCTTTACAGTTTAATGTTTGTCTATCAACAAGCAAAACGAAATAGGAACATGTAAACATAAGGCAAATAGTTTACTTCCAGTGATTCAGCTTTCAATTCTTTGGATATTTTTTGTCAGTTCTGGTTAACTTGTTCCTGAAGGCTATAGCAATTCCTATGCAACTTAAAATTGCATTCCATTTATATATAATTTCACAAGAAAAGATTTTGAGAATTCAATCTTAATTCACTCAAAGAACTCAACCAATGCCTCATGAGAACCAACCACAACATATTCTGTAACCTGAACTCGGTATTTGCCCTGTCTCTCGGATATATTGAGCTTCAGCTACTGCCTTCTCTGCATCACGAGCTTTTCTAGCTTCCGCTAAAGCCCGCTTCTCTTCTGATCTTTGCTTTGCCAATGCGATTTTCTTTACCATCTTTGCTTCAGCTTCAGCTTTCATCTGCTCTACTTTAGCCTACAAACACAAGTTTAGCAATGCTTTAGTAGTGAATTTGATGTGAGTGACCAACCAAAAGTTGTATGTTAGATTATTATTTGAAACCGCCTAACATACCTCAATACGTCGCATTTCTGCTTCGAGTTTGGCTTTCTCCTGACTTTCCCAAGCTTGGATTCTGATCTCTTCACGCTTATACCTAAACATTTGTGTTTCATAAAGATAAGAACATTACGTTTTAAGTCTTTTACTCTATGTTTTGCTCACCAGACAAGCAATATATTTGGTTTAGATCATAGGATCAGACAGACCTTGCATTATGTTTGGATTTCTCTGCTTCTTCCCATGCAGTCGCTCGTTTTTCAAACTCAATCTTCTGTGTCTCCTCTTCATCTTCATTGTTGTTTTTGTTCTCCTCTTCTTCTTTACTTGCCCAAGCCGCAATGTTCATCTTCCCTAGCTGAACTCCGAGAGCTACGATCTCTCTTCTTGTTTTCGCTTTGGCTTCCTCCTCGGATAGTTCTCTTCTTGTACCTTTCAATTGGTCTCGTGACAAAGAGGATACCTCTTGTTGGCCACCTCTAGGAGTAGAAGGGAGTGATGAAATTGGGCTGCGAAGAGGAGTTGTTGCATCAACTGGTGTGACAGACCTTGAAGGTTCTTGACTTGGTAGTGGCGTCATTTCAGTTCCCATATCTCTCATACATACAGAACGAATAGCAGGACCAGCTTCACACATAGAAAACACTTAACTTGTCAAGACACGCGAGCTCCAACAATCTAAGAGTTTTAAGAAACTAGTCAGCATTTTTTACCTGTTGTACTAGCATGTGATGAAACCTTTGCTGTATCCACAAGACCATTGCTTTGAGTAGATTGATCGATCAACGAGTTTCCTCCATATTCTTGAGTTGGAAATGGATGTGAAGGCGAAGGAACAAAGTTAGGGAACTTCTCAGACCCATCAATTTGTGAAGATTGGCTCGGATCCATCCTAGTTCTGTTATGCTCATAACCTGCATAATCAGGCACAACTCTTACAGACATTCGGTTCACTTGAACGTTCTTCCTCATCACCATATTTTGTCTGCTCATGATCCACTTCTCAGCATCATTCCATTTGGATGGCATTTGTCTTGAAGGATATGCTCTTGAGCCATGATTCTGATTCGAACGCTCATTACGAGCTCGGTGAAACTCGAAGCTTGAAGAGCTAGCATTACTGTCATAATCAAGATTTTCATCTTCTTGTGGCCTCATTATGTGAGGAGGAATCACATTCAAGTCCCCTTTCTTAAATTGAGGTCTCAGTTGATCACTTTCCCTTTGTCTCGAGGCTTGATTATCGCTCTCGCTTAGGTCCAAAACCGGCTCATTTGGAAGTTTAGCTTCTTCTACATCCATTGTTGTAGCCACCACTAGAAGTCACAACAAGAACAGAGCAAAGACACAAACTTTAGCCTAACATACGAGAACAGATCAAAGACATTAATCGATTAAAGACTTCAATTGTCACATATAGAGCAGAGAGATGTAACAAGAACAGTTCAAAGGCTCAAAGTTTAGTGAGTAACAGGCAAAGACATAGACTTAGCCATTTTTGAGAACTTGAAAAGGAATAAGATTATTAATTGAGACAAAGAAGAAAAGAGACAAACCATTATCGTCGTCGTCTGAATAAGATTTAGAAGCTAACAAGCTGTTCTTGAAGAACTCAGTGTCATCTGAAATCTGAAGACGAGAAGGAGATGTTCTTGTAGAATTACTATTGGACTTAGATCCTTCTTTCTTCTTGTTATTGTGTGGACCCATTAACTTCATTCGCAGCTTCGTTGGTGAGATTATGCTCTTCTGCAATATATCAAAACCAAAAATTATTGAATTTTTTCTTGAGTTTTTTGGTTTTCATGAAATTCAACAGTTTGAAAGCAACACTATATAGTTGAACTCAGGAGGACAAATAAGAACAAAAATATCTTAGAATGTTTTAAAAGTTTATATTTTTCTCCGAGAAATTCTTTAACAGAGGAAAATCAAATGTAGAAGAAGATTGAAACTCACGGTAACATAAACAAATGAATGCTAAACTCCAAACAATTTCAATGAAAAAAAAGGACAAAAACATAAAATCAAAGACAATACAGAGAAGTACAGAAGAAAAGAGAAAATTGAAAACCAGAGAACTGTTGTACTTGATTGAAAGAGAGACAGAGAGAGAGAGATAAAATTAAATTAACCTGCACCTTCTCTATCCTCTCGTAATCCATTGCTAATGCCAAAATCTTCTCTCTGATTTCTCTGTATATACAAACACAAGCTTTAATTCCTCTCCATTGAAGAAGAAGAAGAAGAAGAAGAAGAGAGAAAAATGAAGTTTTTAACAATGAAGTTTTTAACTTTTTCCTAACTCCTAGCTTCTTCTATTTTTTGTAATAGGGGTTTTTGAGAATTTTTAGATAATGATTGAACAAAAGACAGAACTTTTTTTTGTATTTATATATAATTGTTTTTTTTTGGTATTGTGAAAGAGGAAAAAAAAAAGTGAAGTAGGGGATTGATTATGCACGCCGGTCCACATTTTGCTTGCTTCTTCATTATATCACTGTTCTGATTTTGACACGTCACCTAACTCATCTTTGTTTTTAATTTCAATTTTTATTTGAGTACTTTGTTCTATTGTCATCCATATATACCCTTTTTTTTGTTTTTATTAATTAAATCTCGAAAATGACTTTCATAAATTAGAGAAAATTATTGAATAAGAAAAGAATATGAACATATAGAGACACAAATTAAAGGGTAGACTATGAAATTAGGTTTCGACTGGTGACATTGATTTTAGCGGTACAAGATAGAGTATGGTGCAGTATAAATGCGGTATAGGATAAATACGATCTAACTAAAAAAAAGATAAAACATATTTTGACTGGTGACAATATAGCAGTGTGGGATAAATAAACTATGATTAATAAAAATATAAAAATTGTACTGTTTTCTGGATAATATTATAAATTAAATTTTATATAATGAAGCTAATCAATTAATAAAGAAATTTTGAAATTAAATATTAAAATTTATTTTAAAACCATTAATTCATTAAAAATATATATAATCAAAAATTGTATAATTTTACTAACATAAAGATATATGTAAGTTATTTTAGTCCCAAAAATATTCTCTCTCTTCTCTACATAGACTTAATGATTTGGTTTGATTTGGGATTGTTATGAAAAGAATTTATGAGGGATCTGATAAGAGGTTACAAATACCTGATACATAATGATATTACGTTTTCGTTTTGCCTCCATATGTTTGTCTCCTCACATAACATATTCGTTAATGGGTACCATCTAATATGTAGTCTACCATGTACATGCTTGTGTACCGTTTAACTCGTTCATTACTATGTACAAGTTGTGTTATCCGGTAACATATTCGTTAACGGGTACCAGATAATTCGTAGTCTACCATGTACATTTTGGTGTACCGTCTAACTTGTCTATTACCATATACAAGTTGTATTATCCGGTAACAATTTCGTTAACGAATACCATATGTAGCCTACCATGTACATGTACATGTTTGTGTACCGTCTAACTCGCACATTACCATGTACAAGTTGTGTTATCCGGTAACATATTCGTTAACGAGTACCATCTAATTCGTAACCTACCCATGTACATGCTTGTGTACCGTCTAACTCGTCTATCATCATGTACAAGTTGTGTTATCTGATACCGTCAGTTTTTACAGCTAATAAATAAGTTACCTAATAATTTATCTGTTACCGGATAAGACGAGAAACAAAACATTAAATGCGCGAGAACAATACATTTAATGCTCTGTCATCTTTTTTGGAATTTTGATTATGTTTATAGGTGATGAGGAAATTAACCTATTCTAACACAGTTTCATCTAAGTAAGAATACTAGTCTAATCATTTCCATTGTAATGATTTTCTATTTTTTTGAGATAAAATAATATTAAAAATCTTGAGATACCAAATGCCAAAAAGAAAGTAATTAAATTTACTTTTAACAAAAAAAAGAAAGGTAATTACGCTTTACTGAATATCTGAAGAGTCTATAAATAGAGTAGTAAAAGTGGATGTATTATTTACAGCTGTGGATCTCGTCATCTTCCATAATAATGAACTGAATTATTTCTCTTTTCACTGTGAAACTCAATGAGTAAAAACAAGCAGAAGCGAACAACATACAGTATCTGACTCTATTTTGGTTCAAAGTAAAAAATTACTTATGGTAAAAAAAAGGGTTAAAGAAGAAACCGAAGAAGTGGCTGTGTAGTGAATACAAAAATATGAGTAGTGAAATGTAGAGAATCGAACTGACACTTTATCCACTTTAGGCCATTATACGTTTCTCTGTCACTTTGACCGTTGACTACCTCTCTTCTCCTTTTTTCTCATAAATATTACAATATTAATATAATTTACATTTTTATTTAAGGATTATAATTTTGATAAACAGTTATATATTAAAAAAATTACTGAGAAGATTATAGTATTGAATATATAAGAATGTATGATGTATAAAAAATGAGGAGCATGTACGTATTGCGAGGCTCGAGCTCAGCTAGATTCCTATAGCCTAACCTTGTTTTCCTCAACAGATTTTTTTAGTTTATTTTCCTAATTAGAAGACATGCTTTTCCACAGAAAATAGATCACATTACTTTCTTTTCTAACATGTTTTTTTTTCTCTACCCAAAAAAAATTGAAATTATTCCCTTTTTTGTTTTATTTTATTATTATAAAAATAGCTTTCTACAAAATGTTAATTTGATTTGCAATGTAAAAATATATTTTTAAAATCTAAATTTACAATTTAGAAGATTGAGAGATCCATATACTCACTAGACATGGTAAAATATAAGTGATTGGCAAAAAATTATAGTTTTAACAAATATCACAATACTCAAAATCAAATTAGTTACGGAACAGATATGAATAAATAAAACATTGATTCGGGCATATTGAAACTCAAACAGATTCCACCGAAATAGAACCAGTTATTTTGGATTGTTGCATAAACACATGCATGGAATGCCTATTTTTGTTTGTTGCATATGCGTATAGTTTATTAATTTAGACCGCTATTGTTTTCTTACTTTTAAATTCGCATTAATATATATTCATTCAGAAAATTAAAAATAAGAATCACATAACATGTAAGATATAAACTCAAAAGGTATATATATATATATATTTAAGAAAAAAATTTCAAACAAATGCAAACATTCAGTTTACTTTTAATAAACACATTCAATATAGAAATTTATCTCGAAGTTTTTTTCTGCTTCAAGAGTTTTTTCAAAACTTACTCAATTGATCATATTTTTCGTGTTCTAAACCACAAAACAAAATTTTTAATTCGTAGTACTCAGAAACTATGTATTTGTGGATAATATTCTTTTATCTTTAGACTCATCATCTTATAACTTAAGTAGGATTGATGATAAATAAATATATATATATATATATATATTACCGTGGTGTAACTCGGTTTTCTTTTGCTTTTTTAAAAATAACTCACTCCTCTATGTATAAATTTTAGACATACTAAAATTTGTTGGAAGTATATATTGGAGAAAAATCTTTGACCAATTTCACCAGCATTAGAAATTCTTTCTCCTCAGGAATAGTGAAATAAACAATCACACTTCGTTTTTTGGTTTGATTGGTAACTGCGGTTTTGGCGGGGCGGGATATAATGCGGTACGGTACAAGTGCGGTATTGACTAAAATGACGGTACAAAAGAAAGTATGATTGGTAAAAATATAAAAGCGGTGCGGTTTTAAGATAATATTAAATATTATTAATATAATAAAATTTAAAATAATGTTAAAATTAAATAATTAATATTGTATTATAATGAGTAAAATAAACAAACAGAAAATATCAGCAAAACTAATATCGACTATTTTGATTTTCCCATAACATATTTGCAATATTATCTCTTATTTCCGACATACGTTCTCCATCATTAACTTCTATTGTTTCTGTATCTTCAGGAGTTGGTTCATAATCCATGTTATTTTCCTCGGTTTCCGTCATTATCTCTGCAAAATCTGAATCTGGAAAATTTGAAATTCTAATAAAATTATGTAATCCCATTGTAGCCATTATCACTCTTTTTTGAACGGGTATGTTATCTTGGAAAATCACAAAGAATCCTCCATTTCTTCTTCCAAACTCCAAAAGTTCTCTCGATAACAGAACGTAAAGACGCATGACATCGATTAAATAGTTCTTGTTTATTTCTTGGAGGAGCACCAGAGTTGAATTGTGACATATGATATCTTACAACTCTGTTTCTTGATGATCTGTAAGGAGCCAAAAATCCTTGCTTGTTTGGATATCCAGAATCAGCAACATAATATTTCTCTGCCGGTGGTAACGGGAACTCAGAATCATTTTGTTGTGCCATTGTAAGAACAGCTGTGTCATGACATGATCCTGGTGCTCCATTCCACATATATGTAAATAACATGTTTAGATCGCAAATTGCCATAATGTTGAAAGATGTGACATCATGCCGATTCCAATACATTCCTTGTAATTCTGGTTTAACTTTGACACAAACATGAATTCCATCAATAGCTCCAACGAATCCACTGAAATAAGGCCAATATCGTCGATCCATTTGCAATCGATCAGGAATTCGGTGTAATTCTTGTCGGGTTGGAGTCTTTATATAATCACATGCAAGTCTCTCAATCGCTGTCAAAACTTCAAAAAACTTTCTATTCACAGTCTCTTGATTTCTTCCAAATCTTAAACCAACATCTCTTTGTACCTCATTGTGCCCACAAATTCGAAGAAACATAGCCACACTTTCTTCGATGCCCATATTTGATGTTTGTTGTAGACCATAATCTGTTTGCAGCATTGTACACAATGTTGTAAAACATGGTAGTGACATTCGTAATAATTGAAGACAAGCAGCATTATCTTGTTGGAGTCGACGCCAAATGTTTGTCCATCCTAAACCTCTATCTGTTTGCATTGGTGCTCTTTGGACATATCGATCATAATAACTCAAAGTTGGTTGAATTACCAACTCCTCAAATTGCTCATTTTCCAAATTCCACAGTTCAATTCTCTCTTCGTAACTAAGATTATTGATGTCATGTGACCGCAACTGACATATACGAAACGCCTAAAATACAACAAACCAAAATAAAATGCATCATTACTAAAACATAGGTTTACATCAAGTTTGACATAAAAACTGTAGAATCAGGAAACATAAGTTATATCATAACAATAAGGAAAGCGATAAAACATAGTTTTCACAACTACTCCTCATCTCGTATATCACTTTGATGATTTGCATCTTGATTTCCCCAAATATTAAATAGGCCACCTGGTCTAGGTGTTTCAGTTTGTTGTCTAGTTTCAAAATAGTTTGTAAAACCAAGACCGGGTGACTGGTTACCAATTTCTATTGGTGTACCATACGAAACTCCTTGTTCAGTATTTCTTAAATTTTCTTCTTGACCTCTAAGTGGAAAACCATATTGAATATTTGTTGGAGTCATTCTTGATGGGCCACCTTGGTCAAAATTATGTGTTTGTTGTCCTTGATGGGCCATTCCTGATTGTTGTCCCCACTGTTGAGCATTTGGTGGTGTTGCCAATTGTTGAAAACCCGGGTTCACGCCCCATTGCTGAAAGATTGGTTGTGTGCCCCATTGTTGAACATTTGGTGGTGTGCCTCGTTGTTGAAACGGGAGTTGGATTCTTCAGTGTGTAATCACTCATGGCAAGTGCTTCATCGAATAATTCAATCAATGTTTTTTCTTGTTCGTAAGTCCATTTGTATTTGTCATTGTTCTACAATTTTGGATATATAATGTTATTTATTATATAAGTTATTAAAAACAAACCCCTAATTGTAAAGGTATTTACCCGTATGGTTGTTTCTGTTGGAGGAACTGAAGCCTCTGTAGGATAAGTTGAACTTGGTCTCCGTGAATTATTTGTGTTTCTTTGTCGGTTAGAAGACATATCTACATTTTGTATTAGTTATTAGTATAATAATCTAAAAATATAAAACCATAATATTTGGACCTAATTCATATTAAAATAATAACCGTAAACATTATACGTTTAAATAAACATTTATGCTAATAGTGCAATACATAAAAACCATAGCTTGACTTCTCAATATTCAATAGGTACAATTAAATAATTCTCATGAGGAGCATTTAAATTATATTGTAATAAATTAGTTACATTCAACTATAAATTATTTTGTATCTAATAACATTTAAACATATACTAATTACTAACATGGTCTTTTTAATAAGGATGAAATATAAATTTTATTGATATTACTAATATACATAAGATATAACAAAAATAATTATGTATAAATAAACAAATTAATAAACATACTTTACGTAGATGGATAAGTTGTTTTGAGGATTTTTTTTTGTCTTACAAGTGTATAATGAAAGAATGTTGAATCTGTTTGGAACAAATACTATTTATAGCCAACAATATATTATTTAAATATTAATTTAGAATAAAAGAAAAATAAACAAATATTATCTGTTCGCGGTTTTTAATAAAATCCGCTGAGTAAAAGCTGATAAAATTTTGAATCGCGGTCCAAACTATTATTCAGTGGACAAATCCGCAAATCTTTTTTTTTCTTTTTTTTTCAAAATCGACGGATTGGTTGAAAAAATGTTGATTGGTTGAAAATGGAGATTTTTCTCTTTTCTCTCGAAATCCGCCCCGCAACCACGTGCACCAATCGAACCCTTTCTTACATGATATGATGATGGTCTTGTAGACATTGGTCGCTGATCATTTATTTCATATTAAGTTGACTAAGGTCTAACTCGTAATTGAGTAATTGAAGAGTTTTTCAATTTCACACATTCAAAAATTACTCAGCAATTAATTAAGACCATAAACATTTTGAAATAATGAAGAATTTTATTACTAAATATCACTACAGGTGTATTAAGTTCTTATTTTATGTGAAGAATCATTTTTTTAAAACTTATCCTTTTTTTTTAAGTCATGCCTATATATATACATTGATTTAAAAGTTACTATTATGGATTCAATTGGTGACAATAATTTTAGCGGTGCATGATAGAATGCGGTGCAATATAAGTACGGTGCATGACAAATACAGTTTAAATACAAGTGCAAAAAAAATTATTTGACTGGTAAAAATATACGGTTTTATGGATAATAATATAAATTTAGATTATTATGAGAATTTAAAAAATTTTAAAATTAAAATTATATTAAAAATTGATAAAATAAAATAATATTGTAATCTATATATATAGTGTGCTTGTTATATATATATATAGCATATATAGATATTGTATTGTAAAGATTATTATTTTGACCAGACATGTTTTAGTTTGGACCGTGCTTTATTTGGACCGTATCATGTGTTATGATTCTCGTTTCAATTGGCAATCCAATTTATTAACTCACCAAATACGTCCCGCGTTTAGCAAAAGGATACGCACCACTTTCTCTATTTGGTTATTGATTGGTGACCAAGTAAAATTTTTTACCAAATACGTCTTTTTTATTGTCGCCATGACTAAAATGTTTATTAGATCATCAAATCAATCCTAAAAAGTTTTCAGGTTTTCATTTTTTAAACTAGTCTATAACAAGACACATGTTTCATGTTTAAACTTAAGATTTGGTTCTGATTTAGCTTTGATTCATATTTGTTTTTTTTTTGGTATATGTATATAGTATCAGGGGTTCGACCCTTTCTCACTACAAGAAATGTATTACAAAAGATTTTTAGGTGGATTTTGACTATAAATTAGGTCGTATAGATTAAGATTTACAATCGTGTTACGTGAATGTTTAAATTTTTTTAGAAAAATAGATGAAACCTATATACAATCGATCTAAAAGATAATCAGGAGTTTGAGTCACCTCCATTACAAAAGAAAAATTAAAAAATGTTGTATGGTAGTTTTTGACCATGAATCGGATATTGTTGATTGAATTGTTGACAATTTTTTTTTTGCCAAATTTCACATTCAATAAAATTCAATAATTACTATTTAATTTTAAGTAATTTTGCAAAATTTTGCATAAAAAATAAAATAAAATTTTGCCAGATTCTCCATTTATCACAATTATACCGTTACCATTTACACGCTACTTGGTCAACAATGAATAGATTTACATGTTTAAAAAATATGAAAAGAAATGTCAAAATCAATGCTAAGTTTCATAATCAGCTTATTGAAATGGTGAGTCAATTTGATTTTGGTGGTCGGTGTATAAGATAAGTCAAAAAAGCTACTACTAAACAATTCTTCGCACACACTTTCTGACATTTTGTCCATTTCACATTGTTATTAATTTTGAAAAATTTATATCATATGCAAAGGTTCAAAACCATGAGTTTTGACTATGAGAGAAGAAATAGAAATGGAGAAAACACATATTTCTTTAGTGGGTCCATAAAGATCAATCACTACCCAAAAAGAATTTGACAAGCTTATTGAAACTGTTTTTGGCCTACAAAAATAGATTCAGTCTTGTCTTAATAATCATGTTGAAGGAATGTAGAATTCTTCTCTTTTCTGTGAGAGCAATGATGGATCTGTGAGAAACCTTTGGATACAGACAAAAGCTTCTAATAAGAGTGAAGGAAACTCATTGAAGGCTGTGATATACATTTTGTTTGCTTTCTCTAAATCTGCATTTTTATTTTATGAATTTGATTGATGATAAAGTATCCGACTTGTGACTTATGAGTGGTCCTCTGCCTAAGTCTCCACGCCTATGTTCCGAGTTTTTGTTTTCCTTAGAAAAGATTTGTTACATTGATAATATCCAAAGTTGAAATAAAAATATCGGAGGAAAATTAAATATCTCCAAAAACGTAGGCGAAAACGTAGGCCAAAAGATGGGAGTTAAGATGAAAGAAAATCAGAAAAAAGTAGAAAATAAACTACCCAAGAAATATTCGAAAAAACACAAGTTTGAACCAAAAAATTTAAAGCACCAAAAGGCGAAACTAGACCAACATGAATATCGAAATCTCCTATAGTGAATAGTAACACCTCATGAATGAAGATCAAGCTTCTACACCGGTAAGAATGTACAATACTCCCACAAATCTTCCCGAAGAAGGCGAAGCCCAATTTATCTCAGAAATGCAAAGAAACTGGGAATTTACGCTTTAGCCCTCCTCAACGAGGTTACTGACTTTCTCTAGTATCTGTATACTCTGGTCTGCTAATTATTACTTGATTACTAATTCGGTACACTAAAATATCAAACTCACAATTAGGAGAGTTTCATCCGGATTTTGTTCAGATCTAATTGAAATATCCCGATACAACAGCCTTCTCACAACGAGTAAATTTGGGTAAGAAACAACTATCTTCTTTGTATTTGTTTTACTTTAACATAAGGTAATATCAAGGAAAAATAAATATAAAATTAATAATCAATCAACCCTAACTATAACTTGATGGAGAAACAAAAATCCCAACACAAGAGAAAAAAAATAACGCAAAAAGTTTTTAGTGTAGTGATAATGTTGGATATTAAGCCATGTGAGTTGATGCATCCTGAACAAAACCGTTTCCCTCTTTGCAATTTCTCCATCTCTATAATCTGAAAAGCATCCTCAACTTCTAAGTAATTTAGATTTTCAGCCTAAAGAGATTTAATGAAACCAGAGCTGTCATTTAAAATAGGCAACAATCTTAGCTATCCAAATGAGAAGGGCCAAGTGATCATTTTTTTACCTTTTCATAGATCTATTGGGACTCTCAAGCCATCATGAGCGAGTTTTACTGGAATCCCTTCCCTAGCAAACCAAAACATTGCAGCAAATAAGTTTGATTCCCTCTTTCTATGGATGGATTCTTTATTTTGATCATGTAATTACGGGGTTCTCATAGTTTCTTACCTTTTAGACCATTCTTCAAGAAACTCGTTGTCCTTATGGTGATCGAACTCATGAGTCATTCCAATTAGAAGAGCCCTTTTTGGTCTCAGCCTTTTTATCGTGTCCAGTGTCTACAGTAAACAAGAGTAAGCAGACGAAAACCATATAATCACACACACAAAAACTCTTTCAAAGACGAGGGATTCTAGAAAAGAACCTGCGGAAAACATAAGTGGGTGTTGTGGGATCCTGTCTGCAGTCAAATGAAAAAGAAAGAGAAAGAATGTGAAACATCAACGCAAAAGTTCCAACAGTACTGCATAGGATGATCTGTGTTACCTTATATAATGTATCCAAGATGAGGAGATTCAATTGTCCACCACCAGATTTTGATATAACTATATATAATGCAAAGGCAAATGAAGTTTGAGGCATCATATTCGAAAATATCAAAATACAAACGCACTAAGCAATTTGTTAGACTTACCATACTCGGTGTTTGGAGGAAAGCGTGATACATCGGATATATAGGCCACTCTGGATTTTTCGCCAAAAAGGAAACCAAGACAGACATAGTCTTCTCCATGCATCACCTACGGATAAATAGGAGTGAGATTACACATAGATCAGCAGGGAGACATAATTCAGTACTATTTCTATACAGGCTTTAAGAAACTTACTGGAAGTGGCGTGAATGATAAATCTGAAGCTACAAATGGCTTCTTGCAATCTTCTTCAATGATTCTCCAATCCAGCTGTGCTACTCGCCTAACTTCTTGGCCTTCTTTAAGTTTCTTCTGAACCAAATACGGGAACTTCACAGCAAGGCTGTTTTCAGAAAAGCATGCGATTGTCGAAACTACAGCTTTCAAAGTCTAAAAAGTCGTTGAATATTCCAAAGACCAAGACGATGTTATTACCTGTCCATAGCATACTGGCTTACGAATATTGGAGTAGGATCTATATCATTAGTAGGACTAAAGGGTTGTACGGAACGTATATCATCCAGGCCAAGTACTGCATCCGCATGTTCATGAGTCAAAATTATCTGCAGTTCATGAAAAAAATTAGTCATCCTATACACTGAGAGCTCGAGATTGCGACCCAAAGATTTATAATTTGGTTCATGTTGGCTTCTTAATACAGCATCCAGAAAACGGAGATCTCAATGTAGACATCAAACAGGCAGACTGTAGAGTAATAAAACAATTTCATTACGACTTACGGAATCAACTTGAGGAATCTTGTGAAGTGTAAACCAACGAAGGACTTGTTCCCTAAATGTCTTGCCGACATCGATTTGAATGTATTTATGCTTGCCATCACTATGGCAATAGTCAATGAGCAGTGAAGTATTCCCCCTGCCAAAAGCACAATATATCTTGCAATGAATTTTCTACAGGAGAACTCAGCTATAAGGTGGATCTATTCAAACGCCACACATAAATCTTAAAGGCTACATATGATTCAACTCGACCATGCATCAAAGTGGAACATAGATAAAAGTAACAAAAGTAAAAGTGAACTGAAATCAATTCGAGCTCCTGTTAAACAAGAATAGTGAGAAGGAAAATTCCTCAATCTCAATCTTACGGAAATCGAAATAAGTTCAGTCTTATATAAAAAAAAATCAATTTTAAAAAAATTTCATCCAAAATATCCACTGCATCATAGATTCACGGAAAAAAAAAACCTAAATCGCAACTTCAACAATCGAACAATTGATAAAATTTCGGACTCGCATTGCAAATTTGTAATAACAAGAGAATCAAATTAGAAAAAGACGGAAAACACGTGAATATACCTGTAATTAGGATTCCGCTCAGGAGGGATCGAAAGAGACTGTGAGCAAACGTAGCAAGGACTATCGGATTGCTGGATTAAGCACATTGCGTTAGGTACTGCGCTCGAACATCCCGTTCCGAGGAATATCAAAGCCGATCCATTACGATCAGAGGATACGGAGCCATTCTCAGTCGGAATCGAACCGTCCATCATTGGCAATGTAAGTACCTCTACGTGTATATATTGATATATGTATATATATATCTGGAATATCCCAATGAAAGAGGAATCTCGAATCGAATGTAAGACGGTAAGAGAAAGGTACCGACTACGCAAGGGTACGAGACGAGACGAAGAGAAAAACAAATATGGTTTGGTATAATTAATACGTATATATATCCAACAGTTTTTCTTTGTTTGGTGTTTGCCACGTGGCGAAATCTTAACGGCTTTTTTAGGGAAATTAGTAATTGTCTAATCCATTAATCAATCAGGTTCCTTAGTCTCAAACGATTTTGGTTTTATGACCGATAAGTCTACCAAAACCGGTTAGTATTTGTTTTAGTTGAGTAAAATCAAATCTTAATGGATCTAGGCTTTTCAATTTATTCCTCTCTTTCAAGCCCACAAGTTTAATTTATTTTCAATTTTGACTTTTACTTATCTTTAATAGGTTTTCACCCCTTTTTGATGTCTCAACTTTCAATTTCAAAATCGCATGGTTCCGTTGCTTTGCTCTGGAAAGCATTACGACTGCGTTGAGAAGAACTGAGAAAGCTTTGGTGTTAGCAGAGACCTTTAGAAGCTACATATGTGAAGGAGCTTCTCGCTACTGTTTATTTAGTTGATGTTGAATCTAAGGATTAATCGGCTTCTTTGTAGACCCTTAATCCGATTTTCACCATCCCCAATTTCTAATGCCGAAGCTGATACAACTTTCTCGACATCTTCATCGAAGAATTCTAAATTCAATCATGGTCTGGGAATAGGAGTTTCTTGTAAAGAAGAAGACCACTTTGGAGATTTGGGTTTCAGAAAGTCATCATCTTTGACTACTTCGAGCGTCGGTGAAACTGAAGTTGGAGAAATTCGAAGCCCTAGGCTCAATAGTTTTGACGAGATAGATGAATTGGAAGAAGATGAAGAAATAGATGACGATGATGAAGAAGAAAATGGAAGAAGTGGCGACGAACGTGGTGATGATGATTTCGCTGTTCTAAAATCGTTTGAAAAGATGCCACAATCACGAGAAGACGTTGGTAGAATCGACGTCGGAGAAGATGAATCTAGGCATCCCTTGGTGAGAGAGATAGGTAGGTTGATTGGCCTCAGGTCATCTTGGAACTCCAAGCATGAAGCCCAAATGAGGAATCTTCTAAGGAGCCTTAAACCGTCACAAGTCTGCGCTGTTTTACGCTCACAAGACGACGAGCGGGTTGCTCTGAAGTTCTTCTACTGGGCGGACCGACAATGGCGGTATCGCCATGACCCTATTGTGTATTACTCGATGCTTGAGGTCCTTAGTAAGACTAAACTGTGTCAAGGTGCTAGAAGAGTTCTCGTTCTGATGAAGCGTAGAGGTATATATCGAAACCCTAAAGCGTTTTCGCATGTAATGGTATCATATAGTAGGGCAGGTCAGCTGAGAGACGCGTTGAAGGTGTTGACTCTTATGCAGAGAGCTGGAGTTGAGCCTGACTTGTTGATTTGCAACACGACTATTAATATATTCGTGAGAGCAAATAGGTTGGAGAAAGCTTTACGTTTTCTAGAACGTATGCAGGTTATTGGTATAGTGCCAAATGTAGTGACTTATAATTGTATGATTCGAGGTTATTGTGACTTGCATCGTGTTGAGGAGGCAATTGAAATACTAGAGGAAATGCCTAGTAAAGGATGTTTGCCGGATAAAGTCAGTTACTATACCATAATGGGATTTCTTTGTAAAGAAAACTTAATTGTGGAAGTGAGAAACTTGATGAAGAAAATGTCGAAAGAGCATGATTTGGTACCGGATCAAGTCACTTACAATACTTTAATTCATATGCTCACAAAACATGATCATGCGGATGAGGCTCTTTGGTTTTTAAATGATGCTGAAGAAAATGGTTTTCGGATTGATAAGGTGGGTTATAGTGCTATAGTTCATGCTTTGTGCAAGGAGGGAAGAATGTTGGAGGCAAAAGATCTGATTAACGAAATGCTGTCAAAGGGGCATTGTCCTCCTGATGTAGTAACTTATACTACTGTTGTCAATGGCTTTTGTCGTTTAGGTCAGGTTGACAAAGCCAAAAAGCTGCTTCTGGTCATGCAAGCACATGGATATAAACCAAATACTGTGTCATATACTGCTCTGTTAAATGGGATGTGCCAAACGGGAAAATCGTTAGAGGCAAGAGAAATGATGAACATGAGCGAAGAGCAATGGTGGAGTCCAAATTCTATTACATATAGCGTAATAATGCATGGCTTGCGTAGGGAAGGGAAATTGTCTGAGGCCTGTGATGTGGTACGAGAGATGGTACTAAAAGGATTTTTTCCAGGCCCTGTTGAAATTAACTTATTGCTCCAGAGTCTTTGCCGGGATGGGAGAACACATGAGGCCAGAAAATTCATGGAGGAGTGTCTGAATAAGGGTTGTGCTATAAATGTCGTAAATTTCACTACCGTTATTCATGGTTTTTGTCAGAACGATGAGCTAGATTCTGCTCTCTCAGTTCTTGATGACATGTACCTGATCAACAAACACGCAGATGTCTTCACATATACGACTTTAGTTGATGCATTGGGAAAAAAAGGTAGAATATCAGAAGCCTCAGAACTTATGAAGAAGATGCTTCATAAAGGTATAGATCCTACCCCTGTTACATATAGGACTGTCATCCATCGATACTGCCAAATGGGAAAAGTTGATGATCTTGTGCATATACTGGAGAAGATGATATTGAGGCAGAAATGCAAGACAATTTATAATCAAGTCATTGAGAAGCTTTGTGGTTTGGGAAAGCTCGAGGAGGCAGAACAACTTTTGGGAAAAGTTCTGAGGACAGCTTCGAGGTCTGATGCCAAGACATGTTATGAACTAATAGAAGGCTATCTTAAGAAAGGTGTGCCTCTGTCAGCATATAAAGTGGTTTGTCGGATGTTTAACTGTAATATGATACCTGATGTTAAGATGTGTGAGAAGCTTAGCAAAAGACTGGTTCAGGACGGGAAAGTCGAGGAGGCGGATCAGCTAGTGTTACGTATGGTTGAGCGTGGTCATGTTTTACCTCAGTCCGCAAAGCAGATGATGGTTTCGTAAATAGTTTTCTGGATTTATTTACATTTTTGTAACCACAAACTTCTTGGGTAGACTGTTTGAGGCGTCAAGCAAAGTGATTTCGACTGAATATAATTCTGTCCAGGTGCTGGAAATGATAAATACAAGCTGTTGTACTTCTTATCTGGTTAGTCAGAAGACTCAGAAGCCCCAGATCACAAACGAATCAACTAGGCTCACTCTATTAGCGGAGATGGAATCTTTCTTTGGTGCTCTTGGCTTGAGGAAACTGGTTGAACAAAATCAGTTATTATTTTATTTAACATTTTCCGGTACTTGCTTCTCTACTCACTGTTTTGATTATTATTAACTGAACAAAACCTAGAAATAACCTTCTTGAAAAGGTAAACGTCAAATTATTCTTCATTTCCGCAAGGACCATATTTAAGTGACACCTTGCAATCAAAATGCTGATAAGTCATAATCCTCTTAAGTTTTAATTTGGTTAATTTCATGATTGTTTCTTTGCGTTTATGTTTCTTTGATATACTGATTAGAACATTATAGTATATAAGCAAACAGAACCACAGAGACAAAATCATGGCCTAAATCATGTTTCTCTCTGCTATTTTACCTAATAGCAAGATTAGAGGTGTTTGACACTTTACGGCTCAGTGCTTATTGATCATTTTGATCATTCTGGGGAGTGAGTTTGTTATAGACCATGATGTTTTGTTGGTTGCTGATTTACAATTATTAGAATACGGTAAAAGATTGAAATAGTAAAGAATTGTTGATTGTGGTTGTGGCTGGAACATGAAGAGTTTTTATACATTTAGGATTTTACTTCTCTGAAGTTATATGCAAGTCATAATAATTATGAGAAGAAAAAGAAAATCTTTTGGGACAGACAGAATTCTATGGTGAGAAGTAGCTTACTTGTCGCTACATCAATATAAAGGTATCCATTATTTCTGTGTTTGGGTATAATGTAGCTGATAGCTTGCTTGTTGCATTAAGTCTCTCTCTTGTTGTATTCTAATTGGTTTTGGTTTTTCCATAACAAACTTTGTTGTATTAACGCGGAATGAACTCGTCGTTTTTCTTTTTTTTTGTGTGAATCTGGTGATGTTGGAGGTACCTATCAGACAACGTTTTCATAATAATAGCCTGCATCTTGGCTGATTCTGATAGTAAGCCAAAGCTAGAAACTGTTGCAGGGAAAGTGAAAGTATAGAAGGCACCTTCCCCAGTGAGTACTTTTGTTGCAGATTGTTTACATTCTGCAAACAAAAGATCATGTCGGTTCTGCTTGTCCAATTAACGGTTTAAACTGTTGCTTTTTATTGGAACTTAGTGAGCAATTTCTATTTCGGCGTGTTGCTTTTTGTTTTTCCATGTATAAGCTGAGAGATCCCTTATGCAAAGCTCGTTTCTTACGTTGTTCATTCGCTGTTACCACAGAATTCTATACACAATCATGCTAAAAAGAAATTGTTGCTTTCAAGAATCTCTTGTAAGATTTGATTTTTGCAAAACATATTGAATTGATCTTTGGTGATGTGATTTGTTGTTTTGTTTGTAATGTTTAATGGTATGTCCCTGTATATGACAACGATTATAACTGTTACTATATTTGAGTGGAGGATTTTTCTATAGGATTATACCTTGGATTTATGGTATTATCATCAACATTAAACAGTATATGCTATTGGACTTTCACAGGATTGATTTTGGCTACATGCGAATACTGACAGAGTGAGAACTGTTATATTACTGTACACTGCACAGGTATTGAAAATCTTCAACTTTACAGAGAAAAATAGTTTCTAGAAACTCAACGGCCCTTAGTATCTTATGTATTGAATAAAATACCCTGTAAAGTCTTTGCTTTGGCAGAATGGTTAAATACAAATATGACTCAACTTTGTATTTAAGCAATAGAGTCCTGTCGGTAGAAGCAGGTTTTAGCCTTCAGAACAAAATGCTCGTTTAAGTTTGTTTAACTTATTAACAACATTGGTGAATCCTTCTTTAGGTGGTTTGTTTGCGCTATTATACCCACCTGCTACGAATCTGTGCCATTAGACTAATGGGTAATGTAGTTCCTTTAGTCCTCGTCCCTCAATACATAAACAATATTACATAAAGTTTTTTATTTTTCCAGTCTCTGCAAATGCTGTGTTTTGCATGATTTATGTTCATTTCGGCTTATGGTTCCGATAGTGAATTCACTCTGCAACAAAACACCAAGAGTCCTTTTAGCTCCATATATGCGACTCATGGGTATATAACACCATCAGCAACATAAATATCTTCATCCATCTCTGCAAGTGCTATATGTTAAAGGTTAAAAGTGCAGTCTCTTTTGTCTGCTTATGGTTACAATCACTTTCTTCGTCGGCTTATTACTGTCTTGAGGCTTTTACGTGTCTACAAGAGAAAGCGCATTGGTTATGGCCATCCATACTTTGTGCTTGATAGACTGGATACTGTCTTTGAGAATTTTGTGTTTGGTATTATCCAAAGGCTCTTATTCTTTTGCTTGCTGAATCATCTCCCACGTTCTGCTACTATGTTTGTCTTCGATCATTCATTACCTCTGTACGGTCACATTGTTGTGTAAATTCGGTGTTGCCCCTACTCTTCTTGACATCCCTGCGTTGCATGATGGGGGCAAATGAGGAAATATGAATGTTTTTGGACATAACAACCAAGTTAATCACACCCATTAGTTTTTTCTTTTATTTTTTGGGTAACTGATACCGAGAGGTTCTGGCTTTTAGGGACCGTCGCATCCGATCAATGGAAACTCCGCATTGTCCTCTATAGAGGACTAGAATCTCGGGCACTGAAAATCGACGCATCATCCTATTTCACCGTACATTTCGAACATGAAGTGAATTCCCTTCCCAAACGAATCGAATTTGTTTCTCTTTGATCTTCGGTATAAAACTTAAACCACTAGTCTAGCATCGCTTGGTCACACCCATTAGTTATTTGAAATAGAAAACTTAGTTTTTTTGGGGGAGGGGACTCATAACAATACTTACATCAAATATTTTGTTAATGAGTGAACTATAATCATTTTGGTTCTATTATACTAAAAACTCTTAAGATAAATTAAGTTCGACAATACTTATGATACGTTCATACATTTCACTTCATTGTGATCTAAGAATCTCGACTCATTATTGTGAGTTTGCGTATGAAAAGTGAACCATGACACATAATAAGTTGAACCCATCAAGCTCATTTTATGACCATTTAAGCAAAAAGAAAATTTATTAGAAATGGACCACCAAGTGATTTTATTTATTTATTTTTAAAGAGATGTAATCTTTAAAGTCCAATCTTAAAAAGATTTGATAAATGATGACTAATAAGAAGTAAGAAGCAACACCTTCTGCAACATTAGCATCCACAAAAAAACAGCAGGAAACATCACAGCTCACTCACATGTTTATAACAGCTAAAAGATTAATGAGTTTACTTGATTATCTTCTTAACTTTGTTATTAATTTTATCTAAATGATCTAAGCTCGAATCTTAAGGGAGCAAATCGCAGAAAAAATGTTCGCTTTTGTATCTGATTTTGTTATAAAATATTCAAATATTTTATTAAAATAAAATAAAGTTGTCCCCTTACAAAGATCACCTGATCTGCATTTTTACCTGTAATGTTCCTTTACAAATGGTTTGAATCTCGTATATGTTCTTAACTATATCAAGTCTTGTTTCTTTTTTTTTCATTGTCCCTAGCAAAAAATATATATTAAAAAAAACAAATGAAATTCACCAAATAAATCCACCTTTTCTTCTTGACCATTTTTTAGGTGATTTTGGACTATAAGACTGATGTGTACATTTTTGTATTTATACTATATTTATTTATAATATATTTGTGACCTCTCGAATCAAATCAATTTCCTGAATAATATAAAAATTGAATAGTCAATTTCCCCAATAGTGCCAGTTTCATTTCCTAGCCCAAAATAGATTTTTTAAAACAAGCAAAAATATTTTCTAGCGTGATTTTAAGCCAATAATAGTAATAATAAGAATAAGTACTGCTTGATCCATCCAGTCAAGTAGATTGAGTTTAGTAACTCACTTTTTAGGATGATTTTAAACTCTAAATTGAACAAATTATAGTTAGTTATATGTCTAAAATGCCAAAATACAATTGCTTACAACTTTTTAAAAAATAAAATTGATAATATAAAAATGGGGTATACTTTTATGAAATGATAATTAAATGATCGATCTGTCCATTAGGGAACATCAGATAAAATAAAATTTTAACAAATATTGTAATAAGTAAATAGAGAATAATGATAAGAATGTGTTGGAAAGTAAGAAGAGAATAGCTTTTTGGTAGGGAAGAATGTTTTATTGACATCAAATTATAGCATGCACTGTCCCCTTCAAAGAGTATTTGTCATTCCTTCACCCACTTCTCTTTTTATTTTTATTTTCATTTTTATATTTTATATTTTATATGTAGTCCTTCCCTAACTTATTAGGAGATTATATATATATATATGAGTGGCTTTAAATTAAAATTTAAAGATTTATATTAAATAAGGTCGGTTTACTATTTATATTTTTTTTAGTGAGGTTAGCACAATATTTATTGATCAAAGTAGAGTAAAGATTACAATAGTGGATTCGCATTCTCACTTTTGGGTGATAAAAGTGATGACAAAAGTTTTAAAGTTTTAAAGAGAGAATGATGATCTGATCTCGTGCTCGGCGTCCAGTATCATTCTTTTTATAGGGAAAATGCTTTGAGCAATTCTGCTGACCTGTTAAATTGGTTATGATGACCTATGGTCGTAGCATGCGGGTATTTGACTAGGGCATCATTGCTTTAGTTGTGTTCATCGAGCTACTGAGAAGTTGAGCTACTTTTCTACAGCATTAAATGTTTATTGTACGGTTAGGCCTATTTACTCATTAGGTGAACGTCTTTGCAACACATTAAATATGTTGCAGGTGGCCGAGATGAGGTGCTAAACGAATATGAACGTGTGTCGTGGAGGCCGTGATGCCGTAATGAGTTATTCTCTGTGTGTCTTTCAGTATTTTGATCTTGTGCTGTGGCGAGATTGTCATCGTCGAATGAACCTTGAAAAATTTATGGGCCGAATTAGGTCCACTTCTAATAATATTGATTTCTTTTCATAACAAAATATGTGATTTTAGTTTAGTCATCATAGTTTTTCGAAGATTAGTTTCACTTCAAAAATAAAGTTATATAGCATTATATTGGTTACTAAATATGTTAAACTGTCTAAGTCATATAAAAATGTTCATATGTAAATGCGAACTTATAGTTTTTAGTTTTTATCAAATATTTATTGTATATTATTATATATGATAAAACTCTAAAATATGTTGATCTTTGTAAGAATATAGTTAACTTCAAGGAACGAAGCACATGATACTTGGTTCACAAGTGAAGTAACACGTCAAACCAATCTTAAACGTTTTCACAAGTACAAAACGACACGGATTTATGAATATCATAGTTAGATATTTTATAGGTAGGGTCAAAATTCAATACAATATTATTGCAAAAAATAGAATTTTAAAATCAAAACACAAGAATAAGTGATATTTAATCTAGTGGTAAACAATAAATTCACATACGATATATGCACTTACATAATTATGGATCGAGTCCCACCCTCTATATTATATAGGAACTTGGCTAATGTACCGGTATGTTGTGATCCAATGTTAATAAAAAAAATCTAAACAGAAGAACAAGTGGCATTAATTCTAGTGGCAGACGGTAAATTCACATACGACATATGCATTTATATAATCAGGGATCGAGTCCTACTACCTATATATTATAGGAACTTGGCTAATGGACCGATTTGTTGTGATCTAATGTTAATAAAAAAAAATCTTAAACAGAAGACAGTTTTCATACTAAGAAGTATGCGGCTATATAGTGATTTTCTATTAATCTAGCTTGATACTATATAATGAATTTGAATCTAGTTAACTTTAGTTTGAGAATTTTAGTTATCCATTAGATTATTGTAAAAATAAAAAGATGAGATTTGTATTTGCTCCCAAAAGATAAATTAATAAATAGATTGTGCTTGGTTTTGCACTCCACTAGGACGCACTGTCAACCAAAAAAACTAAAATAATTATTAAAAAAGAAATTATTGAAGAATAACGAAAAAAATAATAATGAAACAGATAAGTAAAAGGTCGGAACTCCTGGTAACGAAAAAACAACCTATATATGTTAGTTTCAGACAACAAAAACAAAATATCTTTAGTTGACGTACATATCATTTACAGTAACTGCCTCGATTTATAAGACATAAACTAAAATATGATACCTGTACAAGTGCAATAACAGAAAATAGAAATGACTTTTGCAACTGAGTGTTTAAAGATGGTGTTGAAATCGAAAAGATAACTTGCATTTTCCACACATCTAGAAAATTTTCTTAGTTGCAGTGCGAGTTTGTCAAATTTTATATGTTTTTGATCTGATTCCTCGTAGGTGGATAGTCTAGCCGGTAATACAAGGATTCTCTAATTAGACTTTAATCTTGTAAGCGTAGCTCTTACGATTTGACTACCCACATCATTATTTTGACCTAAATTTATTTCTACAATCTTTTAGTATGAAGTTGAACTCCATGCTTAAATTATGAGATAAAATATGTAACCACTGTCACCACCACATCATTTTAAAGATTAAAAATTATTGACAAAAATACATATATATATATATATATACATGTAAACTGTTCGAAATAAATCTAACACAAAAATTCTAAATCCTAATTGAACTATTTATAAAAGGAATTCACTAAGAACTCTAATTAATAAGGATATAAAGAAAAAATGTAGAGAATTGTGTTTTGAATACTAGATGCTGGTATATAAATTGTGAATGTCCTTATTTTTGGAAGTAATCTCTTATATTTATAGACGAATAGAGGAGGTTTTGATTTAGATTACAATGTAATTTTTCCTATTAAGAAGATTAACATTATCTTTAAAGATCATAAATTCTTGAAAATATTTTATATTTCAAATATGAAATATTTTTTATCTTCTTGATTTATCTTGACTAGTAGATTTTGGGTTGAAATATGAGATAAACTTTGGACAAAGATTTTTGATGAGTTTTGAACCGATGTCGGTATGAATCTAACACCCATAATAAACCGAATTGAATTTGAATTGAATTTATATTGGGATAGTGGTGGGGTGAAACCACCTCCAACATAAACTCTTCTATTATCATAAATTATCTCTCCACATTTATAGAATTCTACATATAATCGTTAATGATTTATAACAATGTTAAACATTTTCATTTTGACAAAAATAAAGAATAAATAACATTAGTTATTTCTAATAAAGGATGGTTGCATAATATTTTTCATGTATTGTACCTGTTCACACCAGATCATCATGTATTTTTCGCCTCTTCAGTGTACACCTGAACCCATTACATTCTATGTAATTATATCCGAACTTTTTATGTTGTTCGCAATTTAACTCAAACTTCTTATTTCATTATTATTAACTACATTCAATTAATTTCATCAGTCAAATTCGATTTATAAACCTATAGTACTTTCTTTCCAAATCAAACTCTAGTTTTTGTCATTTTTTCCCCTTAATTCCTAATGTCTCTTTTTCTTATTCAGCTCAAATTGTTACCATCATATCACAATTGTATATAGTAAAAACATGATTTAAGGGTTTAGTAATCGTGATTAATAAAATTAAAGTCTGATTTGGAAGGAATGATAAAATTAAGGTTTAATTTAGGATAAAATAGTAAAATTTATAATAATTTAAGTTGATTAATTTAATTTGTTTAACGAAATTAATAAAATATGGTTATATTTGATGAAATCAGAAGTTTGAGTTAAAATAGAATATAAAAAGTTTGGGTTGAATTATGTAGAGCATAGTAAGTTTAAGGTGCAGACTGAATAACCAAAAAATATAGGGTAAATTCACTCGATATACCTTTTGATAAATGTAATTAGGAAAGTGTCCCTTGGAGAAATAATAGGTGACTGCTCACAAGTTGAAGACGAAATTACCCCTACTGAAGCTATTGTAAAGGAAAAGCTGCAAGTTTTTTTGTGTCAGAAGGAACGGTGAGAGGAAGGTTGAAGTAGGTTTCTTATGGAGTGAAGGCTGAAACAAAACTGTTTGGAAGTCAAAAAGAGTTTCATCAGGTTCGTAATCAGAAAACATAAGAACAGAAGCAAAGAGAAAAAGTTTATTTAGAGGGGAATGACAAAATGGAGGGAAAGTTTATGTAGATTGGTAAACCTAGGATGCGGTACATGGTGTAACGAGGTAAACATCTAACATGGGAAGGAAGGGAACGATGAAGGTAATAGGTGGGCATGGAAGCAACAAAATGGTGTAATGGGTATAGAAAGTACAGAAAAGTAGTATAATGATAATATTTTTGATATTGGAAAATATTTGCACATAATGTACATGTGTCTGGGAGATAGATAGGTAACGATGTTACAAAGATAAAATAGAAATAACATGGTAATGAAAAAGATCTTGTGGTAGAGAACTATTTGCCTAGAATGAACAAGTATATGGGAAATAGCGAGGTAACGATGTGACGGTAAAATAGAGATAACTTGGTAATGAAAATAAATATGGTTATGAAAGGAGTTAGTTTTTGATATTACTTAAAAATATAGGATGATATGGCGTGAACGAATATAGTGTAAGGATAATATGCAATCAGCCTAGTATGTCGTATTATATGCATGTTTAATTGTGAGATTATGAGAGTCTCTAAAGAATTGTTTAGTAATAAATTATCTTTGAGATTGTATCTTTAGTCACACACTGTATAGAAACATATCAAGCAAAATATCATTAGTTTTATTTATTTTTTATTTATTTTTAATTTGGTGAGACTCTCATCATCTCACTATTAAACGTGCTCTAAGTAGACAAGACTAACATTAATTCTTTTTTTTTTGATCTCTCTCTAATGCCATTAAATAGGTAGTTTAAACCACCATGAACTCTGTAAATAGAATAAAGTTTAATAGCTTTTTTATAATATAAATTTTTTAATTTAACTGTATCAAAATAGCTCAGTTTTTCCTTTTTTTCAGACCAGGAGAAAGAATTGAAAACGAACACACAAGCATAAAGAAATAAATTAAAATTAAAAATATTATTTTTCGTTGCCCACTATATATATATGTACGTTATTACACAAGACACTCATTCCTTCATCGTTTCTCTTTCCCTTAGAATTTCCCGGTAACCGGCGAATCACGGGAATTCTTCGCCGGCGAAATGGACGAATCATGGCGTATGAAAATGGGTTTAAGCGATGATCCATTCTTCTCCATTGCTCGTAAATCAATGGATGCTCGTATCGACGCCGAAGATTTCGCCGATGTATTCGGTGGTCCGCCGCGAAGCGTCCTCACCAGAAAATTCTCCGGAGACTTCTCTCGTTCCGATTGTTTCTACGACGAAATTTTTCGACGGCCGGTGAAGATCTCCGGCAGCGGATCTTTTTCGACTTCTAAATCTCACGGAAGAAACTTACCGGCGTTTAGGATTCCGTCCAGTGAAGAAGGATTCTACGACGGCGTTTTTGGCGGTCGCGGTGGCGAGAACGTGAAGGACGGATCGAAGAAACAGAACACGATGGCGAAATCAAGATCCAATTCATCGTCGGTGCTCTCTTCCGAGGAGGCCAATCCTCACTATCCACCGCCGGTGGCAACTTCCGGCGACGACGCAGGATATTCTTCTTTCACTTCTAGACTCAGGTGAGTGTAATTTCACATTTTTACCCTCCACAACAGTGTTACCTCTCGAGGTCAATTTCCGTAATTTCAGCTTGCTCTGTTTTGTTTCGTTAGACCTTTAAACGTCCCGTCGAGAAGTCATAAACGAGAATCAAAGAAACAGAGTTTTCCGGCGTTTCCAATACATGGAGATTCATTCTCCGGCCAAAATACCACACCGGAAAAAACAGATTTTTACTACAAAAAAACACATTTCGGTGGATCCAGAAGAGCCTCGCCGGAAACAATAAGCTTAAATCCTAATTCCTTCAGGAGAATGGATGATTATGGACCAAGCTCTCCGGCATCTTCTCCTGTTTCTTCCTTCATCTCCGATACTGATGCAAAACAGGGAATGGCCGAAGAGTGTAAAGTCGAAGTGGTAGTAGAAGAAGAGGAAGAGGAAGAAGAAGAGATGAATTCTTACGTGATTGAGATAAACTCAGATCGATTCGATCGTTACAGAGATGAAGGAGGTGGAGGAGAAGGAGGGAATTCGGATTCGAACGACATGGATGAAGCAATTGCTTGGGCAAAAGAGAGATCTCAACGTCCAGAAGCAAAGCAAACAGAAGAAGACATTATCGATTCGAGAAGAAGCGATGAAGAACCAAAATCAGAAGAAGAGGTTAGTGTAATTGACATTTAAAAAAAAAAACTGAACTTATCTCAGGATCATAAGAATCTGATGAGAAAATTGAATAATGCAGATAGAGATGGAGATGAAAGATGAAGAGATAAGAATCTGGTTAACCGGAAAAGAGACCAACATTAGACTACTCCTCTCAACTTTACATCATGTAAGCTTCAGAATTTGAATTGAATTTCGTTCAATTCTGTCTCAGACTAAGTAAACCGGTTACTGATTCTGAACCAAACCGGGAATTATATTCAGGTTCTTTGTTCAAATAGCAATTGGCAAGCGATTCCTTTAGCAAATCTTCGAGAAGGATCACAAGTGAAGAAAGCTTACCAAAAAGCTAGGCTTTGTTTACATCCTGATAAGCTACAACAGAGAGGAGGAGCTTCACCGATTCAGAAATCTGTCGCCAGTAGAGTTTTCACCATTCTTCAGGTACCAAACCGATTTTGATAACCGAAACCGGTTCAACCAGTAAGCTTTTGGTCACTAACTCATTGCTGACATTTGGAAATATTGTAGGAAGCATGGGCCGTGTACGTAACAAATGAAGGACTCTCAAGCTAAACTGGAAATTTTCGCAAATTATATATTTCCGGTTTATAATAGACCGGAGGTGTTCAGAATCGGTTTGTATCGTAAGAAGAATAAGAAAAAAAAACGAGAGGAAAATTTGGTTACATTACTGTCAAAGTCATATGAACATTCCCACGTGTTGCCTTGTATAAATCTGGATAAGAAAAAACATCAATTTTTCGAATTGTACTATTGTTTTTTTTGGATAAAAGATACCAAGCAAGTTGCAACTATTATTATTAAAAATACATAAGATCAGACATAAAACTAGTTTGGTAACTGTAGACAGAATCAGCATTCTAGTGCTACAATTTAAGATGTTTTTACTTAACAAAATAAACGATATATCTTTATCATTTCGAAATTTTGTGAATTCAATCAGATAGATCATATAAGGAGTAATATTGTAGAATCTTATGATTCAGTTTATTGAATCTTAGGAATTCTCCCAGAATTTACTCATGCATAAATTCTCTTTATCACTAACCTCTGTCAAAAGTAAAAACTGAGAGCGTATCAATGGCAATATCAATTTTCTCGAACCAACCACTGTATATCTTTTTACTTTCTGTCCGGTTTATCGGATTAAATACTCGCAACACTCATGCTATTCACGACATTCAATGGAATCTAACACGAATAAATATCAAAGCCTCCCAATTAATATATGGTTTCAGCTCCACTTCTTCACGCTTCCTTTGTATAACTTTGAAACCACTCGCAAACCCACTACTATACTAATTTAAAACGAACAAAATCTATATCAACAGAAATAGGAAAGAAAATCAGCTTGTATGCAGACTGTATCGCAATTGTCCGGCATCAAGCAGTAGCCACAGCATCATTACCATTAGTTTTAGTACCACCTGAAATTGGAAGATACATAATATGATTTGTGTTTAGATGTTTCTCAGTTGTTTTACCTCATTAGTTTCTACTCTCTAGGCTTATCTAACACACAGACTATTCAAGGAAGATGCTTACCAGCGGTTCCTTCCTCTTTCTCTTCATCGATTGTTTTCCAAACAATGTCCTTCAGTCCCGTGGTAAGGTTCTTGTAAAACTAAAAGAAGACCAGGCAAGTAAAGATGCAAACATCAGTGACCTGGAACAACATTTGACAAGCAATAGGACGAGCTCGGTTGATAGAACCAGAGCAGAGTTAATAAGCCTTGCATACCTTGTGAAATTCCAAGGTGTCACCCCCTGATTTTCGCATTTCAACCATGTAAAGAGATGGAGCAACTTGAAAAACCTGAAGGTTGATGTCAATTAAGTCGAAATTAGATTTCATTTAACCATACAAAAGGCGGAGACTGGTCATTGTGAAAACTAACCTCAGTGGCAACTGCTAACTGACCCTTGCGGCCTGATTTCTCTCCTAGCAGCTTCATCTGCAGGAGTTCAGTTATTGTCATTGGTCAATGAGTATAATCAGAAGCAACAAACCGACATAACTTCACAGTACGGGGTAAATCACTAAGAGTTTCTAACCTTGTAATTATTTTTCTTGACATCAAACCCCATTGGTGCTGCCGCAGCCTCAATTTTTGTGACAATTTCATTAGCCGAACATTTGGAAGTAAATCGAGTTTTTCGTTTCACAAGCCCCTGAAATCAAAGATGCTCATCACTCAGAATGACAAAAGATATTGGTCATCAAAAATTTAAACTTTTGGGGCAATAAAAACAGTCTAAATTCGTCAACAAAATATGAGTTTTTGATGCTCAATTTATTTAAGGATCAGCTTTAATTATCAAAATTCCGTACCATTTGTTTTTCGAAAAGTGAACCGAGATTGAGACCCTGGGATGATGAGATGAGCTCAAAAGCATTCATTGTTACTGGTGTCTTAGGGCCTTCTTCTCTCCTCTCCACAACAAGGTTTTTAGTCTCCTATGAACCAGCAAAAACTATGAGCAATAATCTAAAACAAAATTCAGTAAAAATAACAAACAAAAAATAACAATAAAACATAAGCCTTACCCCTGAGTCATCAAAAATTGCATCAACATCATCAAGGCTGACATTAGCATTCTCAAATTTAGGTGCTTTGTACCCTTTATTAAACCACTCATTTACAATGACCTCAGCAAATGTAATCCTCTGCACAATATAAAAAAAAAACAATGTGAAGATTTCAGGCCTACTAAATCCAATAGAAGTTTTTACCTCTTTAAAGGTCTGATACAAAAAGATAGCTCCTCGATTATAAAACACTTAGAAAGCTATACCGTTGCTGGATTGGGATCCAGAATTCTTTTGATTAACTTCTTAGCACTTGCAGAGAACCAAGGAGGGCAAGTAAATTCTGCTTTGAATATCTGTAAACATGATGAAAGAAAACTAAGGTGTTATTTTATGCTATGCAAATCTTATGTTCTATAGAATTGACAGAGGCTCCAATACACCCAAATGCGATCGTCCAAAAATTCAAAACTAGATTCCTTTTCTTATAACATGCAATATGAATATGTATGAGAAAGAGAAAAAAAAAAGTAAACGAAGAAGAATAAAGCGTAACACCTTTTTATATAATGACGTCAGGTTAGAATCTTCGAAAGGCAAATAACCAGCCATTAGGACATACAGAATCACACCACAAGACCACAAGTCAGCCTTCGCACCATCATAACCTTTGTTATTGATTACCTAGAGAAAATATATCGTATTGAGAACAGACAACAATAGACTTTAAGTTTCAAGACAACTGAATGTAAGTTACAGTAGAAGTAGATGATACCTCTGGAGCAACATAATTGGGTGTTCCGCATGTTGTGTGAAGTAACCCATCCTCCTAAGAAAGAAAGGTCACAAATCAGGTTTTCATAACTCACGAAATCAGCTGAATTATCAAGCTTGACAGTTACATCGAAATAAATAGAATAAGAAAAATCAGAGTATCGATGCTCACTCGGACTTGCTGAGGTAGAGCGCTCAATCCAAAATCAGACACTTTCAACGCACCATTTGCATCCAAAAGCAAATTTTCTGGCTGCAACCAGAAGGTGCAATATGTTTAAACACATTGAACCATTATCCTGACGTCAATTTATACACAGGATCAGAATACAAAATTTCTAAAACCTTAAGGTCTCTGTGATAAACTCCTCTGCTATGGCAATAATCCACCGCATTAATAAGCTGTTGAAAGTACTGCCTCGCCTCATCTTCCTTCAATCTCCCTTTCCTTGACTAATACACGATAATTTCAGAGAATCAAGTCCTTGTACTTGTTTCACTAGAGATCTCATTTCTACATATGAAAGAAAAAAACCATTTTTCATTGACCTGAAAAGAAAGCTTACAATTTTATCGAAAAGCTCCCCGCCAGTCACGAATTCCAAAACAAAGTAGATCTTAGATTTGCTAGCCATCACCTGAAGAAGAAGAGGAGGAGCATCGGGTAACTACAAAGATACCAAAAGACACATAGAATAATACTATTCTATATTTAAGAATTACCCAGGGACCACAAATTTTGCATAACATCAAACGAATCTCAGGTTATTGTAGAAATCTTAGAACAACAAATACGTGCAACAAATAATTGTCAATAACATTGAATTAAGCGTTTAGATTCTTCATGAAAAAATATAGGATCAAACCTCAAACATACGGATCACATTTGGGTGCTTGATCAATTTCATTGTCGAAATCTCACGCTTGATCTACAGAAAATCGACGATTAAATGAATAGCTGCGTGAAACCGATTACCAAAAGAAAACACAGCAGCAGATTCGTGTATATATACCTGAGCGATCATCTTATTTTTCGTAACTTTCTCTTTATCGATGACTTTAATGGCGACAGCCTCTCCATTCTCAACATTCCTAGCGAATTTGACCTTAGCGAAGGTTCCTTCCCCCAAAGTTCTTCCCAGCTCGTACTTACCAACTCGTGTACTACCACCTCCAGAAGAAACTCCCGAAATAGACGATCGTGAAGGTGTTGATCGAGAAGACATCTCTCTCTTTCTTTCTTTCTCTCTCTCTTGCTATCTCGCGTTTAAAGATTGATTCTCGATACACAGATCTCTATTGATTCAGATGAACCTCTTCTTCTTGCATGGCTGCCATACTTGGGATTTTGCAACGCTCATCCTGAGATCTGCAGAAGCATAAACCCTAAGGACCAGAGACCCAAAAATCAGAATTTCAACTCTCGCGTGCGGAGAAAATTCAAATTGGACGAAGAAGACGACTCATCGGAGAATAAAATTATATATTCAATATAAAAGAAAAAACAGAAATCACAGATTTCAAGTAAAAGAGAAGATTTCTGACAATTCGCAAATTCGGGCTGCGAGAAAAATCGAAGCCTGTTCTGGAAGAAGAAAAAAAGAGAGAGAATTTCTGATTCGAGGATAGAAGGAATAGATAATAAGTTAAGTTAATAAATTATAATTAATATGTAATTACATAATTAATGCAATGATTAATTAAATTCTTTTTTCGGGATTTATACGAGGAAGGTCGGATCTGTGGATCTGACGTTTGCAACAGTTACAGCTTAATTTTTTTATATTTTTTTTAACATCTTACTAAATTTCATTAACGGAGGACATAGTCCTCTTGGAGAATGTTAGAGATACATATAGGAACTTGATGAAAATATTGAAAATGAACATTTGGAGATGTAGCTTTCACTAAAGAGTCAGCAGCTCTATTACATTCCCTAGGAACCCACTGAAACTCTCCTTGATCGAAGAAAATACGCCAGAGTTGGATATCATGAATCCACAGATGCAACGCAAAATGAGGAGAGTCACCATTAAGAAGATTGTAGACAGTCTTGTTATCACCTTCAAAGATAATATGGCGAAAACCTTTGGACCAAGCATGTTTCATTGTCATCAAAAGCCCCTGAAGTTCCGCCTCTAATGCTGAGAAAACACGATGGCCAACACTAAAACCTGCACCTTTATAGATACCTAAGTGGTCTCTGTAAACCCAAACAGCTTTTGCTAGAGGGAATTCATTCTGAAAACTACAATCATAGTTGACTTTCAAAGTATTCAGAGGCGGTCTGGACAACAAATTAGGTATGCAATGCGCCTCAGCAATAGCAGATTGTGGAGTGAGAACACTGGATTCGTTTACATCAAGCAATTCAAATGTGTCTTTTTGAGCATCCCGAACATCTTTCAACCAATACCCTGCTTTACGTTGATAAACCAAAAGAATTCTGCTTTTCCAAATCCTCCACAAAGTCCAAATCACAAGATGACGTTGAAAGATGGAACATGTAGTTTCGAAATAGAATTTGAGAAGTGTTGGATAATTCTTAACTTGAATAGAAAATTATTTCTAGAAAGAGTTAGCTTCTAGAGATAAGATCAAATAAAAAGATAAGATTTTTGTAAATTAAATCCTAGTAGAATAGGGAGATTAGCATAGTCTATAAATAAGGTATTTTGGAGAGTTGTTCCATCAAGATTTTGAGATTGTTTAGTTTTTGAGTTATATTTCTAAGCAATAAGAAGAACAAATTTCTTAATAAAAGTTTATACGAAACTTTATTTGGTATCAGAGCAATCGATCTAGCATATCACTTAAAGACTTCGAAACCGAGTTATGGGAGACGAAAGCAAGTCATCAAAGGCAAAAGGGGTCGTACCCACGTCGGTGGTATGTCCGATGGTGAACTCATCAAACTACATGGTGTGGTCGATGAGAATGAAAGTACTCTTGCGTGTTCACGAAGTATGGGAGGCGATTGAACCAGGAACAACTATTGCTAAGAAGAATGACTTAGCAACCTCATTGCTCTTTCAATCTATACTCGAGAGTCTCATATTACAAGTAAGCGAACAAGATTCCGCCAAAGGTATATGGGAAGCAATCAATTCGAGGCATCTAGGTGCGGATAGGGTGAAAGAAGCAAGACTTCAAACTCTTATGGCTGAATTCGAAAGAATAAGCATGAAAGAAACAGAGACAATCGATAGCTTCTCGGGGAAGTTATCGGAGATTGCCTCTAAGGCGGCTACCTTGGGACACTCGGTTGAGGAATCGAAAATGGTTAAGAAATTCCTCAATAGTTTAC
Organism: Lepidium didymum; assembly: GCA_963920545.1. Classification (NCBI taxonomy): domain Eukaryota; kingdom Viridiplantae; phylum Streptophyta; class Magnoliopsida; order Brassicales; family Brassicaceae; genus Lepidium; species Lepidium didymum. The sequence continues at coordinate 19,310,320 of OY986992.1, read as the reverse complement.
CTCCACAAAGATACATACAAATCATTGCATCTTTAGAACAAGTTCTTGACCTAAACAAAACCGCATACGATGACATTGTTGATCGACTTAAAGCATACGAAGGAAGACTTGTTCTAAGTGAAAGCCGAAACTATGATGAGGATTTGTTGTATGTGAGTAATGAGGTATACATAGAAGGATCAAGGAATGAAAGCACGAGAGGAAGAGGTAGAGGTCGAGGAAGGGGTCAAGGGAGATCTAATTCAAGAGACCAAAACAAAGAAAAGAAAGATCGATCACAAGTCTTGTGTTTTCGATGTGACAAAAAGGGACACTTTGCTTCGGTTTCTCTCGAAAGGAAGAAGAAACTAGAAGAAATGCATAAGGTGGAAGTAGAAGAGAACGAAGAGAATGAAGAAGGTACCGATGACGAAACTCTTTATGTCCATGAGGTTGTATTTCTGAACGAAGAAAATCTTAATCCTAAAAAATACGAGAAAGAAAAGAAAGAAGATGGTTGTTGGTATTTGGATAATGGAGCGAGTAATCACATGACGGAGGAAAATAGTTTATTCTCGAAGCTAAACGAAAAGGTGAAAGGAAGAGTAAAATTCGGAGATAGATCTTGTGTTAATATTGAAGGAAAAGGTTCGATATTATTTGAAGGGAAAACAGGTGATCAAAAACTACTTACAGATATCTATTATATTATGGGACCCAAGAGTAATATATTGAGTCTAGGACAAGCAACTGAATACGGCTATGATGTTAGAATGAAGGAGGATTACTTAAAATTACATGACTCACACGGTAGATTACTTCTAAAAGTGTTAAGATCACCTAATAGACTCTACAAGATCAAACTCAAGATTAGTAAACCAATTTGTTTACATTCTCGGCTTGATGAGAAATCGTGGAAGTGGCTTTACAATCCAAGAAAAAAATGTTTATAGGCTTCACAATCCAAGAACAAAAAGGGTTGTGATAAGTCAAGATGTTATCGTTAAAGAAATAACATGTTGGAATTGGAAGGGAGTCAAAGAAAACGATAGTGAGGTCTCGGGAATATTTAGAATGACTTGGGGAGAAGCCATAGACAACGATAATGGGATGTATGATGGTAATCAACAAGTCAGAGAACACGAAGAAGAAGGAGGAACAACTTAATCTCCACCGTCATTGCGAAGGTCAGAGACATATTCCAAATGTTAAGAGCCAGGTCGATGAGGATGCAATGGAAGCCAAGGATCAGACCAAATTTAGATCGATTTACTATCCCCAACAAGACATCAAAGTCCATGTTTAATTAAATCACATCCCAAAAGTAAGGATCTCCAGAGGAAAGAGGGCTGAGCACCAATACTAGCCTCCATTATGTTTGAATCTGGGAAATAACGGCCATGAAGGACCTTGGCAACCAAGCTATGAGGATTTGTTAATACATGCCATACTTGTTTTCCCAATAGTGCTTTGTTGAACTTTTCAATGTCACGGAAACCAAGACCACCTTCCTTTTTGGATAAATTCAAACATTTCCAACTTAGACAATGCATAGACCGTCGATCAGGCCCTTTACTCCACCAGAATTGTGATAAGGCTCTATTGATATCTTTACATATACCAATTGGAAGCTTAAAACAATTCATTGCATATAGAGGAAGAGACATGACAACTCTCTTAAGAAGGATTTCTTTTCCAGTCTCATAAAGAAATTTATTTGTCCATCCTTCAGTCCTCTGTTTGACTTTATCAACTACAAACTCGAAGATTTCTTTTTTTATTACGCCTAATCTGCTCAGATAGCCCTAAATATTTGTCAAAACCTCCATCATTATGAATGTTAAGAGTATGTCTGAGTCGAGTCTTCATTGTATGGTGAACACGAGATCCAAAAGTGATGGCAGATTTGTGGAGATTGACTGCTTGACCAGATAGACGTTCATACTTTTTTAAGATCTCCATCAAAGTGTTACAAGACCGAGAGTGACCATGGCAGAAAAATAAGGCATCGTCTGCAAAGAGAATGTAATTAATTGTGGGACCTTGAGTACTGATTTTCATACCTTTGAGACGATTTTCACGGCCAGCAGAGTGGAGAAGATGACTTAAAATCTCGCTGCAGAGGATGAAAAAATATGGTGACAGAGGATCACCTTGACATAACCATCTTCCTGAATTAATCATACTTTGAGGAGTACCGTTAATCAAAACCGAGTAAGACATAAATTCAATAGACGCCATAATCCATTGTATCTAAATATCAGAGAATCCAAGATGAGATAAAGTATCCTTAACAAATTGTCATTCAGAGTCAAAACTTATGATTAATTGATTAATGTATCCTTAACAAATATACAGCTTATTTAATCTAGTCTACTTGAAGCTAATCAGAGTCAAAACTGTAATTAAGTGTATTTTTATTTCAAACCAAAAAAATACGTAATATTACAATTGCGTCTTATTTAATGATTTTTTTTAAATGACTATGAATATAGTTATATAGAAAAAGTATTAAGACAGTATATTAATTGATTTAGTTATGTTTTTTTATCTATTTCTTTTTCCAATAGATAATTTATTATTCTATTTCACTATTATGTTTTTGTGATCAATTGAATTCATAAAATCTTAATTACAGTTAAACTCTAATTTGGAAAATTATGTGATTGAAATTGAGTTTCAAATTTTTTTTTGCAAAAATATACATTTAACTATTTAAAAATATAGTCAAGGAGCTAAATATATTTATTTATTTAGAGAATTGTTTTTGTCAAGGAGCTAAATACATTTATATTGTTTTTCCATCAGTATTCTTCAGATGATTTTGTTTGAATTTTTTAATATTTGGTTATAGTCGATATAATTGTAACAAAAATATATTTATTTAACGTTAATTTTTATATTACGTACTTTCGTATATGGTATTTGAAACTGAACTTTTGCTTGTTCAATATTTGTTTTCTTAATAATATATTTTTGTCAGTATCACATGTTACATGTATTATGTGGATTTAATCCTACTAGTAATGCAATGATAATTCGCAAGTATAAATTAGTAGGATATATTAGCTGGTCATTTAAGACCTTTTGTTATATATATAGCCGATTAAAAGTCATATTTTAATTACATCAGGTCACTAAAAGATACTTTTTCTTCCTATACAGTTGAAGTATTTAATCTTCACGACTATAGTTACACAAAATTTTATGATAAATAATTATACATGAGTCACATATTGAATCATTTTATTTTAAACAAACAATCCTATCTAGAATACATTTAAAACAATATATAATAAATCATACATTAATTATTCAACTATAATTTGTATTCTCGACTAATCAAGACATTAATCAAAACATTAGAACAAAAGCTTTTATCATTTGTTTAATTATCATAGGTTTTATACTCAGAGATTCCAAACATATAAAAATAAGATCTAAAATACGTAAGAGGATCTTATATTATATTAAAATCTAATACAATAATTAAATTTAAAACGTTTAGTTGAACTTTTGATGTAAAGGAAAAGCCGTATGAAGGAGCTACTTACCCTCTTCAAAAGGGCAACTATACGGCTTTATTTTATTAAAAAAAAAATTATTTGTGAACAATTGAATAACAAAATCTGCTTTAAACCCATATTTATTTTCTAAAATTCTAAAAATTATCACGTAGAATTTTGTGAATCTTTGAGATCAAACACTTGTGAAAAATAGCAAAAATGTATTTTAGTTACCTTTTTTTTGATAAAGAATATTTTAATTACTTTACCAAAATCACTTATATAAACACCATTTTGTTATAAGTTTCAATGGCTTAATCAAATGCTTTGTCTACATTTTGTGTGTGTGTTTCTATGAAAAATTAATTTTATATTGATCATGGTTATGTTTAATGATAATCAAAGTTATATATATATTATACATATACATATCAATCTAAATAGTTAGATTCTTTTATATTGTCAATCCACATAATTAAGAACTTGTTTCTAATTATTATAATGCTCATCAAGGAGAACAATGATTATATTTTATATTTTCACAACCATCACTATAATAAAAAACCAAATCATGAAAATGTAGATCCATGAACTTGCCACGTTTTCACGGAGACTTTGACTTAAATATTTAAAACCCATGATGTATACATGAAAAAATAAAATTTTATCCACTTATATTTATTTTCGTTTTCTTTTTGTCATCTAGATTTTTATTAATAAAAACAAAATAAATACAAAGTTCTATTACATAAATTGAAAAAAACAATGAATCTCCGGAATCAAAACCTTAGTTTAAGAAGAGACAAGATTTAAACGAGTAAAGATTAAGAAAAGAAAATCTAAGAAAAAAAACAGTCATAAAAAGCATCCCAAATCTGAAAATCAAAATTTCCATGTAAAACAACTGAATTATCATAAACAAAAAATCCTCCTATAACAAATATGATGTACCTCACAGCTAAAATAATAAGGTTTCTGCACCAATAGAAAAGTCTCATAATATATATCAGAAAAGACGAAATCGATATGAGACATCCGAAAATGACGAAATAGATATTTATACTTGTTCTGTCGTTGAATAATTTTCCTGAAACTTGATTAAAAATTTAAACATATTATTTTCACTATAATTATACATTTCATGTTTATATTTATGAATATATGTGTATTTAATTATTTAAAAAACTAAAAACTAGTGTAGTTTTTTTCAAGTATAATAAAGAAAAGCATAAACTAAAGTGTTAAAAGAAAATAGTGACTTTGTAACTAAGAAAAGTATATGACTTTGAAAACCAAAATTATAGCGACCGGACGAGTCCGTGTTTGATGTAATAGCGATGGCATCATAAAGAAAACTAAATTAACGGCAATTAACAGAAACAATCATGTTCTAGTATCCGTTGTTAGCAACTTAAGAGATTGTTATTGGTTAATTTAATTGATTTATTAATATTTCTAATGATTATTAACCAAAAACTTTATTCTAATCATCACAGTGGTTTTACAAAACCGTTTAATATCACTTTCTATTGTTTCTCTTTTAATCAAAACATATACATCAGTGAGATGAGATCATCTAAAATTTTCTAGTTGATTTTGTAATGATAGATAATGTTATTTTTAATATGCCACAAACCTCACCCAATTAGCTGTCCTTTTTGGTTGGTTTCTCCATTTGTGGCTTGTGTTTAACTGTTTAAGACATCTTAACCATCATTTAAATCCAGAGTTTAGAATTTAATTGACGAGGATCTTAATTAATTTAAACAAGGATATCTATTAATCTCAATGCATATTTAGTCTAGCTAGCTAGTCACTCAGCCAAATTATATAGTATGTAGTCACCAATACACTTTGCCTTATAAATAAAAAAAAATCTTTCAAAACCTAAGAAAATACATAATAGTTTCGGTAGAGAATGATTTGATTTTATAAAATATGGTAGTGCATAAAAATAAATTTTAGAAAATGATTTGATTACCTATTATCAAAGTGCATTTAATTCTTTTGGTCAAATATCCGGAAAAAACTCTAAAAATATTCTAGAATAAAAAATGTACCAAGAAAATTGTCAATATTGTGTGAGTGATGACAAAACACGGAAAAGAAATTACGTGTTGATTTGTAGGGTTGGTAAACGAGTCTTTAAAACCTCTATATATAGTATACCAACTGTCGGGAAAGAGTGAACTTACAGAACCAAGAAAAAACACAAAACTCATTAAAAGTGGCGGTCGAGACATTAGAGAAATTTGTTGACCACAAAAGCTGACTCCATCAATGGCGATATCAACGTGAGCAAAGTGTATAGAGTGGGAAAGAGTGAATAATAGAATCAGGAAAAGGCACGAATCTCATTAAAAGTGGCTGTCGAGACATTAGTGAAATTTGTTGACTACAAAGGCTGACTTGATCAATGGTGATATCAGCGTTAGCAAAATGCATAGAGTGAGACCAATAACCCATTGAATCGAAAGATAGCCAAAAATATGAAAGCAATTTACATTGGATATGGCAGTTTTCAGTCACATCTAGCTACAACATTCTAGTTTGTCTTTATGAGATAGAGGACCATGCATTAAGTTAATTTGGACTCGTTTAAACCGCATAAGTAGTTGCATCATTCTCTTCTTTAAGACTATCAATGCTATTTTTCCTGCCTAAGACATTGTATGCTTTGTCAACAAATAATAACTGATAATGCATTCAAAAAGTGGCTTATATAACTTGACTGACTCAAAAACATATTCATTAAAGCCTTTGAACAAATCCATAATTTGAATTCTCTTATCATGATTTCACGGTTGGGCCGTGTTGGTCCATTCTTTAAATTTATTGGTACATTCTACGTTGACTTTATATGGTATACATATTTTCGAATACTCTTTCATTTCCTTTAATTTTTGGGGTTTACATATTATCTACTGTTTTTCCATTTAATCTTCATGATAAGATTATACTCAACAATGTCACTGTACTGTAAATTGCATGTAAGTTTAGTTTCTTTGGTAAAGGAAAAGACAAAGAAGAAGTAGAAGAAGATATACAAACATAATTTCGTATATATGCAATTATATTTTTTTTCCCTTTTTAGGGTTTATTTTTGGTTAAGAATATTCGAAAATATATATATTGTTACTTTTCCTATTTTGTTAAGAAAAACACAAGTCAACTTACAATCAATAAATGACACATATCTTAAATTTTTAATAAGAAAATATGAGAACGTTCAATAGAATATGATACTCCAAATATAATCATCAATCAAATAGTTATTAGATTTTGTAATTGTCAATTCAAATAGTTTAGAATTTTTTAAAATATATTTTTGATTGTGATAAGAACACACAATATCACGAAGGACAAATATTGATTCTTAAACTTGCTATGTTCTGTAAGAAGGTTTGACCTACAAAATTTACAAACTTTATAAATTAATCATACTAGTTTATTATATATATTACGTGAAACAAATAAATTTATTTAGCTGCCCATTCAGTATGCATTACAGACGTCTCATGTGTTGCCACATGTCACTTGCAACTTCCAGGTGACAAAGACATAATCAAAATCAAAAGCATATTTTTTTAATTATAATGAAAGACATAATCAAATCAAAAACATATCAAAAGCATACAAGTCCTTTCCACATATTGAAATTATTAGCAACAAAAAAAAACTTAATTATTGAATCTTCTTGATTTTATAAATTTAGAAGTTGATTATTGAATCATTTAGCAAAAGAAAAGAAACTTAATTATTGATTTTTGGGCTTATAACATTGAAAACGACGTGGAACAAAGTCCTTTCCACATATATTGAAATTACAAATTTCTATCGAATCGGGTCAACCCGACTCATGCGTGCTTCACGATGCTAATCCGGCATTGATCAACCCATCAGGGAAAAAAATCTCCGATCATCCGAATCGCCGGAGCTTACCGGGAAATCAAACTCTAGACACACACACACACACACACTTCTTCTGATTACAACAAAATCAAATATACAAACATTTGCAAGCATATAATTCACACATGAACAGATCGGTTTAGTTCTTGAAAACCGGAAAAGAGCTTCGGTTCTCTGTAACCGGGAATTTTGTTAGACCGGAATTGAATGAAGTAGAAGATGAAGAAACAGAGGAGGAATAAGAAGTAAACGGTGAAGACATCTTCGGATTGAAAGAAGAAGAGTATATGGAATCAGTCTCTCTTTCTTCCTCTTTGATCGTCTCAAGTACTTTCGCCGTTCTCCGTCGCATCACTGTGACAAATTGCGGTGGTGCAACCTCCGTTATGAATCTCGTCAGTCGTGAGGTTGCCATGATCTCAAAATTTTAGGATTCTAGATTGATGATTATGAATGATGATAATGAAGAGATAACATTGACCGAGTTGTTGAAGGATTTTATAGTAATGACAATGTCTTGCATTTCTTGTAAAACAATATTATTATTTTAGTAATAGTTATTTTCTATGGTGGGTACTCGTCAGAGACTAAGATAATTATTATTTTCTTTTTTTTTAAACGAATAATTTTTTGGGGATGGAAGGACCTCGAAATCGTAACACGTGTTTCTGATGGTAATAACGTTTTAAAGTGTAAAATATCGCTAAAAAATAAAATTTTATGATTCCATTCGTGGAAAAAAAACGTAACATTATAAATACAAACTTTTACAAAAATAAAAAAATAAAAAAAATAAAAATACGAAACATGGTCGTTTTTTTTTTTACTATTATTACTTTTTTTCTTTGCTTGGAGAAAATTCAATTAACTAAGCTATTAACAAATTGGTCGCAATGGCTGAATTATAAATTCAGAAAAAAAAAGAAAGAAGAAGGTTTACTCATTTGATCAGTAAATAATTTTTATATAAATTAGTGTGGGATATAAAATTACGAAAACTTTATTTACATATCAGGGGTACAGTAGATAATATTCACAAGGTATAATAGATTGCATTCTTAACATAATAAATGGAGTTTTGTCTTTGTTTAACGCAGTAGATCGCAACTAAACAAAAACATATTGACGCTATTGTATGGAGCTTGCGAGTTGCGACTCTTTATGTAGCTTTGCTTTTTAAATGTGAGGTAATCATATGTTAATATTTATCCAGCAATTAAATTAATAATGTTCTCAAACCCTAAATTGTATTCAATCACTCAAATCCCAAATTCTATTATATAAACTACACAATTTCTTAGAAAAATAATTAAAAATAGATATTTAATCATTTGACCAAAGAATATTTGTAGTCATTGTTAGTTTATAACAACCATGTAATTTACTACTATCTCTATTTTAGAATATAAGGTGTTTTGACTTCTTTTTATACTATGCTTTCCCAAATTCTTGTTTTTCATGTTGTTGGAAAAAAAAAACTATCCTAACCCCAAGAAATACTCTGATTTTTTCCAAGGTTAAACATTTATAACCTCATGTATAATAATATTGCTAGCGGTCTAAAAACTATTCGTTTACTAAAGATCTGCCTTTAAGTGGCAGATCGGATCTCGGTGCTACTTTTCTGTAGCCTGGAGCCATGCCATAGCCCTTCTTCTCCAGTTGTAACAAATCATTGGGATCTCAATCAATATTATATTTAGAATTCTTGCAAGTAAGGCACAACGAATCAAAAATACTTTAACATGTGTTACAATATCGACTATATTCTCAACTTAAGTAAACGTTAACAAAATATCAAGAAAGTAAACTAACAGAAGAAAAAACAACCTTCTTGAAAATTTGGTTGATCATTATGTGGTGTACAACCTGTATACTAGGGCAATCACAGTGTTTTGGAAGTCATACTAATTTGGTATCACATTAGGTATATCAATTACTATTTTTGCAATAGTAACTTTGGGACCACCTTAGCCATAAGAGAAAGTTGGAAAATATGTCAATCTTGCGATGCATATTATTACCATCTTGGGACCATCATTTCATACTAACTTAAAACTGATACATACATATGAATAGAAAATTATATGCATAAAACTCAAATATAGTGAAAATTGATAAATGTAATAGGATATGATGGGTCCTATATGCAACGTGTAACACCTTGGAGACTCGAAGACCGCGATATATTTATCTGATATGTACTTTACGTATTCGGATATGTATATATTTACATATATACACCTATTTGTGGCCTTATCTCAATAGGGCAGTGAAGGCCAAAACTGGTCACTGTTACGGACCTCTCTTACGTTTGCCGTCAGAAAGACGGCAAAATCCATCGGCAAAAGATAAAAGGAGATTTTGAAACTTTTTGCCATCAATTTTTGCCCTAATCCAGACAAAGCTTTTGCAGAAAGAACCAAATTTCTTCTTTTTATTTTCTATATTTGGAGGGTCCCTTGCTCACAAAAATATAATTCTGAAAACGAAACCACAATTAAAGCGTAAAAAGAGTAAACCTTGTACAGCCATCTGCCTATCTTGGATAATCTCATTCGGTTGCTTCGATAACTAGACCGTAAGCATGACGAATATAACAATCAACCAATTTTTTCTTTTTGGTTAGAATGTAATTGTCCAGCATCGGAAGTTGAGACCATTCTAATCTACTATATATAAGATAAAAGTATCTCCATTCATTGCCAATTGGCTTTGAGTTGGAAACCATAATTTAACATGGTATAAAAGCTTAAGATTCTGATCATCAGACATGCATGATGATATGTGTATGTTGTGGGTCTGACTCAACATGCATGTATCATGTTGATGCGTCAGAAGTTGAGACCATTCTAATATACTATATATATATATATAAGATTAGGCATCTCCACTTATTGCCAATTGGTTTTGAGTTGGAAACCCATAATTCTACACTTTTCTACAACGATTAGTGCAGTTTTGGTATGATAATTTTTCTGATATAAACCCCAATAAACTAGATTAATATATGTATATGTATGTATGATTTGGTATGCCCGACTTCTTCTCAGTATGATGCTTAGAATGATCCAGTTAATGATTTTGACATCATGGATTTTATCTTTTCCACTACATATAGTATTTTAGGGTACGAATTTTAGACAATGAATCGGGGTTTGTCGATTCAATCGTTGAAAAAAAAATAATGATTTGGTATGTAGATATTCACAAAAGATATATACATTAGTACGACACTCGAGTGATATTTTGCTTTATATTAAAGTATAAAATGAACTTAGGTTATATATATATGTGCACACAATGTCTAAGGATATAGAGAATGCTACCATATTATGAGCTAAGTACTAGCTAGGTCAATCTTAAGGTAACAACAAGAGGTAATTAACATACGAATGTTTTTATACTTCTCATATCTTTTTATTGTAGAATCCTTGATATATGTGATATACTCACAGGGCTATATGAAAAAGACGAAACTTAAACAAGTTGCACCAGAAATGCCATCTTATCTCAAAATGAATAAAAGACGAATTGGTCTCTGGCTTTTGGTCTTCGGAAGAAGGAAGAAGCAAGAAGATAGCTGAGTTTTTGAAAACTCTTTGATGTATTTCCAAAACATGCATTTAATTCATAAAGTTGTCACTGCTGTCATTTTTCTTGTCCTATCCGGACAAGCTTTGAACATCTTTTCGATCAATTTCTTTTTTTTTTGTACTACAATCAAATGTGTTTTTATCCAATCTTTCTTTCTTTCATTAAGTTAAACGATTGGATTGGTTCTTTAAACTGAAAAGAAAAAGCTTACATAATTAATAAGTACGAAAGGAAAAGCTTACATAACTAATAAGTACGAACAATAACAAGTACGAATAATGATCTTTAAAATTTAATTTTTCCGAAGAGAGTATATATATATATATATATATTAGCAACCGTTGGATCGACAAAATCCAATATATAGCTAATGTTCTCAAACCTCAAAACCCCTACCAATATTATGTGGAACAAACACGATTATTAGAAGTGGATTTCGGGTGAGAAATGCAGTATATATATAAGTAATATTCAACAATTAAAGCAAAGACACTTCTCTTTTTGAGGATATAATTTGTCAAAGCTACATTCCAAATTTCATAAAAAATTGAGTGTATGATATGATATGACTTATGAGAGAACATCTACTCTACTGTAGCTGATGAACGTTAGGAAAACATGACAATAATAGAGGATTGAAGAGTAACGGAAAAAAACAAGAGGATTGAAGAGTATATTGCTTAATTAGTTAATCTAGTCATGTTATCCTCCGCAATAAAATCTGAATTCTTTGTTTTTTTTTTGTATTGAAGAAAAAAAACTGAAGAGTATTAAATTGTTTTTGAATAAATTTCTTTTCGAGATATTAGTAATTTATTTCCATTTTTTTTACTTGCACATCTAAGTTTCCTAATTAGTTGTAGCAAGGCAATTGCATTAGTTAATTATGCTCTACCAAACAACTGGTTTACACTCGACCAAAAAAGAAAAAACAACTGCTTTACAAATTTCTACATTTGTAAATACTTCCATTGTTAAATATAAGATTGACGGTCTACTTTCACCTCAAAGTTTCGATATAACAACTGATTCACCTATATTTAGACCTTCTATGTAATTATATACAAAGTAAGGTCTAATTGCACCCACACTTAGACAATAACTATCGAATTTCACATATAGTATACGAAATCTATTTAATTGCATAAATTACTGAATAATTATGGGTTTGTTGGTAAACCAAGAATTGGTTACAAACTTAAACCCTTAATTAACCGAACGTAAACCAATTTTAGACCCGATTAAAACTCAATTATGACTCGTTTACTCTAACCTAATTGTAATTGAGTTTTAATTGGGTCTAAAATTAGTTTAGTTTCGGTTAATTAAGGGCTTAAGATCGTAACTAATTCTTGATTTACCAACAAACCTATAATTATCTAGGAATTTGTGCAATTTGTTAGATTTCATATACTATGTGTGGAATTCAATAGTTATTGTCTAAGTTTGTGTGCAATTAGACCTTACATATATATTTTGTGTGCAATTATATAGAGGATTTAAGTATAAGAAGATCAATTGTTATAGCGAAATTTTGGGGTAAAAAAATATAGTTTTTCTGTGGTTCAATCATTTTAAGGAGATTATAGATTTAGAAATAGAATTGTTTTAAAAATAAACAATCCAAAATATGTTTACAAATTTAGGCAATTTTTAACTTGATCAAATAACATTTTATACAAAATAATTATACCCTAATTTCCGCAACTTACTAAATCCAAGTGAATGTGTCATCTTGTATGATTTTTATTGTCAAATTACTTTTTCGTAATTTTTGAATTTATTTTTAAACGCATAAATCTATTGTGGTTTTTACCTAATTAATTCATCATTTAAAATTTTATTGTTATACTATTCGTATGAGATGGTACTAGTTGCAACAAAATAAAACGAGGGCGTTTTCGTGTATGAAACTTCTATATAAACATAGTAAATCTATTTTCCCAACTCAACCAAACCTCAACATAAACAAAAAGTAACATAAGCAAAGCTACACATTCCAAAACCCTTTGATAAAAATGGTTGATACTCAAAAGACTCTTTTCGTCTTCCGACCAGACCAGCAGGCTCTCGCGCCTCAACCTCTGACTCCATTCTCCGCGGTGACTGCACATCGTGCGACAGCCATACGACGGTGTCGCCTCATCTCCACCACAACTCTAGAAATGATCCTCGAGGAAGAGATATCACCAGAAGAAGATCATCAGAGCACTGCTCCTTCTCTTGTGGTGTTTCCGGCGACCTCTTGTTTCTTAGACATTAAGAAACAAGTCTCTTTTTTGATTCACCCAAGTTGCAAGTGCCCTTGATGATCCTTAATTCACCACAATTGTGATTTTCTTGCAATACTTAAGTTAGTGATGTCTAATAATCTATCGTTTTATCTTCGTGATTTGTTTTCTGAGGTTAATTCAGTTTGTTTTTTTTAGTTTCCTCTGGATAATAATTGATCTTGTGAAACTGTTATATGATGATAATATGTTGGTTATACAACTGAAATATATTATCTTTTGTTGTTTCAAAAATTTATTTACTTTGATGCAAACCCAAGCCTCAACTAGAATAACTCTACAAATTTTGAAGTTTGTTTCTTTATACTTTAAAAATAAAAATCGAGATTTTGGTAAAAAAAAGAAAGGAAATTTTTACTTGAGGTTTTACTCCGTGAAAAAAGAAACAAGCATCGGGTTTAATAAACCATCTAAATACCCGGTTCAATCTGATATTATCGATAAACCGAGCATGGTTCTCTAAACCAATACCAGAGAAGCTTAAATCCTCTGATTGTTTTCTCTCTTCGCTTCAATTCTAAAACCCTAGTCTCCCAAAAACCCATTCTCTCTTCAGTCCGCATCAATGGTGTCTTTTGAGCGTTTTGACAATATGTGTGACTTGAGATTGAAACCTAAGATTCTCCGTAACGTTCTGTCTGAGTATGTTCCCAACGAGAAGCAGCCTCTGACCGACTTTCAGTTAATCCCCAAGGCTGTATCGAGTATCTTTACCCATAAGCTATTATCTGAGACTCCTCTAGTTTCAATCGACCAGAAGCTTCAAGCTCAATGGAAATCAGCCGTTGATGATTGGGTTGATAGGTTGCTGGCTTTGATTTCTTCATCTATGGTATAAATCTGTCTTCAATAGCGTTTCCTCCAATTACTTTATCTTGGAATTAAATTAATATATGTGAAAAATTTCGACTTTTGGTGATAACCTGTGTGAATTTTTGTTTGTTTATTTTGTTTCGGCTCTAGCCAGATAAATGCTGGGTGGGTGTTAGTTTGATGGGAATAACTTGTAAAGAATGCAGCACAGATCGTTTCGTTAGTTCCTACTCTGCTTGGTTTAACAGTTTATTATCACATCTTAAGGTATGTTTGGCTTGCTCTATAGTGAGATATGTTCCATCTTATACCATTTATTTTTTGAAAGTGAATGTTTTGTTTTGTTTCAAACAGAATCCAACAAGTTCTAGAATTGTCCGAGTGGCTTCATGTATTTCAATCTCTGATCTCCTCGGAAGGTTTGTAATTGGAATCTTTTATACTTCTTTTTTTTTTTTTGCTTTGCTATTTATTAATCTTCAAATTTCTTTGTTTTGTGTTTGATGATGAATGAAAGCCTGCCGTTATATACCCCTGTGTACATCATTTTGATTTCGTATAGAGGTCTATTGATGATCTGCTGTGCAGAGTCTGTAATTTTAGCTGACCTATATATCTTCAAAAGTTCCATATTTGTCTAATGGGACTTTTAATATTGCAATGCTTTGTGCATCGTTATATCACTCTTAATTTGTTTCTGTGTTTTCTACCATTTCCTTGGGGTTGTTTTTTTAAGCTTTTTGTAACAAGGAACTTTTGGAAATCTTTTCTAAATAAAAACTGAATCAGGCTGTCTATAATTTCGAATACGAAGAAAGATGCAGTTTCACACGCTGCAAAAGTGATCCTGCCAATCATTAAAATATTGGATGAAGATTCTTCAGAAGCACTATGGGTAAGTTTCACATCTAGTAAGGCCTTAAATATTTCTTATAATTTAGTTATTAGGTCCTCTATACGCTTGGTTTTGTGTCAAGAATGTTCCGCCACTTTGATTTTAGATGTTTGTTTATGCATCAGTTCCTCTGTTTGAATCCCATGTAGAACAGTCATAACCAACTAGAATTCCTGAATTCTATAAGAATTTAGCAAAGAATTGTGTATATATATATACTTAGCAACTATAATTCCTCTCATTTCATTGCTAGAACCCTCAATTTGAATTTGTGATTGGTATTGTCTGTGCAGGAAGGCATTGTCCGTCTGCTTACTACAATTGTAATCTGGTTTCCTGCTGCCTTCCAGAGTAATTATGGCAAGGTCAGCTCTCTTTGCTTCTTAAATGTATTTTCTGTTTATCCAATATCCTGAATTTATTAGTATCAGTATTTTGATAGCTACATGAACATGATACCTGTTCATAGTCTAATGAATACGCTCCCATATGCCTAGGTTGTAACATAAATATCAAAAAATATTTGGTGACTATGATATCGACATATTTTATTACCATTATTGAGCTTATCTGAAATGTAATTCCTTGCAGGTTGAAGCCTCTATTGCCTCCAAAATATTTTCTGCGAAAACTAGTTCCTATATGTTAAAGGTATTCTTCTTTTTGTGTATTCCTTATTACATATTTTTCGTCAACTAAGCAAGGAAATATTAATGTGCACTTCTTTCTCTCTATTTCAACCTTCAGAAATTTGCCCACTTTCTGGCATTGCTCCCCAAAGCTAAAGGGGACGAGAGCAGCTGGTCCTTGATGATACAAAAGCTGTTGATATCTATAAATGTACATTTAAATAATTTTTTCCAAGGTCTAGAAGAAGGTAATTTGTTCATTTCTCTGTTCTTTTTGTTTTTGCGGCTATAGTTTCTCTGATAAAATACGGTGACATGTGTTGCAGAAACAAAAGGAACAAAAGCAATCCAACGATTGGCTCCTCCTGGAAAAGATGCTCCTTTGCCCTTGGGAGGTCAAAATGGAGGTTTGGATGATACAGCGTGGAACTCTGAAAAGTTGATTGTTACCAGAGTTTCTGCACTTATGTTCTGCACCTCAACGATGCTAACTAGCTCGTACAAATCCAAGGTAGTGCAATATCTTTTTTGTCTGATTATTTATGATTTCTCTTGATTTTGAAGCTATATAGAGGGAGGCTTCTCGTACTTGGTTACAGATAGTCAAGTGTGCAATATTTTTGTATCTAGATTAAGCATCATGTTAAGCATGTCCCTTCTTATACTGTGCCCAGTTTTGGATTGGGGCTCAGCAGACTCCTAACGGTTCTCTTTATGTATGCTACTATGTAATTCAAATATGTCATTTTCTTCTGAGAGATCCTGATATTCTTTCTCCCAACCTTCAGGTGAATGTTCCAGTTGGTTCATTATTATCCCTTGTTGAGCGGATGCTGGCGGTGAATGGCTCTCCACCTCGAGCAATGTCACCATTCATGACAGGGATCCAACAAGAATTGGTTTGTGCAGAACTTCCCACTTTGCATTCGTCAGCTCTGGAGCTCTTGCGTGCTACTATACAGGGTATCCGCAGGTAAACCGGTTTCCTTTCATTCTCTAGTAGCAGAAGCATTATTTGCTGTATAACCTGATTTATTACTTTCATTGGCCAAAACTATATATATACATGTCAGGCACACTAAAGGTTATATTTGTACTGAAACCTGACCTTAGTTTTATTGTCACAGACAATTGTGGAGTTGTTCCTATGCTAGTTTATGTCTTGGCTGCTAACAGTTTTCCACTGACTTTCTCATTTTTCCAAATAATGAAATGTTACTACACTTTTCTGTGCCGTAGGAACTAAACAACATATCTATATTGATTAATTTTGCAGCCAACTTTTACCATATGCTCCTTCGGTGGTGGGACTTGTTAGTAATTACTTCAGGAAATGTCGATTACCAGTATTGAGGATAAAGCTCTACTCGATCACTACAACCTTGCTCAAATCCATGGGTGTAGGTAATTACACAAGATCATTCCTCTACTTACCTTTTCATTTCTTAGGTTAATGTGATGAAAGTACAGATCACTTCTTCTAACACACTTCTCTGACCAGCAATCGCAAAGCAACTGGCACAGGACGTTGTCACTAATGCCTCCGTGGATCTAGATCCGACAAGCGTAGAAGGATTTGATGTTGTATCTAGCAAAACCCTGTCGCTTACTAACAGAGGTCCCCTTCAGGCATGCAGTAAAAAGAGAAAGCATTCAACTAATTCAGGAGTGGTGACAGATAGTTCTATTTTTGAGGTGGGAGTCCCTCACAATCATTCGAGTAGTCTAATTTCATTGAAGATAGCAGCTGTAGAGGCACTAGAAACTCTTCTGACAATTGTAAGCTCTTTAATTATTACTAATTAACATTCGGCTTTTTATTGATCATGTTGAACATTTCTGTGGATTCTAGACATAGTCACCATGTTTCTTTGTGATTCAGTTATTACAATCTGATAGCTTATCAAATATACTGCTTTTCTTTTGGATTCAGGGTGGTGCATTGGGATCAGATAGTTGGAGAGAACGTGTGGATAACATTTTAATGACCACAGCAACAAATGCGTGTGAAGGGAGATGGGCCGCTGCTGAATCGAGTTCGGATCTGGCTGTGTTTCAGCTTGCAGCACTACGCGCATTTTTGGCATCTCTCGTTTCTCCATCACGAGTACGCCCTGCATTTTTAGCTGAAGGGCTTGAGCTTTTCCAAACAGGTAACTAAGGTTGTTGGCATGAATTAAACTAGGCCTTAAAACCCAGAAATCTTGAGTTTTTGATTCATATATATCGGCTTTGAATAGGTAAACTTAAGGCAGAAACGCAAGTTGTTGAGTCCTGTGCTCACGCTCTCATGTCCCTTGAAGTCGTCATACATCCAAGGGCACTTCCACTGGATGGTCTTCTATCACTTAGCAAAGGATTCCCAGAAAGCAATTCGCTGGCCAGCCAAAAATACAACACACTTGGTCTAAATAAGTTGAATGGCATTGCTCAAGATGGTGATGATTTATGCAACAGATGGCTTGATGTACCCTCTAGCACTGAGATTCAGAGAACCGTAGACACAAATTTTCCTCTCCAAGAGACCAAAAGAAAGAAACTTGGAAATGATTTAGCTACAGTCGTGTCTCTGAGTGTTCAGGATCATGCAGTTACGGTTGCATCAGAGAGTGTGCAACAAGCTGATGTGCTTGAGGAGGTTCTTGAAACAACTGAGGAAGAATCTCAAAGACATGTTTCGGACAAAGATAATATGGCTCCCAAAGACGGTTATCGAGAAGTAGTGAGTGGGTCTCAAGGGGTAGAGGATTTTGCGGTTAAGGATAGTATCATGGAGGAGGCAACAGTTGGTAAGAAGAGAGAGTCCTTAGATGAATCTGATAATGAGTCAGTTCCAAGTGTTCAGGAAGATGATTTTTTATCTTCTGATTCTGATATCGAATCCTAATACAATGCAAAACGAGTTCACAGTTTGTCGTTAGGAGAATCATTTTTGTTTCTTAGCTTAAAATTTTGATCATGGTTATACAATGTTCTAAATATGTAAGAATCTTATTTTCACCGACTTCCGTAAATTGTTCTGCATGTACTGACATATAGAGGTGATTCAAGGGTATGAGATAGTATTTATGTGATTCAAGGAGAATCTTGTCACTGAAAAGCTAATACTCTCTTGTACTCTACTTTCAGGCTTTAGTTTGACATATAGAGAGTCATTTTTACAAGTTACAAAGATAAAGCTAAAACTTGATAGCACAGTATGTTCTCCAGCTTAATCTCTATGGATAGGAAGAAATCATCATAATTTACCGTTTTTATGGGCTTGAGTTCCTTCAGTCTCTATCAGTCAATCGTTAAATCGTATCTAGGGATGTCAATATAGTTCTCTAAACCCATTTATTAAATGGTTATGTTATAAGGAACTATATAGGGCTAAACCCATTTATCTAAAATATTTAAATGAAGTTATGCATAGTACTTTGTAAATAATATTTTAGTGATTATAGTTTGTATGCTACTTGGTTAACTATATTTAGTACTAAATGGCAACAATCATTATTGTTTTGTAATAGTTATAATATGGAACCCTCATAATATATAGTTTTTTCAAACGAAATATTTTCAAATTTAAATAAAACAAGTTACAATAAACAAGTTATACAAAATTTGTTTTAATTTACATGAGAATAGAATAGCTAAACAAATAGCTTACAACTAAACCAGAGCATGAAAACTACTACAACTAATGATATGGAAGATGACAAAGAATTAACTATGATCATCTCATTTTCTGTAGCATTTTATTCATTTTCTTCTTTAAATGGTTATACATTTCATCTCTTGCTTCTTTTGTGTCGGTTTGACAATACCTTCTCTCAGAGATTTCTGGTCAAAAAAATTCTCTAAATTAACTAGTTGTCTCCGATGATTTTGGTATGTCAAACTGATTTCTTCCAGTAATAAGCCATTGAATTCAAAAGTATTAGAGGGAAAAATGTGATTTGAAAGAGAAGATAAATTATGGGAGATAGATAAAACCTCAGTAGGATTACTGAACCATTATAATATATAGTTTTCTTTATTTCTTTTTAGTAAATGTGGATTCTATACGTACCAAGAGTCACTTGTTTAAAAAAGGCCAAGACTAGTCAAACATGCATAACCCAGTAAATTACAATATCGATTATATTTTCAAATAAAATAAACATGTACAAAATATCAAGAAACTAAAATCAACAGAAAAAAAAAAGCAACCTTTTTGAAAATTTGGTTGAATCATAATGTAATGTACAACCTGTATAATAGGGCAATCACAGTGCCTTGAAAGTCATAACAATTTGGTGTTCACATTTGGAATACAATTACTATTTTTGTAATAGTTGTAACTTTGGGACCACCTTAGCCATAAATAAAGTTAGAAATTATGCATAAGTTTTGCGATGCATATTATTACCATCCTGGGACCATCGGTCATACTAACTTAAAACTAATACATACATATATGTATAAAGTACGAATATCGTGTAACTCCCTGAAGATCCGAAGACCAGGATATATTTATCTTAAATGTACTTTACCATAATTTTATTTTGTAAGTACGTATTTGGATATGTGGCCTTATCTCAATACGGCAGTGAAGGCCAAAAGCCGTCATTGTTATAGACGGATCTCTCTCACGTTTGCCTTCAGAAACCCGGCACAATCTATTCAGCAAAAGATAAAAGGAGATTTTTAAAACTTTTTGCAATCAATTTTTGCCCTAATCGAGACAAAGCTTTTGCAGAAACCACCATACATCTTCTTTTTATTTTCAATATTTGGAGAGTCCCTTGCTCACAAAATATAATTCTGAAAACGAAACCACAATTAAAGCGTTAAAAGAGTAAACCTTGTAATTTAGCCTTTTGCCTATCTTGGATCAATCTTATTCGGTTGCTTCGATAATTAGACCGTAAGCATGACGAATATAACAATCCACTTTCTTTTATACACCTAGTTTTGGTATGTTCATTTTTCTGATCAAAACTCCAATAGGCTAGATTACTGTATATATATGATTTGGAGCGACATTCACCAAAGATATATACATTAAAATATACAAATAAATTTATGTTATATATAAATGTGCACACAATCTCAAAGTATATATAGAGAATGCTATCAGATTATGAGCTACGCAATAGGTAAATCTTAAGGTAATAACAAGATCAGATAATCAGATTAGTAATATGTTTTTAAAGTTTTGACTTTTGAGTGTAGAATTTCTGATTTATATGATATAATCAAAGGGCTATATGAAAAAAAGACAAAACTTAAACAAGTTGCACAAAAAATGTCATCTTATCTCAAAATGAATAAAAGACGAATTGGTCTCTCACTACAAAAATACAAGACGTATTTTGACGGATAATTTTGTCAGAAAACCGTCGGAAAGAAGCTTTTCCGACCATATTCCGATGGAATCGACGTATCACTACAGCATGGTCGGAGTTGCAAATTTCGTCAAAATTTTTTGACAATTTCCGACAGAAAATTCCAACAACATATTCCATCGGACATCATCGGAACAAAATTGTCGGAGACTGTCAGATAATATCTGTCGGAAACCATCGGAAAGGAGCCATCAAAGACCGTCGGTATCGTAGCCATTGAAAGCCGTCAGATAGTTTATCTCGTTGGTGGCCGTCAGACAGTTTATCCCTTTAGTGGCTGTCAGAAGCGTAGCTGTCAAAAACCGTCGGACAGTTTCTCGTGTCGGTGACCGTTGGAAGCTCGGTAGTCAAAAGTCGTCGGACGTTTCCGATGGCTTCGAACAGTTTATTAAATATATTATTTTTGAATTATTAATAATTCTATATTTTATTATTTTAATTATTAATTATAATGCATTAATTTAATAATTATATAATTAAATTAAAAACTTTTTAATTTAAATCTATGAAGTTGTTTGTATATAAAAAAACGAATCTAAATTCGCGGATCTTGAGTTTTCTCGCCATCGAACAAAGAAAAATTCTTGAGGATTTCTGCAAATCTAACCATCTATGCGTCTTGTTTCGCTTGCCTAACTTCATACGATTGTAGTGCAGTCTAAATCTGCTGAAGAGCCTCAACGGTGTCCTTTTGCACCAACTCCAATTGCTCATGTTTGACATGGAGTTCATTCAGCTCATGCCGGTCAGCTCCTGCTAGGGGTTGACTGGAGTTGAACTGAGACAACAACCCATCAGCAGTGACTAGTTTCCCGATCCCAAGCCGTCGTCCCTTAGTTCACAGAGTTTCCTGTAATATACGAAATACGTCAATGTTAAAAAAACTTTAAATTACATAATATTTAAAACAAAAATTATTTTATTACAGTTATACCTCTATAACGATGCGGTTGATATCCTTCCGAGTTAGCATTGTTGAAGGACCCCCCATCCTGAGTGAGTTGGTTTTGTAGCTCGTCATGCTTCTGGGTCACTGTCTCTACCAGTTCCAAGATCTTCGGATGCTCAATCTTTTTCATCTTTTTGTTTGTATGAGTATCCGACATAAGGGTGAGGAGATCCGGTACCTCATCCCGCTCAACAATCTACCAAAAAATAAGACATTTGTAGAAGTAAACATTAAACAAAATATTTAATTTAAAAGACTAAACTTATCATCACTCATAAATGCCGCTCAACTGTTTGAGAACCGTTATTATGAGTCTTCACCGCTTTCTCGTTTTTAGACTTGCGGTTCTTTTTTTTCTTTTCAGATATCGCCTTTGTCTCTGGAAGATTCCATTACTCGATGAATTTCAGGTATAGATCCGCGGGACAATTAGTTGGTACTCGAATCTAATTTCCACGAATGCTTCCACGCATGGACGTGGTTCTTGTACGAGATAGCACATTGTTCCTCGAAATGCTTTCGCACTTCCGGTGTGCGATAGACGTCCCAAATATAATGTTGCTAGAAAATTGTAAATTATTAGTATAATCTTGTAAAAAATATTAATTAGTGTAAATTTAGTATTAACTAAAATAGTAGTATACATTTAAGTTATTAAAATATATAATTTTAAACAGTTAAAGAAATTGTGTTACTTACCATGATCTGAACCACTGTTCCTTCAAATCCCGGGGAACTTCTTGAAAGTAGGGTACGCAATAGTGAGTTGGTTCTGCACCATCAATCTGACCAAAGTAACTATCTCCGTCTCAAGACGAAACCTTTAATCGGTAAATACTAGTTAGGAAAAAAACTTAAATTTATTGAAAATTTTAAAATAATAAATTTACCATATACTATTATTGATTATAGGATCGAGTCCAATAATTTCTCAATCGTCATATGTACAGGAGACGGTTGTGGTGGTTGCTGTGTCTCTGGCACTGCTCATTGACTAGGAGATCCACTCTGCGTCTGATCGGAATCATGATCTTGTGATTGCCAAGTACGTGACCGACAAAAGTCCTCATAATTAAACCTGAAAATCAACAAATAAAAACACTTATATTAAACAAATAATGTTGATAATGTAAAGCATTTTCCAAAAACTAATTAGTAAGTAAATTGCACTTGTAGTTATTAGTGAAAAGCCACTTATATTTAGAGTAATAGATTAAAGGAAAAAAAATGCATTTAAGGAAGAAAGAAGTTAGCTTTTGGTCTTTGGAAGAAGGAAGAAAGAAGATAGCTGAGTTTTGAAAACTCTTTGATATATGCCCAAAAGATGCATTTAATTCATAAAGTTGTTAGTGTTGTACTATTCATATGAGATAATAATACTAGTAGTAATCAACAAAATAGAACGAGAACAATTTCGTGTATGAAACTCCTATATAAACGTACCAAAACCACCTTCCCAACTCAACAAAACAACACCGAAAAAAAGTAACAAAAGAAAAGGTACACACTTTAAAACCCTAGCCTTTTGATAAAAATGATTGATACCCAAAAGACAATTTTCGTCTTCCGACCAGACCAGCAGGCTCTCAAACCTCAACCTCTGGCTCCATTCTCCGCCGTGACTGCACACCGTGCGACAGCCATACGACGGTGCCGTCTCATCTCTACCAGAACCCTAGAAATGATCCTTGAGGAAGAGATAGCATCAGAAGAAGATCATCAGAGCACTGCTCCTTCTCTTGCGGTATTTCCGCCAACCTATTGTTTCGTGGATAGCAAGAAACAAGTCTCTTTTCTGTCTTACCGAAGCTGCAAGTGCCCTTGATGATCCTTAATCACTACACATGTGATTTTCTTGTAATACTTAAGTTAGTGATGGATCTGATGTCGATTATATGTTTGGTGTTTTGTTTTCATCAGAAGTTAATTCTGGTTTTCTTTTTGGTCTTTTATTGTTTCACCGGATAATAATTGATCTTGTGAAACACTTATATGATAATAGGTTGTTGGTTATACAACTTAAGAAAATGAATTTTTGTTGTTTCAAGAATTTAATTACTTCCTCATATTCTAATTGAAAGATGCAAAACCAAGCCTCAACTAGAATAACTTTCCTTTTAAAAAAAAGAAAAAAAAAACAAGAATAAGTGAATAACTTTACAAATTTTGAATTTTGTTTTTTCAATACTTAATCTAGATTCTAAATCAGTTTATAAATATTTTATCTGTTATATTTCTTATATAATAAAAACGTACCATTAATTTAAACACCGTGTTATATTAGTCCGTTTTAGCCTAAGAAGTATTGTAACAAATTTGTTATTAGGAAAACATCTCTTATATCATAAAATCGTAGCACTAACTTAAACATTGTGTTATATTAGTCCATTTTTGGTCTAGGAAGTATTGTGACAAATTTGTTACTAAAAAATAATAATCACATAATATTTGTATAAGTAATTATCTTTTGATAACTTATTACTATTATCATAATATTATTAGTATGTTTTATTTTAAATATAATAAAAATGGAAGATTTAAATTACATATAACACATGTTGAATTAACAAACTAATATACTTAAATATACAGAAAATTAGAATATTGATCAAATCAACAAAACAGTTGATATCAGGAAAGATGTTTAGATTGTAGACGTTTGGACTATGATATACAATGTATAATCATACGTTATAGAAAATTCCTATAACTCATCATGTTTAGACTAGATGAACAAGCTATGAAATATATTTTTACATATAAATTTTATAATATTGTTAGTATTACCTATAAGATATTTTAGGATTACTTGTGTTTTGGAGAAAAGGATAGGCTGAGATAGTTGGAAAAAAAGTCAAAAATGGATTTGCCCTCCAAACCATAATTGTTTTGCAAGATAAAAGTATTTAGAGTATTTAGAGGTATATATATATATATTTCATATTTCAAAATTCTAATTAATTTATAATTTATTCATATATTACTTTTCTAATTTTTAATAATTTATTTCATATAACTATTTCTAATGTTACAAGAACTCAAATCTGATTTGATATTAAAAAGATCTCAAAGGTCTTGGACTTGAAAGTACAAATATTTAATTTTCATATTTCTGTTTGTTTGTCAATTTTAATATTTCTATTTCTTAAAAGATATTCAACTTTATTTATAAATCATATATATAAATCTGTATTATAGGTTTCCTAATGATGATTCGCAGATTGCATTGGCCTATATATCTAAAACAATAAAAAAAATTATATTTTTAAATTATAAAATAATTCATAATAAGCAACTACTAATTATAATTAAATAAATACATATATGACGGAAAAGAAAAAAAAAATATATATATATATATGCTTATTACTAATTTAAATATATAAAAAATAAATTTAATATTCGTTTTTCTAATAGGATCTATATATGTATACAAAACATAATATTATAAATATATATATTGTTATACAAGGCATAAGAGTTCATCTAGTTAAATTATAAATATATATTGTTAACGACTAATAATCATTGATGTTGTTATATGAATATGTACTAAGGTATTATATGATATAATTAATAATACTTTAATAATCATGTTAATGAAATTTAGTCATATCATAGTACATAGTTTCGTTCTTTAAACAATATATTTAATGTTGACAAAAAAAAATATCAATTATATTGAAGTATATTACAATAATATATCTGCAATTAAAATAGTTTTGAATACAATAAGTCTTTTAAAATAATTCGCAATTAAAAATTTATAAAACTGTATTTAAAATCTTTTCCATAATTAAATTTGATTTAGTATCTATCAATATTTCACCAAATTCAAAGTCATCGTACTAAAAACATTACCTCTTTTGATAGTATTGCTACAAATCCAAAAAATTAGTAAAAAATAAAATAAAAAGGAAATTTATATTTTGGGTTTTACTCGAGAAAAAACGGAACAAGAAACTTTATTTCCACAACTATACGTTTATTTCTTGGATCCGGATAATTCGGCAATAAATCGTGTCCAATAAACCATCCAAATGACCGGTTCGATCTGATATAATCAATGAACCGGCCTGGTTCATTAAATATCACCAGTAGAGAAGCTTGAATCCCAAGTTAAGTTAAACAAAAAAAATCCTCATATTGTTTTCTCTGTTCGCTTCAATTCTAAAACCCTTGTCTCCCAAAAACCCCTTCTCTCTTCAACTCGCATCAATGGCGTCTTTTGAGCATTCTGACGACATGTACGACTTGAAATTTAAAGCCTAAGATTCTCCGACACCTTGTGTCTAGGTATGTTCCCAACGAGAAGCAGCCTCTGACCGACTTTCGGTTACACCCCAAGGTTGTATCAGATATCTCCACCCATAAGCTATTATCTGAGACTCTTACAGTAGACCAGAAGCTTCAAGCTGAATGGAAATCAGCCGTTGATGATTGGGTTAATAGGTTGCTGGCTTTGATTTCTTCAGATATGGTATAAATCTGTCTTCAACAGTGTAATTTTTTCAATTACTCTACTTTGGAATCGAATTAATGTATGTGAAAATCCTCAAATTTTGGTGTTAACTTGTGTGAATTTTTGTTTGTTTGTTTTGTTTCGGCTATAGCCAGATAAATGCAGGGTAGGTATTTATTTGATGGGAATAACTTGTAAATGTAAAGAATACAGCAGAGATCGTTTCGTTAGTTCCTACTCTGCTTGGTTTGACAGTTTATTATTACATCTTAAGGTATGTTTGGCTTGCTCTATAGTGAGATTTCCCCATCTTTTACCATTTTGAAAGTGAATGTTTTGTTTTGTTTCAAACAGGATCCAGCAAGTTCTAGAATTGTCCGAGTGGATTCATGTACCTCACTCTCTTATCTTCTCACAAGGTGTGTAAATATTTGAGTCTGTTATACTTTGTTTTTGGATTTGTTTTGCTATTCGTTATCTTCAAATTTCTTTGTTTTGTGTTTGATTCAGGCTGTCGGAATTATTTCCGAATACGAAGAAAGATGCAGTTCCACACGCTAAGAAAGTAATCCTGCCAATCATTAAACTATTGGATGAAGATTCTTCAGAAGAACTATGGGTAAGTGACATATTTAGTAAGGCCTTACCCATAAGTATCATATATAGATTTTAGCAACAATAATTCTACTCATGTCATTGCTAGAATCCTCAATTTGAACTTTTTAATTGGTATTGTCTGTGCAGGAAGGCATTGTCCAATTGCTTAGTACCATTGTAAACTCTTTTCCTCCTGCTGCCTTACACAGTAATTATGACAAGGTCAGCATTCTTAGCTTCTTAAATGTGTTTTCTGTTTATCCAATATCCTGAATTTGTTAGTATCAGCATTTTGATAGCTACATGACAACAGTTCATAGTCTAATGCCAAATCCAAAGTATTGTTCATAGTCTAACACCTGTATTTTGTTCCTTGCAGGTGGAAGCCTCTATTGTCTCCAAAATATTATCTGCGAAATCCAGTTCTAATATGTTAATGGTATTCATCTATCTGTATATTCCTTATTTCATATTTTATGTCAACTAAGCAAGGAAATGTTAATTTGCACGTCTTCCTCTCTATTTCCACCTTCAGAAATTTGCCGACTTTCTAGCATTGCTCCCCAAAGCTAAAGGGGACAAGGGCAACTGGTCCTTGATGATGCAAAGGCTGTTGATATCTATAAATGTACATTTAAATAACTTTTTCCCACGTTGCACTCATCAGCTCTAGAGCTCTTGCGTGCTAATATACAGAGTATCCGGCGCAGGTAAACCGGTTTTCTTTCATTCTCTAGTATCAGAAGTATTCTTTGCTATATAACCTGATTTATTACTTTCATTAGCCAAAGCTATATACATGTACATGTCAGGCACACTAGGTTATATTTGTATTGAAACCTGACCTTAATTTCACTGTCACAGACAATTGTGGAGTTGTTCCTTTGGTAATTTATTTATGTCTTGGCTCCAAACAGTTTTCCACTGACTTTCTCGTTTTCCAAATAATGAAATGATACTACACCTTCCTGTGCCGTAGGAGCTAAACAACATATCTGTATTGATTAATTTTGCAGTCAACTTTCAGAATATGCTCCTTCGGTGTTGAGACTTGTTAGTAGTTACTTCAGGAAATGTCGAATACCAGAATGTTGGATACAGCCTTGCTCAAATCCATGGGTGTAGGTAATTTCACAAGATCATTCCTTCACTTACCTTTTCATTTCTCAGGTTGATGTGATGAAAGTCCAGATCACTTCTGCTAACATACGCTTCTGACCAGTTAAGGCAAAGCAACTGCCACAGGACGTTGTCACTAATGCCTCCGTGGATCTAAATCCGATAAGCGTAGAAGGATTTGATGTGGTATCTAGAAAAACCCTGTCGGTTACTAATGGAGGTCCCCTCAAGGCATGCAGTAAAAAGAGAAAGTATTCAACTAATTCAGGACTGGAGACAGATAGTTCTGCTTTTGAGATGGTAGTCCCTCGCAATCATTTGAGTAGACCAATTTCATTGAAGATAGCAGCTCTTGAGGCATTAGAAACTCTTCTTACCATTGTAAGCTCTTTTAAACTCATTACTAAATAACATACGGCTCTTTGTGTTAATCATAAATCAGTTGTTCTTACAGTTTGATAGTTTATCAAATATTCTGCTTTTCTTTTTGGTTGTAGGGAGGTGCATTGCTATCAGATAGCTTGAGAGAACGTGTGGATAACATTTTAATGACCACAGCAACAAATGCTTGTGAAGGGAAATGGGCCAATGCTGAAACCTACCATGTTTTACTCAATAAATCGAGTACAGATCTCGCTCTGTTTTAGCTTGCAGCACTACGTGCATTTTCGGTATCTCTAGTTTCTTCATCACGAGTACGCCCTGTATTTTTAGCTGAAGGGCTTCAGCTTTTCAAAACAGGTAACTAAGATTGTTGGCATGAATTAAACTTGACTTTAAATTCCAGAAATCTCGAGTTTTTGATGCATATATATCGGCTTTGAATAGGTAAACTTAGGGCGGAAAAGCGAGTTTCTGAATTCTGTGATCAAGCTCTCATGTCCCTTGAAGTTGTCATTCATCCGAGGGCACTTCCACTGGATGGTCTCCCTGATCTAAAGAATTGGAATGGCATTGCTCAAGATGGTGATGTTTTATTGAAAAGATGGCTTGCGAACGCAGATTTACCCTCTAACACTGAGATTCAGAGAACCGTAGACACGAATTTTCCTCTCCAAGAGACTAAAAGAAAAAAACTTGGAAACGATTTAGCTACTGTGGTGTCTCTGAGTGTCCAAGATCATACAGTTACGGTTGAATCAGAGAATGTTCAACAAGCTGGTGTGCCTGAGAAGGTTCCTGAAACAACCGAGGAGGATTTAGCGGTTAAAGATATTATCATGGAGGAAGCAGCAGTTGGTAAGAAGAAAGAGTCCTTACATGAATCTGATGATGAATCTGTTCCAAGTCTTCAGGAAGATGATTTTGTTTCTTCTGATTCTGATATTGAATCTTAAAACAAGGCAAAACAAGTTGACAATTTTAGGCGGGTCTGTTTTGTTTCTTCAACTTAAAATTTTGATCATAATTATAATTCTTTATTGAAAAGATGTTCCTTCGAATAATCACTATGTTCCAAATTTGTAAGAATTTTGTAGCCAAGTTCTATAAATTGTTCTTGCAAGTTGGAAGCATATAAATTTGTTAAGACAATCAATACTAACATGTCGTGATAGCAGCCATAAAACCAATATAGCGATTTGTGACATATAGTGGTGATTCTCTCACCAAAACCTTCATTACATTACATTAAAACCATACATCTCCGAAAGAAGGGCGAACGTTATACCTATCTATCGTCGGATGCGTTGTCTTCTTCAGACTATTTCTGACACATACAACTTGTTACCCGGAATATATCTTCCACTAGTCTCAATGGTATGAGATAACTAATACGCAGCTAGAAATCAAGGAAAACCTTGTGGTCATTGAAAAGCTAATACTCTTTCTCTTACTCTCTACTCTTGTGCTTCTTTTACATAATTATACATTTTTATCAGCTTATATTCCTTCAGTTCCTATCCGTCAATCACTAAATCGTATTAGTTTAGCCCCATAGCAATGAGTAGTACTTTTTCTCCATCCTCATAGTGTGATCTAATGACTTAATGGAAATATTGGCTACGGATTCACGACAAACCACAATTTCGAAAGATACAACACGCTACTAAAAAGTTCAAAAGAAGCAGAGAATGGCAAAGAATACGAAGAATACGCCATACTGAATTTTAGTTCTTCATTTAAAAATCAAAATGAATCACAGATGGCAAAAGCCATAGCAGAATCAAAACAACAGTCTATAGAAAGTCGGAAAACTGAATATAGAAGAACAAAAACCAGACAACATAAGCATAGATCTTCCACGAAGATTTCTCCATCCTCTCCTGCATTATGATTCAACCCAACATACACAGTTACACTCGGTATAATCTTATAATAGATGACAGCTTTTAAAGAGTTGAGGACAGATTCATGATACTTACAGATCTTGTTGAAGGCAACAATATCACAGCTCTGGACGTATTCATTGATTGGTTCAACAGTGAGCTGCTCTTCGATCATGGTGTCAATAGAGACAAGGTCATCAACAATGGTGCACATAATCTGCAACTTCTTGATACCATAACCAACTGGGACAAGCTTTGATGCTCCCCAAAACAATCCTTCCATCTGGATGGATCTCACAGATTCCTCTAGCTTCTTCATGTCGGTCTCATCATCCCATGGCTTGATATCGATCAAAACTGATGACTTTCCAGCTGATGAAGACAAAAAAACAACAATGAGAAATCCAAAAGACCTCATCATATCATAAGATACAGGGGTAAAACAAGACCCAAACTTACATTCCTTCTTCTTTGTAGTTGCCTTGGCTGCAGCTGCTCGCTCTTCAGCAGCTTTCTTCTCCTCTTCGGTCTCCTCCCCAAAAAGGTCAACATCATCATCATCTTCATCAGCAGCAGCATCCTACAGTTGCATATTTATGTGAATCTCTCTGATGTTATACTTCACTAGAATATTCATGGTAAACCATAGAAACAATCAAGAGTACCTTAGAATCAGCTGCAGGGGGAGTAGCAATGGCCTCTTCAGTGATTGGCGCTGATCCCTCAACAATGACACCGCTTCCTTCAGCAGAGACACCGCTGAAAATAAAGACTCAACTTATAAGATATACGAAACAATGGATAAACAAAGGACAAAACAATAGAAGATAATGATGGAACTTACGAGATCCTCAAGAGGGCATCAATGTGGTTGTACCAACGAGATGCGTTCACATACTGTGTAGTTGGGGGCTTTGCAAGAGCCGCAAAGACAGTAATATCATCCTTTGAAGCTTGGTACCTGTAAACATACATAAAGGAAGCTAATTATTACTCATCTTGTTCAAAAAGGTAGAGATCAATAATATAATCAATAAGGGATGTTCACAGTTTGATTTGAGACAGCACTAGAATAAATCGAACAGGCTTTTACTAAAATTGAAACTTGTTTACATTATTGGTGATCAATTTGACTTACCCGGTGATGTAACTGCGAGTGAGAAGATGCTGATCGAGCTTCTTTAATCCAGCATCAGAGTTAAGGTTTGGGAAGGCCGCCATTATATCTCAAACTTGAACCTTTACACTGATATAAAGCAGATCAGAACAAATCGAACTATTAAAACCCCAACGATTCAACAAAAACGAAACTTTATGTGTTGCTAAACAAAAACCGATCAAAATTAGAAATAAACACATCAAACATCGATTCACCCCAGACATAACTTAAAAGAGTCCCTAATTATTGGGATAAAAGTTGAATTTCAAATCAAGTACTGATACAACTAAGTATACTTAAAAATTAAAACAAGCCTAATCGGAGGCGTAAGAACAATTGAGGAAATCGAACAAACCTGAGCTAAAAGATGCCGACTTTGAAGATGAAGAGCGAGGGTGGCAGAGGAAGAGTAGCGCAGAGTTCATAAGATGTTAATATAAGCCTCTAGGGTTCTCTTCTCATAGTGGGCCTGTTTTGGGCCTAATTTATTCCTCACTTATAGGCCTTTTCCTTCTCTTGGTGGGTTTTACACAAAACACATCGTCTTTTTATTGATCAATAGTCATATGTCTTTTTCTTTTCTTTTTTTTTTTGTCACTAATAGTCATCTCTGTCTATGGATTATAATTTTAGAGCTCGTGATGATTTTCAGATTTTCAGTTATAGATAATTTATCCATTGCTATATATTTGCTAAAAAGTGATGACAAGAAAACAATTTTTTGTTTTATTATTCATAAGGAATTTTAGAATAATTTATGGAAATATATGAAAGATACTAATCAACTTTTTTTCCTCTCTAATTTGTTGTCACTTATTTCCCTATTAAGTTGTCATTTTTACTAACAAGTGAATATATTTAATTGATCTTGAAAATGATAGGACGCCTAACTTTTTTTTCTTTTTTGAAATGTTTAATGTAGTAGATGTTTATTTTGATATGTTAATATTTAACTTACATGAGCGCATAATATAGCCTAGACTTGCTGCAAAACTGCAAATTCAAGTTGTACCGATTTTCGTAAAATATATATCTACTTACAACGTGGGAATATAATCCATTAACCAAAATTTCATATTCACAAATTTGTAACTTTATAATAATTTATGGTTTTGGTTTGAGACTTTTTAGATTTTGTATATAACAACCTAAGATCTTTTCTTAGGTATACTTTGGTTTTGTTTTGTCCACTCTTTAGAAAAGGTATGCATAGGAGCCCGAAGAATACGACAAAATATATCACCATTTCATGCAAAGATTGGACGCAGTTCTGGGCGATAAAATGTTTATCATCACAACATAAAAGGGAGACAATTCAAAATTGTTAAAGATGATATTAGTATCACGGGACTGACCGAATTTCTCAGTTTACCAAAAGGATTTCTTTTCGATGAGAGGATTCTTTCTGTTTTCAATTTTTCCTAGAATAAACATCTTATATCATCTTATATCGAGAGTTTAGATAAGACTTAAATACTATATATAAGATAAGGGTCAATTCACTCATTACTAATTGGTTTTGAGTTAGAAATCCATAATTTTACATGGTATTAGAGTCTGAACTCACGCTTCCCCACCCGAACCGATCCGGCCCATCGAAAGAGACCCGAAATTAATCCTATAATGGATATTGTCGAGACTAATGGCTAGACGGGTCATTGTCTCGAGGGGATGTGAGAATAAACATCTCACATCAAGAATTTAGATAGGACTTAAGTACTATATATATAAGATAAGGATTAATTTACTCATTGCTAATTAGTTTTGAATTCGAAACCCATAATTCTACACAAACTTAATTTCAAGATTGATTTATAAATTCGTAGTACTAGAGTTGTATTTTGTGATATTACCTTTGTAAACTCTGATTTTCTCCTAATAAAAGCTTGCTGACGAAAGAAACATCTAGTTGAAAAACCATTTAAATTGTAACACTTGAGATATTCTTAAACTTTTGATAAGTTGAATCCATGTTTTGAGACGTTTTTTAAAATGTTTTGTTCAACTGTTATATATTCGAATCACTCCTTTGTTAAAAAAAATGCTTTAAATATTTTGCAATGTAGGGAACAAGTAAAGAATCACAAGATAGTTAGGCCAGGGTAGTACTTACTTTCTTCCAAATTCATGGTGGAGAATATATAAAATTTCAGATTCCAGTTGAGTTCCAACCTTTTGGTTCAAAGGCTTCATTTCATAATCATTTTAAAGGAATAATTTCTGGAGCACACTTATTTAAGTTAATTTCAGAACTTTGTCTATATTGTCAAATTTCAATCTAGTTTGTAATGTAAATTTTATTAAAACAACAAAACAAAGCAATTAATTCCATGTAATTTTTAGTGAAACAAAAAAAAATTCACAACAAGGCTTATATAATATCGATATACTTAGCTTAATGATATGCTCATTCCTATAACTGATTAATTGTTTTGAAAATATATAATCGACAATATCAAATCGAATCCTAGCCAAAACCAGACCTGAAATTTATGGGACCCATTCAAAATGTAAAAGAAACGACAACATATAAAAATTTGAAAATAAATAAAATTCATGTTGGTAAAAACAGAAAAACAAGTTACCAATTATGTTTTTGAAAAATAACTCTTTTTGCAATTTTCTATGCAAAAATAGTCATCAAAATTGCATATTTAAGATTTCTAAGCATATTTTTCTATCGATAACACAATCAATCTATTTACTTTTTCTTGTGACATAGTTGATCGTAAGTAAGATTTTATCAACTTCAATTCTAAAAAACCTATTTTCAACTAAAGCAATTAAAACTGGAATGTGAGCATTATCCTATGTGCAACCCATATATTAGGATTACACTCCTCGAATCTCTTCAAAAAATCAAATATTTTGGAAATCTTCTTTAAATGATTTGATAGAATTTCTATGAAAACTTTGATTTCCAAAAATAAATCATTCCTATTAATATTTGAAATTTCTCTTTGCTTAAGAAAAGTTTCAAGCTTAATAAATAATAGTTTGATCATCACTTGTTGAATTTAACTTTTTCAGACTAAACAAATATTCAAAAATACCTACATACTCTTGAAATTATTCAAATCTTTTTTCTTTTTATCATTTTTGTAAAGTATTGACCTCTAAAAGTTTAGTACCCACTCAATATCTTTTTATTTTATGATGTTCTTTTTATCTAAATTTTACAAAAACATAACTATACATATATTTTTTTTTAAAATTGAGAGTCCCTAAATTTTGGGTGCCCAATTCAGCTAGTAGACTTATAATATAATACAATCGTTATGCAATGACTATCTCGTGTAGAAACTGATTTCTGATTTTGATGCTAGAACCAACTTATTATATTCACTAACATTTTAATTCTGTTAAAAAAATTGATTCCACGATCCAACTAGAATTCGGCAAGTATCATAATTTATCTTTCAACGAACACATATTTCAGTTAGAAAAGTAGTTAAAGTGTCATGTTCCCAAGTTCGGTAAGTATGCTTGCCACTATAATTTAATTTTGAGTTCCAAAATATACATACATTAGTTCTTGTTTCAATCATTTCTGAACAAGGTAGAATGTAATAAACAAAAAAAGAAAAGAAAAGCAAAAGGTAGCTTGAAATCATATAATCATGCATGTGCTACATCAGGACAAAATGCAGGAACATGAGCACCAAGACTTGTAATTTGTTCGATGATTATTTGTTTGAAAGAACCCACCAATATATATCATTGTACTCACATACTTGAACTCTGATGATGACTCTTCATCATCATGCATGCCACATGGATCAACAAATGTTTTTTCTTTAATTAGAAAAAAAAACATAAAATTTAAGAGTCTTGTAGACAGTAGATGTGTATTATTTTTGGATTGGGGACCAACATAGTTTAATACAATATATCATAGCATTTATAATAATGTGATAGTAATATGATCATTTTCATCAAATTACCTTCATACTCATATATTTTCTGCGAAATTATTTTTAGTACACAAACTGAACTATCCATGCTAGATGACAATTAAAATATAATATGCGAAGAAAAATAAGAAAGATAGCAATATATAATAGATTTAATCAGATTAATGTCATAATCCATAGTTGTTTTTGTTTGTTCCGAAAATCTCATTATGTGACATGACAACTAATGAAATTTGTGTTTTGAAAATTTATACCTTTTAAAGTAAATATTCATTATACCATTTTTTTTCAAAGCCCTCGTGATTAAGTTTTTGATCAATTTTTTTTCTTAAACAACTAAGTAATCATCATGAAAGAACTTAATTTTTTTTTTTTATTAATTCAGTCAAAGTTTTGTTTGAAACGAAAAAGAAAAGAAAGAATAAAGTCTGTAGTACTAGCTAGTAACTTGTTTAAATTCACGAACTAAAACCAAATAAAATAAATTATTAATAATAATATCGTAAGTTTTGAAAATATATAACAGAATCGAATATAGTACTAGCTAGTTTGATGTGGTAAATATGTTTTAATACTCCATAAAACTTATTTTTGTGGTATTATAAATTTTTGGAAAAAAGTTAGAAAAGTAAAATATTCCAAATAAGTTTGTTTTATTTTTGGATAACTTACTTATTGAGAATCTTTATTTCAATTGAATTAAGTATAAGTAATCACAAAATAAATAAAGAGAGTAAATAAATGAGTTATCCAAAAATAAAAAAGATCATTTTGAAAAGTCATTGGATTTTTCTGATAAATAGTCTTTGGATGTTTCTAGTAAGACTCCTCGTGTTCAATCTCAATTCTCTCGATTGATTCATCACCACTTATATCTTTCTCACTTTCTCAGCAGAAAAAAGTTTACTACAAAACAAAAAAGAAAAAATAGAACACAACAGAGAAACTCACTCAGTCTTCATATTGGTTGTTCCATCTCATTCAACAACACTTAATAAGCTCAAATAATAAAAAATAAAAATGGAAGGAGAAATAATACATGGAGGAGGAGGAGATGAATCAGCGTTCAGAGAGTGTTTCTCTCTAACATGGAAGAATCCTTATGTTCTTCGTCTTGCTTTCTCTGCTGGAATCGGTGGTCTTCTCTTTGGTTACGACACTGGTCTGCTTCTTCATTTTGATTATTCCCTCATGCATACATATTATGTATCTGCTCCAAGTTTAATGGGTTATATGTAATATATATACATTCAGGAGTGATATCTGGAGCTCTTCTTTACATCAGAGATGAATTCAATGTTGTCGACAAAGAAACTTGGTTACAGGTTCTTATATTCTCTCTGGAATTAATTATGTATTTTGTGTAATATTTTGACTAATTTCAGGAATTAACAAGAAAATGATTGATGTCGTAATAAATTGTATAACAGAGGTTATGTTGACAAACTTAATCATAATATAACAAACTTGGACAACACAAGCATCAGATCATCAAGGCTTGGAACTTTGAATTCTGTTTTACTTGGGTAGACAGTATGTCGTTTTTGTATACCATTGCACACATCATGCCGTTTTGGATTTACCGCTAAGATGCACCAAAGCAAGTTTTATGAACATACAAAACTATAAGTCTATAACCAAAACTCTAGAGGTTCTCTGTTCTTCAAAAACACTAACTTCCAAGTCATATTTTGAAAAACAGGAGATGATAGTGAGCATGGCGGTTGCAGGAGCCATTGTTGGTGCCGCCATAGGAGGTTGGGCCAACGACAAATTTGGGAGGAGAACCGCCATTCTAATGGCGGATTTTCTTTTCTTATTGGGAGCTATCATTATGGCAGCTTCTCCTAACCCATCCCTCATAGTCGTTGGCCGTGTATTTGTTGGCCTGGGGGTCGGTATGGCCTCGATGACCGCTCCTCTATACATCTCAGAAGCTTCTCCTGCAAAGATCAGAGGAGCTTTGGTCAGTTTGAATGGGTTTCTCATTACTGGAGGACAGTTTTTGGCTTACCTCATCAACTTAGCTTTTACCGACGTACGTTACATTCCAAGGATAATAGTGTAAAATAATGTTTTTGGTTTACGTTACGTTTCTAGTCAATTAATTTGTTTTGGATCAAATTGGCTCGGTTAATTGTTTTTGTTTTAGGTGAGAGGAACGTGGAGATGGATGCTTGGCATCGCCGGAATTCCAGCTCTATTGCAGTTTATCTTAATGTTTACTCTCCCGGAATCACCTCGTTGGTTATACCGCAAGGTTGGTTTTTTTTTTGTCATCAATTTATATGGAGCTATACGACTTGTTGGAGCTGAATTCAAATGGAAAATATTGCGGAAATGAACATTGAATTACTTAAAAATGTTTGTAGTTTTAATTTTATAATTGTTAGAAAATATATATAGTTAAAGAAAACTGAAAAGTGTTTAAAAGGAAATTAATTTCACTCCGGTGCCAAATTGTTCTATGTCTGGTGGTTACATGTCCTAGATAATAGCTCATGCATCTTAACTTTGAGTAAGTCTACTTCACTGCATGTAGAGGTTAAAGACTAGGGGTTTTAGGATTGAGTTTGAGCTATAGGCAGGTGTTGTCGATCCAATTGTTGACGAAAAAAAAGCTTCACTCTGGTTTTTACGGTTTGAAAATCTTACCTTGTGTTACGGCAATGAAAACAGGGAAGAGAGGAAGAGGCTGAAGTGATTCTGAAAAGAATATATTCAGAAGAAAATGTAGAACAAGAGATTAATGCACTTAAAGACTCAGTTGAAAAAGAGATACGAGAAGAAGGATCTTCAGAGAAAATCAACATGATCAAACTATGCAAAGCCAAAACCGTTAGACGAGGACTAATGGCTGGTGTGGGTCTTCAAGTGTTTCAACAGTTCGTTGGGATCAACACAGTTATGTATTACAGTCCAACCATTTTTCAGCTTGCTGGTTTTGCTTCAAACAGAACAGCTCTTCTTTTGTCTTTAGTTACTGCAGGACTTAATGCTTTTGGTTCCATCACTAGCATATACTTCATTGATAAAATCGGAAGGAAAAAGCTTTTGATCATTAGTCTTTTTGGAGTCATTATCTCGCTTGGAGTACTAACCGGTGTTTTCTATGAAGCCACTACTCACGCTCCTAAAATTAGCCTCCAAGAGACACAAAGGTTTCAGAATATCTCTTGTCCGGCTTATAACAGATCTATTATGTCCAAAGCTTGGGATTGTATGACTTGTGTGAAAGCTTCTTCTTGTGGGTTCTGTTCTTCTCCCCAAGGAAAGGTAAAAAACACTTTACGAAAACACTGTAAGGAATATCCCACAGTGGTCTAGTTCTGGTGTCTCCGAGATTGTGCGTATTGGACTAACACCCACCCACATCTCGAGGGGACATGTGAAGAATATCCCACTATAAAGAAAGAGAATTCTATTCTACTCTACATAAGATATGGGTATCTCCACTCATTACCAATTGGTTTTGAGTTGAAAGGCCGTAATCTAACAAACACGATATATGTTTTTACTCTTAAAACATTTGAAAGTGAAATCCTTTTTAATGTGATGATTGCAGGAACATGCAGGGGCATGTTGGGTCTCTAGTGACTCGGTTAAGGACTTATGTGGTAATGAGAACCGGATTTGGTACACAAGAGGTTGTCCTAGCAATTTTGGTTGGTTTGCTCTACTTGGATTAGGACTTTATATCATATTCTTCTCTCCGGGAATGGGAACTGTTCCATGGATAGTTAACTCAGAGATATATCCATTGAGATTTAGAGGGATCTGTGGAGGAATAGCTGCAACTGCAAATTGGATATCGAATTTAATTGTGGCTCAATCTTTTTTATCTTTGACTGAAGCTATTGGGACTTCGTGGACTTTTCTCATATTTGGAGTGATCTCAGTCATTGCTCTTCTCTT
Organism: Lepidium didymum; assembly: GCA_963920545.1. Lineage (NCBI taxonomy): Eukaryota > Viridiplantae > Streptophyta > Magnoliopsida > Brassicales > Brassicaceae > Lepidium > Lepidium didymum. The sequence continues at coordinate 19,270,944 of OY986992.1, read as the reverse complement.
TGTTATGGTTTGTGTTCCAGAAACTAAAGGAATGCCAATGGAGGAGATTGAGAAGATGCTTGAAGGAAGATCTTTGAAGTTTAGGTTTTGGAAGAATATATCAAAATCTGTTGACAAACAAAATCAGAGTGCATGAGAAAAAAACACTTTCAAGAATTTCATTAGCAATATGAATAAGAAAGTGACAAGTACAAATTGAAGATACAAATATATGTAATCTCAACTTAAGTAAATTCCAATTGGTTTTTTGCTCTTTTTGCATTACAACTACTGGTAAGGTTTTAAAACCATTTATGCATTATATTATTATGCATTTCAAAATACATAAGATAATAGAGATACATACATTGGAGTAATATATGTGTTTTGGCAAAAAAAAGAAGTGAAAGAAAATATTGTGAATGTTGAATACTTGAATCAATAATAAATTGCCTTTAGACAGTGACACGTGCCTGAGAGTCTCGAGCCCGTCGTTAGCTCTGTTACCACAGAAACCCAAATATAACCTTCTTTTTCGCATTGGTTAAGAGATTTCCATAAGAATAGCTTCACTTTTGGCATTGTAGGAAGTGCCCAGACTTCCTTAATCCAGTCAGTCTGCACATCGTTACTTCTGAGGTTTATAAATTTCTTGTCAACGGCCGCGTAATATCCAGAACGAGCGCTGTAAGAGCCATCTTTTTGTCTCAGCCAGATTCTCTTATCTTGTCCACCAATTAGGCTTGGTTTTATACATCGGATCAGCGCTTCATACTGAGGCAATACTCTCTGAATTTTGTTCACATCCCACTCCCGAGAATTTGAAGTGAAGAGGTCTGACACTTTTAAATCCTTGTCTAATATTGTAGGTGGTCCAAAGAGCACAGGTTGAGAGCCAGTTATCCCGCCAAATACTGATGGAGGAGCCGTCACCCACAGCCCAACCCAAATGAGAAGCAATGAGATCCCTTCCCAGAAGAATGCCCTTCCACGCATGAGAGCTTGAAGTCGCTTTAATGCAGGTGAGAAAGTGCTGATCTCTGCAGTATCTAGCCATCAACATTTGGGCCATAAGAGAGTCAGGAGAGGTAAGAATTCTCCAGCTAATTTTGGCTACAAGGGCAATGTTAAAGGCAGTATTATCCCTGAATCCTAAGCCTATATCTTTTTTTGCTCTTGTCAGTTTTTGCCAAGAGATCCAGGCCATCTTTTTCTTTTATGTGGATTGATCCCACCAAAACCTGGTAAGTTCCGACTGAATTCTTCCAGATAGAGATGCTGGTAATAAGAAACATGACATTGCGTAAGCTGGCATTGCACTTAACACACTTTTAAGCATAATGTCTTTTCCTGCTTGAGATAAAAATTTGCTTGACCAGCTGACTCTCTTTTGATAAATTCTGTCGACAATACTAGTAAACAAATCTTTCTTTCTTCTCCCAAAACGCTCAGGAAAGCCTAAGTACTTCCCCAGCCCACCTACTTGCGAGATTTGAAGAATAGAGTTGATTCTGTCTTTCACAGCTTGATGCATCTTCTTTGAGAAGGTAATTGCTGATTTTTGCTTGTTATTGCTTGGCCATAAGCCTCTTCATACTTTTTTATTATGTTCTGCAGCGTGGAGACACTTTGAGAGTTCCCTTTGCATAAGAACATTGTGTCATCTGCAAAGAGGAGATGGTTTACTTGAGAGCCACCACGAGATATGCGAATCCCATTCAATGTACCACTTTCTTGAGCATTCCTACAAAGGCCTGAGAGGACTTCACTACAAATTATGAACAAATAAGGTGAGATAGGATCTCCTTGTCTGATTCCTCTAGTCGGTAAAATCTAGTTTGTGGTATTCTCATTGATGATAACTGCATAAGAAACGGTGGATACACATTGCATGATCCAATTGATGAACTTAGTATGGAAGCCGAGTCTTGTCATAACTTGTTCAATAAATCCCCATTCAAGACGATCATACGCCTTACTCATATCAGTTTTGACTGCAATATAACCTTGTTTCCGCACTTTTGAAGTGTTGAGACTATGCAGAATTTCACGAGCTATAATGACATTGTCTGTGATTGATCTCCCAGGTGTAAAGGCGGATTGATTGCTGGAGATTACGGATGGTAAGACGTTGCGGAGCCGCTTGGAAAGGATTTTTGCAATCACCTTATAGGCAAAATTGCAAAGAGCTATTGGCCTATAATCTGCCACTTTTCTTGCATACGAGATCTTCGGGATAAGTCGAATCAGTGTCGAGTTTGTCAGTCTTGGCATTGAATTAGAACTGAAGAAGCTTTCTGTTTCCCTTATCACTGCAGGTCCCACAATGTTCCAATTAGCTTGGAAGAAGGACGCAGAGAAACCGTCCGGACCGAGAGCTTTGTCCGCATTAATGGAGAAGGATACATGTCCATAACAAATGCTTTTTTATATACATTGGTCTCCTTAAAACCCAATTTTTAAATGTAAGCCACACGATTATTTATATTTTATATGATTCTAGAATATGCATATGCTTATAGACATGTGATTAATTATAAAAACATAATTATCCTTAAATGGGAATTGGTTAGTCCAAAGTGGGCTTGTATCGTTTGAGATGTACAATCTTTTGATGGGTTAACTTTTTTGATATAATATAACACGAGTTATAGAATAGATAAGAAATAACGTAACATGAGTCTATGTAAGAGCTAATACTGTATTTTTTTGGTAAGTTTAAATAAATATTTTTCTAGACTAAACAAAAAACTTGCAGCAACTAAGTGCAAACTTTATTTTGTGCTTATTTGTTCTAATATTCGGAAGGATCTTTGGGACAGTCGATTAAAGACATAGTTATTAGGGATTCCACCATTGGAATTTCTTGTCTTTTAGCATCTTGAAGTGGTCATAACACACATGTCTTCTTTTTGCTTTATTTATTTATTAATTTGTTGTTGACAAAGGAATGTATATATATGTGCATTCGTTTGAGGATAATTCTTAGTGCAAACTAATTGGTTACTACTGCATAAGCCCAACATAGCATATTGAAAAAGTTTGTCTTGTTCATCATTTAGTGTCCATCAAAAGCTTTATTAATACCTCGACCAAAATAATAAACAAAAATAGTTAAATACTTAAATCATATAGCAAAACAGTTTAAAAATGGCCTATTAAAATAATGTGTTCATTCGTAGCTATTTTCTTATCAAATTTTAGTGCAACATCGTCAAAAAAATTACACTTTACAGTTTATACATTGAGAGTAATTGGTATTTCAATCGTAAGTATATATCAAAAAGTGGCAGAGTTGTAATAACGAGAAAAAGAGAAGGGTAAAAGAGAGAAAACAGCATAAAGAAAGTACTAAATAGTCCAAAGAGTTCACTTATCTTCGCTTGTCCAAAGGCTACTGTAAATATTTTTCTCTAGCAGGTATAAACTCTCTCTTTCTCTCTACACCCTCCCTGGAATTTCCATTTTCTACCATTTTTCTTTCACTTTCTCGGCTGATTTTTCCTGGGAAAACATTACGAAAAAGATGAACAATTCTTAATCCCATCCTGAAACGAATATTTGTATACTATATCCCCAATTTGATTTTGATTAATTATTGCAGATCTATGGATTTTATCATTCTATGCTTACAATGATGAGATCTAAGCGTGAGAACAATACCATAAAAAGAGAGTAAAAGCTCATGACAAGATTCTGAGACAACATTAAATTAAACTTTTTCATTTATTTCAACTTGCCGCCATTGTTGTTCTACACTAAAGCTTGACACTTGACACCTGTTATCCAAGTGAGTTTTTTTTTGTTGGTGATTTTTAAGGCAAACCTTAATTTATTGGGCTTTATTAAAAAAATTCTGCTTTATTTAGTGTATCAAGATTGTTCATTTTTTGTTGATTATCCTGTAACAGCCATTTTTAGGGCAAGCTTCTAGCTTCAAGAACAAAATCATTCATCTGGTTCTTCTTTATCTAAAGATCTCTCCTTTTCTTATGTTCTTCTTCTGAATATTTATTATTTAGCTCGAACTTTTGACCAAAGCTTTTATCAATCCCTATAGGTATAGGTTTAGATATAAATAATTTAGGGTTTCTGAAAAAGGCTTAGCTATATACTATGCACATGAATATTTACAGATAGGCTTTGCAGATCTACAAAACTAGTATTGATTTTGTTTTAGTCTTTTTCAGTATAATGACTTTAATGTCTTCTTCTTCCTTTTTTTTTTGTTACAGGTTCTTAAAGTTATCACTGCAACATACTCAGTCTTTTTTGCTTATCATAACTCTGCAACTGTTTCATCTTCAGACACAAAAGAAAGAGAGAGAAGTGTAAAAAGTATGAGAGTAGTGTTTCAATGGAGATGGACGAAGAACAACAACAATCTAGCAGAAAGCAAAAGAGATACTCCGAGGAAGATATTGGAACAATGAGGGATTGGAACAATCCATCTTCTCGTATCATTAGGGTTTCACGAGCTTCAGGAGGCAAAGATCGACACAGTAAAGTTTTAACTTCAAAAGGTTTAAGAGATCGAAGAATACGTCTCTCAGTAGCTACAGCAATCCAGTTCTATGATCTTCAAGACCGTCTTGGATTTGATCAACCAAGCAAAGCTGTTGAATGGCTAATCAATGCAGCTTCTGATTCAATCTCTGATCTTCCTCCAATCAATACAAATTTTGATCTTGAGAATCAGAAACAGACTAAATCAGCTTGTAGCAGTGGAACATCTGAGAGCTCGTTGTTGTCTTTATCGAGGACAGAGATTCGTGGGAAAGCTAGAGAAAGAGCTCGAGAGAGAACAGTTAAAGAGAGAGATAAAGATTTGCAGAATGCTCAAAGCTCATTCACTCAGCTTCTCACTGGAGGTTTTGAGCAACAGAATACCAGAAATTGGACCGGTTCTGATTGCTTTAACCCGGTTCAGCTCATACCAAACTCATCCCCATCTCTTCCTCAAGAGACAATGAATCACAATCACAGTAACAATCAAATCTCCTTTGAACCGGATTACAACTTTGGAATCTCTTCTTCTGCCATTAATGGAGGTTACAGCAGTAGGGGGACCCTTCAGTCCAATTCACAATCTCTTTTTCTGAACAACAACAACAGCATTACTCAAAGGTCATCCATTTCTTCATCTTCTTCTTCATCTTCTCCAATGGATAGTCAAAGCGTTTCCTTTTTCATGGCTACACCTCCACCTCTTGACCACCATAACCACCAGCTTCCACCGACTTTTGATGGCCGGTTATATCTTTATTACGGCGAAGGAAACCGGAGCTCCGACGATAAAGGAAAAGATAGGAGATAGAAGTATTAAAAATGCTTCCTTTTCATCTTCCACCAATCTTGGTTAGTGTTCTCTATCTATTCTACAATCTCAAATTCTTCAATATGGATTAGTTAAATTTAGTAATAGTACAATGTTGCTTGATTTGTTACACAATTTGGTGTCTTGAATTCACAAAAGAAAGATGATTTATTGGGGCGTGACAATAATATTGAGTCTTATCTTGGTTTCATAGTATTTTCATTGTGTGTCTCGAAGTTATGACTTTTTAAGATTATAAAATTAGTAATGGCATGTGGATGAATTTGAAAAGAGGGCTTCATCGTCCTGTTTGTCTCCTCATGTGTTCTATGTTGGGTTCCCTTCTTCCTCAGCATTACTTTGTTGTTTGTTCCAATTTCTGATTATTAATTATTTTCTCTTAAGGGTAGATTCGGATTTAATTGAGTTTCAGTCTCATCTTTAATAATTGTTCATTGTTTTTCTGTATTTGTTTCATATATTCACTTAACCATTTGACTGCATATATAAGTTTCTGAGTACATTTTTGAATTCATCATGCTCACAAAAATTCAATATTAAATAATGGTTGTGGATAAGAAAGAAAAGTTAGTTAATATTAAATATTGAAATGAAGGAATCAACCTTGTGAAAGAATCAAAGAAAGTTTTGTCTTTTATAGATAATAATTTATTGAAACTTGAGTGTTTTTAGCCTGGCAAATTGTTTTAAAAAACTTTGGCCTCCTGAAGTGGCACCACATGCGATGTGTCGGAATCAAACACATCTCTTCATTGTTGTCCCATGAGCTCTTTCCCTTTACTTCGGAGCCATCACTCACATTTTACATTAAACATTTTGTTTTCAGTGATTCAGCTTTTCTTCTTCTTTAGGCTTCAAAACCAATGGAGCTTGGTTGATTCTCTTACTTTTTTTTGGTTTGAGACTTTCATCAAGATATATTGTTGGTGGATGAAAATGTTTCTTAATACTGAATTGCAGGAGAGGAAGTGTAATTCTGAGGGGATATGATGTTTGAACAGCCCCTGAGCATATATATGGATCCTCCATTGAAATCATAAGCCTGATTGGTTGTATGTTGAGACCGCGAGGAATTCTTGTTGTTGGATGAGAAAATGTGTTATGTAATGAATCATATATATACGTCTCTCTATTTGTGTTCATTTACATTGTCACAAACTTTGCCCGAAACTCAGACCAATGTTTTCGAGTCAATCCTCATTCTGTTGGCTGCACGGTATGATGCTTCTTCTGAGCTTAAGTTACAATCAGGGCAATAGGATTGCTCTGGATCAGTTAGCTTGAAGAACAGAACAACTAAGTATCAGGAACAAAACATCAAACATGTCGAAATAAAGCTGAATATATTTATTACAGAATCGCTTGTGTGTTACTGGCGATTCTCATCGTAATGTCTCTCTGTAAGTCTTCAACAGGACCACATACACATGTTCTTGCTCATTTGCGGACTTCTTTACAACGGTGTATGTACAATGGCGTTCTTCGTCCCTTAACCTGCCTGCAGATTCGACGAGATCAAAGGAAACTCCCTCCGCGATGATTGGTGAAGCAGTATGTGTAAATAGTTATGAAGGTGTGGATTTTAGCTTAAGGAAATTTGTGATCTGATCCCTTTGTTTCTTCTCTTTTCCTTCCTCCATTCTCCAATAAATGTGGATTTGTTTGCTCCCACCCACCTGAAAAACGTCTCAGATCGTTAACATAGGTATACGACTCGATGTTACGCATGACAAGCAACTCAAGTTTATATATTTCATTTTCAGTGTCCTAGTTAAGAAGTATGATATAGGAAAAAAGAATCTAACTTAGGTTTTGCAGCTTATATATTCTAGTATCGTAAATGATAATCAAATCTACTTTAGTTCAGATCACTACTATTGCCAAGCTATTTCAAAGATGCAAAACAGAACAGTAAACAAAATCATAGATTGGCACAATGTATTGTACCTGAAACCAGTTGTAATTCGAATCAGAATGAGTTCATCTCCAGACAATAAGTCCTCCTCTTGATCAGCATCTTCGCCGCAGTCCCAAACGGTTCTTCGAATGCATCAGATAACCAAGACGCATCACACACTTCCTTCTTCGATTCGCTCGGCCTAATAGCTACCAATGTCGCACCTTTCAACACCGTGCCATCTGGTAAATCCAATTGTGGCGCATACCACAGCCTCATGTTCAATGCAGGCACAAGTGTCCGCTTTGAAGCGGAAGAAGCCGATAATGGAGTAACTCTAAGCTCTTCAAGCTGTTCTCTGTTCATAGACAAAACACCTTGTCCATCCGCATCAGAGAGAACCAAACGATCTAGGGTCTTGTGCTCTGTGATAATCGGTTGAAGAAGATAATGCCGAGCCGAGGCAGCGATTAATGAGCTAATCGTCCAAACTACACGGAGCTTAAGTCCTCCATTGGTGTAGAACGACTCAGGTATGTTAACATTGTCGTCATCAATTGAATTCTCAACATTCTTTTCTGAATTCGACCAAATTACTGAAGATGCACCGAGAATCATGCAATTGTCAAGCGTAGATCCGAAATCAGCTCTCCATTTTAGTAAAATACCGTCTTCGATTCCTAATTCTCCCGTCGGTAGTTCGATTCTCAGAAACCGAATCTCGCCGAAGTTTCTCAAAACCTGCGTCGGAGAATGGTGCGTAACATCGCTTTGCTCGATCTCGCCGCCGATTTCATCACCAAGAGCTGAAAACGATGCGTCGAATGACGAGGACGAGGATGAACGTTTAGGTCCTAGATATTGCCCCAGCGCTTGAAACGGCTTGATAATTGGAGCGAAAACGAGACGGAACAAGGAAGAGAAAGAGCCAGCAGAAGCGGCGGCATCAGAAATCGATGCAGCGTTAAACGAAAATCTACGATCATCGTCGGTGGAAGAAGAATCATCATCGGAGATAACACAATCAACACGGACGAGAACGTTCTCAACTAAAGGAACGAGAGAGTGAAATCGACGGGAAACGATGCAGCAACGGCCGAGATCTTTGACGTCGGCGACTTTATCGAAGATTAAGAGAAGGAGAGAGTCAGGGAGAAGATCGAAATGGTCGAAAGAGGCTAGGGATTGAGGCTCCGGATGAATCCGAGAAACAGGATCGGAGCGAAGAAGGTAAGACATAGCTATGAAGAGATTTCAGAGTGTGCTGAAAATCAGGAGAGATCTGAGGAGAAGAAGAAAAGAGAGAGATGCGACTCCATTGAAGGATAGGCTGAAGAAGAGAGAAGGCTCGTGATTGTTTTTGTCTTTTAGTGAGAGAGCAAAGAGAATGAGGTTATTAAATGAATATCTAATCTCACTTGTTTACTCTTATATTTTTAGCATAATTTTATTAACTAATTATGGATTAGGATATGTAAACTTTCTTTATTATTTAATTAGTTTCATAATTATGTACAATAGGTGTTTTTACCAAATCTGATTAGAAAATTTAAAAAATTTCTAAAAATTTATTAATTCCACACAATTAGTACAAAGTATAGGTTTCATGATGTAAATTAAAACTTAAAATATTCAAATTATTATTTTTGGATGAAAAAATAATTATTTATATATACAGGAGAATTTATGTAGATGTTGCATGTTAAATTAAATTATTAGTTGATAGGTAGAGTAGTGTTGTATTACTGTCTCTGTCATGAGTTGGTAGTGGTACCACACTGTTTTATAAAATATGTATATAATTCCATTTTCATATTAATGCAAAACTAATTAGTAATAATTCAGACAAGAAAAAGACGATATATTTTCATACTGGTTATTGGTGAAACACATTATTAATATATTCAAAAAGGTAAAAAGATACTCAAATTATGTTTAAATTAGCCCATGTCACACATAATTTAAGTAATATCGTGACTTTTGTTATATAAAAGATTTTCTCCATCGTTGAAACTTTTGGTTTTCAAATATCATGAAAAGTGAATAGTTTAAATGAAATAGATATGGACCAAAAAGCTATAAAGTTGGCTACAACAAAATGTTAGGTATTTGAAAAAAAAGGATGCTAGGTATTTATTTCAACTATGTAGGCTATGAAAACAATATCTTGCCTGTAATCTACCAATATCTATATTTTTTATTATGTTGTATTACATCATAAAATTCTGACCAATATACATATATTTTATATATAATATATGTTAATGCAGATGAACAAGATTCGGATTCACTGCTTTGTTCTTCAAGGCGATGAATAACACTTTTGGAATTGATTCACACAACCTCACAAACACTCTCGGATGATCAAAGGTAAGAACACGAGCCAACAAGAAAGAATTATAGAGTTCCCTAAGTCGTAATTTGTAAATGGGTCTCCACCAAATGTACGAATTGGTGCAAGTTGCATATTATTTTCAATTTTGTAATCATTCTTTGTTTGACGTATATTAACTTAATATCTAAATGAGACTCGGTATATTCATAGATTATAAAGCTTTAGTGGATAAGATTTGAAAAAATGAATAAGACAACTAAATGATAGTGATACCAAGCAAATAAATCATTATTTTGATTCAATTCGAGTTTCATATTTGTATTTTAAATGCAATTTAATTATATAGATAACCAAAATCAACTTTTCTTTTATATTCTTCTTCTTTTGAATTTTAATTTCTTTCCTTCGACGGCAACATTCTGTCTTTTGATCTGTTACTCCCCAAAAATAAAGATTTTATGTTTTTTTATAATCTAGGATTGTTTAGAACTTGGAGTTAAAGAAGTATCATATGACTATTAATCAATTTTAATGTGAAAATATATCGTGTGACTGAAAAATAATTGATAAGAAAGATTCGCCAGATCATATTTGCTATATACACTCAAATAATTGTAGAGATATAATAATACATGAGTGTGCAATTGCAGATTTCTGTCATTAATGAGGGTATCGAGAGAGTCCGATCCATAACCTAAACTTTACCTCCAATAATCATTTTTTTAAGTTACCATAATACAGCGGGTAGAAATCGAATTCTAGTGTCAAGTCATTAGCTGAATCATCCTAACCACCAGACTGAGAACAACTCGGCTAATGAGAGTCCTTTTTATTTATTAATACATTGATAAACATATGATTTTTTAGCTAAAGTCTTCGCATTGACCGTCCTTAGCAAACCATTTTCACGATTCTGTTTTCGATTTACATTAGATTATCAATCATATTTATTACAACTAATATCGATTTTTTTACTACAAGTAATATCGTTTTTTTTATTAATTACACAATTGTATATACATGCACGCATGCATGCGTATATTTTATAGTGAAATTGTAAATATGTACGTGTTTGTGTAATGTATTTACTTCATGTGCACCACAGCTTAAGAAGAATTGTTTTATTGTTAAATAACTGGAGTAAAAATCTATTTCTTGTAACTCATTAAACTACATTGAAATTAAATGTATGTTGATAACAAAGCTACTTAATTAATTTATGTGTCCTCTAGGTACCTTCCTCCGGAAATTTCGTATGGATATTGAATTTTTCTTCGACAATTGAATTGATGAAATTCAATTTATAACCTAAATATTTTAAAACAGAATTATTAAGTGGAATTTAAATTTACTATGTAGTATCAAATATACTAACTGGATCATCTACTTCTTGACTTATTTAACTCTTCTTAATTACTTCAGTTTGATTCTTTTTTAATCTAAATCATAGTACCAAATTCTATATTAATGGATTTAATTATCTCTAATACAAAGTTACCATCAATCAACTTAAACGGTTTGTATTATTAAACAGTGTATGTTAATTTTTTTTTCATCAAATGACAATACGTCTTTTTTTTAAGAAGTTATAAAAAAAACTTGAGAATATTGAAAATGCTACCTCCCGTGACATTTATTGGAAAACCTCACAACTTACGATGACTTTTTGCCATAATTGATTTAATTTTGTGGTCCTTTATATTTGTAAACACTTTATTAAAATCTAATATTACGGTATATGCAAGTGGTCTTTAGTCTAATGGCAGATAGTAAGTCCACTATAACATGCATATTTACACAACTAAGGATTGAGTCTCACCGTCTATATAGGAATTTGGCTAATAGACCGGTCCGTTGTTGCCTAATGTTGACAAAAAATAATATATATATATATATATTACGGTCCCTCATTGCACATTGTTCTGGAGTCTTTTCAGCATTTTGTTTTCAGTCATTTATAATCATCCTTAATTTTCAATCTTTTAGCAAAAGTTGTCTCACGACTTTGCCTTTAGTGTATGTCGACGGACTTTGAAGGGTAGTCTAAGTTGTGTACAAAAGATACATGGGCCTTGGCTATTTGGCCCAGTATAGGTCCCTAAATCATAAAAGACCAAATGTTTTTATTTTATCCATTAAGTGATTAGCATCAAGTGGTTTTGTCCATCGAAATAGATTATCCAAAATTCAGTTGACAAGTTCCAACCCTTTGAACCAAAATACCCCTTAAAACATTGACTTATGGTTTCATTTACCCCACAAAATTTATTTGAAAAGATTACGAATCACGAATCTAATTGATTGGAAGATTCAAGTGTTTTTCGTAGAATCGTTATATATAAGTTTTTTCATCCAAATTTTAACTTCATTCACATATCTTACTCAATAGATTTTTTCCTTTTTCTACTAAATTATATCCAAACTTACTTCCTAAAAACCCTTTAATCTTATACATATAGTGAAATATAGTCGAACTTTCTGATGTTGTTAGAACCATTAACTTGGTCACCTAAACCCTGATTTAGAGAAATCGGACTTGATGGACTTTAGATTTTCAACTATAAAGTAGACTTATCTAGTCATGTGATAGTTAGAAAAAGCAACTTTGCACTTATATGTATCATAAATAACCAATAATATTACAATATTTTGTGGACATTACAAAGGAGCATATATAGTTCACTTATGAGTAACTATTACATCTTCCACGTGATATTTCAATTTACAGCGACGACTTCAAAAATAGTCATCCCATCACCAAATTTCTAAAATATCACTCTCTACATAACTAAGTTTATATTACTAGTAGCAATTCAAATCAAGTAGGCGAAACTCGTGATTGCAATCTGATCTCTCTATTAAACCGTTGGATAAAATCTTCGACTCTTCTGTTCAATTCTTCGTTCGACATCTTTGAAAACTCTTCTGATTCTTCTTCAACATTCTCCCACTTCTCCTGAACAATCATCCATTTCGAGCTCTCTGATTTCCTCCGACCGTAACTCTTACGCTTCGTCTCTCTTGCATCACTGATCCTCCTCACTCGCTTTGGCTTATCTGATTTACTTCGTCCATACGGTTTAGGGTTCACATCTTTTCTTGCGTTGCACGCTTCTTCAGCTGCAACCGGCTTGTATTCCTCGATAGCTACATCGTCCCTCGGTTTCGGTTTCGATTTCTCCTCACTCACCACTCGTATGGTTTTCTCATGGTCATGATAAGAAACAGAAGCGATTTCTTTCACCATCGTTTCTTCTTCTTCTTTAGGCTCCTTATAAGTTTTCACATCTTTAGGGTTCTTCCTTTCTTCAACTCTAAGGTTTTCTCCATGTACAATAATCGGAGAGTAGTTGTTAGCACGGCTTCTCATCGCTGAGTATTCACTGTAAACGTCGTGACTCTCTTTATCAGTGAAGGCTCCATAATCCGCAGCGATGATGAGGATAAGAGTGTTGGAGATGAAGAACAAAACTTTAGTGTTCTTAAAAATCGAAGATGGAGATACTTCAAAAACATAAAAGATCATAATGTAGGTGAAGATCGATAAGAAGATAGAAAGCATCGAAGAAGAGTAATAACTCCGTTTCTTCGGCTTGTAAGGCTCGAATTTAGGGTTCTCGATCAGGTACGAGGGCATTTCTGTCATTTTAAGAAGATCTGAAAGATTAATGGTGAAAGAGTTTTGTGGTTGTGTTGAGATCTATTCGAGTCTGAGATGTTGAAGTCTTTATATAGAGCTGAATCATTGAGTTTTACAAAATGACGAAATTGCCCTTTAAATGAATAGTATTAGTATTTATTGAGTTGTGACACGATTCATAGATTTGTCGCGTCATAGAGATTTACGTGGAAACTATAAGGCACTTAGATTTGAAACATCCTGGTAGGTACATATTTAGTAATTAATGTTGAATATAAATATTGTCTACCTGAGAAATTACATTTGTATTTAATAATGTTTATGCTAAGATACAAAAATTATATTAATTTAGGAAACATAGTTTTTCAAAACGTCATCGTTAGACATTTACACAATCGATATCTCTACCTAAAATTAGTTCATACATTTTGTAAAGTTATAACGAAGAGAAGATATTATTTAACTGGAATTTGGGTAAATATTTTAGTTTTTTATTCTCTATAATTGTTTTCATATATACGTGATAGTTATATATTCTTCCACGTACACGTTAAAATGAGGTTTTTAATTGCATCTTTTAGTGATTCACTATCACTTTACCAATAAAATATATTGAAATCTAGTAAAATGGGATTTATCGTACCTTACGATGAGTTATAATATTTCTTTAATCGAGAACAATATGTAAGCATTAATTAGGTTTGATTCGAATTATCTTTTAAACAATAACCTATTATATAATTTATAAGATAACCTATAAACAAACAAAAAACAAAAAGAAAAGTAACTTATGTGAAACTTTTTATTTTATTCATGAAAAAAGAAAAGATAAAATTTGGTTCCATAATGTTTTGTCTAAACTTCACTTTAGTGGTTGCCAACAAACACAAATCACCACATTTAGCATTAAATACTAATCTAACATTCGTCTAATATCTTTGACTATTCTTTTTCGAACCATGGCATTACGTACAATCACTTTCTACATTATTGAGTTTTTTTTCTTTTTAATTAACCAATATATACGGTGGCTCAATGGTAATTAGATTTGGAGTAGAACGTACATATTTGGTTTTCGATTTTTGCCATGAGTAAATATTGTTTTAATGGATCATTATTGTTTTTTTAAAAAGACTAACAGTTCGTTTTCATCCCTAAATTCAGTCAATGCTTGGTCGACCGACTCTTAAAAGTTACCTTAATTAACACTAATTAATGTTAATCCAAAAGCTTAATGAATTAGTTACCCGCGGTTAAGGATAACGCACGCAATGTATAAGAGTTGCCACGTAGCAGGAGCATGAACAAGTTGTGTATATTTTATTAGTCGTGTAAATTACAGTACAATTCGTTGTCATCACTTTAATTAGTCTTTCTTATAATTATTACTATATTTAGATTTTTGCAATTAAGTTATAGTTTTATAATTGACGTGGTAAGAATGCTTTGCATCATCATCCATACAAATATATAAAATAAAATTTGTCGTCTTTTGAAATAGATATGCATTCACCAGATTTTTGTGGCAATCTTTTGTATCTAATCTTATTTTCTTATAGTTAATAATCCTCATGTATATTATGTGACGGCTAATCATTGTTTTTTGTTGTTGTGTACGTCTATGACTATTGTAAATGATAGTAAATTTCGACAAAAAAAAAATTTAGAGATATATTATAACTTGATACTAAATTTTGATTTCTATCTGCTATGTTCAAAAAAATATTTTAGAAGTGAATTTTAGGTTATAAATCAAATCTTATAAATCTTGTTGAAAATATATATATATATATATATATATATATAATCTATCTTTCATCGATGATATAATAACTATAAACTAATTCAATAAATAATAAATAATAAATAATAAAATCAATTTTTAATGAAAAATAGTTGTCGGAATTCATTTAATTCAGATAAAAGGACTTGAGACAGTTTTCTTCAGTTCACATTGAAAGATAGGATAAATTTGGTACTGACAACTCAAAAGACCTTCCGACAGTCTCTAGGTCTTATTTTAAGATACCATAAATTTCCTACTTCCTTCCACAACCCTTACCTTTGCCATATTAATAACCAGTTTGGTAAACAAGACGGCTTTAAACTAATATAGTTTCCAGTGGTTGATAATTAACAGTAAACTGTTAATTAAATATTATTTTTGTAAAAAATTGTTAATTAAACATTAAATTCCGGACGCCTTGATTTAACATGTAATTTATTATTAATTTTTTTTTAAATATCAAACTTATAGTGACTCGGCCAATTAAACACTCCGTTAATTTAATTAATGGAATTGATAAACGACGTTTAGCGAACGTTAACAATCTCACTTAAGATCGTGCTAATGAGATATGGTTAGCGAATAAGTCTTCAGAAACGCTACGGTCGGCGCTAGCTATAGAGTTACGATCGATCTCTTGGTCTCTTCCAACTGAGAATTGGATCAAACTTAACACATATGGAGCTTCCAGAGACAATCCGGGAATGGTGTCAACGGGAAGAGTTTTACGTGATGGAGATGGACAATGGACGCTGTGTTTTCTCTCCATATTGGTATATGCTCAGCGCCATTAGCTGAGTTTTGAAGAGTTTACTACGGGTTGTACATTGCTTGGGATCAACAAGTGTCACGATTGATCCTTGAAGTTGACTCCGAAATTGTAGTTGGTTTTCTTCAGAAGGGGATTGATGACACACATCCTCTCTTTTTCCTAGTGCATCCGTGCCATGGTTTCCTTACTATGTACTAGTTAGTCCGGGTTACCCATATGTATAGAGAGACCAATTGTCTTGTTGATGGTTTGGCTATTTCATTTTCTTTTCCTTTAGGTTTTCATTATTTCGATGTTGTTCTAGTCAATGTTGCGAATGTTTTTGCGGATGATGCCCGAGGTGTTGCTCGGTATAGACTTATTACTGTCTAGTTTTGTTTTATTATATTGAATAAACTTGGGAGTACTTGCTCCCAGTGCACGACCAAAAAAAAGATGATCATGATCAAGCGAACGATCATTGTCAATGAAGATGATTCTGGAATGAGAAAGAAGAAACACATAAACAAGCTGCATTTATAGCTTGTGTTCTTGGTTCTGTTTGTGTTCCACTTTCTCGCAGCACGCGAGTAGTTCATTCTTCAGCCTAATTTATTCACCCTTTCATTTTCATCTTTCATATTCAAAGCTCTCTTTTTATTGATCTTATCTCCATTATACAAATCACAAATTTAATAAATATCGATGGAGTAACACTTGGATGACATTTAAAGAAAAAATCAATATTTATTAGCACAAATTTTTCTTTTTTAGCAACACTTATTGTAGCAAACATAATCGACTCAGATGTATCACCAACATATTACAATACTTGTATTCTTTGGCTACAAAAATCAATATAAGTATTGTGTTAAATTATTAGTTTTCAACTCAAAACTAATTGGTAATAAGTAGAGAGATTTTTGATGTGTGATAATTATATTTTAACACGCTCCCTCAATATAATTGGTAGTGTAATCGAACATCTCGAAACACCACAACATACGCATGATAGATCAACATAATATATGCATGTTGGGTCAGATCCACAACAGACGCATATCATCATGCATACCTGATGAGCCAAAATCTTAGGCTTTGATACCATATTAAATTATGAGTTTCCAACTCAAAACTAATTAGTAATAAGTAGAGAGACTCTTATCTTATGTATAGTATATTAGAATGGTCCTAATTTTCGGTGTGAAATTATTACGTTCTAACATATGTAATAAGTCGGTGATACATGCATCTAAGTCGATTATGTTTGCTACAATTAAGATAAGAATTCTGACGTTATGAGCAAATTCCGAAGATAATCCGTGAAAATCGAAGTATAGTCTGCGTTTCCTTGGAAGATATAAACGAGATCAACATCGATCGATCATAAGTGTATATAGATAATATGTTGAATAAGATCATCATAATTTCAGGACAATTGGAACGCATTAAATGTATGACAATGCTATCTATCTTCATCATTTAGACAGTCCGTTCAAACACATGTCTCTATAACGTGTATTAGAGCCTCTTAGTCTTATCACATATATAGTACAAGAAATTTGACTATCAAACTGTCGAAAAGGCTTCAAAAGAGACAATACCAATGTCTCTTAATATTTTGACCGTTTTTTATTTTATGCAGACCGACTTATTTTCCTAAAATCAACGTCCCTCTAACGATTACCTGTACATACTAACTTCCATATAAATGATAAGGTACGTAGAACTCTATTAACTGACACAAAATTATATAACTTCTTTTTTTAGTATGAAATTCTTGCACTTCAATACAAGAAAGTGTTTTTATTATTTTTGACCACAAATAATGTTTATATAAATAATTTTCTTTATTTCTTAATTTGTACGTCAAACTTTAAATTTTAATTAAAAACATAAAACCCAAATTCGACTTTGAAAAATCATATTTAGCTATATATTAGAATTTGTCGATTTAATTATTGATAACAAATTGCCGAGGACAGGTGGCCCAGTGGTGTTGTCACTTTATAAATCCTCAAGGCACCAAAGTTCGAACCCCTTACCTGCAGTATAAAGGAGGGGATTAAAGGTCATTAGGCCAGTTGATAAAAAAAAAAATTATTGATAACAAATTATTTTTTTGTAAATTTAAACTTCAAGGCAATAAAATATATAGAAAATCGTTTGGAACTAACACAATTAGAGTTGTTATGCATTTATCCCTCTTGATTGCAGTTAAAATAGGTCCTCAATAAAAGTGATCAAAATAGTCAACTTTCTTAAAGTAATAAATCATCTTGACTATTAGACAAACTAGAAAGAGCCCAAGATAAATCCAAAAATAATATAAGACAAATTCAAGAGAGTCTAATGTTTTGTTATCAGCAATATGTGTAGGGTTTCATTTTTTATATAAATATGTTTGTAGCGTTCTAGAGAAGTGTAATTTTGGGTTACCGATTGTGCAACCTTCTCTTAATTTTAATGAGATTAATCTAAGATAATTCATTCTTGAAGACAATCTAAAAAAAAATTTTTATATTTTTGCACAATAATGCTCAATAAGCTATTATGTTTTCTTTTCTATCTAATAATAAAGACATAAGCTTGAATCAAGATTGAATTGTTTATTTTGTAACCAACTAGTTCAGAATTATAACAAGATGTATATAAAGTACCATTTACTTTTAAAGTCAGCCAACAAATGCTTCATTGACTTTTTAAAAGATAAGTGTGAATGTGTCTTTAGGCTTGAGCTTCTCAAGTTGCCCACGCAGGATAATGGTTCGATAACAAAGTAATAAGGAAAGCCCAAAGGCCCGAAAGCCCAAGCTCATTTCACTTTTGTAGAAAAACATATGTATGCATTTTATTTTCATCAAGAGGTTAATCCACTAGGTCCAGAGCTGATCTTTGACTGTATCACATAATTGTAGTCTTAATAATTCCTTCCAACAAAAATCAAACACTACACCTCTATCTGAGAAATTTACTGACTGACCTAACAATTTGTTGGTTGGTTGCATGCTTGGGCTTAAAGGAGAAAAAAAAAACTTTAAAAATCTTTGCTACAAGAGATTATTAGGTGAAAAGAGACTGGCTTTTGGTGCAGATTTCTTGTTTCTAGTTACAGCGTCAAAAATCTTGTTCTGATTATAGTTTCAAACTAAATATTTGAGACTTACCAAAAGAAGATAGACCAATTCACTTTGTTTTCAGTTAATTTTGAGTTAAAAGTTTATGTAAACTTATTGAAATTGCTTGAAAAGTACGTCCAAAACATATTTAATGAAGATCACGTGCAAGTCACAAGGAACTGATTAAACAACAACATGTGCGAAGCACACACAGACTTGGAGTGGAAAATATTTAAAAAGAGTTTGTATCACAATAAGATTTTATCAAGAAGAGAAAATCTTATCAAGAGAAGATTTTATAGTTTAGATAAGATTCGAGTTTGTTAGGTTTCAACTAGATAGGAACAAATTGAGTTGAGCTTTTGGTCTATGAAAGAAATATTAATTGTAAACCTAGTTTTTCTAAGAACTTAGAGCATAAGGTTTAGAGAGCTAGTCAATTGTGATTAGGTTATCGATTGAAAATAGTTTTAGGTTGATAGCTAGATTAGTTTAAGTCTAACAAGTGTTTGTCTTTTGGAAGAAAAGAAAATATTGAATAAAAGGTATTTTCAGTTATCTATATTGAGTATATTGCAAATCGACATCTTCAATTGGTATAACCAGTGTAACCCAGGCCTGTTACGAGTAACCATGTAAGGCTTATACACGTGTCATATCGATTCTTAATATTCCCCCTAGGTAATCATTAGCTAACACCCTACGAAATCCCAGAAGTGATTCCATACTCCTTCTCCGCCATTTTGTTTCTTCTATTCTTCCTCGATTACTGATAAGGCTTTAGAGCTAGGCCTTGTTCTTTGTATAATCGCGCGAGCAGCGACCAAAACAGATAATTAACACTATTACAACAGCAAAATTGATATAAATGAGTCGCTGGTATTAATGTAGCAATAAAAATATGGTTATCACGGCAGTCGCTAAAAGAGTTAGCGACACTAACGACTTTAAACTTTCTTCTGTTTTTGACATTTTTCTGGTCGCTTGTATGTGTTTCTTTGGAATTAATGCAGGTTTTAGTCTTTATTTTTACGTCGCCGTCGCTTGTTGGGCGACGTGCTAAAGAACATAATCATTCATTTCCCCTTCACTCACTAGGTTGTTATCCCCCTAAACCCTATTTCCATATTTTAAAGTTTTATTTTATATTACAAAACCTCTTGATTTCTCCATAAACCTCTCTATTTTCCTGAATTTAGAATTATTTCTCGACTTATAACCCTCGATCTTAACACAAATTAGCCAAAATTAGCTGACAGATGGCTCTTAACATCATTTTCCAACTAATCAAAATTGAGAGTCGAGGTTCCGAGATGAAGATTATCTCTAAGCATGATGCTTTGGCCTTCTTCATTCTCTCACGCAACATTGCCTGTAATTTTGATTTTTCCAAAATGGTTCAACCAACGGAGAGGCGAGACAAGCCAAGAGTCGCGATATCTCTTCATCGGCGAAACATTCTACGAAGAGGACATGGCCTTGACTCTCCAACACAGCAGAAACAGAAATGGAAAACAATCTTTGGCAAGCTCTAAACCAATTTCATTTGGGAAGAAACGATCCCAAAGTCTTCTTACATGCTCACGACTATGAGGAAACACTGGTGAAGAACAGAAGAAGCTTAGTGGCTAGACCACTCAATCGTTGGGAGCAGAGCATTCAAGAACTCGCAGAGGACCTCCCAAAGGACTGGAGTCTACAAAGCACTGTAAAGGGACGTATGATCGACAAAGAACATGTCCAATTCTTCTTCGAGTCAGAGGAGGATCTCAATGCGATATTGAGGATGCAACCTATAGTCTACAACGGTTGGCTGGTGGCGATCGAAAAGTGGGAAGATCATCCCTCTCCTAATTTCCTCTCAACAGTCCAGTTATGGGTTCAAGTCCGTAATCCCCCACTCCAATATGCTTCTGAATCTGCAATAAGAACCATTGTGAGCTCTATCGGAGAGGTGCTAGATGTTGATTTACACGAAGGGTCTGTCACGAGGCCATTCACCATAAGAGCAAAGATCAACTTCAACATACAAGACAAGCTGAAGTATTACAAGATCGTCCATTGTCAAAGTGGTGACATGTTTCAGACGGAATTCTTTTATGAGTGGGTTTCTAGATTTTGTTTTATTGCCAGAGGTTCACCCACAACACTTGCTTATGTCTCTTCACTCCATTACCAATTGATTACCTCATTCCTCCACCACACGCGGGCACCGAAGACAATAATGGATTCGAAAGTCTCACCTCATCGGACAATCCTTCATTCTCAACGTCGCTGGTGACGCAACCGCCACTCTCCAACACGGAGATCTCCATTGAGAACAACTCAGAAACAACCTTCAATTGCTGTAATCGGATCTTTTGTTAGGTGGTTTTATACCACGCCTATATTAATGAAGTCTGTTTTGGGAAAGAAAAAAAATTAATTCACTGTTCATATATTATTGGTCAAGATTCTTTTTTTCTGGGCGAAATATTGGTCAAGATTTATACTCAAAAATCAGAGTCAAAATCGTTATTTGGATTAGTCAAATAATATATATGTATATTACTAATTTGTATAAAATAAATTTCAAAAAACAAAATACAAATTGAATTCCAGTCGGATTATATCAAACAAAAAAAACTTCTAAAAACACACACATCTATCGTCGTGAATGCTGCTGCTGGTAAGGTGAAGTAGCTTGAATTCGAACTTTCCGTTTCTGAAGAAAACTTTGGAGAGATTTTTTCATAGAAGCTTTCGGATTTGGAAGCTGATGCTGAAATTGAGTCGACCCGTTTGATGATGATCTCTTTTCCTTTTCTGATCTGCTCGCCATTGATAATATCGATTTTGCTTGAAGATGAGTAACATCTGATGAAACACACATTTTTCCATTGTAGAAAATTGTAATTCTCTGATAATTTTCCTGGTTTTGTGAATTCCCATAGCTCGTTGATTCTATCACACTGCAAATCAATCACAGATAATTCATCAGATTCATATACATAAATGAAATTCTCAGACAAAATTAGAAGAGTGAAAGAAGAAACTTACGATGAATCTGAAGAATCGGAGTGATAAGAAGTAGGAGAAAGACGAAGTTCCAAGTCGCAAGTCTTTTGCATATTCATGTTGTTGTAATAAGAAGAATTGATGATGATGAATTGAATATTGATGATGTTGTTGAAGATGAGATTGTGAGTGAATTTTGAGAAGAGAAAAATGAAAGATGTATATATATGTGTTGGAGAGAAAAGACAGGGAAGAGATAGCGGAAGAGAACACGGGTTTTATCACGGCGGACTCTTAAAGACAAACAGACAGACACAACACAGCTTTCTTCTTTTATTTCACTCACGTGTAAAATGCTTTTTATTATTATTTTATGTGTTCGATCACTTTTCATTTTTTGCTTTTTTTTCTAAAGAACACAAAAATAAAAGTGAAAATCTTTACTTTTGTTTTTTTGTTTAATGCTTATCCTAAATTTCTACTTGCAGTTTGGATGCATTTCACACATTTTTTATTTTTTCCATAATTAATATTAATATATTTTTAACAATTGGTTTTCTATTAATTAATATTAATATTACTTGATTATTTTCTACTTACCAGTATAGTTTGAGTTAAGTGAAAATGCGACTAGTTGAAAAATCATTGGAAATAACAAACCAGTTTCGGTTCCAATTATCGCATCTGTTCTGTAATAATAATTATTTGTATTGTTTAATTGTTTCTAATATACTATAGTATAGTCAGATTTAATTAGAATAGTTTTTTGTTAGTCAAAGTGTAGAATTAGGAGTAATTCATATCGCCACCGGTGATATTATAATGCATATATTTTCTGACTTATTTTCAGGCGGCGTATCTTTTATTTTTAAGTTAAAGTATTAGAATCTATGGTCATTGCTTGCACACTAATTAATATCGTGGCTGGTATTTTTGACATAATTTTGGTTGTTGTTGTATAAAGTGTTTTTACATAGTTTGATAAAATTCATATTACCATATAACTGATTAATAAACGTGTGTATTATTGAGTTACAAGCATGTAAACATATCAGCCGAAAGTAATGACGTTACAAGTTACAATTTCTTTTTCAATATTAATTAATCATATATCAATTGAATGTGTGATTCATGTTTGTAGGTTTTTTATCCGTATAAAATAAGATAAAATAAGTTTTGACAGTATAACATTATTACGTACCTAACCCATTTGAGCTATGAATAATCTTAATTTAAGCCACGTGTTTGTGTCTTCATTCGTTGCTCCTCTCCGTAATTACTTGTTTAATATCTCCACAAGTTGTGATTTTATTGATAAAAAAAAAAGTTGTGATTTTATTGTATTTTATTAAGGTATATGAAACCAGTTGGAAAAAATTCGTTAGAGAAAGATTGTCGGTGTTAAACTTTTTTTAATTAAATGACCAATATACTTGCATAATTTAGATGTTGAAAGGCTTTGCCATGACGTCAATACATTGATATTGTTTTTACAATAATTTGATACATAAGATCCTATTTATAATCTAAAAACTCATTAAGCTACAAATATAATTATTTGAAATCTAATTGTGATTGCAAAATTTATAGACGTAAAACATTTAATAATTTGACAAAAATATTTTCTACAAAATAATATTTTTTTGATTAAACTGTTTTAAGTAATAGCTCGAATAAAATAATCAATTTCTTTACATTAATATATTCGTAAAATATCATATTAGTAGTGGTGAACCTATAATTTTTTTTAACTTTGCTCTAACAATTTTTTTTTCTCAATGCTAGATCGACATAACCTAATTTATAATATAAACCGTCCATAAAATTTTCTATATTAATTTTCACTTGTAGTTTGGTGAAGTCGAACTCCAAATACCTAACCATTAATTAAAACATTAGCTAGGTCAAAAAATTTAGAAAAAATATATATTATAATTAATATATCTAGAAAAATTACTATAATTTTTAAAACAATAATAAAAATCCATAAATATATCTAAAGAATGAGAGTTAAAATGTGTCCATTGATTCTTAATTAGGGGTGTCACATACCTATAGAAATACCAAATCTACTAAAGATTTCTTAGCATTAAGATGAATTTAATTATTTTTATATATTTTAGGTGTGTCAAATGACCTCTCTAAATTGGTAATAGGTCCAATTTAGGTGTGTCAAATGACCTCACCAATAACATGCATAAATAATATTTTGTTTTTGTTTTCTTTTTTCTTATATATTATATATTATTATGGTAAGAAAAAAAAAGTAAGAAGTAAAAGTCGTGTAGCTTGAGAAATACTAATAATCAACAACCTAAAAAATTACATTGTTGGTTACTTATGCACCTACGTCAAGGTATTTGAATACTCGTTTGAATTTCGATCAAGTTTTTTCAGGTTTCGGTTTTAAGATTTATATATATAAAACCCGTTCAAAAATTTTAAAATTTTGGGTCGGATTTGGTTTGATATATTTTGGATTCGGGTCGGGTTCGATTCTTATAAAATGTCTTATTTTTGGTTGGGTTCGGATATTTTTATCTAAATCTTTAAAAAAACTAAAAAAAATTTTAGAGAAATCATAATTTAATTTTAAAAATTAAATATTGTAGACTTTTTTATTCGTTTAATTCAAATTGTAATAAATTTAGATTTATAGTTATAATTTTGAATGGTTAGGTAACAAAAAGTATATAAAGATATATATATATATATAAAATTATTTAAACTATATAAGAATTATTCAAATAATTATATATATATATATATATTTTAGATATTTTGAGTACACATTCGAGTTTCGAATTTTATCTGTTCGGATTTAGATATCCAAACTTCTATAATGTAAAATCCGTTTGAATAATTTATCGGATTCGATTTGGTTTGGTTCTTCTTATTTCAGATCAGATTCGGATGATGTTTCGCATTTCGAGTATTACGTCCAGTCTATATGCACCATTGAATTGTTTAACTATTTGTTAAATATCGTTTTCTTATATCATAATAATATGATTACGTGTCTATAAGTAGTCGACAAGTCCTAATTAGATATGTCAATATACCGACTATATAAACAAAAAAAAAACGTTGTAAATAAAAATTATGAATATTCACAAGTAATTAAGTCAAAAGATAAATCTTGTTGGGACCAAACTAAACATGTGGTTTGGAAGTGTTGTAGAAAACAACTCCAATCGACATATAATTCGGCTGATAAATCCGAATCTATCTTGCAATTTACACACGTTGATGGATGTGAAGTTTGTCAATTGACACGAAAAAATTCTATAATCAAACAAAAAAACAATTAGTCACATGTTTGATTCATGAATTAAAGGCAGTGTCGACCTGAGCTCATGGATATGAAACATTTGAATGAGATCTCCAAAATTTTAGGAGTTTCCAAATTTTTTTTGCCAAATAGATATGTATAATTATATTCTTCTAAAATTTAAATAAAAGAAAAATATGGATAAAACATGGTATCAGTGATGCCATTTTTTAACTAAAATTATTAGTTTTTTTTTCCAAAACTAGAGAAGTTGGTTTTCAAGAAGCAAAATGTGAAGTCTTGAAAGTTTATGTTGCCATGGATTTGAACCTATATTTCAGAAGAAGAGTAAGTGACTTATACAAAGAAGAACACATTTTGATGAGGAGCCACAAAAAAATGATGATGCTAACTCCGTTCTAAGCTTGGAAGAGGATTTCAGAATTAACTATTTCATCAAAATCGTTGATCAAGCTTTGGTTTCTTTATATACAAATTTGGAACAATTTCAAGAGGATGAAGGTACTTTTAGATTTTTGTTCAGTCTAGAGAAGTTAAATTCGACAAATGATGATAGTCTGAGGATATCATATACTAAGCTTGAAAAAAAGTTTAAGCACAAAAAAATTTCAGATATTAATGGGAATTATTTATTTATGGAAATCAAAGTTTTCAGATAAATTCTACCAAAATATTTAAATATTTGATTTTTAAGAGATTCAATTATTGTTATCCTAATGTATAAGTTACATATAGGATAATGTTCATCATTTCGATTTTAGTTGTTTCAACTGAAAAAAGTTTCTCTATTGAAGTTGATAAAATCTTACATACGATCGACTATATCACAAGAACGAGTAAATGGATTGCTATGCTATAGACAGAAAAAAAAACATACTTAAAAATCTTGATTATGCAATTTTGATGAATGATTTTGAAAAAAAAATGGAATAAGAGTTATTTTTCAAAAACATAGTTGTTAACTTGTTATTTTTTAAATTTAGGATACTTTTTTTTTCTTGAACAATTGATTTGTTTTCAATTTTCTACTTTATTATTTATAAATTTTGAATGAGATTTTGTAGCGTTCAGATACGGCTCTGATCAAAGATCTCACAAAGCTCACTATCTCAATAAATTTTGTGGATTCTTAACATAAACAACATTTCAAATTGTTGCTTCTGGGCCTACAATTCTGTGTTATGATTACAATAGTTTTCTTTTCTTGGTAAAAGTCGATATGGTTGAAATTGAAAACATATGAAGTCATATTGAAGACTTGTCAACAAACAAAGATTAGGATTCTCGGAGAAGAGAAACGAATCAATGAAAATGCAAAGTTTTATTTCAAACAAGATTTTGAATAAGTCAACTAAAATTTGATACAAGGTGCCGAGTTGTGCTTATTTTCGAGTTAAAATGATTTTGCTAATAACTTGGCATCAATAGATCGATTTTTCCTTATATAAATTAATATATATATATATATAGTAGATTAAAAAGACATTTTAAGACGTTGGTTTAACCTATGGATTGGATCGACAAAAAAAAAACCTGCTAGGAAGTATTTCATACGATATATATCAATCCTACCATTCGATAAATGGTGTAAATTCTGAGCTGCTAGCCCCTAAATCAAAAGAGAAACCTGCAAAATCATATACTCATTGAGTAAAGACCAAAAAATGGGTGTAAAAATAGAACTTGTGACATTTTTCAGGATGAGACAGAACAGAATTGATTATCAATGAAGAGTTGGGTCTGAAGAATAAGTTAGTTACAATTCTGGTTTTTGAATACCACCACAAAATGAGAATAGCAGAAATTATGCAAATGAAAGAAAGATAACGTTTTTATCATATCAAGAGTGTATATACATTCATGACCAGGGCCAATTAGCATCTCGCCACGCAAAGCGACATCCTCCAAAACTATTATTACTGCAACCATCTGCTTTTAATCCATCGACTTTGATGGCTTGATTGGAATGTGATCCATCTAAACCACCACAATGAAGTTGTTGATCGCGTTTAGCTGATTCCTCTCTGTATGATGGATTCGAGTATCTCGGGTGTTGAATAAAAGGTACATTCTTCCACCAGAGTTTAAGTGCCTATAAACATGGTACATGTGAAATCAAAACCGTCAAGTTGTATTCACATTTGAGTACATGTACTTACAGGAATTGAGTATATGTCACTTACATGCCAATAGATCCATATTGCAACCTTATGAGGCATCAACCAGAAGAAAACTGCAGGATCAGAAACCTGGGTTGAGGGTATTCTTTTGGCCTTTAATGTCGCCGAGAAATAGTTACCATGATGAGGATGCTGCGATTCAATGGACACAGATAAATCATCTCCAGGTTCATTAGCTCTGATTTTCCAATTCCCAAGCATATCCTGAAAGGTTATGTAACTTCATTAAGGAACCACTAATCCATCACACAAACTGATCGAGATTGATCAAAGACGGTAACAAATATCAGAGAACATACCATGAAAGGACTAACTTGTAATGATTTAGCAACCAAGTCCGATTCAGGATCGAAAACAAACGTCACTCGTTCCCCCCACGGCGTATTTGTAACCTACAAAAACCCTCTAATCTTATCAACAGAGACATCAATATACCAAAAACTAGATGAAGCTGAGAAACAGATTTCATTCAGATCTATGAAAGGTGAAGCTGAGAAACAGATGAAGAAACCAAGAAGACTAAAACATCAATTCATATGTACCTGAGCAATGCATTTACTTAGGCGCTTACTCGATCCTTCCAAGTCATAGCAATAATACAAACTCAATGGGTTTTGTTCATATCCAACACTTGGAGGTATTGTCAACAGAAAACTGCACCAACTTACAGATTCATCAGATTTTTTTCTATCACAATTACATTTCGATTACAGAAGTAACACAACTAGACTGTTTTAGTTTTTCAGATCAAAAACCAAACCTTTAACCAAACATACATTTTTTTACAATTAAACAAACTCCTGATCAAAATTGGATTTTCCGTTTCTGTCAATCAAAACGATACCCATTATGAAAATTCCATCTTGGAATCTCTAAGTTCGACGAAATTCAACGAACTTACATAGGTCCCGTGGTACGAGAAAGACGGCGAGCTTCCTCAGCGGAAAGATGATCCGGAGGCGTGTCAAGGGCTTTGTCAAGGTCAACCAGAGCGTAACGAACAGAGTAACGAAACGAGTGGCGAACAGGACGGAGACGGTGGTGCCAAACGGTACCTTCATAGAAAGAGACGTTAGAATCTACGGCGGCGCGTGAGGGGATAAGACGGTGGATAAGGTAGCGAAATGGGAGGATAAGAGATAGGAAAAAGGAAGTGATAGAAGTGTAGAAAATTGAGCAGAGGAGATAAAGCATTTCCATATCTTCAAGAGAAGACAAAAGAGAGCAACTTTCAAAAACCAGAGATTGGAATTGATAACCCTACAGATGCAGATGATTCGTATACTATATTTTCGTTTTGACATAATCTCTTAGAGACAGTATATTATAGTGTTGTGGACCCAAAAGTCATATTGTATCTTTATATTTGTTTATGTTGCGTGGACGTTACAAAACCACCTATTTTGTATATATAAATGAACAAGAAATTAGCGTTATGGGAAATGTTTTGTGTCATATTGTAATTTTATACAATCACAATATAACACAACGATGACATTATTGAATCTCGTTACGTTTTGATCTAAGGAACACTGTTTTTTCTCTCTCTCGTGCTCACAACAAAAGAGGACATTAATTATCATCCTAGTTGCACGTAAATGCCATGGTCTCGTTGTGTAAACATTATTCATAAATATAATCACTCATATTACAATTATAAATTTGTGAAACCAATATAAACCCGACGCATATTAGAAAAATTATGAATATTTTATAGAAAAGATTTCAAAGAACAGGAAGAAATTGTTTATTGAGAGTGCTTTGATTTGGGACGGGCTAGTAATAGATAATTAATGGGCCGGTTCATTTCAGGCCCATTATATCCAAAATCTAATGTAATTAATGTAATTCGGTTGGTCCGGGTGGTTAAGCGAAGCCAGTGTTACTCTGCGATCTTCTTCATTGAGTAATATACATTTCGATATTCAGATACATACACGTGTCGATCTATTCAGACATTTACACGTGTTGATTATTCATTGGTTATAATACAAAAGAAAAGCCACAGGAGATCACAGGTACCGCAAGGCGATGAAAACTATGTAAACATGTGGATTTGATTGCACAATAAAATCGGATTTAAATTTTATTTATATAATATCAATAAGGAAATTCGATTTCACAATTTCACAGCATTTTCATAATTCTTCGATTTCTCCGCTTGTCACTCTCTCTTGTGTCGCCATTTTTGTTTATATACACACTTGTATACTATCCAAAAACCTTCAAATTTTCCCAAGCTCTGCCTTAAAATGTCTTCGATAATCAATGGAGCTGGAGCTGCTACAGCCTTATCGACGTTTAATTCCGTCGATTCCAAGAAACTTGTTGCTCCTTCTCGCACAAATCTTCCAGGTTCGGTTTGTTCTTTCTCTGTTTCTGATTTCGATTTCGAATTTTGATTGATAATCGATCCGCATTCTCTCTGTTTGTATTTTGCAATTAAACTGATTAAGTTCTCGTATTGGATCGAATTTGTGAGCTCTTAGCTGTTTCGTTGTTTGGTTCTGATGCAGTGATGAGAGAGAGATATATAGTGGCTGGATCTGATTCGAGTAAGAAGAACTTTGGGTCTGGACTCAGAGTTCGTCAATCTCAGAAATTGATTGCAAATGCTGTTGCGGTAATGCATTTGTCTTCGATTTTGTATTTAGGGTTTATCTTTCTCTTCCTTTGAATCTGCAATGGTTCCACGGTTTTTTTTCTTCTTTGTTTGTAGACGAAGGAGGCGGACACTTCTGCGACTGCGGGCACTGGGTTTGTTTTCGCCATCTGATTTGACTGATCTTGAACATAAGCATGCAATGCTGATTGAAGGATTTAGATACTGCTTGAACAAATCTCCGATTAGATCTTTCAGTGCCTTTGGTTTCCCTTGCATTTCCCTTGTTTGCTTGAAAACAAATACTGCTAATACCTCTAAATGATTAGATTGTTCTGATATGTTTTACGGGTTAGAGAGAAGGAAGTTTTAACTGTTGTGCCATTATTTTGGATATAATTATGCAGAATTTTTGCCAGTTCTAGACTGGACAAGATCTCTGTTGAAAAAAGCGAGATATAGCAAGGTCTCAAGAAACGCTAGTTTAAAGTTGATACTTGATAGTGATGTCAAAATCTGAATGAGTTGCATGTCTTTGTCATTGATGACTTTAGTTGTGGTTATCATGCTAGGTTATTAGGTTAAACCGTTAAGTTACTTCTCATGAACACATGCTCGTCTCCCAAGTACATTTCTGTTTTCTGCAGAAAACATTGTCAGCACTTTATGCGACTTTCCATCTTATTATGCATCAATTATGCGCTCTTTTCTTTTATATCCTTACTGTTTATGTTAGCAATCTGGGTTGTTTTCATCCATGATGATGTCTATGCATTTTATTGACGAATCCGTTGTCACAAATAGCACATTTTTCTCTTTACCTTTAAATTTTTATGTTAATATTCAATCATTGTCTTTTTGATGCCTTTTCCGTCACAACACAACGTTTAGCCAGTTTTCTCTTATGTATTTGCAGACGTGAATTATTGCTTTTCGAGGCTCTTCAGAAAGGTCTAGAAGAAGAGATGGATAGAGATCCAAAAGTTTGTGTTATGGGTGAAGATGTAGGCCATTATGGAGGCTCCTACAAGGTTACCAAAGGCCTTGCTGATAAATTCGGTGACCTCAGGGTTCTAGACACTCCTATTTGTGAAAATGCATTCACCGGTATGGGCATTGGAGCTGCAATGACTGGTCTAAGACCCGTCATTGAAGGTATGAACATGGGTTTCCTCCTCCTTGCCTTCAACCAAATCTCCAACAACTGTGGAATGCTTCACTACACATCAGGTGGTCAGTTCACCATCCCGGTTGTCATCCGTGGGCCAGGTGGAGTGGGACGCCAGCTTGGCGCTGAGCATTCACAGCGGCTTGAGTCTTACTTCCAGTCCATCCCTGGGATCCAGATGGTCGCTTGCTCGACTCCTTACAACGCCAAAGGCTTGATGAAAGCTGCGATTAGAAGCGAGAACCCCGTGATTCTGTTCGAACATGTTCTGCTTTACAATCTCAAGGAGAAAATTCCGGACGAAGACTACATCTGCAATCTCGAAGAAGCTGAAATGGTCAGACCTGGTGAGCACATAACCATCCTCACTTACTCGCGGATGAGGTACCATGTGATGCAGGCAGCCAAAACCCTGGTGAACAAAGGGTATGACCCTGAGGTTATCGACATCAGGTCGCTGAAACCGTTTGATCTTCACACGATTGGAAACTCGATAAAGAAAACGCACCGGGTTTTGATCGTGGAGGAATGTATGAGAACCGGTGGGATTGGGGCTAGTCTTACAGCTGCAATTAACGAGAACTTTCATGACTATTTAGATGCTCCGGTGATGTGTTTGTCTTCTCAAGACGTTCCTACACCTTACGCCGGTACTCTGGAAGAGTGGACCGTGGTTCAGCCAGCTCAGATCGTGACTGCCGTCGAGCAGCTTTGCCAGTGATTTGATATTTATCCGGTCAACCATTATTTATCATTTACCTCTCCATTTCCAATCTCTTTAGCTTAGTTTTTAAAGAATTTGTCTAAGATGGTTTGGCTTTGTTCAAGTTGGTCTCCTTTGGTGTGTGTTGGAATATGGTTTTGTAACTCAGAATGTTAATTTATCATCCCACATTTTTATTTTAAAACCCTCAGAATTTTATTTCTTAGTTTAACTCATTACAAATATTTTTCGTACGATACATCATACACCCACATAAGAAAAACAACCATTTGGTACTAATGACCAAATTACAAAAATAGAAAGAAAAAGAATAATAACTCCAAAGAACTTCTGTATTGCAAAAATTTCACTATATAAATTATAACGTATTCATACACCTATTTACATAAATATTTGGGGTTATCGACTTATTGTTTTACTTTGTTACTTTATACTGTATTAAGATTTTAGATTTAATAATTAAAGTGGTAGATCTTGAGAAAATAAAATACAAAAGTTGACCAAAAAAAGAAAAATAAGTACAAAAGTCTTGTTACATTTGATCATACGACCGCGTGGTGCTAAATTTACAATAAACCTTAGAATTTTCTTTACATTTGGTTATAATCATATAAACAAACTTATGTCTTTCTTAATCGAAACAAAGACTTTATTACAATGACCCCACGTTAAAATAACACCAAAACCTCCTAGTTACCAATATACCAATTTACAAAAATCAACAACAAAAAAAAAGACCCTAGAGAAAGCTTTTGGAATCCCAAAAGAAAATAAAAACAGTTTACAAAAAAAAAAAAGAAGACAAATATTTGATGTTTGGTTTTGTTATTACCACTTGGCTGATTTACATTTAGCAGCTCTTCCTGTATCGTTCAAGTAAGAACCAAAAGTCTTGACGACTTCTTCATAAGTTGGCCTTTTGTAATCCACTGCTTGTTCTATCACTTCTTCCGGTTTTGCCCATTTCCACTCTGCAAACTCTGAATCTGCTTCGTTGTTAGCTAGATTGATCTTTCTTTCGTCTTCATCGTTTCTCAGTCTCATTAAAAACCTGTGAGGTTTCAGTACAATGAGCCATTCTCTTCATTGAGGACATTAGGCTGTATCAAAGAACTTACCATTTTTGAGCTTGACCATGCCATTCACCTCCCCAAAGACGATTAACCTTTGCTTTTACTGCAGGTGGGAAATCATATGTCAACCAATTTGGGACCTGTTTTAGACATTTAAAAGAATAAATTGGTAAATCCTTTGATTCATATAGGCACTTTTAGTATTGTATCAAGTGTTAATGAAACCGTAGCAACCTCAGAGATGATCTCAGCTGAAACTACCCCAGTTTCTTCTTGCAACTCTCTCATAGCTGCTGATTTTGGATCCTCCCCATCTTCAATACCTCCCTATAACATTTCCAGTTTAGTGAGCTCTTAAAACTCAGAGCATTCAAGGTTTTAAGCTTATTGCAAACCAGAGAAAACAATTGATTAGTTCATCTCTATATTAACATTTTTATCAGGATTTTTGATAAAATTTCTATCCATCTTTGCTATTGAAATAACGTTAAACATCAGTTACATGCTAAGTTTTCTATAGATAACAAAAGTATAACACCATTCAATATCTATAAAGAGAGTTTCCAACATTAGCATTTGAACAACACACACACACACACACCTGAGGCATCTGCCATGCTCCAGGAACATTCAATCTCGAAGCTACAAATACCTGTGAAATCATACTTAAGGTCATAAACTCTTTATAATCAATCACCAGTTGCAAAAACAGAGAGCTGAATATGAAATGTTACCAGATTATCCGAGTTGATTAGCATAACACCAACATTGGGACGATAACCAGGTGGTAAATTCTCCATTTTTTTCTGAAATTATTTACCACGTAATTCCATTATTTTACGCCAAATTATGAAATTATCAAGAATAGTATATCTACTTATTAAATTTCGTTTTAAAAAAGAAGAGATTATATATAAAAACTAGTTGGATTACTGTTTTCAGTCTTCCTCTTTTGTATTTTGAAAATCTAGAAACTGTTTGTTACTACAAAACAAACATCACGCTACTGTTATAATTTCCCAAAAGCAGATCACAGAATTTTGACAGATTTTTCTAAAGAGAAAAAACCTTTAAATCCAAGAAAATAAACTAGAAACAATCATGTTTAATTACCGTATTCACTAATTAAAGGTGGAAAAAATCAATAAATGTTTGGAAATTCTACACTTAATCAAATTTCAAATTCAAAGAACAGAAGGAAAAAAAGAGAGAGATAAAGTCCAAAATCAAAATCAGAGTTCATGAATTTACATGAATCAGAAGCGAGAATCAATACATAAACACAAAACAAACCAGATCTGAGAAACAGAAACTAAAACTCAAGTATCAAAAGAGAAAGAACAAACCTTTCTTAATTTTGTATCTTTGACTTTCCAAAAAGCTTTTTCTTTTTTAAGACAACGAAGCAGCAACGAAGAACATGTGTATATATGTGTTTCAAACACAAAGCACACGTATATCTTTTTACATTATATATATTTTTACAGAATTGGATTCTGTCTTTATTACGACGTCGTTTGTATTATCAGCAGCTCTGACTATCTGGCATCTTATTCTAACTGTTCCTATTGGGCCGGGCCCACCGACGACTTAGTTTAACATATAATCCAATTGCCACGTGTATATATGTCAAAAAAATATTATTTTTTGGTTTTAGTTACAGATTTTATTTTGTCAACGTTTTTTTTTCTTTAGTTCATTTATGCTCTATTTGTATATTCAAATTAGTTGAAAAAATTAAAATAACATTAATTTCTTAACTGGTAATGTAATTAGTTGACTTTTATAAGAAAAAATATAAACTTAGAAATAAGAAAATATGTATTTGCATTTAAGAATTGAGATGTATTTGAATGAAGGAAAAAAAGTGTGATATCATTGACACTTTGTGATAAGGACAACAAAAAAAAACAAATATATTAACAAGTTGGCAACTTTTAGAAATGATATGGAAAATAATAGGGTAATGATAAAAATTAAGAAAAGGCGTATGTTAATGAGATGAGGTGTAAAGTAAGTTAGCAAAGAGGGGACGTAAAAGTGATAAGGTGCACGATAGCAGAGAAAAAGGTAGGGATAGAGTCAATGAGTGGACAGAGAGACGAACGTGCGGTGGTGGGGAAAGCCAGTGAGTTGACTTAATAGGCAATTTAATCGTTATTTTAGCTTTTTTTTATTTTGTCATTATTATTTACGACAAAAGAACTTGTATTTATTATTATTATTTGTCTTTGCACTCAATCACGGATCTTGAATAAAGCTGCCACCATCTATCCCTCTCTATTTCTTTTCCTTTTCATATCATTGATGTTTGTTATAAGTTATGTAAAAAATTATGTTTAGACATGATATGATGACTACAGGTTTAGAGTTATATAAAAGTTTTGGATTTTCGGGTAATTTCGGGCAATTTCGGGCATTCAGATTTACTTGAGGCATTGATTCGGGTTTAATTCAAATAATAATTAAACCCGAACCATAACTCGAAACTTGCGGGTTCACTTCCATTCTTTATATTTGGATCCGACGTGATCTGATCCGTACCTAAAAATACCCGAAACAAATTGACATGATATATAGTTCATTTTATATGGGTCTAAATTGGTTGGATCCGAAAACTTTGATATGGACCTGAACCAGAACCCATATCCCATCATAACCAAAGGAGAAAAATAATAATTGACCAAGCTGCCACAACTTGGTGAAGGTGTATTCATTGATATTCGATTGAATATGGATTCGAATATTCGAAGCTAATTTTGTCACAGTTTGGACTTTGGAGTATGAATCTTGAGACATGATGAGGACATGTTAATCGTCGTGAAATCATTGTTGGGCCCTCAAAGGCCCATTAGACACATGCTATGTTGTTGTGGAGGAAATGCCCTCTCCAATAAGTCGTTAAAAATTTATCACTCTGCATGATTTGGTATGTTAGGCCATATCACATGTGACCCAACCGGTTTTGTAATGATAAGATTCTTAAATAATAAACTACCTATTATGTTGCTAACAAAAAAAAAAAATCTACCTAATACTTATGTCCTGTGAAACATGAATCTAGGTAAAAACTAACTAAATAACAAAAATTAGTGGAGAGTGAAAGATGAATGAATGATATATATATACTAGTGTTTATGGTTTATCTACTACTAATTAAGGATTCGTGCGCAATATTAATTGTCTGAAATTTGACTAGTTACCTCAATATATACTAGCATATTAATTGCGGCAGAAAATTAACTTTCCATTTAGTCTTTTCCTATAGGTTGTGCGATGATATGTAAATTTTCAAATTGATCCGCATAGTAACACCATTGAACGTTAGGAAAAAATAAGTAGTTGAAACGAAAATCATTTGAAAACGATTGTTTAAATATAGTGGTTGGCAAAAGAGGTTTTCAAATTAAGGTCGTTTGAATATTAATATTAATTGATAACACTTCAGTGATTAAATAGAGTAATGAAATAAAATTTAGTATGTAAAATTTGATTTGAAATAATTATCCTAAAAACTAAACAATAATATATAGTTTAAGATATATAAAGAAAATATAAATTACAATTATTATATTTAAAATAATATTTTTATATTAGCAAATGACGATTTTCTAAATATAAATTATCGATTTTTTTTCTTGAACTATAATGTGAATCATATACTCTTTCTTAAATTATAGCGTAAAATATATAATAATTGATCGTTTGTATTTTGGAAACGACTATAAATAAGCTCAAAAAATATCATTTGCAAATAGTCGTTTCGAACGAAATATTGATTAATAACAAAATAAGTATATCGCTTGCAAACAACCGTTTGGATTAACCAATCAAACCCAATATATTTTTTGATTTACAAGTTTTTGACTTTAATAATTTTATTTTATATTGTGTAGAGTCCCTTTTTTCTTACTATATAAGTATGTGTTGTATATATATATTTTATTTTTAATATAACATCATTTTAAAAAATTAGAATATTGCGGTGGTCATTTTGGGTTTTCATGCAGATCGACATACTTTTTATATAATAATGTCTGGTCAGTTTGATTTTACAGGCTTGTCGACATACTCTTTAACTGATATTATTAACATACGTGCCTCGTTTTTTCTCAACTCTAATTATCATTCAAACTCACAAAACTAATAGGTTGTTTACAAAACTTAAATTATTAGCCTTTTCTCTAATACCAAGTACAAACAAGAAAATCTGCTTTATAGTTCAAAAATTTCAAAATTATATAAAGAAAAAATAATCTAAAATGATATCGGGGTTACGTGCCTCGTTATATATAATAACTATGATTTAGTATTTACTTTATATGTTAAATACCACTTTCTATTTTACATTATCATTCTAAGGTATATACTTACGAGTTTTATTTATGTTTTTTCACTTATTAATCAAGAAATAAAATTATGTATATTAATAAC
Source organism: Lepidium didymum (assembly GCA_963920545.1). Classification (NCBI taxonomy): domain Eukaryota; kingdom Viridiplantae; phylum Streptophyta; class Magnoliopsida; order Brassicales; family Brassicaceae; genus Lepidium; species Lepidium didymum. The sequence goes on along the minus strand of OY986992.1, from coordinate 19,233,629 downwards.
AGGTCTAACAGAACTTTTCATAACTCTTAAACTCCTTCAAAACAAATTAATGGTTTTCACAATATGTAAACAACCTTAAATTGATATATAATATAAAAATGAAGTAAGTTTTGTAGGAAATGGGGAACAGACGCGAGACCAGGGGGAGAGATGGTTAAAATATAATTTGCTTTGATCGAGTTTGATTTTCCTGCCACGAGAACACATCCCATGCGCCACATATATAACTAAATCCTCTTTTTTTATACTTAAAATTTCGTTTTTTGTAAATTTAATTTATTATATATACTTTATAAAACTATATAACAATAAGGGTGTTTAGATGCTGTGTCCTCAATACGTCCACGTAGCAATGATGCATATAAATGAAACCCTAGGTTACCATTAAAAAAGTGTAAATGTGTGTCTCTTCTTCGTTCATAGAAGACAGTGAGAGCTTTTATAGCCCGACCTTTTCGCAAGAGCCAAACCGTAAAATCTTCAGTATCTTTTTTTTTTCTTTGTTAATACGTTACTGACATGTCGTTTTACTAACTAAATTAGTATTCTATGTGACGTAATAAATGAAAAAAATAGCATACTCTGTCAACAACGTATGTCTAGAACTTTCTCGACCTCAAATTCTGTTTCACACTCGACATTTATCATAAAAATCAAAAGTATATTCAAGTAAAGTCTTTACTTTGATCTATAATATTACACTTATATACCAACAATTGTCTCAAAAAATTGTTAAGAGTCCAAATTACACCTAATGGTAGTGATAATTTTTAACGTTACGGTTTTTGGAGTTTGAGTTTAAGAATTAATGGCGCCAGTAAATCTAAAAATATGGAATTCAAAATACTAGTATTTATTTTTTTTGTCAACATTGGACCACAATTAACCGGTCTATTAGCCAAATTCTTATATAATATAGGCGGTGAGATTCGATCTCTGATTGTGTAAATGTGCATATTTTAGTGGATTTACCGTATGCCACTAAGGTAAACCATTTGTAAATACTAGTATGTTTAAGAGATAATATTAGAAGAAATTTATTATGTTTAATCATTAAAAATTTGTCGGAATACCGTATTTTTAATGGATTTCTGACAAACTGAATCTCGATTATCAATTAGGAAGATTATAAAGATGTCTTTCGATAAAATTCCTAACCATATGACATTAAGAATCTGCATTGTTATCTATTTAGCTTCTTCTTTTATTCGTTTATTTTTCTTTGAATATTATAAAAATTGTTGTCGTGTAAATAAGGGGAAATTCAAGTTCCCAGGACGCAGGAAGTCTAGATACATAAGCCGCATCTAGTCCGATTCGTGGTTCATTTTCTCATTGTCACGTGTCCTCTTGTCAAAGCTTTACAAAGAGACAAAGATTTCGTTCAAACACATAATTAATAATTGTAATAGAACGAAATGGTATTGAGCGCAAGAGGAGCTTGAAGAGGCAAGCAGATTTGTACATGAAGAGTCTTCATAAATATAGACCTAAAGTCCTCTTAGTCCAGGTACACTCTAGAAAACTCTATAGATCATGATGAGGTCGAACAATGTAGCAACACGTGTACTCACACGTGTTATATCCAAAGACAGAAGATTATAAATCGGTTGTGATATATATAAAATTAGAACTCAGTATTGTTTACGTGTTATGTGATGAATGTAGTCTTATTATATGTGATGAATGTAGTCTTATTGAGACATTCCACTGCTCAATGTCTTGTGTTTGACCCATCATTTTCCACGTAATAATATCGTAATAAACTGAAAAAATAAGAAGAAAAGAGAACAAGTTTTAATGAACACGAAAAAACAGTTAACCTCTTACAGTATGGATAACGTTAATTTTTTTTTTGGATAAAAAATTTAGGATAACGTACTATTCCGTAATCGAATTTTGAAATTTTTTTACAAAAATTAAATATCAAACTATTTGACTGAAAGTATTTTTTTATATTTTAATTTATATATAAATATTTGTTAAAGAGTTAATAACTCTAATATTAAGCATTGGACTTTTTTATTACATTTTGGTAGATAAAAAAACATTTTAAGATTAAATTTTAGACTATAGATTATTATCGATCTAATTATTAATAAAAAAATTGTTAAACAACTTATAGCTATAACTTTTGATATGTGCCATGATCGGCCTTTATTATTGCATTTTATTTTGTATAAGTGTTTTAAGTGATCTCTTGCCTGAAATTTGTGTGATAGAAAAACTCAAAAAATATAATGGTCATTTTATAGAAAAGAAAGAAAAAAATGAAGGTAAATTGTAGTAGTATACTATAACGTTATAAAAGAAGATTAATATCAATGGAATTTGATAAATGTAAAAACAGAAATTATAAGAGCATTTTCAACGCATGTTTTTCAATGGGTGTTTTAATAATAAAATAATATAAAATATAAATTTTGAGAAACTTATGCAAATAAGAAATTCTTGAGAAACATTCTCCTGTAACACAAATCATTACATAATTAATTCAACGTTTATTTTAGTAAATCAAATTCACAATAATTTTTAAATGTTAATTAACTAATTGATATATTATTATTTCAAAATTTTGACATATCTATAAATTATAAAATAATTTCGTTTAAAAAACATTCCATTATACATAAGTTAAAAATATTATATAATTTTTTAATAATAAAATTAATACAAAAATATTAATATTATATTAATAAGAAATTCAATGAATATCTTAACTAAATATTACTAATGAAAATGCGGAGAAAACTGACGCCACCAACACATAAACACAATCCCGATTTGACCTATTCCCAAGCACAACGATCCTAATTTATAAATATTATACTTTATATATTAATAATGTATACATATTGGTGAGAAGAATAATAGTTTACGAGGCTGCAGTCAAAGAAAGAGACACATCTGCCATTTACAGTCCACTCTGTTTGTCTGGAACAACAGAATTTCCTTCACTTCTACGTCATCTCTGGCAGGCAGAGTAAATGTGTTTTTTTTGAATAAATCATGAATATAATAATGAAGTATTAAGATTATGAGTAAATACGTTTTTGTTTTTTCTTATTCGTTGAAAAATAACCATTATATAGATAAATATCATTTAGTCTAATAGTAGATAATAAATTTATTAAAATATGCGCACTTGCATAACTAAATATCGAATCCTACCACTTACATTATATAGGAACTTGGTTAATAGGCTGTCAATTATGGTTTAATATTGACAAAAAAAATATCAACAAGAATCGAACTATAGTCTAAATTTTTAATTAGAGTAAAATATAGTTTGAATTCACTATATGATATCTAGCTAAATTAAAAATAAACTAATTGAATTATTTGTTTTTTAGCGAATAAATAAGTTTTTTTTTTATTATTCTCTAGATAAATAAATTAGAAGAGAGTAACGGAAGAAGTGAGTAAACAGGAATTTGACAACAACTCCATATCTCATGTACCATTTACAGCCATATATTTTTTTGTCAATCACATAATATATCTACAACTCCTTTAATATTACTCTTGTATTTTTATGAGTAGAAGACGTTTCAAATTTTCAAACTATTAAAGAATCTAAATATAAAAAATTAAATACACACAGGTATATTAGAATATTGATATACATTACGTAATTGATAACATCACAAAATCCTTTTATTACATAAGTGATTTTGTTTCAGCTGACAAAGCATGATTGATTTGAGGTTACTATCTTTTCTCTGCCAAAGTCAAGGACTGAATGTGCACTGTATATGCCTCTTCCACGAGGATGTCACGTGCCAACCTCACGGGTTGATGCAATACAAATTTGGGTTTCCTTCTATTCCAAAACTTGCAATTCCAAGCTAACAAAAATAATTTATAAGTTATAGTATTTTTTTTTGTCAACAAGTAATTATTAAATAGATAAATTTTGATATATGGTCTAAGTTCTTTAATTATAATACGAGGATATTCGAATTCACTATCTAATAGTTAATTAAATCAAAGACAAACCAACTAGACCATCTATTTTTTAACAAACATTATATATATTAACTAATATTTTCAAAAGCCAAATAATTCGTTCTTATCGTAAATTTCATTTTTTTTTTGTTTTTTAGTATCTACATACTGTAAATACTTTTTTCTTTGCTATTGATTGAATTGGAGGGTATTACAAAGTTACAAACAAAAACAGAAAGAAAAGAAACCGTTCCTACTTTGAAAAGCACATTTGTTTTGTACTGAAGTACTATGAAGGACAAATTTCATTGTTTTGTTTATCATTTAGAAGAAAAGCCAGAACAACAAATTGAAGAGACAATTGAAAGTTGATCTTTGAAACAAAAAGGTGACCAATAAAATATGGTCCTTACTCACACTCACACACACAATGGTCGGCAAAAACTGTCCCCGCATTGAGACAGCTCCTTCGATTGCCTTACTTTTTATAAATCGTGACTTTTACAACAATCTGCCTTTTCTCATTATTGATTTTTGTTTCAAGGTTCATGCCAGATTTTGCAGAAATTTGTGGTTGTGACAAAAAATACATATGTTAGCCTTAATCAATCCACGACATAATCCTCACAAGGATAATTTCATGAATGTTTTTTTGTAACCTTAACAAAGTTTAATTCATAAATTAAATCTAATTAATTTTTGAACTCTTCTACTCACGTATAGTAAAGTAAATTCAAACTTCAAATATCTGAACTATTATGTGAGACATATAACCATGAAACTGACAAAAGTTTAACATGATTTTACGATTTTTTGAAGTAGAAAAATATTACTTCATTCCAAATTTAAGAGTTTTTATTTGCACGTTAATCTCAGAGCAATGAGACCAAAGTGTCTGTTACCAATCACACTCGTTTTTTCTAAGTCATTTGTCTTTTGCTTTTCGTGATATTTTATAATTTGAGTATGATGTTTCCTTAGAACAACAAAATACTTATGGCCAAATTATTCATCTTGAAAGTTCAAACTTCACACCAATACGTTTACATGAATTATTTTTGATATTGATACACAAATTTTGCCCACTAATTTCTGAAAGAATTTAATCAATTCACAAAATATAAACTTTTAATCAATACACAAAAAAAAAAGCAACAGAAACCAGCTGAGCAAGCAAAACTTTACACAAGCTACAAGCTAGCTCCCACCGCTTCGAATATAAAAATCTAATTTTTTTTTCACAGAAAAAATATCTTCTGATTAAAGAAAAAAAAAACTAAAATCTGCACAATAAACCAACTGTAACCGGTTTTGGTTTACGTCATACTAAGCTTGGTTTAACATATCAGCCGAATTTACGAATGTGCCGTGGAAACCATACGGTACTCTTGACGGCAACTTGACGGTAGCTTCGAGTTCCAATGTAACGGCGTTAACAATCTGAAGCTCCGATTTCCAACTCTCTTCGTCGTGAACAAACGACATAATGTAACCGTCATCTTCTCCGTCAGATTCTAACCCTCTGGGTAGAAAAAAAGGTTCACCTCCGTACTTTTTATCACCGTAAAAGTGATTTTTAACTTCTCCTGTAGAAAGATCAACTTTAGCAAAACCCGAGACTTTAGGCCACGGTTCAGCTATGGCTAGGTAAGCGTACCGGGTTTCTCTCCCAAGAAGATTCCGGTTTACCATACCAGCTTCAAGATTCATCTGAACCGAACCGGGAATTATAGTTCTGCGTGTTGATTTTCCGGTTTTGAGATTCAAACGGATCTCTGACAAAACGCTGTTGAGTTGTTCGTCACACTCGTTGAAGATCGAATCCGCCGGAGTCATACAAGATCCGATCACAACAACTTCATCAGTCTCCGGTGATTCCCAAGCATTCCATAGGTGGAAGCAGAAAGTCTCCGGTGACTCTACCCAGATCATCTCCGACGCGTCTTTAGCATTTTTGGGCAATATTCCAAACCGGGAAATTTTCTCTCCGTCGTATTTAACTGGAGATTTCCCGAGAAACATATCGGAGAGTTTAAACACCACTTGTTGATCAGGAATCACGACGAAGTTCTTAGTGATCGCGAAATCGTGCATCATCGTTGGACTCGCGAGAGGAATCTCAACGTCAGGCGATTTCTCTCCTTCCGGCGAGAATTTGAAATATTTCAAATACGGCTTCTTAACAACGTCGTAGCTCAACGTGAATAGCTCCTTCGTTTCAGGATCGATCTTCGGGTGAGCGATCATTGGTGAATTTAATTGCCCTTCGAAATCATATCTTCTAATCGTCTCTAAATCGCCATTATCGGTGATACGTACTTGGTAAGGAAGATCATCTTCAGACATCGCTAATAAACGATCGTGAAAGTAAACTAAACCGGCGTTAGCAACTCCGGTTCCGTTTTTGTGATTCAATAAACCGCATAAACCACGTGCGTAAAATAGCATTAACCGTGCAATTCCAGAGTGACCGTGTAGCTCACCAATAGCTTTAGGAAAAATCGGAGAACCAATTTGTTTCTCCTGAACCAATCTCTCGGTTTCCGTAAACCGGCAAGAGTAACTCGCGTCTCCGTTAGTGATTTTAACGGCGTGAACCATTCCGTCACCGTCGAATAAATGATGTCCAGAAACTGGTTCAAAGAGTGGATTAGCTCCGTTACGGAGGTAAACACCGTCAATGCAGTCAGGGATTTTTCCGGTAACCGAAAGAGAGGATTTAACGGATTGCTCCGGGACCGGAGCGTAGTTACCGGATATCTGATGGTGAGGATCAACGGTTTTAGGGAGAGGCTTAGAACGTTCGCGTTTTAGCAATGCGGTTTCGGCTAAGTCGAGAGCGACGGAAGCGGCGCGTTGGAGAGGATTCCAGTGAGAAGTGTTCTTTTCATGAATTATGGAGTCTGGAAAAGGGTAATTAGGGAAATTCAATAAAGATGGAGAGTCTGAGACGGAGTTTGTTGATAAAAATTTATGGCGTCTAGATGTAACGTTGGTGAAACTAACGGAGGAAGATGGAGAAGGAGCGTCGAGATCAGAAGGAGTAAAGGAGAGATTGAGTTTGGTTGGGTTTGGTGTTAATACGTAAGAACAAGCCATGAGAGCTAAGAGTTTGAAGAATGAAGAAGTGGAAAGGTTTTGAGAATTTTGGGGCGCGAGACTTTGAGTATATATAGACTTTCTTCTAATATCAGATATTTTTTGTGTTTATCTTTTTTAGTAATCACATTTATTATTATTTTATTAGTTGTCAGAGAAAAGTTGATATTACTATATTTATTTATTATATATATATATTTCAACCGAACATTAACGTGTTTTTAATTTGGTTGTCTAGTTTCGAAGAATGAACTAAGCAATTACACTTAGATGATGATAACTCTATGTAATCTATTTTAAAAATCTAACAAAAATAATAATTATCAAAGTTATGGGGAAAATGGATTCTGAACTTATCACTTTGACAATGCACGTAATTGAATGTCCTTTGCTTTTACGTAAAAATATTAATTTATACACGTAGATTGATTCTGATCTAGCTAAATATGAGGTAACGAATTCAAATTTAAGGCAGTTCCAATTACAACAATTTAACTATAAATCAGATTTTATCAATCTAATTGTTAATAAAAAAGAATAATACTAAAATCACAAAGATTACCTAAAAGAAGTAATTAACCGGAAAATTTACACAGAAAGAAAAAGAAGTAAGTGTGAAAATTCCTCAGTTTTTTTAATATATATTTGGTTGGTCGGTCCACGTGAAATTATGTTGGGCAGGTGGGCCTTAGGAGAAGAAATACAAAGAAAATTTACAATATTGGGTCCACTCGACACAATTTGTACGTGACGACTAATTTGGTCTTTGGGTCTCTTTCTTTTCTTTTTGATTTTCTTCAATCTTCAAACCCAAAAGTCTATTTTTATGTTATTTCCTTTGAATTGCAAGAATCTTAGTACATTCATTTAACGCTTCTTTCATGATTCTGAATATTCCATTAGGATTTTACATTGTATAAAACTTTTGGAGACAAGCAGAAAGTTTCCAAGACAAATCAAAAGTAATGGAAAATTTGGGTGCATGCATCTGATGTTGTCCTTTTCAAAGTTAATTTTCATTAACATAATATTATATGTAAGAATGTATAGATATTCACGTCAAAAGTTAAAATTATTAGATAGTCTACTTTCACTCGTAGCTAATAAATTTTGAATTGGAAATTCGTAATTTATAATATATTATTAGAGTAAAAAGTTGGTCCAATAAACATGTGATTTGTCTTGTTATGACGCATTATCGATAGTACCTTAGACAATTTCTCACCTATATTTCAAGGAAATATGTTATAATACAAGCTAAATATCTGATATTAGAAACTGAAACCATTCTATTTAATTTAATATAAGATTTACAGACCATTCTATTTATTGTCTATTGCGTTTTTGAATTAAAAATTCATGATTTCTAGTATTATGCTAAAAATATCCAATTTCTAATTTTTTTTAGTAGTTTTACCAAACATATCCAAGTACATATATATTCTAATGTTTTTTTTATTAATCGCAAAGTTCATATTAAAATTCTAGTCTCCTGAAAATAGTTTTTAGATATTTTTTTTCTGCACAAACCGAAATTCAAACTGGTAATCTCTTCAACTTTTCTACGTGATGTAATGCAAGTAGAGCTATGTTGTCGGGGTTATATATTCTAAGAATTATTATTTTATGTAATTGACCAATCTAATTATGCCTTAGAGAATATTCACATATAATCCGAATACCTTTCGGCGTTTATCCTCACATCATAATTCAGTGATGAATCCTTCCTTTTCATTTTCTTACTAATTAATACATGAGTTTTCCATGCGTGGTTGGGTAATTTCTTTTATACTTGTTTATATTAATTAGTACATACAACTATTTCTACGTTTATGTTTACGTGTCTTCTTTTTCGGTTAATAAATAATTTCATTTTTTGGCATGTAATATGATTTTGTTCTCACTTTGAAGAAACTTATAAAAAGAGTAGAGACAATAGAGGTGTGTTGATGAATAGGTTGTGAGATTAATGTTACTGTCTTAAATCAACACTCTTGTCCTACCTCTCTCTTTCTTGTCTACGCAATGTTTTTCTTTTGTCTTCCAAAATTATATTTTACAACTACGATAATTATTTTTCAATAAGTGAGATTCGTTTGCACCCTTGATTAATCCATGTGATTATTATTTTTAATAACAATTTTGTACTAAGATAAACTTTAATAAGACACTTCATTTAATATTATAAATAATACGTATAGGTCTAAACATTTTCACGATCCCACTTGAAGATTTTTTTTTTTTAGTTTGAGAAAATTAATATGATTTTGGTCCTCACACAATAATTTCAAGCATGGTTCACCAACGCTTTAAATAGTAATAAAAATATGACTCTTCCACAATCTGCATTAGCTTTGTATCATTTTTTCAACGTAAAGTAATTACATAGCATATTAAATGTTTAAGTAAATATTAGAATAATTAGTTATATACAAATAATAGTTCTTGGTTATGTACTTATTTTTTTTCTTATAAATCTCGAATAACACATTGATACGGAGATATGAAATTGATAATAAATGAATTGACCCTTAACTTATATATATTAGATTAGAATGACCCTAACTTCCAATGTGAAATATCAATTACATTCTAACAATACATACAAAATGATACATGTGGATGTATAATGTGTTATTGGCACTCAAAACAAATAGAGTAGATGAATTTGGTTGATGTCATTTATCTATATAATCACAATTCGAACGTGAGATTTATCACATACAAAAGAACCAACCATGCCCACATGAGTCATGTGTCACTTATGATCCTATCTTATCATGCAGATACAGACACGTTTTGTCACACTAATGAAGCTACACGATCTGATCATGAACAGACAAGAGGGCTAAGTATATATGCAACTAGTTAAATGGAAATTGATACATACAAATATACATGCATAAATAATATCTAAAAGTGCATGTGTAGTGGTGCAAGTAGATGTATATATATTAGAGTTATAAAGATACAAAAAACCTATAAGAAATGATAACAATGGAAATAAAGGAAAGTTTCTCCATTCTATACCCACTAAAGCAATTCCAAAACTAGTCATATATGTATATTTGTATATACATATGCAAGTTGTTTACATAATGTGTCATTTTGATGAGTAAACAACATGGCAGATCAAATCAGTGACCAGAGAGCTAGGCTTTCAAATTTGCTTTACCACTAGATACTGTCAATGTCTGTCAATGTCTGGCCACTCCAATTTAGGTGGAGTTAAAAGCAGCTTTGAAAGGTTGTTTTCAATCAATTGTTTCTATATGCCAAATGTTACAGTGTCATTGTCTCTTAGTTCTATCTACATCAATGTTACTGTGTATAACCTAAGGACTATCTTTTGTTCTTAGTTATATTGGTCCTCTGTATATGGTGGCATGATGTCGTAGATACTTTTGTATAATTATGCGATTCCAACTTAAAACCAATTAACAATGAGTGGATTTACCCATATCCCTTATATATCATTTAAGTTTCATCTAAACTCTCGATGTGAGATATTCTCACAATTTTATAGTTAAACCAAAGACCAGTATTTTTGGCACTAGACCTAGTAACGAATTTGTCGAAAAACTCTATTTCATTTGATTTTTCGATGGATTCTGCCCTAAAAACAAGGACTAATATTTTTGACTTGCAGAAAATCGAATTATTTTGATCCACAAGAAATAAACTCATGCTTATTGTAGTCACTATTTATGTATGGGGTTTTGTGATAGTATATATAGTTACATAACCATAATTTAGAATACATAAGAGTATATGTGGTAGGTAGGTCAACATTTAAGAGGCATATTAGGTAATTAAAAAATTACGGAAAAGCAAATTAAGTGAATGAAAATATATTTTCACTCATAGTTTTATATAAACAAAACTGTTTTCCATAGTTTTTATTTTATGTTATTGTTAGAAAAATTGTGATTTTCTTTATGTAACATAATAAGTTGATATGTTGACGTGTACTTAGTTTTAAGCATTAACCTCCATTTAATATATCACACCTCATGTAAAAACACATTAACCTTATATTTAACACAACAAACAATATTTTTATGGATTAAGTATCTTGGTCAAGTGATTAATATCAACTTTGCTGCATTCTCCACGAACCACCTGACTTCGACTGTAGGCATTGGCGGGACGCATATGAGGAGTTAGTGGGGCATATGCCACATATAACATTTTTTGTTCTTAATATATTTTCTTTCATTTTAATTTTTTTTAGCAACATTAGTGCTTCATACTATAATATATGCTGGATCCGCTACTGATTATAGGTAATCGTATTTACCCAACATAATTTTGGAGAGAATAGTCACGTAGTCTAAAAACAATATATCCAAACTTGAAATAAATAAAGTTTCTATTGTAATTTCCTTAATTTTCCTCTATATTTTTGTTATTTAGTGTATTAATTACTCTGAAAATGGACGTAAAATGAAAAGAAAGAGAGAAAGAAAAGGATTGGGCAGAGAAGTCGTAAGAAAAGGGGAGATCTCATAGGCCAAATTGGCTTTCGTAGTAAAAGAAAAATTATTGGTGTGAATGTGACAATCCGACAAGTGGCTTCGTCGTTTGGTGACAATATGTACTATGTTTCCCTAAAAGCTCATTTTGAAAGCATCTTCCACTCTTTTCTCAGTGCCTTATGACATTGATTTTTGGTCTCTTTTCTTGTTCATAGTGGATGTGTTTTAGGCTTATATTGGTTTAGCTTCACATTTTCAAATCTGATCCATAGCTAATCTTTCAAATCTCCATAAATATCGTGTGAAGCAATGTAAATTTTTAGAATCGTGAGTTCGGACAAAAAAACAATAAAAATGATATTCGACCATTTAACTAAAAATATCTAACATACACAATTTTTTTGCCGTGGGTCTACTGAACTCTATTTAGCCCATATTCCGTCTTCTTAAAAAGAGTAAAGGTCGAACCCCAATGCTTAAGGATACGACAATAAGGCAACTAGCCAATCACGCTAATGGATCCGAGCACACTTAATATACATATTAATCACGCATGTTAGACTAATGACCAAATATCAGCACATGGTGAGCAACCAAAGAAAACAAATAGAAAGGATAATTCGGTTAGCCACATGGACTGCGCATACGGCTATAAAGACTAAAATGGTTCAATAAATTAAATTTCACCAACTTATCAATTAAATGCAACTAGTCATTACAAAGATTTCATGTCTATATCTATTACTACTTCAAAGAGGCAAAATCATTACATAAATATTCGAGAATCCGACATGTACATTGCATTATTAAAGAAAATTCCGATACTGGATACTAGTGCACATGGAACAATCGTTAGACATATCTTTTCGTGACCATTTTCTGATATCTTTTTGGATTTTATTTACTTGTAAATTCTGTATGATTGAGTGATCCACGATATAAAAACCATTCAATCTTTTAGACATAATTTTAGTATTAAAGACACTACATATTTGTTTTTGTCCAATATAATTGAATAATTTAAAGAATCCTATGGTGGGAAGAAAAACTACCAACGGCCGATACCACCAACCAATAGTCATAATCATTTAAATTGATTGGTTGTATCTGCCTTTTTATTATAAAAAAATTCAATATGGTTCCATACTTGCATAAGTTCAGATAGATTTTTGTCCAAAAAAATATCTCCTCAGAATAACAAGATAATCATTTATTTATATCATATACAATTAATTTCTTAAGGCTTATAATCAATATGTACCATGGACAAAAAATTAAAGAATATTTTGAGTTCAATATGAAAAGATCATTTGCACATCTCAACCATCATCAAGATATATAATGCATGTTACGATCCACAACCATAAGATCGTATTAATCAGCCTTTGTTGTAATTAATATTTCATTAACACATTAGTAGATGAATATTAATGCACGACTGTAAACTATTACTTGATATTTTTTTTATTAACAATTGGATCAACAAAATCCGTCTGATCTATGATCAAATATATACTTAAAATTTTATAAAATTTACTATATGTAGTGAGATGGAATCAAATTCCAAATGTCTGAAGATCCTGAACCATTAACTAAGACATTTAAATACGAGATTGAGAAAAATTTAGTATTACTTAATCATTTATATTATTTTATTAATTTCAGTTTTTCAAATAATTTTCTTAGATAGTCATGAAATACTTTAAGTTTCATCTAATGCCCCAACCTTATCTCACATGGATACTATGTGAAACAAAGAGGTTAGAATCAGTAGTGGATGCCCCAATTTTTCCCTCAATTTTTCCCTTTCTTTGCGCGTAATTCTAGGAAGCGGGCTTACTAATGGGCTTACGAAATCTGTATTGACCCATAATAGATATTTTCACACTCAATTTTGATATATACCAAAATCTAAGTTCAAATCATCAAAGTTAATATACACTTAATTTGCGGTCCGTGCTCATGCTTAAACCATATTTTTATAGGGGGCATTGGAGTTATATATTTCAGATTCACAACTACGATTTAATCCCACGAATATCTTTTGGATTTACTGCAAAGTATCCGAAAAAACTTATTCTCTTACAGAATTTCTATCAACGAATATTCTCTGTAGTTATTTTAAATTTAGGCTGATTTCTCTAAGTTATTGACCGTTGATATTTAGGTCTTTTATCTTCTCTCGTGATACATCCTACTTTTTGTCTAGGTTAGAATTTTTACCAAACCCTAAAAGCTTAGAGACTGGGGAGAGCCAAACTTCTATTTAAAAATCAAAAATAAAGTAATAGTACTTACTCTTATATAAAAAATGAAAACTTAGTGTGAAAATATTGAGAAAAAAGCTCTACAAAAATATTTTAACAAACATTCTACATAAGTGACATTCAGACTGCTTAATTTTGTTTGATATTCAGACAGACTGTTTAACAAACATCATTTTTATTTGACTACCGAATATCTAAATCTAAATTATATCCGATTCCCAAAAAATTAATTTGAACTTCGGTCTAAATTGCTTATAAACCAGTCAATAATCGAACTCTAATACGGACTATTTTATCCTATAAATTAAAACGTTTTCGACAAATATTTTCCTAAAAACCAAAAGAAAAAATAACAATACAAGTGAAGACAAACATAAAATCAAATAAAATGATAATAAAAACACAAGGTAGATAAGGTTGCCACATAACAAAGTTTTCTCTCTAGGGATTAGGGATTAGAAAGTTACACCTCAACAATTATGTGACAACAAAAGGTTTCAATCACTTAATATTTAAAGTTAATTTTCTAAAGAAATGAATTTACTTAATGATTTTATATTAAAATCCGACACTATATTTATAAAAATATTTGTAAATGACCAAATATTAATTATATGCTTCAACTAATGAGATAGATATATGAAATTTGATTCGGATCAAACAATATCGATTTAATTATTAACAAAAAAAAATAATTGTAAATTTAATTGTCGAACTATGTAATATGCTTGATTATTAATATATCAATGTTGCAGTAAATTCAAATTCATACTTCTATATTGTAATCAATTATTTTATTTAAATCTATGTCATAAAATTATTTTAACACATGATTATGAATTTATTATTTTGGGATAGGGGTATAACTTAAGAAGTAATAGTTATTTAATGAAGTCATAAGCTTAGATAATTAATTAATAGAATTGTAATGAATACATCTCCAGATTCTACACGAAAGATTTGCGGTAGTTAGGTTAATAAAAAGATTTTAAAAAATAGATACATAATATATATTCTGTATTATCAAATCAGTTGAAGAGGCATAATTTTCTCCGAAAACCAAAACGGATTACGTCTTCTCCATTATCAATTTACCAAAAATAACCAAAAAGTGAGAAAACAGGAGAAGGAAGAGCTGAAAGATTCGCGACGAAGCATCCAACAGTATCTATTGTTCTGTAAGAAGATGAATACATCTATGTCTTTGTTTTCCTTAAATCCTTTAGCTTCTACCACTTGTTCTATCTTCTCTGATTCTTCACTGATTTAGCTTCTTTCTGTGGTTTTTTTATTGTATCCCCTTTTGTTTTAGGGATTTTATCAGTGACTTTGAATTTGGATTTCATTTCAATCGATTTCTATTTCAAAATCTGGAACAGTCTCTCCAATTTGATGAGTCTTTAGTGTTAATCATGACTGATTCTCCATTTCAGGTTGAACAAAAGTAGAAGAGCCAAAGTTGGATACTTTGAATTCTCCACTGTTTTAAACTATTAATTAGTGATGATTCGAATCGGGAATTGAGGCATATGAGTGATTAATTTGTGGCTTTTTCTGGAAATTTGAGTGTTTAAAGAAGATGCAGAGGGTTAGGGTTTCATCTCAGAGAGCAGCTGTGCATAAGCTTGGTGATTCTCAGATGACATTATCTCCCAAATTTAGGGTAGCTGCATCGATTCAATCGCCATTGTTTGATAAATCATTGGAATCAGAACTGTCTCTAAGAGGTGAACCTTTAATTCCCGGTTTACCGGACGATGTTGCTCTTAACTGTCTTTTACGGGTTCCTGTCGAAAACCATCTATCGAGTAGATCTGTCTGCAAGAGATGGCATCTCTTGTTTGGTACTAAAGAGACCTTTTTTGCAAGGCGCAAGGAGTTCAGGTTCAAAGACCCGTGGCTGTTTGTGGTCGGGTTTAGCAGATGCACTGAGAAAATCCAATGGAAGGTTTTGGATTTGAGGAATCTCACTTGGCACGAAATCCCGGCAATGCCTTGTAGAGATAAAGTCTGTCCTCATGGATTCAGATCTGTTTCGATGCCTCAAGAAGGTACTATGTTTGTATGTGGTGGAATGGTTTCGGATTCAGATTGCCCTCTTGATGTGGTGTTGAAGTATGATATGGTAAGGAATCACTGGACTGTCACTAACAAAATGATAACCGCAAGGTCGTTTTTTGCTAGCGGTGTGATCGATGGGATGATATACGCAGCAGGTGGAAATGCTGCAGATTTATTTGAGCTTGATTCTGCAGAGGTTTTGAATCCTTTGGATGGGATTTGGCGGCCAGTTTCAAACATGGTTGCACACATGGCGTCTTACGACACAGCAGTTTTAAACGGAAAGCTTTTGGTAACAGAAGGATGGTTATGGCCATTCTATGTATCCCCAAGAGGTCAAGTTTATGACCCAAGGACGGATCAGTGGGAAACAATGCCAATGGGGTTAAGAGAAGGATGGACCGGGACAAGTGTTGTGATTTATGATCGATTGTTCATAGTGTCTGAATTAGAGAGAATGAAGATGAAGGTTTATGATCCGGTTACAGATTCGTGGGAGACAATTAATGGACCAGAATTGCCTGAGCAAATTTGTAGACCGTTTGCTGTTAACTGTTATGGGAACAGAGTATATGTGGTTGGTCGGAATCTTCATCTCGCGGTTGGGAATATTTGGAGGTCGGAGAATAAGTTTGGTGTTAGGTGGGAGGTTGTGGAGTCTCCGGATCGTTATGCAGATTTAACTCCTTCGAATTCTCAGATACTTGTTGCTTAAAGGAGATTGATAAACCTGTTTGGGTTGGATTCCAATGTTTGTGAACAATATTGTATGAATGAGTAAAACTTGTCCTAGAAACAGCATGAGATTGGAATGATTGTATCATTCTCATATGTGTGTATGTAAAATTTATGTCCGAAAGTGTTAAATAATATACGGACTGGAATGTTGTTCTAGATTTTTATTCAGACTACAATTACAAAAATATTCATAAATGATTGTAGCCTTGGTTATTTGTACAAGAACTCGATTTTGATTCTGAATAATATTTTAAATCTGTGGCAGTGATTACAACTTAAGGTACAAAACGATATTGAAGGAAAAACACACAAAAAAAGGATGAAGACCTGATGGCTCGGGTATTATAGTATGACATTAGTTTGGCCACTGACTTTCCAAAAGGAACTCATTAATATTGATTTAAATGCAATGGCAGTTCGTATGATCTTAGTTTTTTTTTCTCGTTTTGGTTAAATGTTAAGAAATCTTAAGTTTAATGCAATGCCAGGCTTATGTCTGAAATTCGTAAGACAATAAAAAATAGTAGTTTTTTGTTTTCTGTATTTTACAACTTCAATTTTATTAAAATTAGAGAAACCACTTAAGTGAAATGGAGTTTACAAAGTTTGAATCACAAGTTGATATTTTAATATTACAAATAAGAAAATCGGTTTTGTGATTCAAAATCTTAGAAATTATATGCAAAGAAAAATATTTAAATACTCTTTACTCATGCAAAGTTTACAAGAAACTCGCATAATCTATCGTTAACTCTATTTCTGTTGAATAAAAGGAGACTTAGAACGGTATCTCCCATAAAATTGTTATGAAGTCAATGAGAAACTCCTAATGTCTCAAACTCTAAAAATCTGGGAAACAATACTATAGTACGCCAGAATGAAGATGCAATGCTTTCCACAATTTTTCTACAAAATATGGTTATTTATTTTTAAATAGATAATATTTGACAGAATTAAATATTGTTAAAAATTGTCCGAAACTCAAATAATTTGTGGATGGGTTTCCGACTGATAGAAAATATTGACAAATCAGTTATTTGATAGAAAATTTTCCACAAACATCATTTCTATCGGAAATCCGTCTCTAGTTTTTCCATTATTCTAACCAGAATTAGCACAATAAAGATTTGTTAGTTTAGTGTGTCGTATTCTTTATTTATTGAATATGTTTGTAAAATGTTTACAACAGAGATTAATAAGAAAAATCCTTCTAGCGTCTAAATCGAAAGTCTGCGTTGTTATCAAATCTTTCTTCTTTGCAGCTTCAGGTTTCTTGTGAGTTAAAAATGTCCTTACTCTTTAAAATAATTTTTTATTTGTAGGGCTGAGCTCCCTCAATTCTTGATAAGATTTGGATTTTATCCCTTATTTTCGGAGAATATTTTGGAACCTTAAGACTTCATCTTTCAGGGTTTGAAATGGACCCTCTTTTCTGTGAGCCAAACTTAATTGTGATGATAGATTACAAGGGCAAAACCCACCTCCAACATCCATTACACCATTATGTTTTTAGTTTATCAGATATTATCTTTATTCACAGGTTAGTTTAATTGGTGTAGAATAAAAGTTAACTGTACACAGATCACAAATCTAGATAAATAATTTTGATTCACTTATAAAATATATGATAAAGTAGGACCAAAATGTGTTCCAAAAAAAAAAAAAAGTAGGACCAGTACTGTTATCGAAATGGATACCAGCCTAAAAGAAAGGTGGAATATGAAATCCAATCTTATCGAGCTTCCAATCAAACCAATAAGCATTCTTGCTTCTCATTTTCCTCTCTAAGTAGCTTATTTAGTTATCTTATCATTATGTTCCGAATAAATTTATTGTTACTAAACTAAAACATTAAAAGAAGAAAAAAATTAGGCCGTAAGTTTAAAATATAATTGTATAATAGTTTACAAATAGTTACTAAAACTTAGAGAAATACTGTATAATATTTTCAAAATGGATATTTAGTTTATTGGAACCGTTAACTTTTTGGACTCTAAGCTTTGTTAAAAGACAAAACGTTCTTAAATTTTTTTAAAAAATAGTATGATATTTTTAATATAGATCTTCAACTTTTTTAGACCATATGACGGATCATATATCACATGTACTAAAGTACAATCATGTTATCATTTATAACCTCTGATTTACTATGTACAATGTATACAAATATATATTGACATACAAAAAAAAGAAAAAGAAAAAAAGAAATTTAACTGTAAAAGTTAAATTTCAAATATTTCTTTACAAAAGAAGTGAAATTTAACTGTAGAAGTTAAATTCAAATTTTTCTTTAAATTTTTCTGAAATTTAACTTCTATTGTTTAGAAAAGAAATTTTAAAAAATGAAGTTAAATTTCAAATACATATTGACATTGAAGCCAAAATGCTGAATGAATAGAAGTTAAATTTCAGAAAGAAAAAAAGAAAAAAAGAAAAGAAGAAGTTTTTTATCAAAGAAAAGAAGAAGTTAAGATCATTGGTTACTTGGGCTTGTCGATAGCTGAAGTGTTGCTCACTAATTATGTATATATGTTCGACGTAAAGTATTATCTTTTTATAACTCTTATGAAAATTTTGACTCATAAACTTAAAAACGATCTTTAATACATTCAATGCAATAACATGGAATTACAAATTTTATATATAATGTTGGTCGAACAACCATCCGACATAAGATATATAGCTCAAATGCTAGTGGATTTCATGATCCAGACGGTCCTCGACAAAACCATAAATTTCAAATATATATATATATATATATATATCAAATAATACACATATTTATATCAATAAATAGAAAATTTACACATTACAATCAAACATATAATACATATTTAAAAAGACTAATGTATACGTCAAAACGATATAATTGTTTCTTCAATTTCTAAATGGAGATGAAGACTACCGAATTCTACTTAAATTTTTTTGTTCAAATCAAATGGTCATATTTTTTCTCCTCCAATTATGAACTTTCCTTTACTTACTTGAACCTCGTCAATATTCACTTTATCGTCCTCCTGACAATTTTATTCAACACAATTTTTCAATTTTTTTTTTTGAAATTAGTTAACAATAAATAACATATATATATATATGTATAGGTTCAGATATACAAATTTTAAAATTAATGCAACAACCTAATAAATCTATAATCTCAATTACAAATTCCTAATTTTAAATTTATTAACATACATTATGTCAGTATATATTTTTATATTAGTATAGTACTTATAATGTCTAGTTTTATTATAGGGTTGTTATATAAATAGGAATATGCAATTGAGATTGAAGATTTATTAGGTTGTTGGATTAAAAACCGTCAAAACTTAATGGGGTTTCTCAACATAGTCGTTCTCCGGTCAAAAAGTTCCTCGTTAAGTTTTTGTATTTTTGTTATAGTGCATTGAATGTATAACTACAGTTCAATATTATATAACCAGATAATTCGACCATCTTGTCGAAAACCCAAGTTGTTAAAGAAACAAATGAGATTAAAAAGAGCCAAATGAAAAAGAAACATGTCTTTAGAAAAACACTACACACACATGCACATGTTTCTCCCATCTTCTCCCCCAACTTAGCCTTTCAACTATTAAAGTATTTAGACATTTCAATTTATTTATCAAAAAATCCTTATCTTTGTTATCTTCTTTTTGCTATTGTACTTTCACTAAAGTTTCTCAATGGTGATCTTCCTCACTAAGTTAATTTTATACAATATGTATACATCTAAATCAGGATCTAGCACCCTTTTTTTTTGTTTCAATGAGTGTTGAAACTTTGTATATCATTAATCTATGTATCTACATTAGTAAACAATTTATGTACAATTTTTCAGAAAAAAACTTTAGTATTTGGTAGTATATATGATTTTTTTTAACAATAGGATTGACAAAGTCTGATCCATAGCCTAAAACATATTCTGTAAAGTCTTCTTTATAATCTACCAAACATACTATGATGTCAAAATCATTAGCTGGATCATCCTAAGAACCATACTGAAAAAAATTTAATAGTTTATATAATATCTTTAAAACTATAAAATAAAATTTAATCTTGTCTTTGATTTAAAATGGTATTTTATACATTTAAAAAAATAGCTTTGCATAGATAGTTAAATATGAAATAGGAAGTAGCTCTAATCATGTGATTAAATGTCCCATATGATATACTCTCTCCATTCAATTTTTGGGAATTGCATTGTCCCATATGATATGAGTTTAAGAAATTGTGTTATACATCGGTTTTTATTGATTCAATTGCTGGGAAAAAGGGTAGTTAGATATGACACTATACATATCAACAAGTAAACATGATATGAACAAGGGAAAGATAGTACATTATGGATTGACTGACCAATTTGGTCTTCACTAGATCTTTACATTTCTTTTTAGATTCATTGCTGGAATTAAAGGAATGGAAGATATACATAAGCATATGCTTTCTTCTCTTTTCATCCCTTCTTTTTGCTTATTATTTTCATTTCAAATTTTTATGATATTTCCTACTAAAACTCTTTTTGGGTAAATATATAGTATCAAATATACAGTATTTTGATATTCATCATATTTTTTGTTTTCTTTACTCTAGATATTGTATCTTTTCTTGTTTAAACATCAAAGCTTTTTTCTTTACTTTTTAAAGCTTTAAATATCAGATCACATGCTGACATGCATATAATAGTTATTTCATGACTTTATGTACTAACACAAAATTCGGAGAATGAACGGCAATATGAGTTCCATATACGATCTCCAAAAGAATTAGTAGTAATTTCTTATAAGCTACAATGAACATTGCTTGTTGTTTCTAATCTTCTTAATTCCTAGGCCCAATAAACTGTGTTAAATAGTACTATGTTTATTGGTAGAGAGGCTATTGAGGTAAAGTTTGGTCATTGCAGCTTTAAGTTTGTAGTATATTTGTATCCGTTTACCGATTGGGATTGTTTGTAGTTTTGACTATATCAGTATATGCTTGGCTTAGTAAAACCGGTTAAACAATTTGGTTATTGTGTAAAGAAATTGGATGGTAACAGAAATATTATAGTCAATAAAATATTATCATATTAAGTTTACATATGAGATTAGATGTATTACTAGATTAAGATTAAACATGCAATCCAACTAATAATTTGGTATTAGGGATCCGAGTCTTCCTCACTACATTATAATAGATTAAAAAAGATTTTAGGGATAAAATTTTAGATTATGAGTTGGACTTTATTGATTTTTTTTTTTGTCAACTGGCCTAGTAGCCTTTAATCTTCTCCTTTATACTGCAGGTAGGGAGTTCGAACATTGGTGCCTTGAGGATTGATAAAGTGACAACACCACTGGGCCACCTGTCCTCGGCGACTTTATTGATTCAATTGTTGAAATTTTTTTTACGTCTATATATATATATAAATGTATTGGCTTTCACAATTCTTTTTTTCAAAATTACTCATTGAATTAACAAGGTCTGATTCATAGCCTAAATGCTTGAACTGAAGCGAGTGGGATTCGAACTCATGACCGCCTGATATCTAGGAACAAACCAATTGGACAATCTGCTTCTTGGCGGCTTTCTCAATCCAATAACATAAAACTTTAATAATTTTGCGGTTTCTAATTAAGTGAAGAGATGTTATAATGTTCATACGAAAGATCAAATAAATGGAAAAGCATGGCCAGAGATTGATTCCTAAACATTATTACTTAACTCGAAAGGCATAATTAGTGGATTGTTAGGACATAAGTATCAATTATTTTGTTGAGTAATCAAACATGTGCTCTCTCTCTCTCTCTCTCTCTCTCTCTCTCTCTCTCTCTCTCTCTCTCTCTCTCTCTCTCTCTCTCTCTCTCTCTCTCTCTCTCTCTCTCTCTCTCTCTCTCTCTCTCTCTCTCTCTCTCTCTCTCTCTCTCTCTCTCTCTCTCTCTCTCTCTCTCTCTCTCTCTCTCTCTAATTGTGATAAGTCTTAACCACCAACCTCACCAATTTATTAGTCATCCATCAAGTCTAGCCCTCATAAATAGCAATGTTCGTTATTTTGTTGTCCACTAAAATGATATTGTCAATCTTTTTCTTTCTAACCAAACTATGAACTAGACTATGAAAAATAGTGGCCAGAAAACTTTGTTGTTGTAGTTTTCATTATCAAAATCAAGGAAACCTATCCTTTAAGGGAAAATATATGATGTTTCATATTACTTAAGACAAATAAATAAGTGCAATGGTTTGCATAGTTATATATATGTTTAGTTCTGCAGCTTTCATTGTCGTAATTTGAATCTAGATAATAGTGAGTTGTTTTTAAATTATGAATTCGATCTTATCGGTCTAACTATTATAAAAAAGAACAAAATCTCATTCGTAGTAATTTTTATTAGTTTTGCATTGAGAATAAATTATGAACATCAAGATTACATTATGCGAAATTCACACATAAATGTCAATTAGCTAGCCACAAGATTTAAACACCTAAAGTATGCTACTTTTAATTTATAAAGTTTATTTCATTAGAATCTTGATTTAATTAAGCAAAACAGTTAATCAAAATGATTAAGGAAAACAAAGATTGGTGGTAAAATCAGATCGGAGGAATCTTAAGAGGTCATAAAGTGGACCATTTGCATCAGCTTATTTGTCCTATTCCAAAACAAGTATAGACGCATATTCGTATTTTGTATATAGTTTTAATTAATGTATATTTTTGTGTATATGCGTAAGGTGTGACATATAAATAAGTATATGGTTAGTGGAATTCATCTTCCAAAAATTACTAGTTCTTGGGAATGGTCACGTAAAGTTAAAAATAGGGTCACTTTTGTTGCATCATTTCATAAAGCTACTTTTCCATATGTTTTCAGATCTCTAAATGTTATATTTAAAATATCAGATATTAATCAAAATTCAATATAGTAAGAAAAGCATAAGCCCAAACTTCCAAAAATCTCTTAAAGATAATGTCTTCAACGTGTAGAGTTATATGAACAAAATGAAGTTGGGATTATAATCATCACCATGAAGTTATCGTTGTTTTCAATGATATAAATATCAAACTGAAAACTAAATTTTGTTGACAAAAATAATTAATGGACCAGTTAGGCTGTGAATGATGTGAATGATGAAAATATTTATATATTTACATATAATATGTAATTGACAGTGGTAATCCGTGTGAAATCCTATTTCGTCCTAATATATTCTACATTGATTTTTTTGGTAGAAAATGAGTAATTTTTGTTGTTATATGTTTGTTTAAATGAATGTATATTTTGTTTGAAGATTGAAAATGAATTTGGATAACTTTTTAAAGAACAAATATTTTAGTTTGTATATATACAGTCTCAAGATAAGAGTGCCACTATAGATTATCATAATGATGGTGTAATTTATACTCTTTTATTTCCATCTTTTTGGTTCACTCAACTCCCAAATTTGGGATCCTCCAATTTGTAATGCCAAAGCCAAAGACATTTAGTTAAGATTAAAACCCAATTATAGTGGGCAATTCATTTTTTTCCACCTTTGCCTTTGTCTGAAGAAAGTGTCTTCTTTAGTCCACTTTTTCAATTTTATTTTTATTTTTGGACTGACATAGTTGGCAATGTGTTGGAAAGAGACAATCTAAGATGTCATAATTTTTTTTCCTTGGGTCCAAAATGTTTTTATGAAACCCATGTTGCCTCTCAAAGAATGTTTTCGACAAACACTATCTATATTACAATAGACTTCCATAAGATAAACCTAATTGCCAAACCTACTCCCATTACTTAAATACCTAGTTAAATTTAAAATAAATTTATTATTATTAAAATAAAATAAAAATATTTCAACTAGATTTAACAAAATCCGATTCATAACTCAAACCCAATTTATATTTTAAAGTCTATAGCTACTTACATAATCATATATAATAAAGTGGAATCGAATTTCATATGTTTGAATTATTAGGTAAAATATAACCACCAAAGACTGAAAAGAATTCGGTATTATCTACCTATTTTTCATTATAGAAGAGTCAATGTCTCACAGGAAAAAGGGCAAATAAAAATAAAGTATTATTATCTCTAAATTATAAATAAATAATTATTCTTTCCCAACTTGGTCCCATATCTCAATTCTTCACCTCTATATTTATCCCCACATTTGATTGCATTGATTCTCTTACAAGCATCTTCTTCCTCAATCTTCATCTGTCTCTCTGTCTCTGTTTCTTCTCTCCTCCATGTCTAAAATGTTTAGCAGAATCACCATGACCAAGTCCATTGTTCTTCTTCTATTTTTCTCAACTTTCTTAGGTATCTTCCAAAAGGTCTCCTCTCTAGGCATTAACTATGGTCAAGTCGGCGACAATCTTCCTCCACCAGACAAAGTTCTACAACTCTTGAGCTCACTTCATATCAATAAGACAAGAATCTACGACACAAACCCTCGAATCTTATCTTCATTTGCTAATTCCAACATTGAAATCTTCGTCACCGTCGAAAACGAATTGCTTCCCAGCTTAGTTGACCCTCAACAAGCTCTCCAATGGGTCACTTCCCGTATTAAACCCTACTTTCCGGCCACCAAAATCGGTGGTATCGCCGTCGGAAACGAACTATACACTGACGACGATTCAAGCCTCATAGGGTTTGTTACATACCTCAACCACATTCCAAATCACAGTAGTCTAGTATTTAACTCTGTTATTGCTGTTTTTACAGGTATCTTGTGCCTGCAATGACAAGCATTCATGGTGCTTTAGTCCAACTCGGACTCGATAAGTACATTCAAGTATCGACTCCGAATTCGCTATCGATCCTTCAAGAATCTTACCCTCCCTCTGCAGGATGTTTTAGGCCACAAGTAGCAAACGTAATGACGCAGCTTCTAACTTTCTTGCGTACCACGAAATCCACCTTCTGGATCAATGCTTACCCTTACTTCGCTTACAAGGATTCTCCAACAAAGATCCCATTAGACTATGTCCTCTTCAACCCTAACCCTGGAATGATTGACCCTGTCACCAAGTACCACTACGACAACATGCTCTACGCTCAAGTAGACGCTGTAATTTTCGCAATGGCGAGACTTGGATTCAAAGATATCGAAGTTGGGGTCTCAGAGACTGGTTGGCCATCTAAAGGCGACGGAGATGAAGTCGGAGCCACCGCGGCTAATGCAGCTGTTTATAACAAGAATCTGTTAAGAAGACAACTTCAAAATGAAGGAACACCATTGAGACCACACACAAGTTTTGATGTTTATCTATTTGCTCTCTTCAATGAAGACCTTAAACCAGGACCAACAAGTGAAAGAAACTATGGATTGTATCAGCCTGATGAAACCATGGCTTATAATGTAGGTTTATTATCATCATCATCACCATCGACATCATCATCAACATCAACATCTACTTCTTCTATCATTTCCCTCACTTCCTCTGCTTCCACGGTACGTAACGAAAGTTGACTTTACTTTGTTTCTACTAGAAAAGGCTTTGATTGAGAAACATTATATAAAATTTTATTATGTATAAAAAAGAATTTTAAACAAAATTAATGACGTTTTATTAAAAAAGAGAAGAGAATTGTGACGTTTTTTTTTTACTTCTAGGATGCTTGAAAAGTACGGCTTTTTCTAGAACACAATTCTTACCAAACGTAATTATTATAAACATATTTATTAATATAAAATGATAAAGTTTCCATTTTTGGAACAATATGATTAGTACTTACTAGTGATATGATATTTATTTATGATTATCCTCACCGTCTGTTTTCTTAAAAATCATTAATTACAGTTGAAAATTTGTGTCTTAATTATTACTTTTTATTTTATTTTATTTAAAACAGGATATAAAGAAGGGAAAGCAACGGCTGATATATTGGGCATGCGTTTATTTAGTGGCCATTCAAATGCTAATTAGAAGACCATACTAGAAGCAAATACAATTGAGAGAGCTTATTAATTCCTTTAATCAAAAAAAAGAAAAAAAACTAGTGAAAAAGCTTCGACATGTAAATAGAGGAGAATTCAAATATATCCAAGTGTCTCAGATGATTCTTCGAAGGAAAACAAAAAACAATTAGTATATTTGTTCCCAGTTATTAATTAATTAAGTATTGCAAAGCGAATCCTATGTATAAAAACTGACTGTATTTGTATTTGTGATCTATCGACAGACAAAAAAAATATCTTAATATAGAAATATTGGTTGATTGAAAAAAAAAAAAACTTTATATATCTTGTAATTGTTAAAATCCAAAGGCTACAATGTTATATGAGGCCTAAAAATAAAATTACGTTCATCGCAACATTTCGTAAAAAACTATAGTTATAATTAGTAGATATTGTCATTTATTTTTCAAGACTTGAGATATATAACTTTAAAGTACAAATATTTTATACAGAATCTATTTGATTGGTTACACTGAAGGTGAAGCCTCTTTAATCGCTTATCTTTTGGACGTGGAATCCATGAACCTCAAGACATTCGATACTTTCCTTTTTCATTTCACCGTCAACATTCGATATTTTTATAATAATGTATGATCTTCTTACACACACATGCATGCATTATAATTACAAGTACGTACGTGCATACACATGACACTACTCATACATGCACACATGACACATGTTTAAGTATGTCTACAGTCTACAACTGTACATGTCATGTCGGATTTTCATTAATTCACCAAATCATCTTAATGTATATTTTTATCGATAACTTAATCAATAAAACCGATTAATAGTCTAACTCAATTCCTAAAATTCTTATTTAATCTACTTAATATAGAAAGGAGGAATAGTCATTAGTTAAATTATCCTAACTACCAGATCGAGAAAAATTCGACAATCATCCTTTCTTTGTCAACTTATATTATTGTAATAAAGACGATAATGAACCTCAAAAATTACAAATGTATGAAAACACAAGTTTATCCTCTACAAGTATGAGCGAGAAATTCTGGTTTATAATTCAGAGAGCGGAAATTACATTAAAAAAATAACAAAAAAAATTCTTCAGTCTCGTGAACTCCTATAGATAAGAAGATAAGGCAGACTATGCTTCAGGATTTGCCACCATCTACAACACATTACTACTTGTCTCTAAATCTACTTCTGAAATATCAAGAATGAGGAAACACTGCACTGCCTGTAAATCCACTTCAACTTCGGAATATAAAGACGATAAAAACCTCGGAATCGAATAATGTATAATATTATAATTTTTGTTGGACGGTAAAAAGAGGATCTAAAAATTAAATTAAATTAGGAAGCATATAGATTGATAGATATGGACGGTACCAACTTTATTCCACGAGGATGTTTTTAAGTCGTCAGCAAATTGACAATAGACATTGTTCGTCACTTTTCAAAGGAGCTTTCTATCATTTTTATAATTTTTCTATTTTCTTGCTTGTGTTTCTCCGACTCAATTGTTTTTGTTTCTTTTTCTTATAAAAATCCAGATTCAACTGCTACTTGCTAGTTTTTCAAACCAACATGATTATTAAATTATAAAGAAAAAACTAGATAAATATCTCTGCTGCTCTGCATTTTGAGATCAAATATATACTTTCAAATCAATATAAATTTTATAGTGCTATATTATTATAAATAAATATATAATTAACATATTAATTTAAATTTGAAGTATTTGATCAGATATTATATATGTTTATAGTTTTGTAATTTTTATGGTAACAAATAACCATAAACTTATTTTTATTGTTATTTTAATATAAATAGTGTATAGTTAACTACGTTGAAAATTGATATTATTGAATTATATTCTTACAAACAAAATTTTGGTTTTTTTGGAATGAGTGATAATTGATGTGATTATTAATGTTTGTCATATCAAATAAGACAAACTGAATAAATCAACAAAATTCACATGGGATTGTTTCCAAATGGAATAGCTCTAATGAAATATAACTGATTTAATGAAATAAAATGTTGAGAAAAATAAGACTTTGAAACATGAGCAAAAATTATTTCTCTTGATATACTAGATGAATTCGACAAAAAAATGTTGATAAATAAATGTGGATTTATCAGCAAAATTATTTTTATTTTATTTTTAGAATATATAAGTTATTCCAATTGCTTTCAAATTTTGAAAATTCTATTACATTTAACCTATAAATTAAATTCCACCACATATATTGAGTTTTAATATGGAAACTCCCAATAACAAGCTCTCACAATTCACCAGTAAGTTTAGCAATGAATATTTATATATATATATATATATATATATTATTTATTCAATGGAAAAATGTATTGGTCATATAGCTAAATGTTCATGAAACATTTTTTTTGTTAATTATGTTCATGTAGCTTTTCTTCCCGTGTATATATATGTTCATTGGTTATATATATAGTTCGATTTTACATATTTGCATAATTTTACATAATAAATTTTAATCAAATTAATTATTAATATATATTCGTATATAATGCTAAATATGTTTTGAATGACTATATTATTCATATAATCTGTTAGTCAAATTTTCTACACTTTGAGACAGTGACTACTTCTTAATAATACACGCCAGATATGTGCATTTGGTAACGTCCAACTCACAAATATGTTCATACAATATAATATTTGAAAAGGTAACAAAGTGAGAATTTTGTAGATCCACAAATGATTGAATGAAGTTATTCGTTAGAGACAACTTAAGCTCATATTAGTTATTTAGAGCACATGGATACCTTTGTCTTATATCTCAATTATTGTTACTTTATAATGCAAGCATAAAATCCTTAGATTTCTTAGTTCATGCATATCAAATTATCAATCACATGTTACACTGAATCTTCTACATTTTATAAATTTTATAGTCGGCTAATTTCGTTTAATTAATCTCTCCTTAAAATATGGAGACAATTGTATTTCCTTTTTTGGGGCTCGAGAAATAACTCTAAAATTTTGATCATTTTATGTTTTCTTTTTATCGGAGTTATGCTAAAGTAGGACCTTACATTGGAACATACTTTTTGACGACATGAAATTATTATTTTTCTTATTTTTACAGTCGAATAAAATGAAAAAGCAAAAATGTGAATTTAACTTTTTTCCACTATTTAATTGAAGAGGACTCAACTTTTTCCCTTTTTTTTGCTCTTTTGTTTTCATGTTTTTCCTTCTTCTATTTTTAGTAAACACATTACAAATGATTTTGAAGGAGATAATCGTCGACAAAATCATAGTATCCTTTCGAACCCCATCCTGTCCAAGTGTATACATTGAGATATTTATATAAATTCACTGCACTTGTATCCTTGAATTATGATAATATCCAAACACATTGATCTTACATGTCCAAGTGATTATTATTCAAGTGACTGAATAGGTGTCCATATAGACCTTTTTTCTTATTCAAATTCTCTTTTTTTTTCTTTTTTTTTTGATAATCGACAGATTTTTCAGATTTGCCAACTCCGACTAGTAGATCTCCGGTCTTTGCAACTTTAAACTGATACTAGGAATCGATATGTTATCTCTTCATCATAGATACCCTATACTAATTAAAAAATTCTTCCATAATCTAGTTACAAACAAAATTCGTAACTGCTACTTAGTCACCAATTTTTTCATGAAAACTATGTAAATTTTTATCTCAAGCAAATTAAACCCGTGAATCCTTGGACTTTTGAAAGCAAACTTAAACTATTAGTCTATAATCGCTTGGGTATTCAAATTCTCTTTCGTAACCTTTTCATAATACCCATGAAATTCTTGAATATCAATTTGTTCCATGTCTAAACAAGTGTATACACACTCAATTTCCAACTATTTATTAGCATAAACATCACAAAAAGGTGAGGGAGCATGATTTCTAGTATTCACCTATCTGAGTTCAGTTGCACAGTCTTGCAAAAATAGTAGCAACTAGCAATACTTCGTCACTTACAGTTAGAGAACTTTTAGGTTTTATCGAATGGGCTTGGGTTGGTATAAAAGAAAAAGCCCAAGAAGCCCAAACGTCAAAGTGACAAAAAAATATTTAAAAGAAAACAAATGAAGTCTTCTAGTACCTTCCAGTTTCCATAAGACTCTCGTTCCCTTGTCTCTGTGATATAATATATAATTACACCATTTCCCAACCTTTCTTCTCTGCAGATTCTACGTTTCGTTTGCTTACTGAAGGCTTCTCTAGATTATATTCATGGCGGAAGAGCTTGGTCTTGATTTGGATGAACTTAAGCAACTCCAGAACATCGCCAAGAGACCTCGTGTTCTTAATCTCATCAATTCTGAGATTTCCAATTTGGAAAAGGTACTAAATCCTTCCTTTTTATTTTTTGTTTGCCGAAGTCGTCTCCTTTGATGATTAGGTTATATATCGTAGAGACCG
Source organism: Lepidium didymum (assembly GCA_963920545.1). Taxonomy (NCBI): domain Eukaryota; kingdom Viridiplantae; phylum Streptophyta; class Magnoliopsida; order Brassicales; family Brassicaceae; genus Lepidium; species Lepidium didymum. Next base: position 19,202,693 of record OY986992.1, on the reverse strand, counting down.
ATACTTGCTGTTGTCGCTTGATAAACTTAAAATGAAACGGAACTTAGATTTGGTGTTCATATTCTGTGTGAGTCTTACTTTCGACCCTGAGTTTAGCTCTCAATGGATGAATATGAGGAAAAGGGGATTACTTTGGATTCTATTAGTGAAGTGATTGTGAACTTATCTGTTGGATTGAGCTAAAATAAAAGCTCTAATTTGATTTCTGACTAGTTTGAGTCTCCTTTCTGTAGCTGAGAGATTCTGCAGTCGCTTCAAATGCTAAACCAGAGGCCACAGTTCCAGTTCCTGCGCCGGTTTCATCGTCGGTTAAGCCAGTTTCTCCAGGATTGAACTATGTAACTCTCGCAACATTTAGCTGGGATCAAGACAATGAAAAAGTTAAGGTAAAACGAATCAGAATCTTCCTAATCAAGACTTAGTTTGTAGAGAATTCAGCTTTTGTCTGGTTATGTAATGAGGCTTTCTTTCTAGATATATATATCTTTGGAAGGTGTTGATGAGGACAAGGTCCAAGCTGACTTCAAGCCAATGTCGTTGGACATCAAAATCCATGATGTTCAAGGGAAGAATTACCGATGTGCAATTCCAAAGTTGCATAAAGAGATTGTGCCAGAGAAATGTAAAGTGCTTGTTAAGCCTAAAAGGATAGTTATTACAATGTTCAAGTCTTCAAGAGGAAACTGGCTTGACATTCACCAAAAAGAAGATAAGGTAAAAACCTTTAAACGCAAGAGAATCATGTCCTACAAATGATAGAACTGTTTGTTTGTTGAAGCTAATGCTGAAATGTTTGTTTGTTCAGATTAAATCTAATTTGGATAAAGAGAAAGACCCAATGGCTGGAATTATGGATTTAATGAAGGTGACAATCTCCCCTAATTCGTGAGACTGAGAAACATGTTCATTCATATTGTGATTGCTTATGGTATTTTTGTACTTTGGTGTAAAAACCTGCAGAACATGTATGAAGATGGGGATGAGGAAATGAAGAAAACAATAGCCAAAGCTTGGACAGATGCTAGGTCAGGCAAAGCAGCTGATCCTTCAAAAGGACTATAAAGCTCCTGTGACCAGTAGTCTAATAACGTAGACATGGCCTTTTATGTTTTAGAGGTTGTATCTGTGAGGGAAACATAGTGGCAAAACATCTATTTTTGGAGTTCACTCGAGTGTTGCGTTGATGTTTTGCATATTAGTTGTTTATTATAAACATTTGAACTTCGATATTATCTTTTATTAACTCATGCATGTGATCACTTTATCCGACTTTTTCGATAGAAAGCGATTTAGTTGACAGGTATATAATGACCTGTTTCTCGAGACTTTTTTATTAGTAAAACGTAGGACGTGGTTACTTGTAAATGGTCAATTACGCCCTGAAATTCGAACATACTTGTCTCAGGCCTTGTGCCAAATCACAATTTCAGACATTTTTATTCAGTTCTCTACTTCCAGAAAATAAAAAGTCAATGAAACTTAGCTTGGACATGGAGGGCAATGTTCATCAATCATGAAGCAAGTGAACCACTTTACAATGCAAAAGTAAGGAATTTGAAGTCATAAATCAAGAACAGAATTGTACTAACCAAAAAAATGACAACCAACATTTGAAACAGACATAATCAAGTAAGTAAAGTAATCAAATGTAAAATGGTGAGTTACCATCATCTGTATATCCCAAAGAAGATGGTCTAACCGGTTTAGGACTCTCAACCGTAACATCATTAACCGGACTTTGCTGAACCAAAACCGGATAAATGTCTGTAGAAACCGAAAGCCGAGAAGAAGGTGAAGCAGGGGACGAAGGCGTAGGAGAGATTGAAGGCAATTCAGAAGCTGAAAACGAAGCCATAGAAAGTGTTCTTGTGATTGATGGATTCACTTCAGCCACTTCTTCAATACCTTCATCAATATACACAACATCTTGCATTGTTAACTGATGATATTCCACAATTTCTCTCAAAAATCTGTTTTCTCTAGCGTATATCGAGTTTTCGTGTGCTAATCTCGCTTTCTCTGCCAACAATGTCTCTAATTGAAGCCTGATTAGATCATCATCTGCTGGATTATTGTTACCTTTTTCTCGGTTATCTCTTAACCGTTTGTTCTCTTGTTCCAATTGAGCACATCGTTCTTTGGCGAATGCTAAATCAGCTTTGACTGTTTTCAATTCACGTAAGAGGAGCTTGGCTTTAGCTGCTGTAGCCATGGCTACATCACGTGAAGCTTTGAGTTGTGATTCGTGTGCATTAGGTTGTGTTAATGGTTGCCATGGACTGCTTGACCCTGACGATTGATAATTATTGTTGTTGTTGTTTTCTGATTCCATTAGATCTGATCCTTTTCGTCTTGTTTGAGAAGCTATTGTACGACCTTCTTCAAACACTTTCTCGAAACTTCCTCCGATCTGATTCAAAGAAGTTGTGATTTTGTCTATGCTTTTGCGTATTGTTGGATTCGAAGGCTCTGGAACGACGACGTTTTGTTGCTGTTCTTCTTCTTCGTCTTCAAGGATTGATTTAGCTTTCTGAGCTAAAATTCCCCAGAATCCTCGATTCTCGTTCCCGTCGTCGTAAGCTGTGAATCCTTGATTCTGAAATGATCGGATTTTAGGTTTACTTGCAGGAAAAGCAATCTCATAAACAGAGAGACAAAGAAAAAGACCTGAGAAGAAGCACGGATTGCTTGAGCGGCAAGAGAGGAATGAGAAGAGAAAGATTGAGAAGATCTGAAAGATGCGCCATTAGAATGACCTTTGAGATCACCATGATCGAGATCAGGTGGTTGATTATAGATGTCTTCTTTGAATGTAGCAGCTTTCGTGATCCCATGTCTTCTTCGATACGCCATTTTTGTTGTTCTTCCTTAGCTTTGATTCTTCTTCCTCTGTTTTCTTATTTCTTTTTTGGTGATTAAGAAATTTGTGTATCAAAATTTTACAACCTTTGATCCTCTGGTTTTACGTAATTCACGTTCTTAATAAGTTGGATATATATACTTTATTCAGAAAAGAAAACTACCATAAAACGTGGCTTCGAAGAGTAAATGGATTGCCTCCAAAATATGCATGTATTATACAATGGGCCTCTAATTCACTAAGGCCCATAAGTGTAGATAAAAGTACAATACTTACCAAACTTTAACTACTCCCTTCTCAAACTAATTGAGGTTTTAGGGAAACTTTTTTGCACCAATTTGTATAATGTTTAATAATACTTTTATTGTTATAACCATTAATTTTAATTGGTTAAATAATTATTAAATAAAATTTTAAATAATGTTTTAAACTAGAAAAATCAGTAAATAAAATGAGTTTTAAAATATTTTTTTAGTTTTAAAGTTAAAATGAGTTTTTAATTTATATGCAAATCCTTTAAACTTTACTAAGAAAAAATGTTTTTAGTCACATAATTAAATGTAAAATTGTTAAAATTTGAAAAATTGGTTTATAAATTTACTTTTGTCGATCTAATTGTTAATAAAAACCATTTTGAAGCTTTTCTATTTTCTTTTTATAAATCAAACTACATTTAAACCAAAACCAAATTGTTTTGGATAATTGGCATGAAGTTCAAATGACGTTCACATAGTATATATGGAAAGAACTATATTTACACTGAAATGAGAGGAAACCATAGAAGAAGCCCTAGAGAAAAATTTATGTTTTGTCGTTTTGACATTATATTGTGGATATGTAAATTATTAATTAATGGGTATTTAGTTTAATGACTCTGTTTTAGAAGGGTCAAGTAAAAGTGATAACTTTGATTAAGGTAGCAAGTGTTTGGCTCTTCTCAACCATTTTATATAATACTATGATTAAACAAATGAAAAGCTTTTGACTTTGTATTGGTAAGAGTCTATAGGCCGACGAGTCCTCGACAATAAAGGTTAGAATATGCGTCTAGTAAAATATAGTAGTATGGTTTCACTTTTTGTAGCTATTTGTAATAAGAAATAGTAGAGTGGTAAGAGTTTTGTTTTAACCCGATGTAGTAATACTATTACATCATCAATATTCAATGACTGTTATAATCATTTTAATATAAAGGTGTGACCTTGTGAGTTAACAAAGTCAAAGATGACTTGGAACCCGCAAAAAGTTTGATTTTTGGGAGAGTTTTAAACTCGAAAGTTTCCAACTTTTCATGCAAAGAATGTCAAAAGGTTTCGATTAAAGTAAAAAACATTACGCAGGAATGTCAAAAAAGCTTCAAGCTTTGCTCTCTTTTTTTCCACGAGTTTCGAAGAAGTTTTAGGAGTGGTTACTAAGAAAGCTACGACGACCGCCGGTTTCTTTCTTTTTCTTTTATTATGACCAGTTTTAGGGTAATTGAACTATTAAGAAATTTGATTTTTATTTAATTTCTTAGAGAATTTTTTTATTTAGTTTGTTAATTAATTGCCAAGCTGTGGATGGGGGTCAATTTGGAAGCATGAGGTATTTGTGGAAGTCCATCATACTTTATTGAAAGGTAAAACAATGTTGTGGGCTATTTTTTGCATAATCTTCTCTCCAAATCACGAAATTAATTTTTTCTACAATTTTGAAGATTAAGGGAGATCGAGAAGACTATCTATATTTTCTCCCATACAAAAAAATTCACAAGACTAAAAAACATTTTCAGTATGTTACAAACTGATTAGAATTTTTTTATTTTTTAAGATATATTCTGCACGCTGGTTTTCTTATCTTATTATAAAAGTTGACAAAAAAAATTAATTGTTAGTTCGAACAATCACAAAACTTATATGTGAATTAAAATGAATTGATTCTCTTACTTAAAATAATTTTTGGCTGTCATTTTTTACAATTTTTTTTAACTCTAAAATATTAGTAGTTATTCATAATTACTTTAAATAGCAAAAGAGTTGAATATTATAAATTTCAAAATTTAGTCTGAAAATAGATATGAGATTTCCAAATTATAAAAGAAAAAAAAATATAAGTAACCAAAGCGAGAGATCAAGTCTCACCAATTTAATTACAAATTTTCCTTGTTATCAAATTTTATTTTATTTTTTGCCACTGATAAATTTTCTACTACCTAAAAGTTCGAGTTTTTTCCAAGTCACAATGTCACGTCAGATTTCTAATTATAAATTTAGGATCTAGTCGTTTATATTTGTGAAACAATTACTACAAGCTTTTATCAAAAAACAACTACATTCAAACTTATTGTAAAGATGTCACATCATTTTGTGCAGTGACAATCACACTTCAAATATACAAAAACACATTCGTACCGATTATATAAGGAATGTCTCTCTTTCCCATTTCATTTTTTTCTTGAATAATTTTTTTTTGTATGTAGATATTTTTTTGTGTGTAAATATTCTACAAAGTTTAAATAGATTTTGAATCCTTCACTAGCACTATTTGCTATATAACCTCATTTAGTCAAATATGGCAATTAAACAAAAAAAATTCTGCTAAATTTACTGATTATTTCAATAAGTCTTTCAGTACTGTTTAATACATAAATATCTGTACTTTCTATAGAATAATAAAGAATAGCATATCTGCAAGTTGGATAAAAATATTTACGAATTTATTATAAGTGGATTGGATAATATATAGATAAAATGAATAAGTAAGTTGGATAAAAATATTTGCCAATTTTTATTTTTTCAGACACTATTTTTTTCTTTTATTTTTAATCAAAATATCCAGAGTTGTTACAATTAATATCATCTATAGTTGTCAAATGGAAGTACTACTAAAGCTACCTTTATCAATGTTGGATATTTTAGAATACTTGGCACATTAATATTTACCATTTTTACAAGAAAAAATTTATTCCGATATTACTCAAATAAATTTTTTTTAGTAAAAAAACAAAAGGGTGCAATTATCATTTGCACCATTTAGAAGGAAAAAAAAGACGGAATGCTGATGTGACAAGTTTTATTAATGCCAGTTTCGTAATTACGGTTATAGTATGGTAGTGTTCATTTTAGTGTGGTAGAGTTAGGCTATAGTTTGGTAGAGTTCATTTTAGTGTGGTAGAGTTAGGTTTTAGTTTCGTAGAGTTCATTTTAGTGTGGTAGAGTTAGTTAGGCTATAGTTTCGTAGAGTTCATTTTAGTGTGGTAGAGTTAGTTAGACTATAATTTGGTAGAGTTAGGGTATAGTTTGGTAGAGTTTATTTTAGTGTGGTAAAGTTCGTTTTAGTGTACTAGAGTTAGACTATAGTTTGGTAGAGTTCATTTTAGTGTGGTAGAGTTTATTTTAGTGTGGTAGAGTTCATTTTAGTGTGGTAAAGTTCGTTTTAGTGTGGTAGAGTTAGACTATAGTTTGGTAGAGTTAGGCTACAATTTGATAGATTTTATTTTAGTGTGGTAGAGTTAGACTATAGTTTGGTAGAAATTTTAGTGTGGTAGAGTTAGACTATAGTTTGGTAGAGTCATTTTAGTGTGGTAGAGTTAGGCTACAGTTTGGTAGAATTCATTTTAGTATGGTAGAGTTAGATTATAGTTTGGTAGAGTTCATTTTAGTGTAGTAGAGTTAGGCCATAGTTTGGTAGAGTTAGGCTACAGTTTGGTAGAGTTCATTTTAGTGTGGTAGAGTTAAGCTATAGTTTAGTAAAGTTCATTTTAGTGTGGTAGAGTTCATGTTAGTGTGATAGAGTTCATGTTAATGTGGTAGAGTTAGTTAGGCTATAGTTTGGTAGAATTCATTTTGAGTGTGGCAAATTTCATTAATGACAGTTTCATAATTACGTTTTTGTTTACTTATTAAAAAAAAACAAAATAGTATATTATGAATTTTAAAAACTATTCTAGTAATTTTAAAATATTTATTATATTTAAGTAATTTTTCATTAAATCTATTATATTTCAATAAATCACCCTTTTTACAACCACAACTTTATTATAGTAATGTAACTATTATCACATATTCTGTAACTCATATCCCTTATAATTTAACTGAGTTTAGCAGATTCTGTTAAGGTATAAAATCAAATATATATATATAAAGTGAAATATGAATGAAATCACATCATCAACTAATTTATAACACATTAACATTGTTTTTTTTCTAATATTTAATCTCTAATAGTTTACTAAACAAACAGATCAACTAACAAAATAAAAAAACCCAAAATCTATATATAAAAGAAATAAAATAAATTTTACATTATTTATGAAAAGTTTACACATATATATATATATATATAACATTCTTTTTTTAGAGTGTCACCTAATTATTAATACACTAATAATTTAATTTAATTTATCTAATATTTGATATCTAATGATCTAAGTAAGAAAATATGAAAACAAAAATAAATAAAAATTGAAATATAAGAGAATATAGTAATATTTTTAAAAATCATATTTAAAACATTTAACCATTAAGATCATACCAATACTGAAAAATATAAACCAATTTAATCTCCAAAAAATAAACCAGTTTTACAAATTTTTTTTTTTTTGTCAACATTAGATTACAACTGGCTGATCCATTAGCCAAATTCATACATAATTTAGGTAGTGGGATACGATCCCTGAATGTGCATGTGCTCCTTCTTTTAGTGGATTTATCATATTTCACTAGACTAAATGTCACTTGCAAATTTAATAATAATTAATCATATATAATGTATACAAATCATATATACTTGTATATAATTACGCATTTATAATAGAAATATAAACATTTTTCTGTATAGTTTGAAATATTTTGAAAAAGATTTAAATTAGTTTTTACAATGTTTTAAATTTATCAATTGTCTTTTCCTATGCTTATATAAATGCAACAATTACATTTTCATTAATATCACTATCTCCCACTACTACAACTTTGATATTATAAAAAAAAACATCTATCTTTTTTTATTCTATACATATTACATGAATTTAATGCAAACACCCATTACCCTCATTTAAAATTTATTTTAAAATCAATGATAGTAACACATCATATGCATGAAGAAATAATATATTAATTGTTTATTAAAATTTAATATCAAATTAGTTACTGTTTTTAGAAGTTTATGAAAACATCAATACTTTTTAACTGTTTTAACATTTTTATTTTTAAATAAATTAAATGTAGGTAATTAAGTAATTAAAAAAAGAGTTTTCATATATATTGTAAAATACATAAATATGTGTATCATTGTTAAACATCCAATATTTTGGAAAAAGAATATGTATCCTAAATTGTATAACTAAGACTAACCGTATTTGGAAACATTAATTTTGTGCTTAAATTTATTTACAAATATAATACATGTTAGTAATAATTTTTGTAAAGCGATAAATAAAATTTAAAATTTGATGGTAGTAATTTTTAATAGCTAAATTTAAACATATCTTTTATCATACATTTTATCACTTAGAATATCATCATATCATAATTTTTTAATTCACTTAACAACGATACAAATACCGTCTGAAGGGTAAGTTGCAAACTAGTATATATATAGTATATTGAACTTGATATTTTTAATCCACTACCTGAAAGTCTGACAAGAGACAACCAAAACTGTTATCATAATATATGTACTGGTACATGTAAATTACTTAACAATGATCTTACAGATTTTGTATAAAATATGTTAGTGTAGCTAATTCAATACTTTATTAATTAGGTGACATGCTGGTTTCCAGTACTTCTTTAAACATCAAACTAAAATTGAAAATAAGCTAACAATTCTTATTATTGATAAAAAAAATTTCTATAATTTTCCTTCTTTTTAAGTTTATAAAATGTTTAAGATTTCTATTTTTTGATGAACTAGGAAATTTTGGATAAGGTCTTGAATATTCTTTGGACGAAAGTCCAACCAGCCATAATATTTTATTTTTTTGTCAATATTGGACCACAACTGGCCGGTCCATTAGCCAAGTTCCTACATAATGTAGGCGCTAGGACTCGATCCCTGATTATATAAATGCGCTGTCTTTAGTGGACTTACCGCCTGCCACTAGACTAAAGGTCATTTGCACCAGCCATAATTTTCTAGAGTATGAAAAAAACTATGTAAAAGTTTTGCGGTCAACACATCGAAATCGAATATAGGTGGTAGAGATTCACATTAACACTCTTTTACTAATGTGTGCTGGTTATGTTTAAGAATTCAAGACATTACTAAAACCTCTACAAATTAATAATATTGGTATTTTGAAAAGTTATTTATAATACTTTTAATTGTTTAAATTTTTTTTAAAAATAAACTGAAATTATTTTTAGATTAAGGTTAAATTTTCCATAATTTAGGAGCTAAAAATTTTAATATTTAAAAAGCAATATTTTTGACTATAGATTACTAACACTATATATATATATATATTTTTTAAAAAAATTTATGATTAATGACCTGCACTGTTTTATTTCAATAGCTTATAATACTGTTACAATAAAATGATACATATTAAAAAGTTGAAAACTTAAACAAATTTTGATTACTTTTTATGAAATGTTATATTATAACGTCATAGTTTGAAAATAGAACATAAAGAATGTTTTAGAATTGAGCTCTAGAAAAAATTTTATTTATTTTAATCATAAATTAATATATCAACTTATATATATGTATATATGTAAATTTTTAGATTATTATTAATTTATGATATTTTGGGACTATATTTTATATAGAGATTCTAAAATAATTATTATCTTATTAATTTATTAAATTTGATTAAATTTTACACTGGTTAATTGGGACCAATTTTTTTTATTAATTTATAAAATATTAATTTATAGAGGTTCTACTATAAATTAAGAAATTATCTTATTTTTAATGTTGTTTAAGTGTAAACACACAAAATGTTGAAATAAAAGATACATAATTCACATGAAAAAAGACTCTGGTATATATATTCGTAAAAGACTATGAAAAAGAAAGCGAAATGAACATGTGAATTGATGTCTAAAATGAAAGTCATAACCAACGACAGTAACTGGACAATTCTAAAAGCTGTAAGAATCCTAAAGCACCTGTCTCTTTTTTTTGTGTGGTCTCCACTTTTATATCTCCAATGCTTATTTAAATGTTTTTACTTTTATTTTAAAACCTTAATCGTCTTTCTAGATCTTAAATTGTCTCGATATATTCATAGTTTGAGTGTTAAAAGCCTACGTTTTCCCTTTATTGATTTTGGTTTTGGTACCTAATTCACAGCTAACTTTTATCTTTCGCAATTTCAAGAGAGAATTTCATTTTTTCAAAGAAAGCCAATTTTTATTATTTCAAGTTATCGTTTTTAGGTAAAAATCTAGTTGTCAGAATATCGTTCAAAAACTCCTAAGATGATATACAGGTTTTGATACTTTGGTTTTAGTTTATCATTTAGATAGCTTCATATCATCCTCTTTGTTATATATGAGTTCTTTGTTATATATGAGTGATTGCATTTTTTGTTTTTTATACGGTTTATTGTTAACCTTTTATCATTGTAATGTTTCAAATCGAAAAAAAAAAGTTCCAAATCTAATATAACTCAGTTTTAGATGAAAAAAAATTGTCTCGATATATTCAACTGAAATAATACACCTTTTAAAACAGGAAAATCTCATTTAATATCTAGTGATCTCTGGTGTCATTAGTATCAATTATATGTGTAGAGTTCTCGTCCTCTGGCAACCCTAGTTATCTTCAAATCAAAGTATGCTATTACTACTTTCCTCTAATTTTCTCTCCCAAATTATATGACCCAAAAATGCCATAACCTTGTAACTTTAATTTCTTGGAACATTTTACATAAGGAATTTTATGGCAGCTAATTTTTAATCTGGGTGTTAAACTTACATGTAAAGCGTCCAAGTTGTAGATGAAATATCACACTATTGAAGCTGCAGATTAACTTTGTTTTTATTTTATTTTTATAATTTGCAATCAAAAGAATAGAAACAAGTATGTTTATTGACAAGAAAAAATGAATAGTTTTCTTTTGGTTCAAAAAAGCCTTTGGTCATATCCTAAAGCCATTTTCACTTGGGTCATCATAATATTATTAGATTTAGAAGAGACATGTTTAATTAGCGCATAGCTCAGCTCCATATGCTCAACGAGGAGAAGTCCATTACAATAGAAAAAAGAGAGAAAATTATCAATTTATTCCGGTCCAATGTTTATTTCCACATTAAAGTTTTGATATAACAACTGATGAACCTATACTTACATCTTCTATGTAGTTACACACAAAATATATATGCAAGGTCTAATTGCATATAAACTTAGACAGTAACTATCGAATTCCACATATAATATATGAAATCTATCTAATTGCATAAATTGTTGGATAATTATGGGTTTGTTGTAAACCAAAAATTGGTTACGATCTTAAACCTTTCATTAACGGAACCTAAAACAATTTTAGACCCGATTAAAACTCAATTACGACTCGTTTACTCTAACCCGATCGTAATTGAGTTTTAATCGGGTCTAAAACTGGTTTAAATTCAGTTAATTAAGAACTTAAGATCGTAACCAATTTTTGGTTTACCAACAAACATGTAATTATCTAGGAATTTATGCAATTAGATTGGTTTCATATACTATATGTGAAATTTGATAGTTACTGTATAAGTTTGGATACAATTAGACTTTACATATATATTTGTATGTAATTACATAGAGAATCTAAATATAGATTGATCAATTATTATATCAAAACTTTAGGGTAGAAATATATCAACCACCCATTTATTTCATTGCATGAGGACATGCATTAAGTAGAAAGCCTTTTCTTTTTTCATTAACAAAAAAAAGTGAAGTGGGAAATGAAAAATAAGAATATGATATGAAATAAACACAAATTGTTATTTCCAAGAAAGGTAAACAAAATATGGCAAAAAGAAAAAGGAAGATAAGATACAAAGGTAGGTTATGTTTTGGTCAAACTCTAAACAAAAGCTTAATGCTATTAAACCTAATGAAAAACATATCCAAAAAAAGAAAAGAAAAAAAACTAACCCAAAAACACTATCCATTTCCTTTGTGTAATTATCATGATTTTCTATCATACAAAGGATAATCATGACTAGTCCTCGTAAACTAAGATTTATGATGAGTGAGTTCAAGAGGTTGTTGTTTCTCAAAGAGACCAAGTCTATAATCACCAAGCTTAGACTTGTAAGCAGAAGATTTGTATTGAGACCAAGTGAACTCTTTGTAAAGCCAATCCTCTTGTTTAGGTACAAGACATGACAATGGAGCTATCTTCTCACTCAGTGGTGGTCCTCCAAAATATATCATTGAAATCCTCGATCTTCTTGTATCAGCTAAAACTCTGTGTTTAACACTTTTGAACCTCCCATTAGTCATAACCTGCAATCACAGAGCACTGTTAATAACGTGGTACTTAAGACTTTGCTAATGTTGTAGGAGTCAAACACTATCATTATACATTTTTTTTTAATTGCTATAAAATAATATATCGAACTCATGTCCAATGTCCATCGTGTAATAGCAATATACTAATCACGTGAGGCTCAGTGTCTACATAGATTTTCTAGACGTGCACACAAGAAATGCAACTTTAAAATCTATTATTCTCTTTTACTTTTATACTCATTGTTAAAAATTTATTTTAAAAAAAAGGAAGAAGAAGAGAAGATATCCAATGTGAGAATCTTTGTCGACCCTATCTCAGTCACTCCCTTGATATCCCAATTTAGAAAATAGAAGAAAAAATATACTGAAATTTAATATAAATAATATATTTTTATCTTTATTTAAGAAAAATTAGAACATCCAATTAATAAACCTCAGAAATTATCTAAAACACAAAACCATCAAATCTTTAAGAACACAGAAAATTATCAAAAACACTTTAAAATTAGTTTCTTTTTATTTTATTTTTGTAACTCGAACACTTTAAAATTAGTTAATAAATATAAAAAAGGAATTAAAAAAAAGAGTAAGAAAAAGGACCTGAAGTGCATCCCCAACATTAATGAAGAAAGAAGAGTGATCAGGAGGGACAGCGACCCAACTACCATCTTTCACACAGATTTGAAGACCAGCCGTGTTATTTGATCTTAACACTGAGATTATCTGTGGGTCTGTATGTTCCCCAAATCCTACTTTCACCATCTTCTCCGCCTCTTCCTCCGCTGCTGGATAATGGTTTAGTCTCAGACATGAATCACTCTTCTCGTCTCTTATCATCTTACTCAAACTGTCTCTTGCTTCGATTCCTAATCCTTCAGCCATCATCTCCAATACCTTGCAAGACACTTCCTTTACCTTCTTCATGTATTCCTCCACAAGCTCTCTGTTTAAATATTCATTCACAACAGTCAGATTTGAAACACAGATTAGAAGATGAAGTAACAGAGTGCTCTGTTTCTACTCTTGGTGAATGAATTTGTGATTGATTTTCAATGCAATTAATTTTAGTGAGATGAATTTTACCGGAAAATTTGAGGGGTTTGTCGGAAAACGGCGGAGGTTTTAGGAGAAGAGAGCTGAGTGTTAGCATTGAGAAGGATATACTCAATCCAACCAACGTCACCGTTTGGTCCAATCCGTTTATTACCATAACCGTACGGTTCAGGAGGACCGGCCCGGTTTTTAAGAGATTGAGGTAAGGAGAAGAAACCAACAGCCTCATCTTCTAAACGTGTCATGAGTTCGGGTCGAACTCCATGGTTTACGACTTTGAAGAACCCGAACTCCTCACAGGCTCTTATGATTCGGGTTTTCGCTTCTGGGTGGGTTAAATCCACGATGGGGATTGTTTGGGAAGTGAGAACCGGAACCGGTTTATAAGATGGGATTACGGAGATGTGGTTATCTAAAGTAACTGGCTGTGATAAAACCACCATGTTTGGTTTTTGTTCTTTTAATTAAAAGATAATTGAAGATTGAAGTAAAAGCTGAAGAAGAAGAAGAGTAGTGAGTGATTTAGCAACTACGGAGGAAGCTATTTTGCTTGGCATTTATAGGTAGTGGTATGTGGGGGAGGACGCGAAAAATAGATTTCGAAATATTTTTTCTTTTGTTAACACGGTTGCCGGTCTATTAACCAATTTTCTACATATTATATATAGTAAAACTCGATCTATAAATATAAGATAATATTTGCTCTCAGTTGATTTACTATGTACCATTAGACCAATGTTACTTCGCAAATTTGAAATATATTTGTTATTTTATTTACTATTATGATTTTTTTTGTTTATATTTTGTTATATTTATTTTTGCATGTCGAGTCTATTCTTGTTTATTTTACACATGGAAATACAGCGTGGAGTTTTTGTTTTTATTTTCTTATTTAGGTTAATGAAATCGAAGTTGGTGTAGTGAGAAAAATGGTACTGGTATGGTCCTCTTTTATGTGTTTTTTAATATTTATTTTCTGCATATACTCACGTATTCACGCGTATGGATTGTTGACAAATGCAGAAAAGGATCACGGGTCGTAGTTTTTCTTAATTAATTATTGACTCAAAATGTTTCAAAAGTTATGCTTTTTGTGAGAAAAAGCTTTTCTCTTTTGGGTGATGACAACACCTTTTCTTCTTGAACTGAAAATTCCTTTTTACCGAATACTAAAATATACTCGATAATGATCACTCAAAATTTTAACTCGAGTTTTGATCAATCTAATTATTATTGACAAAAAAATAATCATTGATATACACATTAATAAATTATTTTTGTGATCATTAAATATTATTTATATATGGAAAATAATAATCATTACCAATTGCGATTCTATTTAGCTTGATATTTACATCTATTTTATTTTATTTTTGATCATTTTCAATTTTATTCTAAAGTATATTTTTATTCAGTTAGGAAAATTTATATAGTCAATTGATTGAATGTTACCTCTATTACTTTCTCATACGAATTTGATTATATAGAATTATGTTTGTCATACATGATATTATTACGGTTTTGAAAGATTCAGCTATATATTGAATCTTGTTAATTTAATTATTTTGACCAGAAAACAATATATTAGTTTCTTCACGGTATATGATCTGTTTCCACGTTCATGTTTTCCCCCTAATGATCCTTCAATAAGTAATTAATTAAACTTGATAAAGGTTATATAATTAGGCTATGAATCATAGACGATAGAGAAAAAACAATCACATCCGGCCAATCTTCATTCAAACATTGTCAATTTTAAAAAATATATTTTAAAGGAAACGCTATTATTGTTACATTAATAATTTGATATTGATATTTTACGTGCTCATATATTACTATTATAGTCTTGCAAGGTAAAGCAGTGGGAAGTCGACATATTTTCCGTGGCCAAGTCTTGCAAGTCAAGGCTTCTATATTTAATAATAGTGTAAAGAAATTAACAATATCACCGTTACAGGGATGAATTTAAATTTAAAATATATACGAATTGCCAGTTTTATAGGTTTACAATCAGACTACCGGAAACTCTTATATTTTTTTTTGTCCTCGATAAAACTAGATCTATAACTAAATATTTATTAAACTTTCAATAATATAAACGGGGTAAACACGATTCACTAAAACTAAAATTGAATAGATAAACGGTAAATATGATATTTAACCACTTGATCATAAAAAAAATTCTTATATATATATTATTTTAGAAACTTTTATATATATTTTTAAAAATAAAATATATATTTATTCGAAAATATAACCTTGCCTACAAAAATTGGTAATGGCCTGAAAATGTGGGTTCACATATTGCAATTAACTGATTACATTAGATTCAAGATTCCGATAATTTTCAATCACGTTTTCTCATATGGTATGAAAATGTCAAGATATGCATCGTCCAATTTTCGTTTAGTCAATTCTATTTGTTCGGTTGGTAAAAAGCGAGGGTATAATTATTGATATTCATTCTCAGATTTGAAAAATCAATTTTTGAAGATTCAAAAAAACTGCTTGAATAAATTACAAAACTATTTTATTGGTTCAAATAACCACCGACCGGTCCCAATGCACATGTATGTCAAGAGTGATATTTTGAGACGCCGTAATAATTTGGCATAGATTTTGGCTATTTAGAGGATCACAATGAACCTATAAAGATTTAAATTATATTTTCGGGTCAAAAGCTAAGATCTTGAGATATTGGATAGAGATTGCAAAAGTTAGATAAGAGAATTCTATTTCTCTTTGACTTGCCACTTTTTTGGGGAATAATTCGAGATATATGTAACATAACCCCCAGATAATATTTTCAAAATTGTAAAAATTCTTCTTAATTCTGGTAGTGTTACATGTTTCCAACAATAGTTTATGCATAAAATAGAGAGATTTTAGGATTATGATAAATTTGGGGTATAAATCGTGTACTGTCAATATACTTGATTAAAAAAAAATTAAAGTTTTCGTATTTATATGACATGATTTGAATTGTTTTTGTTTTGGTGATTTGAAAAGCTAAAATCTTGGTAAAAAATTGAAATTAAATCAAAATTTATATTCTAGTGATTGGTTTAATTTCAGTATCATACCAAGATTTTTGTTTTAAAAAACAAAAAAATAAAAGCAATTCTTATCATACCTCCCTGTTAGCAATTGATTTCGTTTTGTTATTTTGAAAAGTAAAAATCTTTATATGATATTTAAACTAAACTAATCATACGTTATGGGTTTATTGAAAGATGAATTTTAATGGATTTAGAAATTCTTACAAAATCATGTATTATTGATCAATTAATGATTTTAAAATCCATATTCAAATCATGTGTTATTCAAGCATTGATTTTGAAATTCATATTCAAATAATGTGTTATTCAAACACTGAAATCTAGTCTATTTGATTTTCAAATTCAATTGATTTGATTTTAAAATCTAAGAATTCTATATAGATTTAGAAATCTTTATAGATTTCTAAATCTATTAGAATCCATCTTCCAATAAACTTCTCTTAAAATCAAAAACAAATTAGAATATGATTAATTTAATTTAAATCTCATGAAAAAAATTTGTTTTTCAAAACAACAAAATAAAACAATTCCAATATACCTATGATAAAGTAAAACAAAACTAATCGTTAAGATTTATGGATGAAAAATGATTAGATTTCTCGTATAAATCAACCAATAAAAATTTTATTAGTGTTTTTTTCAATAGTCAAATTGACAAAATCTAAATTTATAGTCAAATATCTCGAACTATTAACAATTTTATGACACTTGACAACTAACGCATCCAAAAATGTTCATCAATTTATAAAAAAAATCTTATAACACTTTAAAAAGTGTAAAAAGATAGATACTCCCTACGAGCAGGGAAGTCGTAGGAGTAAGGATTGTGATGTTGAAGAACAAAGCCTATCCATCAAAGAGGCCCAAGGCCAGCATTTTTACACGTTATTTATTTATTTATTTTTTTCATAAATTGTAAATTAAATAAATAAACATCCTTATCCTCAGACTGTTCAACTCCACGTTCTCGTTACATCGCAAATAATTGGTGCACCCATCTTTTACAATCATTAACACATAACTATTTTCTTATTACTCTCTTTTCTCTAAAAATTAACCTGGTTTATTCTCCTAAACTTAGCTGCATTACCTATTTAATAAGTATAATTTTAATGTTGAAATTTGCAAAACTACTCATTTGCGTTTTGACGATTTCGTGAGTTTTTTTGCAATTTTTTTTTTCAAATCATTCATGAGAAAAAAATTAGTAATCATAAATTTGATATATAATAACCAATTAACATGTGATTTAGTTGGCTTACCCCTTCTTTAATTAGACATGAAGTGGTGAATTCGAATCTTATCCTACTATATTTAGAAAAATTAAACTATAGATTAAATTTTAATGTCGATCTAATGGTTATTTGTTGAAAAAAAAATTTGATATAAGATGAAATATAACGTAATATATTGTACACAAGAATGGAAGCTTATTAACTTTT
Source organism: Lepidium didymum (assembly GCA_963920545.1). Lineage (NCBI taxonomy): Eukaryota > Viridiplantae > Streptophyta > Magnoliopsida > Brassicales > Brassicaceae > Lepidium > Lepidium didymum. The sequence goes on along the minus strand of OY986992.1, from coordinate 19,184,850 downwards.
AACAAATGCATCTTTTTAATCATAATTTAGCAAAAAGAAAATTAGAAATTTTATATTTGTATGAAGTAAATTTTAATTTCTATTTGCAAACAGGATTATGAATCAAATCGTGAACATAATTCAGTAAGTTATTTCACATCAAAAGCTTGATTCTTTAATAGCTCGGTGGCATATCCTATATCCAAAGAGGCACTATAGGCCTCGAAACTCTTGTTCCAAATTATATACTAATTTATGAATTTCTTTCTTGGAAAAGAAAATATATTTATTTTCTTTCATATTGATTGGATATTAATATTTCTTTACCATATGAATTAGGAGTGGGCGAACGGTTCGGTTTTTTCGGGTTAATCGGGTCGAACCAATTAACTCGGTTAACCAAAACCGAATAAAATTGATTATTAAACCGATCCGTTCTATGTTAAATTGTAATCGGTTATCGGGTCGGTTCGGTATTCATTAACCGAATGAACCGAAATTAATTTTGAAAGTCAACAATTTACCTTTGACTACACTTTACCTTCTTCACCACATCGATGATATCGATCTCGAACCCTAACAATCTACTCTCAGCCTCACTTCTCTCCGGTCTCTTCTCTCCACCTCTCATCTCTCCGCCTCTCTTCCGCTCCCTTCTCTCCGCCTCTCTTCCGCTCTCTTCTCTCCGCCTCTCTTCCGCTCTCTTCTCTCCGCCTCTCTTCCGCTCTCTTCTCTCCGCCTCTCTTCCACTCTCTTCTCTCCCCCCTCTCTTCCGCTATCTTCTCTTCTCTCCGCCTTTGTTCCTTTCCTTATATCGATCGAGTTTTTGAGTGTGAGAAGCTTAAGAAGAGATTCGAAGGACCTGCTCGTGCACACAATTTGGAACCTAGCTGTGTCTTTCTTTATCTTCAAACCCCAAATCCGAGTTGCTTGAGGTATGTTTTCACTTTTTCTTTGTCGTATGATTGGAATTTCGAGTTTGTGTTTTGGGTTTGTAGTATGAAGAACTCAGGGTTTACTTCTTTTTTTGGTATTCTCTACAATTGTGTCTTGCTCCAAATCGTTCACATACAAAACTTTTTAATTCTTCTCCATTCTTCTACACCTCACTTCTTCCACTTGGTGACGCTGGTTTCAAGGAAGCAGTGCTTGTTGTTTGATCTGTTTCTTGTTTTCCTAGTTGTGTTGTCTAATCAGAGAAAGACCAGAAAGGATTCGAGTAGCAATTCCATTTCTGGGCAAAACTTGAGATTTGCTCTGTACTTTTTCTTCTGTGTTTAAACTTGTATAACTTAATGCTCTGGTTATTGATTAATATTGATCAAGGCTTCGATTAATGTATAATTGTTTTGAACCAAATATTGTTAGTAATGATTAATCATTACATCAACTTTGGTTTACCTTTATTCGGTTTACGTTTTTTCGGTTCAAACATTTTTTGGTTTTTTTAGTGTATTTTGGTTCGAATTCGGTTTACGAACAAATTTGGGTTAAAACCGATAACCGATTAACCCGAACCGAACAAAAAATTCGGTTCAATTCGGCTAAAATTGTAAATTCCGAATAAACCAAAAAACCGATTAATCCGACCTGTTTAAACCGATTAAACCGAACGTCCACCCATAACCATATCTGCGAAGGTGATGTAGCAAATAATTTGGTGGCATTTAAGGTTATTTATGAGGGCATTATTGTTGTTATTAAAGAGTACCCATTTGTTTTGGACGAATAAGAATCTTACAAAAATGAAGTCGGCTGTGATATGACAAAAATAGAAAAACAATAATAATAATAATAATAATAATTCCGCTGAATAATTGAACCATATAATCACATTTGTTCAATACTTTGCCGGCGTTCGTATAGTTTCTCGATGTGATATATTTCGGTGTCAATGGATGTTCAAAATATTGCTTGTTATCATTATTCGTACCTCACTAATCACTATAACTATTATAATTAATCCTAAAGTACGATACTTTCAAGTTCAACTATAGATTTGCACGATCTTACGTCATTATCATTTTATATTTTTGCTAAAGGAATTTGTCATTATCATTGTTAGTGGCTGTCTAATCAACACACAATGAGCACAATATTAATTAAGAAATAAATAAATGTGAAAGAATATCAGCCAAAAAACAAATGACTTACTTGGTTTGTCTTTGATTTAATTTAGTATCATGTGTTGAGTTTGAATTCTACATACTTCCAGTTGGATAATTTCGATTATGGATAAAGTCTTATTAATTTAATTATTGTTGACAGAAAAATTATTTATTTGCCACAACAATATATACGAGTGGACTTGAAATATAGTAGTATATAATATATAATATGGAACCCCAAAATAATTGCATTTAAATGATACTACTACTTATCAAATAGACTCAACTACAGAAAGTTATTTGATGATAGCCATTTTCCCAATCATTTGATACAGAAAATTGAAAATCAGTCGACCAGGCACGTGATGGTTGCGAAGTAGTAATTAGAGCTAGTTATTATATAAATAAACGTGACAACATGTATATATTTGCAAACAATAATTGACAATAACTGATCGAGGTCCCTAATTCAAACGGGCTGGTTGAGACCAAAGCAGATATTAAATAGGTCGGGTCGCCTTTAGATGTGATATCAAATCAAGTTTCTAATATATATAAAAGTTTCAAACGGTAGAAATGATTTTGTTTGGTCAACCAGCCGACAAATGAATGAAATAAGTTTCATTTGACGTTCTCATCCCTAAAATCAAATCAATTTGATATTTTTCAGTATTCAACTTTACTTAGCCGAATTATTCTTAACCAAACTAATGATTATGGTATAAAAAATTCTTTTTAGAGAATAAGTTTTAAGCTATAGAGTGGACGTTGTCAATCTAATAGTTGAAAAAAGCACTTATGTCATTATGACTTAGCGAATCATAACATATGATCTTTAGTAATTCGAAGAAATTAATTCGTGCAGTAAAACCAATCACTTTTTTTTTCTATTCAAACGAATTTAAAGAAGAAAGAAAAACATAGTAAGAATTTTAATTTTAAAACATAAAATGAGTGTATTTTTTCCTTCTGCAGAGGAATTTGATAGATATGGACACGTGTAGAAGTAATCAAAGATCATTGGGATAGATAATTGGAGGTTACAAGTTAGTGGCATATGGTAAAGTTTAATTGATGTCGACTTATTATTCTCATTCGTTCTTTGTGATTGTCTTTCTCATCTCGTCTTAATCAAATTTCTTCAAATGTATATTAAAGACTCAAAAGTTACATAAGTATAAAAAAAGAAAACAATTATTGCGTGTAACAAAGAATATCCCATCTTTGTAATTCTAAAATCCACTAATCCTAAGATATTCCAACCGATGAAAATGCATATCCAACTAATACTTTTTTTTTGGATAAATTGTAAAAATTCCGAATTTCTAACATATAATTTTTTTCGATGTCTGGGGTCAGTCATTGATAATACCACGTTTAAAATGTAAAAGTAAACTTGAATTTATGAGTTTTTTCTTTCTTACTAGAAATGTTTGGAGTCAAGAAGAACTTGGATGTTTTAGAAAAAGTTTGGTAAGTTAAGACCACTATCTCGTCAGTTTGTGGTTGCAAGTTTGAATGAAGGTCGTTTCAACTGACCTAAGACCGGTGATTAGGCTTAATGGTCCGCTACAGGCTGACAAGCAATTCTCTTTTACTGTGGGCCTTTGAGTCTGTTCACGATGGTGTGTGCCACTTCCTGAGGGGTAGATTGTTCGTGTAGAAATTCTCATATTCTAATAGAAGTTTCTCACGTAGTATTAGTTGCTCTATGACAATTAATTAGCAACATATGAAATGAAATACGTCGACTTTGTTTTCGGATTTCAGATGCCCAATTGGTGCCAATTCTTCGATATGCTATAGCCAAGAGGCATTTCATATTATTGCAAATTCGATCTTTCTACAAAAAGATCGAACATATATATTAAAACATATATATTTTTTTTGATTGTTACTAGAACGATATCTGATCACCCACATTCATTTATTTTCCACAGCATTAGAAAGTGCCAAAAATTGTCACGCTTAAAATAATGGAAATTCGTGGACATATCCATGAGCCATAACATCAAACAATTGTGGCTGAAGGATAGCCACTTCTAGCTATGTTTAATTAAAGCCACAAGACTATAACCACAGAGTTTTTTTAGTGATCGTTTGTCATGTTTTTTTAGCTGCAATTTCGTAAATATATTTATGAAATATACAGTGGTAAAATAGTGGCTGGTTAGCCACGTATAATCACCTTTATTGTAAGTTACGAGATTATAAATTTGACTTTTTAGGTGGTTTTAGCGAGATTATGAACCTTATAATCACATAATTTTTCCCTTAGCTGCTAATCTTTCCCTGGATATATTGATCATTATTTGTAGATTCTCAACTCACTACAACAAAAAATATTAAATGACAGTTACGCAAAATCACGTAAAATTTTCATATAATCACCAAAATTTCAATATAATTAAAACTTTGAGATGCACATGACTATAAATAAGAATATATAGCCACAAATTTCTTCTGTGATTAATGTGGTTATATCAGACATTTATATGTGTAACTGCTATTTTGCCACAATTTTTTTTTGTAAGCTGCAATACAAAATAGTTTTACTAGTAATGTAAATGCATTTGGCCGTAAGTCTACAATCTAATCAGTTACTGCCTAACCAACAATCCATAAGCTTTTGAGGTTACTTTCCAGTCTAAAAAACGAATCAATTATGCGTCTGATGGTCCATAACTCTGGAACTTGCCATTTGTCGAATGAAACGTAAAAGAACAGAACACAGAGACCACTGACACTCTTTGCTCGTTTTTGACCATTAGGTCTCAATCACTTCTTTTTTTCTGTGGTCAAAAATCATAATTTCATCATTAATACATTTAAATAAATTAAATTTATTAGGTATATAGCGCTATTGCGTGCGACTTGAAATGACTTTTTCTTTCTTTTCTAAAATTCTAATCTATAACTACAACTCTCTAAATCTCAAACAAGGTTATACCACTTCCTAAAACGAGAATTAAAATAGCAAATGTAAACAAAAGACTAAATTTTGGCCAGAAATATTATTTTTCTTCATATCTAAGACTTGTGTAAAGTTGTAACTATGTCTACTTATTTAAATTGCAAATGGATCAACGTACGTATAAATCTCAATATGATGTTAACGTGTCTTTGAAACTTAAGCATTTGACTCTCCAGAAAAGTATAATCTTTTGAGTCATAAATTAAACTTCACTGACGTATACTAAAAAAAAAGCAATTCACAAAAGAAAAAAAAAGAAGATGAAGTGATGATTTTTTTTTGTCAAGATGAAGTGATGATATATGCGATAGAATCAAACATTAAGAATCTATTATATTTATATTAGAACGAATCATTTATTATATTAAGGATTTCGAACTCAAAATCAATAAACAATTAATAGATTTGCTCTATTTTGTGTATAATAGAGCAAAATACTTATTTTTTCCAAAGTGAAATATTTTTACATCATCATACACCAGTATCCAATTTATACCCAATAAAGCACTGATATGATGCATGTGCATGAATATGTAAACTGTATTATAATTATTAGCTTTTGAAGATAGCTAGCGATAATTAGACAACTCGAAGGACCGATCTGTGTGGGGGCTCGTATAAAAATGTACATTTTAATAATAAGAAAATGGAGTTTCGTAGAATTGATGAGTCAATCTAGAAAGAAGAAGAAGAGAACACACAACTTGCACAAAATGTAGATAACATGGATACGTGCGGTGCGTATTTCAGTATCAAAAGCGGAGTGGGTACCTGTTACAATTCACAAAAGAAATTAACAAATATGTTTTTTTTTTTCAAAGTACAAAGAAAACGCAATTTTTTTGTTATCGTTTTCATCTCAATTCTTTTTGGATAAATTTCAATATCAATTTTTATCTATACAAAAAATAAGAAATGCATATACTATCAAGGGAAGAGGATGGGACACAAAATATAGAAATCCCTGAAGTATCAAAATTTCACAGAAAAAATCTTGGCAAAAAACATAGTTTATACTAATACCCAACAATAGATTTTAACGTAAATTAAACCCCAGCAATTAAATTACGTGTTTCCAAAATCTTTTAGACATTTAATTTATCTAAAAACAAAATTCTTTTTTCAACTATTGGATCGATAAAACCCAATCAATAACCAAATTTTCTAATTGAAACTGTGTAAGATCTGAACTCACTATTTGATGTCAAGCTAGATAAATAGCAAATTAACTGAATCATCTGCTTATTGACATCAAAAAGCAAAGTTTAAAGTTGATAAAAAACTTATTATTGGGTATTAATACAAATCTTAATTATTTTTGAGGATTATTTTAAATAATTTTCATTGATGATGTGTTTTTCGTGTCGGAATCATAATAGAAATCAAAGTATCTTTGAAATCATGATTCCAAAAATAAAGTGTTTGGAAACATGGTAAAAACTCAGAAATTGTTCTTATCATAAAAATATTTGAATTTTTTTAAACAAACCAATAACTAATTCATATTGATTTCTAATTTGTAAAAGAGTTTACTTTAGTGCATTGCATGTGGTCTTTAGTTTAGTGGTAGATGGTAAGTCCACTAAAAGCAGACGTACTTGCATATTTAGGGATCGAATCCCACATACACACTTCTAATTCTATGTAGGAACTTTGCTAATAGACCGGTCAATTGTGTCCAATGTTGACAAATAAAAAAGTTCACTTTAGTTAACTTTGTTAAAAAAATTAAATTTAAACAATAAAAGACTTCAAAAGTTATTTTTTTTTCTAAATGATTTGTAATTAAATTATATGTTGGATTTTGTTGTTTAAAAAATTATTTTGATATGATTTTATATTTAGTAATTTATGATATATGGTCATATATATATATATATGTTTCCAATACGTACTCATTTCCCTAAATTTTTTTTAAAATTTGATTCCGTGTTTGTGTAGGCTTCTGTTTTTGCATACACACTTTTAATTCTATGCAACTTAGATAAAATGTCAATAATTTTTTAAGGTTGGATTTTAATTTGGAGTAAAACATAGTGTTCGGTACTAATACAAACCATGTTTGGCCATAATTTTTTCGGAGAAGTTTTGATATTTCAGAGTTTTTTTTTTGTTTTTGTTTTTCCAATTTCCCAACTAACTAAGTTTCTAAGAAAAAGAAGGTTCGTTGACGAATAGAAAAAATACATTTTTCTAACAGTTTTTAAAAAAATTGTAAATGCTTTGCTGGAAATATATATGTTGCACCTTCCGACATTCGCGTTTTAATGCGAATTAATTTCATGTAGGTCAAGTTGCATTGTACGATTTGGTGGTTTGCATGATTTGCGAGATAAGTATTGAAGGGTTACGAAAAACTCATCACTTCCGTCTCTATTAATTGATCATAAATAAATTACAAACCTACTCGAAGTTTGAGGTTATGAAATGATTATTATATCAACGAAATCGGTCTGTCGATTTTAATGTACATTTGAATATTGAAATGATTTGTGACAACTACTGATTAGTATGAGTTTTTTTTTTTGAAATAATTTCCTTTATATTTAGAAATATTTATAAATATAATAATTTCCTAGTATGTAAATACTATTTTTAAAATAAAATAGTATTTATTTTTATTTTTTCTAAAATATCAACTAAAGAGAAATAATTGAGAATATAGTTTTTATTTAAAAAATAAATATTATATATGAGATCGTTTGTTATTCGAAAATTTTGACGGATTTCAATAGAATTTGTAAAAGATGATTGCAATTTACATAGAAAATTTGAGATGGACCAAGAAAATAATGAGTATATCATAGATAATTGGCTACCATTTATACAATTAGGTACACTGAAATTTTACTTGATCGAATTTCTCAGCAAATCAACTTGGTGAATACATACGTAATTAAGAACTACATATAGTTTGAGAAGATCAGATTTTGAAGAAATAAGAAATTAGTAGATATAAAATATGTAAAATTCTTTGTCGATATAATATAATGAGACCCAACCCCAACCCCAACCCCATATACTTTCACGTGGCTTATGACCTCATCCATAAGCCTAATCAGACTATGCCAGGCCTCACCACATTTTAACTTAACTACTTCATTAATCTTATATTCATAAGAAAACCCTAAGCTACTGATGACTTAGAACATCGGAAAGGTCAGAATAGAGATGGGCCTAGATATCCTTAGTTCGTCACTTACTCGTTTATTCGCTTTTGTCCTATATTCCTCTTAAAATATAACTACATTTTTGTTTTTCACGACAAATACATATATAACAATACTACCATGACGAAGTAATTCTACTGACAGTATCCCGGATAGACGAATTGGAAAAGTCATCAGTTTGAATTTTATCTTGTGCAAAGAAAAAAAATATCTAAAGGTAACTTCCAAATTCACGGAAACTAGGATTTCGATCTAAATTTTACAATAACTAAAAATAAGTAACACTAAATAATTTAGACATTTTCATATTTCATATCTCAAGAGTTCATTTTAGTACATATTTTTACTATGAAAATTAATTATTATTTTTTGGTTTATATGTTAAATCAATGTTATATATTAACGTAACTTATTATTGATTAATGTATTTTACTTTAACCAACCGGTTTAGGGTTTTGCATTGATCAACTAAAAGAGTTTGAACCACCTCTTAATAAGAAAACAGAAAAATTAAGAATCTAAAGTTTGATTCTGAATATAAATTTTGTTGATGATATTGCAGATCTGAAATATGTCATGGGACGCACTGTCCCAACATATAAGTTTCACGTGAATTTCATGCTACCTACAATTTATCAAGACGTCGATTCGAGTTATATGAATCTTTATGATGACCACATGTTAGCCGTTACGTGTGCATTCGTATGCAAACAGATTTGCATGTTCGTTTTCTGTCTTTTACATTTTGTGTTGGACGTTTTAGATTCCATATATATTATCTAGATCTCTGTCGGATTTACGGTAAGCATCTTACATTCTTTTTAATTGATTTTTTATCAAACAATTGGATCGATAAGCCCCAACCTATACCCTTTAGCATATTCCCTAAAATTCCTATTTAATTTATCAATTGTAGAAGGGAAAAATTGAACCCCAAATGCCTTAATCGTTAATTGAATCAGTTCTTTTCAATTGTTTTCTTAATATTGAATATGCTTTTCTTTTGCTATACAATATCTATAGCAAAAGTTCCTTTTGTGGATTGTAAAGTGATGTCCACAGAACCATTGCAAAAATATACTCTTTTACGATATTTTTGAAGGATATTTATTAATATGAAATGGAATTATATTTTCTTGGAAACTTATCCGGCGAAAACAAGATTTCTTCTACGTATTTCTTTAATATATAATTTTTAAAAATATCTCTTGAATAAATAATTTGCAGGAGCTTAAAAACACTCAAGTATAATTCCAACATAACATAAAATCAAACTATAATCATAACCATATATTTTACTTTTATACAAAATCAGATGATAGAAAAATTAGACTCGACCTTTCGCTTCTGTTAAGTAATTGATAAGCATCATTGTGATGCAATTGGTAAGGAATTAACCTATCAGAAACAAAAATTGACTCTAAGCCCGTTACAGAGGCCCATTAATTCAATAATCAGGATTTTAAATGGGCCTAGATAATTAAACCCATTGACTATATGAGACCTTGAGTCTAAACAAAATAGAAAGATGTTACGTAATAAAACTCATGATGATGAGATAAAAATGGTAAATTATGTAAATTATCCAGGTACAGTATATGATAAGAAGACATTTAAGAGGGTTCAAAATGAGTAAGTGAGATTCTCTGAGACTCTAATCCACTATTTACCATTTAAGTGAATCTGAGAAGCAAGTCCTGGAATCATTTAATAAGTAGAGAAACTATGGAGTCTCTCAAGCAAGATTATTGCTTGATAATGCCTCTATAACGAACTACATGGTTATAATGCAGCCAAGAAAGGAGCCTGAAAATCCTCATCACGCAAATGTCATGTTCTGTTTAAGGTAACTAAACCAAACACATCACAAGACCCATAGAAACCTCTATATAGCGGAGAAAAGAGAAATGTGAGAGCAGTCTGCAATAAAAGAAACTTATTATTATGGCGTTACGAGAAATGATGATAGCTGAATGTGATGATATAGAAAGCTACAATGATCAATCTATATGTCTAGAAAAAGCCAAGGAGCTTCTTGCTCTTATCAATCTACCCACGGGATTGTTGCCATTGAAGGATATGACAGAAGTTGGCTACAACAAAACGAAAGGGTTTGTGTGGATGAAGATGAGAAGCAAGATTGAGCATACATTCCAGGCAATAGGTCGCAAAGTGTTATATGACACGGAGATAACTGCTTTTGTTGAGGACCGTTGGATGAAGAGGCTTACCGGAGTCAAAAGTAAGGAGCTCATGATTTGGGTTCCTGTGAATGATATCTTTATCAAAGAGAAAGATCCTGAGAAGATCACCTTTGCTAATACTACCGGCCTGTCACGAACATTTAAAGTTTCAGCATTTCAGGATTGATTAACCAGAAAAAAAACTTCCTTGATGAAATGAACAAATAAAAAACAGAAATTGTTCAATGTCAAAAGAGCACACTTTATTTAAGATCATAAAGACAATTCGTTCTTACAGAGAATTTAATAAAAAACAGTTAATGAACAAGTTCTGATATATGGCTTGACCTATAACAGTGACTCAGTGAGTATCCAATCAACATAAGAACGGATACAATTTAATATGGCGACAGATGCATGTTAAGTTCTCTTTCTATTAGCCACTACATTATTTCACATAAATGAAGAAAGACATGACTAAACCAAAATAATCAGATAGATCAAACAAACAACAGTCTGTTCAAACAGCTTGCTCAAGAAAAACTTTGAAATCTGCAGAAGGATATGTATCAATTTAGCCACACAAGATATAATGCATAAGCACCTTTTCCTAAGTTTTGCAAATTAACAACATTAGTATATACTCACATACGGGAAAATATGGAGTGAGGCAGTGTATAGAGTTAGATTACCAAGTTCACTGTTTTGCTGGCTAAGGAAGCTAGAGTCCAAAAATCTGAGTCTAGCTCTCACATTGCCTCTGGCGTATCAAGATCCTTGTACCGAAACTATCAAATGATTAGAAGAAGTAAAGTTAACTCATGGTGGTGAGTCTAATTTCTCCAACCCATCATCTGCTTCTCTTTTGCTCCCATGCTTTGATCTCCAAGCACCAAGAGTCTTAAACTCCCACACAACCTCTGAGATCTCATCCTGAGGCAAGGTTAAACCCTCGCGTTTTATTGATCTATACAACTCACAAAAGAATTTAGGGTCTTGTAGCCTGATGTACTCCTTCAAAACTTGCTCATGATTTGGAATCCAATTCCTGGGGAATGGAGTATAATCACAGGACGGAATTAAAGACATGCGAGAGAATTGAACTCCTTCTATAGCGTCGACGAGTCCCATTCTCAGAAGATCAGAGTATTCAGGTGCAGAGTTATTGCTCCTCTCGCTTAATGGATGACTAAGATCCCGCGAGGCTATGCTGTACACTTTGGCACGAGATTTAAGTCTATACCTTGCAGCGTATAGTTTAGCTAAAGAACTTCTAATTACATAACCACAGAATCCAACAGCCTTCTTCCGATTGTCTGCATATTTGTACCAGTCAGCCATTGTTTCAAGAAACTTATTCATCTGAGAGTTACTATGAGACTGGCTTGAATAAAGCATTGGGTTACAAGGTAAAGGCTCGGGATCTTTATCACCTTTAACAAAAGCAAGCCGCCTAAACTGGCGGATACATTGTTCTAAACTAGCAGACACAGATAGCAACGTTCCCACACCTTTTTTACTCACTATGCTGCCTCCGCTTCCTGTATAACGAAGAGTAGGGTATATAGCTCTTCTGCAAATTATGTGATCAAGAAACTGGATACCCCTGCTTATATGTTCAATCTCTAACTTTGAATTATCCAGTCTCAAACCAAAAACTCTATCGCAAAAATCAATCATTTCCTTCCGGATCTTTACTGCATCCTCTCTAGGCCCTCTAACGCCGATCAGAAAATGGCCCCCGTACCTAATGTAATCCATCTTCCTAGTTTTCTCTTTCCCACTTGATGGAACAAACTCCGGCCAGGCTGGGTTATGGCAACCATCTTCTATAGACTCCTTCCAAATTGAATCATGTTTACAAGGTTTAAAATACTCAACTATCTTCGTTTCCATAAAGCGATCCAACTCATTAAGACATACATTAGAAAGCAAGGGACTCAATATGCCACAGTAGCCATAAGAAGGCACCTTTGCAGCTTCCTTAGGAGCAAAACTATAGAAAGTCCTCAGCCAATAAGGATCTGGCTTTGGCTCATCCTCATTCAAAATCTTCTTTTTCGTCTTATTTCTCTTTTCACGTTTGATTCTTCTTTTGGCCCCCAATCCATCGCCATTGCCATTTTTTTCGACGACTCGCTTTAACACTCTCTTATCAGGCAATTTCAAAGAAGATTCGATCAAGCCGAGAACTTTTCTATCCTTCACAACCTTTTGAAGACAATTCATCACTACATCGACATCCACATGATCCAAAAGTTCACTAACATCACCCTTTATGAACCACAAGTAGCCAGCGAAATTACTTCTGATAGTTCTAATTACAGTGTGTGGATTTCTACCTGGCCTAAATCCATGACACTTACTTGAAAATCTAGCCTCAAAGAAAGGCTCTAGAATCATCAATAAAACCTCGTGAACCACTCGATCCTGAAAAATCGGTTCTTCCGACTCAATTATCTTTCTTAGCTTCCCTTTTGACATGCCCTCTCCGCCACTCGCCGAAATTTTATCGTTAGGACTCCTCACATACTGATTCATCTTGTCGTTCCACCGAAATTGACCACCTGAGCGCGTAACTGCGGTTTGGAGGGAGAGAAGCGAACGGAGGGCGTTGGCATGAATGGCATTGCGCGGTGGAAAAGTTCCCGATACGTGAGCACAAGTTCGTTGATAAGCTAGAATCCATAAATCGAATTTGGAGAGGAACCCTGTGAGATGCGAGAAAGTAGCAGAAGGAGGAGAAGAGAATGATTTGACCCAAAGGGCGAGACAAATATCTACGGGATCTTGCTTCAAGAGTGAATACGGGTCTTGGGTCGAAGAAGCTTCTCGTAATTCTGACTTGCGATTGGAATGGATAGAAAGGGAAGAAACTGGCTTGATGAAGGAGTTGCAGTGTAAGTGTTCGACGATATTCCTCACGCAAGTGAAAGGATATGTCAGTCTTCTCATTCTATACACTGGATGAGTCGAACTGTCGAAGGCTGACGTGTGAGTAAAGAATAGCTTCGTAAATAAAATGTTCTTGCTTCAGCCCCTGTATTTTACTATTATTACGATTTAAGCCTTAAGTTTTGCAATTGAAGTAATACACCATACATATGCCTATAGTTAATTTAATCTAATTTGACGTATTGTCTCATTCATTTTTATAAGTAGACGATAATCACGATTTATCGTGTGAAGTAAAAATTTCAAATTGTAATTAGTATATGGATTATAAGTTAAAATCAAAATTATAGAATTAATACTTCGTAATTAGAAACGAATATAATTAATAAAACCTCTGAAACTAATGGAGCTCGGTTGAATGGCTCTAAATCTAAGTTCAAGCAAGTAAAACCAGCTCGTGGTTTAATCTTTGGCCCTCTTCTTAATAATGTTGAGTTGTTTAGTTCCGGGAAGAGAGTGAGGATTGAAACTGAGCATGTTGACCGATTTGGTGGTGATTTGGTTAATTTGAAGAATGTTCCTAGGAGGTTTTAGTTGGGAATGTGAATGAGATAAATGGAGGGGATTCGGAGGCTGTTATGTCTCAGGATGTATCCGAGATGATTTGGGTCGTAGCTGAAAGGGTTGCTTTGCCCCGATGTTCCTTACCTTTCTGATTTTTTATCATTATGATAAATTGCTTATTTTGGAATTGCCCGGGGGGGGGGGGAGGGGGAGGGGGATAGGAGCAAACAAACCTAATTTCAGACGTTCAATACGTTATATCTTGAAGAAATTCAAGACGGATATGTTAGCTCTCTTTGAGACTCATGCTAGTGGAGTGAATGCAAGTCGTATATGTCAGAATCTTGGCTTTGATAATTCGTTTCAGGTTGATGCTGTGGGCCAGAGTGATGGTATCTGGTTGTTGTGGAGGAATGAGATCGCGACTGTGTCAATTGTTGACTCTACGGATCATTATGTACATACTAAAGTGACAAATGGGCTGGAGATTGTCAACTTAATAGTTGTATATGCTGCTCCTAGTGTCAGTAGACGCAATGATCTTTGGAGAAGTTTAAGTTTGGTAATAAGAGATATTAATGATCCGCTGATTGTTGGAGGGGATTTTAATTATATTGTTCGCTTGGATGAGAGAAGTGGGGGCAATGGACAACTGTATCCTGATTCATTGGTTTTTGGTAACTGGATCCATGACATGTCTTTGATTGACATGGGTTTTCGTGGGAGTAAATTCACTTGGAGACGGGGGCGAGCTGAAAGGTTGATAGTTGCTAAGAGGCTGGATTGCATTCTCTGTAGTGCGAGTGCTCGATTGAAATGGCAGGATGACGTCATCACGTGTTTGCCTTTCTTTTCTTCAAACCATGCACCTCTATACATTCAGCTATGTCCTGAGGTTGCTAGGAATCCGAGTCGTCGACCTTTTAGGTTTGAAGCAGTTTGGTTGACTCATCCGGGGTTTAAAGATTTGTTGGAGGCCTCTTAGAACATGAATGTTTCAACGGAGAGAGCTTTATCTACTTTGAAAATTAAACTAAGGAAGTGGAACCGTGAAATTTTTTGTGACATTCATAGAAGGAAGGATGTGTTGTATGGAAATATTAAATTGGTGCAAGCGAAATTGGAAAGTTCTCAAACTGATGAGCTATTGCATAAGGAAGAAGAACTGATAAAGTGTTTGAATGAGACTTTGGAGCAAGAGGAAACCTTATGGTTTCAAAAGTCGCGCGAAAAATGGATTCCACTTAGGCATAAGAATACTTTGTTTTTTCATATGTCAATTGTGGTTCGAGTAGAAAAAACCGCATTGATATGTTAAAGAATGGTGAAGGACAATGGATATCTGATCATGTTGAGTTGAAGAAGTTGGTTGTTGCATACTATAAAAATATGTACTCCATGGATGATTTGGATCAAGTGGTTGATAGCTTACCAAGGGAGGGTTTTCCGAAGTTAACTAGAGATGAGAAGTTGATGCCTGAGAAGCCTTTTCTAGCCAGTGATGTATGGATTACGGTTAAGAGCATGGGTCGTTTTAAAGCACCATATTCGGATGGCTTTCAGCCAGTGTTTTATCAAGACTCTTGGAATGTGGTTGGCCAATCCATGATTTCCTTTGTTCTTGATTTTTTTTAAGACAAGTCAGTTGCCTCAAGGAAGTGAATGATGCTTTGATTGTGTTGATTCTGAAGGTTTTTAAACCAGAGATGATGTCACCGTTTAGGCCAATTAGTTTGTGCAACGTCTTTTTCAAGATCATTATGAAGATGTTGGTGTTGCATTTGAAACCTTTAATCCCAAAACTTATTGGTCCAGCCCAAGCTAGTTTTATTCCGGGACGTTTGAGTACCGATAATATAGTTTTGGTTCAGGAGGTGGTTCATTCTATGGGACGAAAACAAGGTCATAAAGGTTGGATGCTCCTTAAGTTGGACCTTGAAAGGGTGTATGATAGAGTTCGTTGGGACTTTTTTAGAGATACTCTTATAGCTGTGAATCTGCCTGATATTTGGGTTGATTGGATAATGAAGATTGTGGTTGATTCATCTATGAGTGTTCTATGGAATGGTGAGAAGACTAATTTGTTTTCTCCTTCATGTGGCCTTAAACAAGGCGATCCTCGATGACATGATCTTTTTGTCTTATGCCTTGAAAGATTGTGCCATCAGATTGAGTTGGCTGTTGATTCATCGGAATGAAAACCAATTTCTCTTGGTAGAGGTGGTCTGAAGCTTTCTCATGTGTGTTTTGCGGATGAACTCATCATGTTGGCGGAAGCATCAATTTCTCAAATAAGGGTGATTCAAAGAGTTCTTGAATCATTTTGCAATGCTTCGGGTCAAAAAGTGAACTTGGAGAAGTCCAAAATCTTTTTCTCTAAAAATGTCAATAAAGATTTGGAAAGGCAGATTTGTGTTGTTAGTGGTATTCAAACTACTTGAGATTTGGGGATGTATCTAGGAATGCCGATTTTTCAAAATGGAATTAACAAGAAAACCTTCCAGGATGTTCTTGAGAAAGTGTCTTCAAGATTGGCTGGTTGGAAGAGTAGAACTTTGAGTTTTGTTGGGAGAATAACCTTAACTAAACTTTTATCTTCAATTCCAGTGCATTCCATGAGCACAATTGCTATGCCAAAATCAACTTTGAAGAGTCTAGACAAGGTTTCGAGATCCTTTGTGTGGGGAAGTACTGTTGAGAAAAGAAAGACTCACCTCGTTGCTTGGAAAAATGTTTGTAGATCCAAGAGAGATGGTGGTCTCGGAATCTGTCTTTCAAGTGACATAAATGTAGCTCTATTGGCTAAAATTGCCTGGAGTTTATTGAAGGATAATACAAGCTTATGGGCTTCTGTTTTTCGCAGTAAGTACAAGATTACTGATGTGAATGATCGTTTTTGGTTTGAGTCCTAAGTGTAATTGGTCTTCAACATGGAGAAGTGTGGTATGTGGTTTATTGAAAGTTGTGTTTCCAGGGTTGAGTTGGGTGGTTGGTAATGGCCGAAGAGCTCACTTTTGGACTGATAAGTGGCTGATCTCAACTCCTTTATATGATATTGAAACTTGTCCTTTACTAACTAGTGCGAGTTCAGTTTGTGTTTCTGATCAGAGGCAAAACTGTCAAGGTTGGAAAAAGGATGAGATCTCACCATATATTCCAGCTGAGATTATGTTGTGCTTGGGAGCTTTGGTAGTGGATAATGTCACATGTATTAATGACAAAATTTCTTGGGGAGAGAAGCAGAATGGAGAATTTTGTGTTAAATCTGCCTCACAAGGGATCATAGTTCATAGCCTGATATGAGTAAGCTTTTCGACAGAGTTTGGCATATTCAAGTTCCTGACCAAGTTTGAGCCTTTATTTGGCTTGGAGTGCACAAAGTTATCATGAAAAATAAAGAACGAGTTAGAAGACATATCAGTGAGTCCAGTATATGTCAGGTTTGTCAGGTTGCTGAAGAGTCAGTGGTCCATGTTCTGCGTGATTGTGATGCTATGTCAGGTTTATGGTTACGAATCATGCCACAGGAGAAGAGATCTCTTTTCTTCAAATAGCCTCTGTTTGAATGGTTGTTTATGAATCTGAGTGACACTAAAGTATATGAGTTAGTTCCTTGGTGCACAACATTTGTTTTGAGCTTATGGTGAGCTTGGAAATTGAAGTGCAATCATGTTTTCAATGGAAATCTAAAGTGCATGGATCATATCAAGTTTATTAAGTACTTATCAAAAGAAGTTTTTCAGGCTTTTGAGAAGCTAAAGCCGAAGTCTCAATCATGTGCTCGGGTGGAGAAATTGATTTCCTGGCAATTTTCAGGTGCGGATTGGTTTAAAGTAAACACCAATGGTGCCTCGAAAGGCAATCTTGGATTAGCATCCGCAGGAGGAGTTTTAAGAGATTGTAATGGTGAATGGGTTCGTGGTTTTGCCTTAAATATAGGTATTTGTTCCACACCGCTTGCAGAGTTATAGAGCATGTATTATGGGTTGTACATTTTGTGGGAGGCTAAGGCATATCACGTGGAATTAGAAGTTGATTCTGAAGTGGTGGTCAGTTTTTTTAAGAGCGGGATTGATAAGTCTCATCCCCTTTCCTTCCTAGTGCATCTGTGCTACGACTTTCTCACACAGGACTAGGTTATCCGAATTTCCCATATATTTCGAGAAACTAATCGTCTAGCCGACAGTTTAGCAAATTTTGCTTTTTCATTACCTCTAGGATTTCATTCCTTTGATGTTGCTCCTTTGGTTGTTAGTGCTTTAGCACATGATGATGTGAAGGTAGGGGTGTCAATGTGGGTTAACATGCCCTATTTAACCCGCTCCGCTGCGGGTCCAATATTCTTTGTGGGTTAAATGGGCCAACCCGCATAACCCGCGGTCATAAATATGGTAACTCTAACCCGCCCTATTTTATGACCGCGGGTTATGCATGTTGTCTGCAGTTTTCTTAAATGTGCTTATATTTTAATATACGAAAAAAATTTAAACAAAAATGTATTAATAATTAGATAATAAAACCATAAGATGTACATGTTGTGAGATATTTTTAATAATATAAAACATAAATTTGAATAAATAAAAGAGTTAAAATTATTCGTTAACTTATTTTATAGGGTTTGATTTTACAAAATTAAGAAATAATTATGTTTTATATTAACATTGACATTATAATTTTTTTTAAATTTAATTATTTATAAATTTTAATTATTTTTGTAACTTTTATATGTCCGCATGCCCGCTGACCAAATGGTCAAATCCGCATTAACCCGTTGTCTATGACGGACCAACCCGCAAAACCTACTTTTTATTTGGACATAAAATCTATAATTCTAACTCAGTCCTATAACGAAGTGATTTAAGCATAACCCATGAATTTAAAGCTCGCATTGACACTCGTATACGAAGAGTGTTTCACATCCAAGACACGTT
The DNA here is from genome assembly GCA_963920545.1 of Lepidium didymum. NCBI lineage: Eukaryota > Viridiplantae > Streptophyta > Magnoliopsida > Brassicales > Brassicaceae > Lepidium > Lepidium didymum. Next base: position 19,166,046 of record OY986992.1, on the reverse strand, counting down.
CTGGTTTAACTTTTCAAGTTTGAATAAATCATCGGGAGAATTTTCTCCCGGTTTATGACAAAATAAAAGGGAAACGAATATAATTGACGAAGAAAAATCAAGCAGAGGAAAGAAATTGGAAGCTTGTTTGGGTCGGTCAATGCTTCTTAAGAAGCTGCCGTAAGATTTCAAAGAGACTTCTGCTTCTGCTCCGAGACACATTTTCCTTTGCAGCAGCGAGGAAAATATAATCTAATCCGGACAAAATCACATCTCGTTCTCCCGTCGTAACCTCCCGTTTAGATCGGCGGCAGAACGAGCCCGAATCCTTAGCCGATCTTCTTTGACGGGATCTGAGCATGTCGAAATCTCTACCATGTTCAGTGAGAGATGTCCATTACGACAATGCTAAGTTTAGACATCGGTCTCCTTTAAAGGTCAGAGCTTTGTTTCCTATCTTTTAGATCTTGATCTGTGAAATGGGTTCTGCTGAAGCTTTTTCCTTTAGTTCCCTTGATATTACATGTTTAGATGGATTTGATGTCACTTGTTCTTGCTTCTAGTTTTGGCTTTGGCTTTAATCAATTGCTTTTTGTCGAAATTGATCTGGGAAATTACGAAGTTATGTTTTTTTTCCCAAGCATTGGAATGCCAACACAGAGGAATTCAGCGCAGCTCTTAATTTGCAAACTTGACAGGGTTTTGGAACCTTGGATTATGAGTAATGCTGAGTTATACAAAACTGGATTCGGAAATGCCGCAAAAGCATTCGGTTTTTAGATATAAGTTGTCTGCTATCAGGTTGAGATAGACAATTTCCTATAAATCAATTATGTCCCGAGGAGATAGACAATTTCCTATAAATCAATTATGTCCCGAGCATTGATCTTTCTGGTCTCGTTTAATTTGTCTTGGCAATTCTTTCACTTTTTGGACCAAAGAGTTTAAGTAAAAGGCTTCTCCTTTTTCTTTCCCTTAAGTTTTGACAGTTTGACCAAAGCCTCTCTCTTTTGATTCATGTGTCGTTTGTGTGTGTTTAGTACACTTTCGCTCTCTAGATAAAAGTGGTAGGCTACTTGGTGTGAGAATCCTGAAATAATGTTATAAAGTGAGCAATCACAAAAAGGTATAAAAAGTGAGCAATAAAAAGCAGTAAGTGAACACGCAGGAGTGCCCTGAATGTAGTAATGGGATGACTTGAAATTTATGGTTGTATCTGTTTATGAAATTTGATCTAAGATTATCTCTCTGTTTCTCTTCTTTTGACATATTTTTGCAACTTCTCCTTTTTTTTGGGCTCTAGATTCTTTCTCAAAGCTTGCTTACTCTGAGCACAAAACGCAACTATGCAAGCTGTAGCACGGGAAAGTTCCTAATATTGATATTGGTCTTTGGACTAGCATATCTCATGCTGATGAGTAAGAGTCCACATGATTCTATTTTAAATGAAAAAGGAAAAGTCACGTTTGTTAGGGGCCTTAGGCTTGGGAGACTTTTGCGAAAGCCGCCTAGGCTTCCACCTAGACTATCACCTGATGAAGGACAATTAAAAGGTACTTCCATTAATGGCTCTATGATCTCAAATTCTGATCCAAAATGGGCAGCCAGACAGCAAAGCGTGAAGGATGCTTTTGACTATGCATGGTCTGGCTATAGAAAGTACGCCATGGGATATGACGAGCTTATGCCTATCAGCCAGAAAGGCGTGGATGGCTTAGGAGGACTGGGTGCCACTGTTGTGGATGCTCTTGATACAGCAATGATAATGGGTCTTGATAGTATCGTGTCTGAAGCTGGATCATGGATTGAGACTCATCTATTGGAGAGAATCAGTCAAAAGGGTCAAGTTAATTTGTTTGAAACTACTATACGTGTTTTGGGTGGGCTTCTAAGTGCATACCATCTGAGTGGAGGAGAGCAGGGTACAATGAACGTGACCCGTAGTGGACCAAAACCAGCTATCTATCTAAATGTTGCTAAGGATTTGGCTGACCGTCTACTTTCCGCTTTTACCTCCAGTCCTACTTCAGTTCCCTTTTGTGATGTTATATTGCGTGAATCTACAGCTCATCCAGCTCCAGGAGGAGCAAGCAGTACGGCAGAAGTTGCTTCTGTACAGCTTGAGTTTAATTACCTCAGTGCTATTTCTGGTGATCCGAAGTATAGTACAGAAGCCATGAAGGTCTTAGCTCATATAAAAACTCTTCCAAAGACTGAAGGTCTTGTTCCAATCTACATCAGGTAATTAGTTTTTACTCTTTCAACTATAAATATTGTGACTAGTAATAAGTTTTGCTTTACTGTATCGGCTCCTATTAACTGACATGTTGTTTCAACCTGGTTCAGTCCTCAATCAGGTGACTTTGTTGGTGAGAATATCAGGTTGGGATCTCGGGGCGATAGCTACTATGAGTATTTAATTAAGGTGTGGCTTCAGCAAGGAGGCAAGTTGAACAGTAATTTCACATATTTGCATGATATGTACATGGAGGCGATGAAAGGAGTCGGACATTTGCTTGTGCGCAAATCAATACCAAAAGGTCTCACCTTTGTAGGGGAGTTACCTTACGGGGCTAAGGGAGAGTTCAGTCCAAAAATGGATCATCTGGTAAGTGTCATTCACTACCTTGTACTAAAAGTATCAATCAACTTCATTTATTAAGAGATTTTACAAGTTTTATTGTTCCTGACTATCAGTTCATTCAATTAATTTTTTCTCAAGGTATGCTTCTTGCCTGGTACTCTTGCTCTTGGTGCTACCAAGGGCCTCACGAAAGAGAAAGCCCTGAAGGAAAATCTTTTATCATTTGAGGACCTAGAAAATTTGAAACTTGCAGAGGATTTGGCGAAAACATGCTTTGAGATGTATGAAGTAACTGCAACTGGCCTTGCTCCAGAAATTGCATACTTTCACACAGAGGTAATTTTTGCGTGCACCTTTTTCAAATACAGTAATCTTACTTTTACGCATCAGCCTCCCTCTGTCTCGTTTTGATTCTTGGATTCTAATATAACAGGAATACTCTGAGGATGGTCTTGAAGGTGGGAATAAGAGTTCAGTGTATGCAAATGACATAATCATAAAACACGCTGATCGACATAATCTACTGCGTCCTGAAACTGTTGAATCACTCTTTGTCCTCTATCGGATCACAAAAGATACTAAGTATGAAAGCTATGCTTCCAATTTTCACTCATCATCTGAAATCTTGAGAATTTAAACTCTTAAAGCTAACACATTTCTTAATTTGCAGATACCGAGATCAAGGTTGGCAAATCTTTCAAGCATTTGAAAAGTACACAAAGGTGAAATCAGGTGGATACACATCATTAGATGATGTAACAGAAGTTCCTCCTCACAGGAGAGATAAGATGGAGACATTTTTCCTTGGTGAAACATTGAAATACTTGTACTTGCTCTTTGGAGATGACTCAGTCATACCCTTGGATAAGTTTGTTTTCAACACTGAAGCTCATCCATTGCCCATAAGAAAAACCTAAAAGATTACTTTCGATGAAGACTGCTCCAAAGATTACACACACATACACGAATTGAAGACAGGGATTAGAGAAAGTGATGTATAGTAGAGTGCCAATCGGAGAAGAGGTTAAAAGTTCGTTGAAGAGGAAACAGATTTAACATTCGATGTAAGATATGTTACAGCATCCAAATTACGATTTAACTCAAAAGGTTTTTTACTTGTAATAGTAGGTTTCTTGGAAATAATATTCTCTCTTTTCTTGAGCTCTATCTATGGTAAATTGTAATCAGAAACCATGGAGATGAATTATGGTTTTAATTATTATACACATTACACTGCAGAGTGATAGACTGCTGATTCACCAAGTTATGACTCGTATACATGCAATTTTGAGATAATTTGGTTTCGTTAGCTCTTTTTTTTTTGGGGTCAACTGTCTTCTTAGCTCAACTTATCTGCAAGGTGTTGCATAGAACCACAATCGGTTTGAAATATGTACAAACCATATATGTGTATGTGTGTAAATCTCCGAATTTATAACTTGAATAAGGGCGACAAAATCTGTATAAGTTACACATTCACTTGTAGTTTTCAACACAAAAGATTAGAGAGACATCAATCACCACAATACTGAAACCACAAGAACCCTCAGTAATTGAATATGGCACCATTGAGACATGACCAAACAAAACTGAAGAGCTTGGACAAATGTGGTTGCAAGTGACTAGCACAATCAAGCCTTTGCTTTTCCTGCCTGGATAGATTGTACCCTTTGTTGTAACTTCATTATCTGCAAAAGTGTTGATTCCATGAATTGAAACCAGAGGATCATTACACCAGATAAAGCGAAAAAGAGAACAGTTTGTGTCTATAGATCCTTATTCTCTAAAAATAATAGATTCTCAGATGGCGCCAAGGCCACTCAACAAAACAGAAAAATAAATTCAATTATTTCATTAAGTGCAGGCTTAACTGACAACATCTGCTTACTGTAGTATCTTTTCAGAGTTTAGTAAAGTGAGCATCAATATTTGGACAGGTATTGGTGTTACAGTGGTAGTATCACTGCTTCAATGCACTCAAATAAGTATACAATGCATGAGAGGGAGATGTCTTACCGCTTCTCTCTTGCTGTTTTGCTTTTCTTCCATATCTTGAAGGATTGCCTCAAGCCGTTTTCTGCAAAGGATATGACATTTTTTTATCAAGAGGTCATCAACATCCTCATAATTTTCATATAGCTAAAAGGAAAACGTGGTTATTTACACGAGTCCTACACTACAAATCCATACTGTAACAGGGCATACTCCTTTAAAAAGAGAAAGGATGGTTTTAATATCCATTGTAGCTACTAGTACCATCATCTTTACCCTAATTAACTAATTTCTCAACAGCATTCATTCTCTATTAGCCTAAAGTGAAAAGTTATTTATTTTCAAATTGAGATAACAATCCAAAAGGTTATTTACTGCTTTGTTCATAAATGGGTAGCTCAATGAACTGCATTTGCTTCAATCCAAACAAAAGAAAAAAAAACTTACAATTCAGCAGAGATGTACTCAATTCGTTTCCGGACATTTGCATTTGCTTCTGCCAAATCCTGCTTCACTAGCACCGGACCAATCAATTTGTACACGTTTGCGTCTTCTTCCAGCATATCCAACTCCTGTAGACACAAGTCAGACACATAATGATTAAAGCTGATAGGCTATGTTGAATAAGAAAGAAAAGCCAACCAATGCAATCCAAAGAATCCCTCTTACTCAGTTCCAAAATCAGAAATTTCCACCATTTTCACAGAAACATCAGTCAAAAACTTTCCGTTTAAGAAATCAAGAGGCCACAAAACTCAGAGAAAACAATAAAGACATGAATATATACCTTAAGCACGAGCTCATTCTCGCCGAGTTGGATCGTATACTTCTTCCTCAGCTGGTGATTCTTCGCGATATCTATAAATTGAAAACAAAAAAGGTAGGGTTTCCAGCCTCCAGAAAGAAAATGGAAAAAATATCATTTAAGAAAGGTGAAAAGAATCCATGGAACTTACCTTTCTGAATTTTACCGAGATCATTAGCCTTATTCTCTAGGTCTTTCTGCAAATCTCGAAGCGCCGTCGATGAACTCATCTTCGTCGCCGCCGTTGTATAGTTCTTCCTCACTCCGGTGGATTATTAAAAACTCGCAGATCCACCGAAGAATCAAGGGATATTGTCTCAAAAGGACTATCTCACTAAAAATGATCTCAAAACTCCACCACCTTTTAACAATATTATAAAATATTGTTAAATGTGTCAAAAGACCAAAATAACCTTACTGATTCTGGGTTAAACCCACCCAAATTTTCAGTTGGGCTCTTTCGGATCCAAGCCCACAAGGATGTCTTTCGGATCCAAACAAAATGAGACTTAAACTAAGTCTCCCCCCACTTCTCCCTCTCTCCGTAAACTTCCCTCTTCTCTGCTTTCGCGAAACTCACCATCTCCCTTGTAAAACCGTGAAAAACTACCCTCATCCTCTTCTCATTTCGATTTCTTTGTCAATTACTCGCTCTGTTCCCCTCTCTTACCAAGATTCGGACCCCAATTTGGCATACAACCATGGCTAAAACTCGGTGGACTAAGAGGAGAGATAACCGTAAGGTTGGTGAAGAGGATGACGTGAATCGAAAGCGTGATGTCGAGAAAGCGGAAGAAGAAGGAGGGGAAGAGGAAACGGAAACCGTCGAAGAGAAAGGGGAAGAAGAACAAGACGAGGAAGAAACGGAAACCGACGAACGAGGCGGAGAAGAAGAAGGGGAAGAAGAAGAAGAAGAAGAAGAAGAAGAAGAGAACGATGAGCGAAGCGGAGAAGAAGAAGAAGGGGACGGCGAAGAAGAAGAAGAAGAAGAAGAAGAAGGCGAGGTTGGTGGTGAAGATGCAACTGCCGGAATTGGGGAAGAAGAATGAGGGGATGAAGAACGAGACGAGGTATGTATTTTTGCACAATTGTGTATAACTAGGTAGTATTACAGAGTAACGATTGGTATAACTGATTTGTGGTAATGACTGCTTTAACGGTTACTCGTATAACTAGTATAACTGCATCGAAGTTGTATAACTGCGTCGAACTAGTACAACTGCGTGGAACTAGTACAACTGAGTATAACTGAGTTGTTTAGTTGAGTTGGGAATTTTTTTTTGTGCTGCAGAATGTAGAAGAGGATGCGGGTGATGACGGGATGTGGTTCTCAGCAGAACTTCCTGACGGGATGTGGTTCAATCCGTCGGAGTACACGAAAAAGATGAAGATATCTACGCGGTGCTATATCCGGCAGACCCTTGATTTCTTTGATAGTTTGAGACATCCGCTCACACCTTCTGAGTCAAGGTGGTTTCACAATCATCCTCAGTGGAAGCACATCTTCCATATGCCGATGGGTAGAACTCACATGTCAATGGGCATGTGGATGCTCCTTCTCCGAACGGCACGTACCGAAACAAGAAAAGAAGTGTGGTTTATCGTGAATGGTATCCCAATCCGGTACAGTCTTAGGGAGCACGCATTGATATCGGGACTAAACTGTAAATACTATGACAACCCCGATTACGAAACAAGTGCAGGGAGCGACAGGTTTTGGAAGCAAAACTTTAAGGGTCTGAAGGTTATTAGACTTAAAGACGTCAAAACAGCACTGGAGAAGATGGTACCGGACCGTACTACTGCACGGTTGAAGATGTTAACATTGTATTTTATATGCAGTGTTCTTGACGCTCCGACAAAGACAGGAAAAGATGCAACGCCTGTAAAACCATTCCTATTGAGAGCTGTGGATGATCTGACATTTTGCTATAAGTTTCCTTGGGGGAGATGGACTTTTGAGCACATGCTAGGTGAGATCAAACACACTTTGGAGCATTTTGAAAGGAAAGGGGGAGTTATTGGAGACGGATGGTCTATTCCCGGGTTCGTTATTCCTATGGAGGTTAGATAAAAATATATAACTTCGTGAAACTACGTATATCTTCGAAATATTGTGAATAACTTTGTACAACTGTGTGTGTATTGTTCCGTGTAGTTATTGGCGTTTGAGGCGATTTCACAGTTAAGTAGCAACTGCCGAGAGGAACATCTTCCCGCAAAGTCAGACTGTCCTAGGATGTGCAAGACTAGGTTCAAAAAAATTGGTACATCAGGATTTTCTTTTCCACAAATCAACAGTTACCTCGGTCGAACCATGGTTAGTTTTACGAGTTGTACCACTTAAATTTATTAAGCGTTACGTCAGTTATTCTATTAATGAGAGTTTATTACTTTTGCAGGACATCGATAGTATCCTTCCTATATGTTCTGATGAAGAGGAGGAGATGCTGGCCACCATCACGGAAGAAGAGTATGGATTTAGGAATGATCGTGTAGTGGACAACTGGATGCAAATCTATGGAGTGGGGAAGACAATAGTCCTCAAGAAATGGTTTGAGGAAGACACACAGGCGAGAGGCATAGGGGATGCATCAATCCCACAGCCGACTCATGGGGATGCATCAATCCCACAGCCGACACAAAACCGGCCAGAAAACCCGAGTTATGAGGAATTGGTTGATCTTGTGATGTCGATGAGAGAGGAGATTGATGTGTTGAAAGCAAGAGTAGCTTCGTTAGAGGAGGTATGAGTTGTGTTCAACTGTGTAATACTCCTATTACTGAGTGTATAACTGGCCAATATTTGTCCAATTGTAGGGTGGTGTGGCTCAGGATGACTTAGCGAAGGAAGCAGAGGAGGAAGCAGAGAAGGAAGCAGAGGAGGAACCAGAGAAGGAACCAGAGGAGGAAGAGAAGGAAGCAGAGGAGGAAGCAGAGGAGGAAGCAGAGAAGGTACCAGAGGAGGAAGAGAAGGAAGCAGAGGAGGAAGCAGAGGAGGAAGCAGAGAAGGTACCAGAGGTAGGAGGAACGTGCCAGCCGCAGAGGAAACGAGCGTTGGAGGAGTACAATCCAAGCCCTCGTATTACTCGGGCCAAAACGAAAGCGAAAAGAATTTGAAAACTGTTTATAACTCGGGACTTTGTTGATTTTACGTTGATTAGAAGTTGTAGTATGGTAAAACTCTGTAACACTGAGTAAAACTAGTATTGTAAAACTGAGTAAAACTGAGTATAACTCATCTAAACTAGTATTGTAAAACTGAGTAAAACTGGGTATAACTGAGTTAAACTATTGTTGTAAAACTTGGTATAACTGAGTTAAACTAGTATTGTAAAACTGGGTATAACTAAGTTAAACTATTATTGTAAAACTGGGTATAACCGAGTTAAACTAGTATATTACAAAAGTCTTAGCACTTCTTAATACATAGATACAAAAGTCTCAAGCCAATCCTTAAATCTTAAACAACTTCTTAAGTAAAATTTGAAGACCTAGCACTGCCTCCTTGAGCTTCGTAATGTTCTCATCTTGCTCATGTGCCTTCACCCATAGCAAAGTTATTTGTTCCTCATCCACGAACTTTGCCACCAAGGACTTATTCTCTTCCAATTCGACCTTTTGATCGGCCACCGTCTTCCTTAGCTGCTCAACTTCTAAACGAAGGCGCTCACACTCCTCAGCTGCGTAGTCACCACACGGGCACATCTCAGCTGCACGTGATTCTTCATCAGAAACCCCCCCCCATTGCAACATCAGAAACCCCCCCCATTGCAACCTAAATCGAAAAATATGGTTCAAAACTTACCAAGTTACCCAAAATTGAAACAGAAATTGAAGTTATGATAGCAAAGTACTCGGTAAAACAAGAATAACTCACAAAAAACTCAAACCTTTTAGCAGAATAGCGAGAGACGAAAGGAAATCGGGAAAGAGAGGGGAGAGAAGAGAGAAAATCGGGAAAGAGAAGGGGTAGAGAGAGAAGAGAGAAATGAGAAATGAGGAGGAGAGAGAAAATTGGCATAGTTATAAATTTAAAAATATTTTAAAAATTTAAAAATATTTTAAAAATTTTAAAATTTGATTTGGCGGCATTTGAAATAACCTAAAAGTTTTCACCAAAAATTGGCATAGTTATACCAAGTTATTGGTTTTACAAAATTACCAAAGAGTTATACTTTTAATGATTTAGATTAAAATTAGTATTACATATACTTCGATAAATTATTTTCGGTTATACAAGTGATTAATTGTGACTATGCTATGATTATAAGTTCACAGTATATTAAAATTCCGTGAACATGTATTTACGTAACATCAAGTTCCTAAGTTGGTTATTACTTAGAAAGTAACATTAAAAGTACAAGTATCATATTGTGTTGATAGTTATAAAATAACTTACTATATAAAATTATTTTTATTTTGGTAGAGTTACAATGTTATATTATAACTTAGTATCATAAGCTCAAAGACTCTTATACATAAACTATTATTGTAAAACTGGGTATAACTGAGTTAAACTATTATTGTAAAACTGGGTATAACTGAGTTAAACTATTATTGTAAAACTGGGTATAACTGAGTTAAACTATTATTGTAATACTGGGTATAACCGAAATCAATCCTTAAACCAATTCTTAGCACTTCTTAATACATAGATACAAAAGTCTCAACCCAATCCTTAAATCTTAAACAACTTCTTAAGTAAAACTTAAAGACCTAGCACTGCCTCGTTGAGCCTCAAAGACTTCAATCCCCGAATATCAAATGTTGGAAACTTTGTCCCGCCCTCGGACGTCGTCTTTTTTCACCTGCGGATGGAAACCTTTTTTCTTTCCTTCTACCCGGTTTACTTACCCGGTTTGGGGGTAAGATGTCCACGGCTGTAACTTCAGTTGGGACATCCCAATAAGACCTATCCGGCACTAAATATATAGTCCTTATATAGGCGAGTGCCCAGTACTCCGTCGAAAAATATTTAGAACACAGCTGATGCAATTGAATCGGGTTCCCCGCACTAGCCTCTGGATTTGTGTAGTGAATGTATGCAGCCAATGCGTGTAAGCAAGGATGCCTTTCGATGTCAAACACTCTGCAGGTGCAAGTCAACGTATCTAATTCCAAGTTCACAAAATACATCTTTCCATCAATACCAACAACTTCAAATTCATAAGTGTTTACTCGTTGTATAAGTAACCTCTTTGCAGCAGCCCATGACTCATGCATTAGATTCTCCACGTAAGGCACTAATTTGTTGGAACCTTTACCGGACGCTGTCTCCAAGCGACGCTCACAAAACCACCTAGAAAATGTTCGTAAGATTGTATCAAGCATGGGGATTAGAGAGTATTTCCTTGCCTCATTAAACACACTGTTCATTGATTCCACACTGTTGCTTGTGTCTATGTTGTACCTTTCTCTCGGGAAAAAGCATCTTGCCCATTTCTCTTTCCCGCAAGTGTCCTTTAAATACTTGAAGGCAGATGGGAATCTCTTCTCAAATAATGAATACTCACAGTTGAAATCAACCTCTGTATAATGCCTACTCAACTGCATGAATTTCCATCCAACTACACTTTTGTTGCAATTTGAAGCATCAGTTTTCACATTTTGTGCCATATGCCATATGCAGTACCCATGGAAAGCATTTGGATACACGTTACCTACGGCGTTGATGAGACTTGTATTCCTATCACTCATAAATACCAAATCCTCAGTATCAGGTATAACTGTCTTCAACATCTCGAAAAACCAAGTCCAACTAGCCTCATTCTCTCCATCAAGTACACCATAGGCTAATGGATAATTTTGACGATTAGGATCTTGAGCTATGGCAAATACTAGGACACCACCATATCTGTTCTTAATGAATGTTGCATCTACAACGATGACTTTTCTCATCACCTTAAACCCTTCAATGCTAGCACCCAAAGCTATGAAAAGGTACTTGAATGTCCTGTCACAATCTACTTTTACATGTGTTATTGTACCCAAATTCACCTTCTCTAACATGTACAGATACGACTTCAGCATCTTATAGCTTTCTTCCGGAGTACCACGCAAATTGCTTATAGCAAGTGCCCTCCCTCTCCTCGCTGTTGAATACGATATACTCACGCCTAATTTTGTCTTAACAAGGTCCATTACAACTTTAGGACTTGGAGTGTTCAGTTGTCCTGGAAATTCCTCTTCCAAAACTGTTGCAACTAATTGTGCTGTGCCTTGCCTCTTCGTGTGGCTGCTCTCACTTTGACTAGCCCGAGAACATGTATGCATCTTTCTGTACTCTCTTATACGAAACATTTCAGTACCTTTAATCCTTGAAGCTCTTAAACTCCAACTGCAGCCTTCTTTATTACATTGTAGCACCAATCGTGTTGGATCAGATTTTTTAATATGAAACCCAAAGCTGTTGCCAAATGATCCTCTATCCACCGCTTCTTGCAATGACTTCTTATTCTTAAATTCTTGATGCAATCTCAACCCCAAACTATCATCCCATTCTTCTATGAACTGACTACTATCTATATCATTTCTACTCTCAACAAACTCATCATCTTGTGGTTCAACCACATCCTCTACACAATTATGACCTTGATTTTCTGGTTCTACATACACAGTTATAGCATTGTCTTGATTTTCTGGTTCACACTCATTAGACACGTCGTAGTTCTTACCAACCGAGCTTATGACCACTCTCGATATTTGTCCCGACGTATGCTCAGCCTCTTCCGGTCTATTTGTGACCTCCACAAACAACTGACATCTACCGTTACGTTCATCAACATACGATAGATAACCCCGCAAATCCACATCATCAGAGATACTCATTTGCACCGAAGGTCCAACCATAGGTGGGTAAAAACTCAAATTCAATCTAACCTTGCTTTCATCTAACTCAAGTCTCTTGTATAGACACTCTTCCATCACCGACAAAGTAATATCCTCGACTGCATGATCTATCATTAGACATCCTCCGGAATGACCTTCGCATTGAAACCATATAATGACATCATGGCTCGTTTTTTTCTGCCAGAATATAAAAACTCAACCATATAAGTAAAATTACAACTAGTTTTACCCAGTTATACAATTTTCATCAGTAAAGTAACACCACTAATAATGTTACGCAGTTATACATTCGCGAAATCACATGCGAAAGCAAAACAACTCACACAGGTTCAATTCTCAAACGGATTTAAGTCTCCTCATGTCGCTTTTACATACAACCTATGCATCGTACCCCAATTTGTTCGTAATCATATACCTAAATCAAATTCTGAACCTAAAATCCAAAACATAAATCAAATCCCTCCTAAACCTAAATCAAATCCAATCCAAATCGATCTCAAACCTTCATATCAGAGGACGCTGGAGCACGTCGGAGTCGCCGGAGCACGTCGTCGCCAAAGCCCCCACGTCCTCGCCGGAGCAGAAGAGAGAATCGAGCAAAATTTTTTTTTTTAATTTAATTTTTTTTTTTAAAAAAAAAGGGTAATCCCGATTGCGGGATTGCTGTTTTCAATTTTTTTTTTTAATTTAATTTTTTTTAAAAATAAAAAAGGGTATAATCGGATTTTCATATTTCATTAAATAGAAATGGGTATTAGATCAAAAGTGGATATAGGAGACTCTAATTTATTGAAATCGTCCTTTGTAGATCATATCCCATCAATCAACAACAAAAACATCGTTAAGTCTAATGTTTTAAAAAGGCCAAAACCCGTAAAAATTAACTTCGGTTTTAAAAAGCCCAATAGGCTTCTTTTTATCAAAACACTTTATATAATCGGTGCAATTACTGTATCAAAACACTTCAATAATTCTCGTAAACAGATGTTCACTTTTTCAAATTTCCTCGCTCTGTATTCAATCTAAAATAGTGAAAAGTTGATAATTAAAGAGACTTTTTTTTTTTGTCAAAGTAATAACTCACTCCATAACCTAAAAAGGAATAGATTTGGATCAAAAGTTAAAGTTGTCACTTTAATCTTACATAGGTTATTAATAGACTTATTCCTCTGTGGCTCTTCCAATAATAAAACAATAAAATATGTTAATTTCTTTTGTTCAACAAAATATGTTAATTAACTAGCAAAGATAAGAACGTCTCTGAGCTTCAAATCTCTTTTTAAATTATATATTTGAACAAAAATATTCTCGAATGGTTATTCAAATCTCTCTTCAAATTTGAAGATATCTATTTTTCTCTTCAAATCTCCATTTATTTATTTATTTTTTGAATAAGATTTTTTTTTTACAAAATAATTTCTTAGTTTTTATTGTTTAATTATTTTATACCTAGCTAAAATTTTAGGATTTGATAAGAAAAAAAGAAACTGAAACATTGTGAGAAACAATAATTTTCCTGTATTTAGTGAATTTTTAACTAAAACATATAACTAAAAATTATAAATTGCAACAATAACATAATTATAATAGAAATTACATGAACATTTTGTTTATATAGATAGCAAAACATAAATTATATATTAAAATTATCATGAGTATATTATATATTTGTCACTTGTTTTTTTTATTTTTGTGGTATGTAATGAAATTTTATGATTTTACTAATATTATTTTTGATTATTTACTTAAAATTAAAATATGTGAAAAAACTGAAAGCAATTATTGGAGATGATCTAAGAGGGTAAAGATAAACATTTCTTACCCTTTGATTTAATTTAATATCTTTTTGTTATGTGTGTAGTGTATATAGAGTTTGCCTAAATATCCGTAAACAGCTATAAATATAGTGAAAACTAAATGTGAAAAATAAAAAGAAAATAGAAAGAAAGACAACAAGTGCGGAATCTTGGATAAAAAGACACTACCCTTCTCTGTCTTTGCTTGCTGCCCGAAAAGAACATACAGAAAACACTTTCACATTTCACACTTACAAGAGAGAGAGAGAGAGCATTAGATACTGAGGAAGAAGAAGAAGTTGAGGAGAAATAATGGCTCCTAACAGCAATAGATGCAAATGGTGTTCTATAGTCTTGTTTCTGCTTAGTCTCTCAGTCGCCGTCGCCGACGATAAGGCTCCTGTGGTCGAAGATGGTACGCTTTTCACTTTACTTCATCAAACTTGTTGATCTTTTTTCTTTTGGGATTTGTATGATAGCTTTTCTTAAATAATGACTTATCAATCTGAATCTTCGAATCCAATCCATTTGCTAAGAGTGATTGATTTCAGAGTATTGATTTGGGGTTAAAAATCAAATAGAGCTACTAAAAGTAATAGTTTCTAGCTGGATTTCGAGTGTTTAGGGTTTAAAGGTTCTTTCTCAATTTGACTTTACTGTTGCTTAAAGTAATGGTTTCCTTACTAATTAAGATTAGAAATCAACTAGAACTTATAATGTCTAGTATAAGCTGTAAATGAGTCTCATTCTATGGGGTGGAAATCTGTCATTTTCAATTTAATTAGTCGCATAAAGAAAATATTTAAAAGTATATGGGTCTGTTTGTTAATTAAGTATAAAGTATCACATTCATGCTTTCAGCGGCGGCAGAACTAGAAAGGAAACCCTTCTTATATCTCCTTTTGCTCTAACAACTTATAACGTAGAAGTTAGAAGCTACAACTTGATATATTTTCTTTCTAAATTTACACAATCACCACCCTATAAAATCCTGGAAACTCGTCTATTAGGTTTTCAAAAAGATGTTTTTTTCACTTTAATTTATTAATTTTTAAGGAATATCTGATAAATAAGTCTTTAGGTCCCCAAAAAGAAAAGAAAAAAATAAAAGTAAAAAGAAAAAAGAAAGGGTTCCCGCCAAATAAAAGGTAATGTGTTTTTGTGTTGTAGTATAAAACGACAAAGAGTCCATGACAAAACGACATTGTAATGTCTGAAAATTTGACTAGTTATTCAACGCGCTTTCTATTGTTTCCCACCGAAAATACAATTGTCACTGTTTCCCCAATCAGGAGATGCATTTGGAAGTTGTGAATTGGTACTGTGAAAGTGTAGACCTAAATTATTAGTAATTGTCAAAAAGAGTCTTGTAATTGGTGGGCCCAGTTCAGTAATTTATGTGGTCCCACTAAGTCATAGGGTTATGGGCCGTCTGGCTGGGCCCATTCAAGACGTTTCTCGTCTCTTCTCCTTACCTTTTTTTCTTCATGTTTTTAACTTTTTATTAATATCAAATATCAACTCTCGTCTCTCTGTATGAGAAAGACAAAAATAAATGTCTTTTTCTCACAGCTAGCTAATTTTAAAATTAAACGTGATAATTTGTGTTCTCGAAAATTTTGTCGATCTAAAAAATCTAATGTATGCTCAAATGTCACATTGTGTTTCTGTCAGTTGTTAAATTAGTAATTAATTTAAATTGACTGGAATTTTTCTTTTTTTTCTTTTGTTATTGCAGGCTTAGTGGTAAATGGCGATTTCGAGATGCCACCGTCAAATGGCTTCCCTGACGAAGGAGTGGTCGACGGAGCCTCCGCGATTCCAAGCTGGAAATCAAACGGCACGGTGGAGTTGGTCAATTCAGGTCAAAAACAAGGCGGAATGATTCTCATTGTCCCACAAGGCCGTCACGCCGTTCGATTAGGCAACGACGCAGAGATCAGTCAAGATCTAACGGTGGAGAAAGGGTTTGTATACTCAGTCACGTTTAGCGCCGCACGCACGTGCGCTCAACTTGAATCAATAAACGTGTCGGTGGCTTATGTGAAAGCAGACGCGGATGATACGGTTGCGTCTCGAAACGTGGATTTGCAAACGCTATATAGCGTTCAAGGGTGGGACCCATATGCGTGGGCGTTTGAAGCAGAAGAGGATCATGTGCGTTTGGTTTTTAAGAACCCTGGTATGGAAGATGACCCCACTTGTGGGCCCATTATTGATGATATTGCTATTAAGAAGCTCTTTACTCCTGATAAACCCAAAGGTAACCCCTCAGTTCATAAATGGTCCATTTACACCCTGAATTTATGACACTGATCTTATTTGTTCTCCATTAAATAAAGACGCGTAAGTTCGAAATCGTTCAATTTCACCCTTTTTTACATTTGTTTTTGCTATTGGTAAAATGCAGATAATGCTGTGATCAATGGAGACTTCGAAGAAGGTCCATGGATGTTTAGGAACACGTCTCTTGGTGTACTACTTCCGACTAATCTCGATGAAGAAATATCTTCTCTTCCGGGCTGGACTGTTGAATCGAACCGGGCGGTTCGGTTTGTGGACTCAGATCATTTCTCGGTTCCAGGTGGAAAACGAGCCGTAGAGCTTCTTTCAGGCAAAGAAGGCATTATATCCCAAATGGTCGAGACCAAAGCAAATAAGCCGTATACAATGTCTTTCTCACTTGGTCACGCAGGTGATAAATGCAAGGAACCATTGGCTGTTATGGCATTTGCAGGCGATCAAGCACAGAACTTTCATTATATGGCGCAAGCAAACTCAAGTTTCGAAAAGGCTGGTTTGAATTTCACAGCCAAGGCTGATCGAACAAGAGTTGCGTTCTATAGTGTTTATTACAACACAAGGACAGATGATATGAGCTCTTTGTGTGGACCGGTTGTTGATGACGTTAGAGTTTGGTTCTCTGGATCAAAGAGAATCAGAGCTGGATTTGAGCTTTGGTTTTCGTTTGTTGTCCTTCTCGTTATGGGTTTTGTTTAGTAAACTCAAGACTTTAGCTTTTCCGGTTTACTGTACTACCAGAAAAATGTTATTGTAAACCAAGAACGTACGTTTATCCATCGGATTCAAGCAAATTTGAAGGTAGTTATCGTTAAACGCAAAACATGTTCGAATATAAAACGTTAGATTGTTGTTCTAAAAGGCCAATTTTCGAGAACCGAGATTTTGGAGAAGTACACAAGTTCATCCGAAATTGAACCGGAGCTCACAGAAATTTCGGTTCGGTTTGGCAGTTATAATCTAGGGGTTCCAAATGTTTCTATTCGTACTAAACGGTGTCGTTGCGTTGAAAGGCCTTCTCTTAAATTTCTGAAATCTTAAATCATTTTCTTTTGTTTCTCCTTTTTCGCCGCCGTCTTCTCCGATCTTAAAGCTCATAAAATTTTCGCTTTCATTCTTTTGTTTCCATAATTGTTTTCGAATTCTCGATCTTTGATTGAGAGTAATATAGATTAGAGTTAGGGTTTACATTGATGTATGAATTCTGGGAATATTAGATGATGAAAATGAGGAGATATAGCAGGTACTTAAGAGCAGTCTGTTTATCCTTGGAATGTTTCTTGGTGCAGCTCTACCTTTGCTGTGCCTGAATCTTCCGGATTCTCAGTCTCAATGACTTTGCAAATAAGCATCTTTCTGATTCAATCATCTATATCAAAGGATCAAAATTTATTTTCTAGTTCCTTTTGTTTCTCGGGTTATCAATTTTCACGCCAAAAATATGTTTTGTTTAGGCTAAAAAGATTTCCTTTGATGATGCAACGTCCTGATTCTAAGCTTTGGTCTTTTGTTGTTTAGTAAGATTTTGTAATGGTTTGACACAACTTTTGGAGATGAGAGAAGAGTTTGCTATTCATAAGTGATTCATTTTTTTTTTACTTCTCTAGCACCTTTTTAGTGAAAGAAAATGTGAGAAGTTTTGCTTTGTATTTCATTGGGCTATTTACAAACAATGGAATTCAATTCTTTGTCATACAAGATTTACCATCCCAATAGATAGTGGGGAACAAAACTATCTAAGTATCTAAAGCCTGAGATTAAAGATTTAATTTTGGTAGTCTGGGAGAAGAGTTCTTTGATCAGCTTAGAGCATTCTTCCACAATCCACACTTAACCAAAAAACATTCTACATGTGTACCAACAAAGTTACAAAACTAGAAAACGGTGCACTCTATTTACGTTGGGTCAGAAAATAGATATTAAAAGGCTTTTAGTACACTCATTTAAAGTTTCGGCCCATTTTGGGAAAAAAGGTGAATTTGTGGCTACCCGGTTTTAAACCTGGATTGTAAAATCGGGTCTCTTCGTCAAGTTATATCGTCTCTTCGTCTTTCCAGTTTCCATCGCTGGTAGATCCGCCGTTAACCATCGGTAAACGCGGCGGAGGAGCTATATAATTCTTTGTTCTTTGTGTCGTGCTGTTGCGTATTTAATATAGGTTAATCGGATCTCAATTATGGATGAAGAAGCAGCAAAACCTGGAGATTCCACCCTAATTCAGCAGCGGCCAAACTATTACGGAACGTTTCAAGGCGTTGCAAATTATCATCCTCCGGCTCCCCAACCGCAATTACAACCTCCGTTTCAACAACCGCAGCACCCGATTGCTTCGTTTCCTGGACACGCTTATCAGAATATCCAAGGTTAAAAACTTATAATCTCTCATAACAATTTTGGATGATCAATCAGCTATATGATTTTTAGGTCGTTTTTTTAATTATTTGTTCGCGTTTAAAATTGTTAGGTCCTGGTGGGGGTTTTGTGAATTATGCTCAAGGATTTCCAGTTGTTGTTCCTGGTAATTCCATATCTATTTTGGTTGTACATTTCTGTAAAAATCTTCTCTTTTTATATTCAATATAAGAGAACTTCTTACAGACTCTTTGTATGATTGGTTGCACTATGATCAGATAATGAGGGTTGATTGTTTTTCTCTGTAATATTGATTAATGTTAGGTATTGATTCTGGGTTTTGTGTTCTTTTAGAGTATACAGTTGTTGAGGTTAGACCAATGAGAGAGCATGACCTTCCTTGCTGTGGCTTGGGCATGGGCTGGTTTCTGTAAGTTTCTTCTTAATTGCTTTTTCATTTCATAGCTTTATACAATGCCCTGCGATAAGAATTCCCATTCCTAAGTGTTGCTAAATTCCAAATCATTTGATTCTGGTTTTTCATAAACAAAAAGTCTTAGCGCTCTGTTACTGTTTGAACTTTTGGGTCGTTGGAAACTGCGTTCATAATCCATAGATTTTAGAATGCTATCATACATATCGCGTTTTGACAGTGAAGAATCTCATTTCATTGCGGAACTTGCCTTAGGTTCTGTAGCCTACTCGTCTCTCCTGAAATCTCTTTAAGTTGAGCGCTTGCCTCTAGACTCTAAATGAACTCCCTGAAACAGTTATAGAAGAGCAATTTGGCTTATATAATGATTCTATTGTCTCAAATGAACAGAAAGGAGCACACATCTTGTTCTAGTTGCTAACTAAGGTCTTGTCTTTGGTCCCAGATTTATCATGGGCTTCTTGTTCGGTGGGATCCCTTGGTACCTCGGTGCTTTTATCATTCTATGCACATCTGTTGATCACCGTGAGAAGGCAGGATATGTTGCCTGTGCAATAGCGGTAAGTATCTCTCTCTGTCTCTTCCATAACCTTGGTTTAGAACAACAATTTCTGTAACACATTTATATATCATGGTAGTCTCTCTCATTCATTTCTCGGTTTGACATCTTTCAGTCCATTGTCTATTTGATTGCCGTAATGCTTGGGATGACTGGGAATGTTAATATCTGGTGATAGGACTCCTCAAAACCAAATTCAATCCTGTGTATATATCTACATATACACACCACAATGTAGATATATTTATATATTATTATACAGAACAGAAGGAAATGATATGTAACGTTGTGCTCAATTTCAAGTTATAACAAATATGTATTTGTTGTTGATTCCCTTGGTAACATCTACATGTAAAATATTTGGTGGTTTGTTTTGACGATTGCTGCAGTATAAAGTTCCCATTGTTTCAAGTCTTTTTTTCTTTCTCATAGATCATTATCGATTTCAAACATTCTGCTTTCATGATGAACAATCGTAATACTTTTGTCTGTACCATCTTAAAATCAGTTAAAAAATCCAAAGTAGTGACCACTAGTATGCTGCCTTTTAATCATAAAAATCATAGCCTAGATCAGAAATATTTCCTAAACCTAATCATTTCAAGTCTTTGAGAATCTATATATATAAAGTAGAATGGTGCTCTCTTCTAAGAGAGCCACATCATCACTTCTAATAAATGAAGATAACTAAATTAATGTTAAATTATCATTATTATAATTTCTAATGGATTACCAATGTATGAAAATTAATATTAAAGAAAAAAGAAAAAAAATCTAGGGTTAATTAAATCAATAACATGTTTTGAGAATAGAATTAACTAAGTAACATATACTTTACGAAATTGAATAAGTAACGCAAGACCACATGTGAGTTTGTACGAAAATAACCTTGAAGTAATGATCGATTTGCTTGCAGTACATTTAATGTTTTGTCGGTCCTACATTACATTTAATGTTTTGTCTCCTAATTTAATAAGCGTAAACGATAAGATAATAATTATGAGTTACATATTTCTACTAGATAATAAAATAATTAAAAGTTAAAAATTGTAATACATAAATGACTCTCTTTGTTGAGAGTTAAAAACAATTATATATTAACAGATATAATAATAATTAAATGACAAGCAATTCTAACACATATAATAATTTATATTTAGTGGTTCCATCACACCCTAATCGCCGCGTGACGAATTCAAATAATAATGATAACCATCTTGGGAGCTTAAATCAGTAGTTAACTTATAAATGGATAATTATCGGATAAACTAATAATTATCGGTTAAGTATTTCTATATTATCTGGTAAATACATTGTTAGATGTTAAAAATTGTAATACATATAATAATTTTGTATCATAGTTACACATCATACTTCCAACCCTAAAAAGAACATCATATATATATTATTTGATATTCATGTTTGATAATCATATATTTGATTAACGAATATGTTATGCGTTAATACATATATTATTTGTCTAATACATATATTAGCTGTTAATACATATATAATTTGTCTTCAGTGTTATGTGAAGTTATACGAGGTCAAATAATGATGGAAGCTATCAGTTAAAAACTGTAATACATATAAAATTATTTGGTGAAGGTTAAAGACAATTCTGTATTAGCAGATATAATAATAGTTAAATGATAAACAATTATAACGCATATAACAAGTTAGATTTAGTGGTCTCATCACACCATAATCTCTGCATGACGAACTCAAATAATGATAATAACTATCTTGGAGGCTTAAATCAGTAGTTGACGGATAGGTTGACGGATAAGTTAACTGATAACTTGATAATTATCGGATAAAATAATAGTTATCAGTTAACTTTTCTATATTACATGATAAATAAATTGTCAAATGTTAAAAATTATAATACATATAATAATTTTGTATGAGGTAATGAAGGGCAACTATCAAAGAGATAAATTAACAAATAACTTGATAAGTATTTGATAAAATAATAGTTATCAGTTAATAAAGGGCAATTGTCAATTTTGTCTTCATCTTCTTCGTTGAGCTAATGTCAAATTGTAACCAAAAATATGGAAGTTGTTGCAGATTTCATTTTTTCATTATTTTTTCTTCAATTTATGTATATTTGTTTCACATATACATAAATCTACCAAGAATTTAATAGATTTTGAAAACAAAATAAAACAAAAAAAGGATTTTGAAGAGTCATGAGAACAATCAATTCGTTTGCCTGAAATATCTTAGATCTGGGCTAAGAATATTCCTCCTAGTAACCTTTTCGATAATAAAATAACTGATCCTTTGAATATTCAATTGAACACACCACTGAATGAAAATCAGAGATCGAATCCTCCATAATCTTTAGATTTAAGCGAAGATTTGAAGAAATCCACCTTAATAGCATCTCTTGCTTCTGTTTCTCTTTTTCTATAGACAATCTCCTCTCTTTTGCTAAAATTAAAGAAAAAAAAAAGAAAATGAGAAAGAGAAAGTAACGTGAGAGATATGTGGATCTCATAGATATACAAACTAATTAAATATATTATTGTGTTGGCTAAGGCTATAGGGTCAAAACAGACAAATTTTAGAACAGTGAGCTAGTGTTGTAAGGCTCACTTCAAAGCTAATTTTGACAAAGTTTTATGTTATCTAGTGCATATACTCAAAAATCTATATATAAAAAGTAGAATAGTGTTCCCTTCTAAAAGAGCCACATCATCACTTCTAATTAATGAAGATAACTAAATTAATGTTAAATTACCAATATATGAAAATTAATATTAAAGAAAAAAGAAAAACAAATCCAAATTATTAGTAAACATATTAATATACATATATATAGATTAAACTTTTACGCACACAAATTTTGAAAATAATACAATAATATGCAAAATCAACATATAATAATTCTATAATGAACTCTCTTCCCATAATCTTGTCTCATCATTGAAACATTAATTTACTCATTAATTTTATTTAATATTTAATCACTAATAATCTATTAAGACTATTAGTCCCAATAAATATATATCACTATCAAAAAATATAAGTACATTAGTTTTAGTTTTAAAATTTTATTTTAATTTGCATTTTTTATACTTTAATAATGACTTTTATCTAACTACATTAATTTTTCCGCGTATATTAAAATTTTATTAATAAATAAATTTATAATATTATATCAATGCAAAGTTTCACTGAAGTTTGTTGTATTGTTATATTTCAAATAATACAACTGATTATTCGTTCCTTTAAACATTTATAACTACATATATAATTATTCAAAAACAAAAAGAGAGCTCTAAATATGCAGACAATAAAGAATGAGAAATGTAATCATAATTCACTTCAACTAAAGAAAAGATAGTGAGATTTCGTATTAAACTAATGTAATTATGTAGAGAATGAAGAGATAATATATGTTATATTTTATCATAATATAAAAGTTGTAGTAGGGTAAGAATGTGGTATTAGTAAGTTCACTCAAAATAAACAACTAAAAGATGAGGAATTTAAAAGGTAGAGTTTTCTTATTTTTTTTCCACACGAAAGTCGGTAGAATTTATGGATATGTGGTTGCAAAATTGTTGTGATTTTGGGAGGTATGTAATGTTAAGAAAAACGGTGGGCTCATGAATATCACTACATGACTCCTCAATGAAAACATATTATAAATTTCTTGCGGTTTATGTACAACAAACTTATAAATTTAGAAGAAAATCTTCAATAATATTTTTTTTTATGATGCTTATAAAATTTTTATTTCATGTTCAACAACTAGATACATTCACATATCATTTTAAAAAAGGAACAATCTATGTCATTAGTAATTTCACTATAATTCAAAGTAACTTTCACTTAAAACTACGTGACTCAAATATAATAATAAATAAAAAAAGCCCGCCCGAAGGCGGGTCATCGACTAGTTTGTAATAAAAGAAAATTCACAAAGAGTAAGTGGGAAATATAGAGAATGTGATGATACAATAGAATGGAAAGTGAGTGAAATGATGCTGCAACATAAATATGCATGAGACAGTCATTTATGGCGAAAAAATACAACTTTATTTGTCTCTGTTTTCTTTTAGTTGGCTTTAAGGGTTTTCCATATCCTTCTTGGCCAATTCATTATCTAACGGTGGTAAAGTCTGCACAAAGTAAAAAAGCAATCAATCATATTACTAATTTCTCATGGACAATTTAACGAACAACTTATGTGCATTACTACATAAAAAATAAATTACAAAACAAACAAAAAAAGGGAAGGGAATCAGACGACCTCTGAATCAAATATCAAAGGATCACTCTTATGTTCATCATAAAGAAGCAAAAAAGTGAACAAAACTAATATATTTGAGAACCGAATATATGCGATTTTATAGAGAAAGCAGAAGCTTACGAGATCTGGTTTATAGATGTTATGAACGACGGAGGCTCCGGCGAGAAGGGAAGCAACGACGACCAATGTTGACAATGGTAGAGACGGAGTTCCCGTCGGCAACTTACCTTTATACGATTTTTTCATTTTTGGATCTGTTTTTAACTGAGCGCGAGAAATTAAGAGCCTTTTTTTCAAAAAAATATATATGTTATGGAACGAAAAAATAATTAAATCGAAATTCAGTAAAATTAGTCGGCCCCAAGTTGTACATTTTGAAAGCCCAGTGGGCTTTAGGATTTCGTACGAAAGATTGAGATTAGGGTTTTTATTTCCCATTTCTTTTACTAGGTCGTATATATAACCTGCAAAAAAGAGTGTGTTGTGATCTTTTGGAGGATTCAACCATCGGGGGAGGCGAAAATGGGTGTTTTCAGGGTAAAAGCTCTCGAAATCTGGCCACAGTTCTTGCGTCATGACCAATTAAGTGCATTGATGCTTTCACGGTTTCTGGATTCGGCTAATTTGTATCGGGAATTTTCTTTTTGCAGTTGCACCAGTACCAGGTTGTCGGAAGAGCGCTCCCGACAGAGAAAGATGAGCATCCAAAAATTTACAGGATGAAGCTCTGGGCTACGAACGAGGTTCGTGCCAAGTCCAAGTTCTGGTTAGTAAATTATATTCATTATAAATTCACATTAAATTTCAGGATTTGAAGTGGTTGACTTGATTCGTCAATTGAAGAATGCTTCTTTATTTGTTTGGATTTAGGTACTTCTTGAGGAAGCTGAAGAAGGTGAAGAAGAGCAATGGACAGATGTTAGCCATCAACGAGGTACTTCATATGATATAATCAGCAATATGGGAATTTGGTTTTAAGATCTGAATTGATTTGTGTTCAGTGTTTTATTCCATTTTTTATTGTGCTTGAAATTTATAGAAATGTCAAATGTGGAATGTTGTTGATAGGCTTTTAGTTGATTTGCAATTTCTACTCTGTATCTATTTTCTGGCTAGAGTTTATAGTTTATCATGTTCTGTTTTACTCAACTGGTGATTTTATATATTACTCTTAACGTTATCTTGAAACATGTTTTATAATTGTCTTATTTTGATGGTGTAAAGTGTTTGTGATTCTGTACTCAAAGTCCCTTCTCTTTGTTAGCTTTTGGTGTAAAATGCTCGCCTATCATCTGTCTCCTTTATTTGATTCTTTGTTGTACCTCAACTCTATTAAACGTTTCTACTTGCTCTTTTAGTCATATATTTTTTTCCCTTCGAGTTGCTGATGCTTCACAAATGACTAAACATTGTGTTAGATCTTTGAGAAGAACCCAACAAAGATCAAGAACTTTGGAATCTGGCTGAGATACCAGAGCCGTACAGGTTACCATAACATGTACAAGGAGTACCGCGACACTACTTTGAACGGAGCAGTGGAGCAGATGTACACTGAGATGGCATCGAGACACAGAGTCAGGTTCCCTTGCATTCAGATCATCAAGACAGCCACAGTCCCAGCAAAACTCTGCAAGAGAGAGTGCACGAAGCAGTTTCACAACAGTAAGATCAAGTTCCCATTGGTCTTCAGGAAGGTCAGACCTCCCACCAGAAAGCTCAAGACGACTTACAAGGCCTCCAAACCCAACCTCTTCATGTAGAAGCTTCTCTCTTTCTTTCTTTCTCTCATTATTATAAGGTAATCGACTTTTCATGCATTTTGAGGGATCAAGTTGCTGTTTTTCATTGTCTTCTAAATTTTGGGGGTAGAATCAAGTATTGTAATGCATTCTGTTGTTTTCGATGCTGGATTCTCTTGTTTATTTTTATTAGTTGGTAAGACTATGAAGAATTCAATTTTTCTTAATTAACTTGTTTCTTAATTCATTTTCCGATATCATTGACTCATTGCTATCACTAAAATACTCCAATTAAGTACACCTCAGAATAAATCAATCAATCTTAACAGTGAACGGTAACTGTGTTTAAAGAACAATTATGGTGTCTAAAAATTCCTGAAGGTTAACATAAATTTGTATTTTTTTCTCAAGCGAAGTTAAAATATTTTCAGTAAATATAAATGTGAAATATCAAAATGCCCCGGAAAAAATGACTTATAATAACAACGATTGCTAATCGTATACTAATTAGGTTTGGCTTCTGGCTGAAGTGCCAAAATAAAAGAAAAAAACATACCACTCAACAGCAGCAAAACTAGTCCTCTTTGGCTCTGGGCTTATGCTCACTGGTTTCACCTTCAGGGACACTGGAGGTCTGTTCATCCCTGATCCGAGTAGGCTCCTCCACTTGATTGAGGCTCCGTAGCATCATAATGACAGCAACCAAGAACACAATGATGTATACTGACCTAATCCCGATCATTGAGTTGATGAATCCCATAAAAGATGGTCCTTTGATTTTCTTCTTCTCTGTTCTTCCTTCTCTATATCCCTCTAGAAACCGGGACACTTGAGTCAAATGATCTTCCTCTTGGATAATGGAATCTACGCCAATCACCTACATATTATATGTCAATACAGAGATTCTGATACGATACTGGATACTTTTCTGCTCTCAGGTTTAGGAACAGTTTTGGATTCTCTAATCTACTTGTCAATCCAGTGTAAAAATAGTTTTATACCTCATCATACTCCTCATCTCCGTTCCATACAATAATCTTAGGCAGCTTTGTCTTCTTGTCTGCATGAAACGAGTCTGCAAACTCTTCAAACTGCTCCACACCAACATATCCAAAAACAAGGTCGCGGTTCGCATGAGCAGCTGCTCTTAATGCTTTGATCAGTTTCACCAAACTTTCGTGAGTTTCATCTTCCACAATTGTTAAGACAATTTTTCTCTCATCGTCTTTCAGCAGCTTCAGTGTGTTGTGTTTAATTGGCAGAATTAAAGGAAGGAAACTTTGTTTCACAAATTCCTCTAGGAATCCATCTGCAAACAAAGTTATACGGTGAAGCCAGTAAATCTATAAACAAATTTACAAGGACAAATAAGGCCACTGAAGAATTGAATACAAAATCATAGATCTAACAGCAAATGTACAAACAATCAATCTATCAAATATTAGATCAGTTTAAACATCTGCTTCTACACTATACACACGAATACGAATTCTACATTCCTTCAGATTTAAGATGAGCTTTTATTGGTGTACCAATTTGATAGATCCTGTTGTAGAAGCTACTTGAGAAACAGTTCCACCAAACACTCAAATCTATATAAGTTTTTCTAGGAAATAGGTACCACAAGAAGAAATAAACACTGACCTTCAAATGGCCCATAGAAGACGCTACGCTCATTGAACGTTGGATGGATGGCAACTAAAGCAGGAGCTTTATCAAAATCATAGGAAACCATTGTATCCTCTGAGACTTCCTTTGCAACAGAAAACCATGCCTTTTTCTTATACTTCCTACCTAGTTCTGATATCGACGATTCGTTCAAGCCAAACCCAATAAATAAAGGGAAGAAAGTCCCAGCATCTTCAACAAAATCCTTGACAGCTGAATCTGACTCAAGAACAGCAACATCAGGAGCAACAAACTTCTTTAAGTAACGGACGAGTAAATCTGCTTTCCTTGGTCCATAGTACTCCATTGGAACTCCATGGTTATAGAGCATAAGGGTCGGGAATGCACTGCCGAAATGAAACACAGATAAGCCGAATGATGATTAAACATAATCAACCAATATACACAGGAATATATGGCCAAAGATTTCATCTAAAGCTTATGACAAAACATTGCAAAGGGATACATCAGCTGAATAGAATTTGAGCATTGAAACTTCTCAAACTCCTGATGAAAGCAATTCACTAAAGAACCGACTTAAATTCAAAAAGTAGAAGAACAAATATAGACACATACTCAATCTCAAGCTTCCGTGCGAGACGGGAATATTTGTCAGCATCAAGCTTCGCAACGATGATAGGCTGCTTCAGTTTAGCAAGAATAGGAGCAGCTGCATTTAACTGCAAGAGATCGATAAGAAAACAACTGAAGCATCAATAACGAAACAAATCGAGATTGAGCATAGTTGATACAGAACTATAAACGCAAACCAAAACCTATAGAATTCGGGTATATATTCGATCCACAAAAACTGGAAATTTTCGGATAGATCCTAAATTCGACTAAGCAAGAGCAAACATATAAACCCAGATCGTACAAACGAGCTATAAAATTTAATGAACACCTCGGGGTTGAGACGTTTGCAGTGACCACACCAAGGAGCATAGAAATCAACAAAGATGCAATCGAAAGTTGAAATCGCCGATTCGAAGTTGGAATCGTTGAGCTCTAGTACTGTTCCGTTGACAGTGAACTGATCAGTCGATGAAGAAGATGATACAGAGAGTGAGATTGATAACGCAAGAAACGAGATCCAACAACGCTTTAACCCTAACGAACGCATCTCGATCTAGTTCAGTCGAAACTTCAAACTTCTGTAAGAATCCTAAACTGTGTAACAAAGTTTCTCAGAAGTCTTTGGGAAAATCTCATAATCCAGTTTGATTTTCTTTAAAATTGTAAAAAGATCCCTAAGTAAATACAAATCATGGTTATTGACCCCAAACTCAGGCCTTTAAGTATTTCCCCTTTTTTTTTAAGTCTCAATTGAGGAAAAAAAACCATTTGTGAAGAATTTATTGGAAATATCATTTTAATATATTTGAAAATCTGTAATAAAAATCACATAATGCAGAAAGGATGGTAGTGGAGTTAGTTATTGATTCTCGTTTTAGATTTGGGCCCTTGGCCCATTAATATGAGTTACACTTTGACATGAAGGTGGGAAGATACATATATAAATTTGGGCTTTTCCACCGATACTAAATTTCATGGGCTCATAAACCTTCTTGTTTTTCGGCCGTCCTTCTTGTTTAGATCTTTCCTAGTTACTTTTTTTGGATTTGATTAGTAATAAATTAGATAACTTTTTATATACTAAAAATATCGCAATGATCTTTTTATTTGTCGAGTTTTGATTTATATTAAACACAGAGATATTATCATTAAATGCATTAAAATATTTCTTAAGAGTGTAAAATATTCAGTTTTTTGTATATTAAAATCGAAACATAAATGGAATATCTTATTTAAAAATATTTCTCAAAATATATTTTTACATATTTACTAAAATTCCAAAATAAGAACAAAATTAATATTTTCATGAATTTGATCATTTATAATTAATTAATTATGAACATTCATTAACTGCAAAAAATTAATTAATAGCTCCAAACACTAATCAAAAAAGAAAGCACGTTAGATCGTAATATACAAGAAATTGAGATTTTTTACTTCTTTTTTTATAATATTTTTGTCCCACATTAGTTAGAAAAAATAAAATTTTCACAAATTTGCTTATATATAATTATGTTTATAGGTGGAATCAGGTAAACCATGAATACTCAAAAAATGTATTTTTAATTATATAATAATATAATTGATTATTTCATATATAAATATAAATTAAATTATTTTATGTACAATCACGCCGTCGGTGTATATTATAAGTAGGAGAAAATGAGTAAAATTGAGTGAGAATGCGTCTAAATAGGCTTATTTATAAATAAAAAAACAAAAAAGCTATGAAGTAAAGTCGTCACACATTACTTAACATTTCATATTTGACTAGAAAATAAGAATTATAAATTGGTTTTGGGGTCATTTTCTAGCATAAATGGCTACTCAGGTAGACCAACTTAACTTATACGAGAATTAGATTATGTATAATATTTTATGGACCGAGTGGATTAGGTGCACGTGATTATTGTAATTATTAAATTTATTGACACGATACACGCCACTTTGAGTATATATATATTTTTGTCAACCCATTATGAAATATGAATATACAATCATACATCAAATATATTTATAAATGTATATATAATATTAACACGCCTGTTACAAATTTTGATGCATGATGCGTGCGAACGGCGATGATGGGTGTCATAACTAATAGTGTTTATATAAAATAATTATACTGCTTTTATACACATTTTTAGTTTTTGTACTGAATTTAACTCAAAACTAATTAATTATAAATAAATTGGCATATATGTTTGGCATGATTTTTCTTTCTTTCACATTTAAAGGTATAAACTATTCTCCATAGGAGAATTTGTAATTCAAGACCTCTGTAAACTCTTATACTCTTTGCTCTTCCAGATTGTAGTTAGCGTTATTGACCTAATTAAAAGTTTAAAACACATTATTTATAGTTTCAATAAAAAAAACATTATCCGTAATGTAAAAATATATCTTTATATTTCTTTTAAAAGACAGATCGACCACATGTGCCAAGTTATTTTCTTGTTTCCAATATAATTCATATTTTATAATGACCATAGAGGACATAATAATTTAAAACAATACATACAAATCATGAATACGTAAGACCGAGACTTAACTTGTTAGGAAATTACATGGAAATGAGTTGACAAAATAGTAAGAGATAAGACCAATGAAAAACGTGATATATTTATAAATGCTTAGATAGTGGTGACAATTTTATTCCAAGAAAAAAATAGTATTAATTGCATTGGATGTGGAACATTATGTATGTAGATAATATAGACTATTATGTGAAAAATAAATAATAAAAATATAAATAAAATTCTTTTTTGTATGATAGTTTAGGATGATACATCTAATAATTATAGTATATAATAATTATAGTATATAATAATTATTTTTGTCATTATATATAGTAAATTAAAAATAATTTTAGAAGATAGATTTTATGTTACACAGATTCTATTCTAAAAAAACAGAATATATATATATATATATTTGTTAAGTATAGGGCAACAACCGAACATACTTAATTAGTATCACAAGAAACACATTTTAGTGTATGTGACATTTAATCTAGTGGTAGGTGGTAAATCCACTAAAGGCAAACGCATTTGCATATTTAGAAATCGAGTTTTACTGCTTGTATTATGTAAGAACTTGGCTAATAGACCAGCCAATTATGGTCCCCACATCTCTGTCACCCAAACCAGAAATTGCTTCACACTTACCATTAGTACTGTTTCTAAATACTATGGCTTTACGACTTATGCAGATTTGAAACGCTTTCTTCATTTAGATAGTTTATAGATAAAGTGTTTTGTATAATTTTTTACAAAAGAACACGATCGAATTGCGAAGAAACTATGAGAATTATATATAATTAATGTATAATGCTAATTATACATTTTTTGCTTTGATTTTATGACCTTTTGGTAAGAATCAAAATTGACTTTAAACGTAAAATAAAATGGTAAAGAAGTGAGAAAAGAAAATGACTAAGAAACAGAGGACTAACAAATGGTAAGAGGATGATGCGAAAAGAAATCGTAGAGAAGTACAATATGTGTATGATTTTTAAGTCCACATCGCTGTTATGGGTATGAATTTGCAACTTAAAACCGATTAGTAATAAATCACTTAGTAGATATATCTTAATATATGTGTTAGCATTTGAAATATATATATATTATTTGTAAATGTAAATGTTTAATCTCAAATATGTGTGAATATATTAGTTCTCAAATACACTATCGGAAGTTTTTGTTTTGTCTAAGCAATGTTAAAAATACCAAAGTCTCGGCAATGGTCAGTGTAAATTGTCTAGTCATTGCCTCGTTGGCGATGACTATGTTAGGAAAAGATATTTAAGCAAAAAGATAAAGAAATCGAAAAAAAAACACGAGTAACATATGCTTAACAGTTAAACACCAAAGGTCAATGGCTTTTAAAGGTTGAAAACATCAATCTCTTCCAAATAATCTTTATGATGATACTTTTAATTACATCATATGTCATTAGAAAATATTAAACATACTATAGTTACGCAAATATTAGTTAAATAAAAATGTACTATATGGTTCTGACAAAAAAAAAAAATTCGATTAAAATATTAAAATAAAAATACATCAAAAATGTTTTTATTTTTAAACGTATTGAACCATTATTTTATATATTAAATTATTTTAAATATGAATAATTATTTTTTAAAAAATTACACAGATCTTTTTACATTAACTATAAAATTAAAACTAAGAATTTATATAATATTTAAATTCTTCAACTTTAAATTAAAATAATTTACAAATTACGTTTGGATAACATTTTAAAACAATCTGATATATGACTTCTATTAATCCATTAACTATCAAAATAACTTCATAATAAACAATATCTATATTGTTTATAAACAATATAATATAATATTTTTATATTCGATCTCATGTATAGCATGAGTAATCCTCTAGTTGTTTATTAATCGAGGTGAATTGCATTTTTTTGGTAGCTTTTCTTCTACGATATTTAATTCCTAAATCCTAACCACTTCATAATTTATATTTTCTTCCCAGTACAAGAAATCCATATAAATAATCAAAAATCTATTCCCTGATCGATACGTTAAACCTAAATCTTAGACACCTTATAATATACGTATTTTGTATTAGCTTGCAATACACAATGCTATTTAGCCAAACACATCATTTTCCTGTAATGTCAATATCTTAGTAAGTTTTGAAATATTTTTATGATATGTAATTTTGAAGTTATAATTAATTACAAAAATCATATGATGTTCATATAATATATAATTTAAAATACAAATATGAGTTAGTTTGTTATCTAGATCATAACAATAAAAGAAATGATATTGTACATAATCGAATTTCTGATTTCTTATTGAACATCATTACACATTTATTATAGTTAAAATGTATTCAAAATCCGGAGTTTAGATTTGTAGATATATACATACATATAAATATAATATACTTTATAATATATAGCTGAATTTTGTATATGAAAATTGATATTTTTTAGTCGAGAAAAAAACAGCCGGAAACTCTAATCATATTGCCAAATCAAGTTTAATGAATCGTAACGATGATTTAACGCACTGCTATTGGAATTGGATGATATTCAAACTCACCATCTCATGCCTAACTAAATCAGAGACAAACCAACTGGACCACCTGTTTTTTGGCATATTCTCTTTTTAAAAATACTAATCTTTTATGAATTTACTAAATTAAATACCTGTTGTTGTGACAATAGTCAATTTAAATATGAATAATCGTTGCTGAGGATAGGTGGTCCAGTGGTGTTGTCATTTTATAAATCCTCAAGGCACCAAGGTTCGAATCCCCTACCTGCAGTATAAAAGAGGGGATTAAATGCCACTAGGCCAGTTGACAAAAAAAAAATTTAATATGAATAATCGTTGAAAAAATCAATTTAGATATGAAATCAGTCATTATATATATCACATGAAAATTTTGTTTGTTAAAATGAACTTTTCTATATTTAAATTGGCTTTTGATTTATACTAGTTAGTGTATTGTTTGGCTCGATTTGTTAAATTTTATTTTTGGCAATTTCATATATACGTGACTATCAAATTAGTATATTATATTGACTTTATTTTTGGTCTACATTTATTATATGTTCCCAAAAATAGTTAGCAAATCCTGTTCGGATATATAGGTCCAACGCCTAGAATTTTATCCATCCACACATTCTTCAAACGTGAAAAAGAAGACAAAAATTTCCATATCATCCAAATTACATTAAATTACCACTTTTACAACAACCCTGTTTTAGGTATTCTTTTGAAAAATACCAAAATCATTCACCAACTTACATCTTCTTAAATCTTTTCTCCTGATATACAAATAAATTTAAGATGTAATTGTATACTACAAAATAAAATATTTCTGATCTTACATTGGAACTTGGGACACCTCGAATGAACCCTAACAACTTGGAGAAATAAATATACTTAAGAGGCTGTCAATTTTTTTAATTTAATAAAAATCGTAGTAGTAAAATACAAACTTTTAATATTGTTAATGCCTAGTAAATGTACTGTCCACCTAACAAAGGGTTTGATGTATCGGTCAAAATTATATTTATGCTTAAAAAAATACAACAAAAAAGATGGGAAACCGATAAATCAAGTTTTCCAAGAGAAAAGTACGAAGGCCAAATCAAATTAAACGGTACAAAACGTCGTCGTTTAGTCCAAGTAAGACTAAACTAGACTACGTTATGACCGGTAATACCCGGTAAATTAAACTCTTGTCTTTTTTACCAGACCAATTGAAACTCCGTTAAAGCAATTCCGTTTCTCCTTTCACTATAAATAACACCTTCGGCAATTCTTTTTTTTTTTTTCCCATTTCTTCCCTCTCTCTACTCACCTATAAATATCTCCGTTTTCTCTTCTCTCATTTCACGGTGACTTCGCCGGAGATCATTCTACCTCCGCCGCAACCGACGACTTTTTCAGTCAATCATCGCGGTTGTATTCTCCGGAGGTTCGATATACAAACAAACTCACTTTGGTTTTGATTTTTATCTGCTTGTGAATTTCTTATTTTTTCGATTCCGTTTGGTAGATTTTAGATCTGGTTTTTCTCCTTCATTTAACAAGCGCGAATGATTTTTCTGGTTTCTCTTAGCTTATTTGAAGTTGACTCTGTCTCTCCCATGGATCTTGATCTATATATGTTTAATTTACGATTCCGATTGAGCAGAGCACAATTTTTCGAATATACGTTTAAATCATAGATGCAATGTGTTATTTATTTATTGAAATTATTTTCTTCAGTGTTTACGAATTTAGGACAACTTAATTTCGCGTGTTCCAACAAAGCACGAGTTTTATTTTACTTTTTTTTGGGGAATTGTTTGATGTTGGCGTTTAACATAAGATAAAGGAAGTAATCTCGTTGATCTTTGTCTTTGATTAGATCTTGGTTTAACTCAAGTCTTGATTAATCAAAATCCGAGATGGAGAGTGGTGGACTAAGAACCGTGGGTTCACACTGTTCGTTATCGGAGATGGACGATCTTGATCTGACTCGAGCGTTAGACAGACCAAGGTTGAAGATCGAGCGGAAGAGATCTTTTGATGAGAGGTCAATGAGTGAACTCTCTACTGGTTATAGTAGACACGACGGTTTACACGATAGTACGTATTCCCCAAGAGGCAGGTCGGTGCTGGACACGCCTCTTTCTTCTGCTAGAAACTCCTTTGAGCCTCATCCTATGATGGCTGAAGCTTGGGAGGCTCTAAGGAGGTCAATGGTCTTCTTCCGTGGTCAACCGGTTGGTACTCTCGCTGCTGTGGACAATACTACTGACGAGGTCTTAAACTATGATCAGGTAATAAGCAAAATCCACAAGAAGTTTTGATTAGTAGTAATCTCCCGAAAAGTTTGTTAAGGTTCATTGATTTAATCGTAGAATTGATTGGCATTAGTTGATTTGTTTGTAGATTTTATATACTGGTCGATATAATATTACTAACAATCTGCTTTTGTTTCGGTTGTTGTAGGTGTTTGTGCGGGACTTTGTACCCAGTGCACTGGCGTTCTTGATGAATGGAGAACCAGACATAGTGAAACACTTCTTACTCAAGACACTTCAGCTTCAAGGCTGGGAAAAACGTGTGGATCGGTTTAAGCTAGGAGAAGGTGTGATGCCTGCAAGTTTCAAGGTACTTCATGATCCTATCCGAGAAACAGACAACATTGTTGCAGATTTTGGCGAAAGCGCCATTGGCCGAGTGGCTCCTGTAGATTCAGGTTTCTGGTGGATTATCCTTCTCCGTGCTTACACCAAATCTACTGGAGATTTGACTCTCTCGGAGACACCAGAGTGTCAAAAGGGGATAAAACTTATACTGTCTTTGTGCTTAGCTGAGGGTTTTGACACATTTCCGACACTGCTTTGTGCTGACGGATGTTCCATGATTGATAGGAGAATGGTAATTTAAGACCTTTCTTTATTAAAAAATGGCCATAGTTTCTCGTTCAATTGGTTATCTAAACCGATTTCCTTTTGCTAAAATGAAGGGTGTTTATGGGTATCCAATTGAGATCCAAGCGTTGTTCTTCATGGCTCTGAGATGTTCCTTATCGATGTTGAAGCCTGACGCAGAAAACAGAGACTGCATTGAGAGGATCATTAAGCGACTTCACGCCTTAAGCTTCCATATGCGCAATTACTTCTGGCTCGATCACCAGAACCTTAATGACATTTACAGGTATACTTATTTGCTTTAGATGATGTTAAAACCCATAGAAGTTTACTTGGACACATAAAAATTCCTTTTGAAAGGTTCAAGACAGAGGAATATTCCCACACGGCGGTGAACAAGTTCAATGTGATGCCAGATTCAATACCAGAGTGGGTTTTCGACTTCATGCCTTGCCGGGGAGGCTACTTTGTGGGTAACGTAGGACCTGCCCATATGGATTTCCGGTGGTTCGCACTGGGAAATTGTGTCTCCATACTCTCTTCATTGGCCACTCCAGACCAATCCATGGCCATTATGGACCTCCTTGAGCACCGGTGGGCGGAGCTTGTAGGCGAAATGCCCCTCAAGATTTGTTATCCTTGCCTTGAGGGCCACGAGTGGCGCATCGTAACTGGTTGTGACCCCAAGAACACGCGGTGGAGCTACCACAACGGTGGATCTTGGCCAGGTCTATTTTCTTTTCCGTGACACTAATTGCATAAGTAATTTGATCATCTCGCATAGTTGTAGTTTTGCATGCATGGTTTCGGCATTCGGTTTTTGGTTTGGTTTTGGTTAGTTTGATATTTGTTTTAAGTTGAATAGACCTGCAGAGATATAGTAGATACAACTCTATTCGGGTTAATTATGCAGTTTTAAAGAAACAATTAGTTCTATTTTAGCTTCAGTTTTGGGTAGATTGAATAATGAACATGACATGTTGTGTAGTGATAGATTTGTCAAATTGTATCCTAACAATCCATTAGATTCTGACAGCCTTTTTTTGTTTCTCTGCTTAATCTGCAGTTCTGCTATGGCAGCTGACAGCAGCGTGCATCAAGACAGGGAGACCACAGATCGCAAGACGTGCAGTTGACCTCATAGAATCGCGTCTTCACAGAGACTGTTGGCCAGAGTATTACGACGGTAAGCTTGGGAGGTACGTTGGAAAACAGGCTAGAAAGTACCAAACTTGGTCAATCGCAGGTTACTTAGTGGCTAAAATGTTGCTGGAAGATCCTTCACACATTGGTATGATATCTCTCGAAGAAGACAGATGCATGAAACCTGTTATCAAACGATCTGCGTCTTGGCCACAACTCTAAAAACCGGTTTCGGTTTTGACCCGGTTCTGATTATTCTTCTGTTGTTGTTCTTCTTGCTTTTTTGTATGATAATGTTATTGAAAACTTGCTGGACAGACATTATTGATTGCTTCTTTCTTGTTTTGCAAGTAAGAAAAAGAAATGGGAAAAGTTCGTTTGCCGTTTTTATCAACAGTGTCTTTTTCTTTTGGCGCACTTGCAATCGGAAATTAGTTACAATGTGGCTTTATATGTACAGCAGTAGAATTGATTGACAAAAAAAAAAAAATGTACAGCAGTAGAACATATGTCTTTTCTTTTCTTGTTTTCTGGTCAAGACAGAAGAATATATGTCTTATCAAGCTAATTGACAATGTGTTTTTTTTAACGCCAATAAGCACTATTATTAGAAGACCTAAAAAGGGTAGAGTTGGATCATGGGCTACAACAAAGAAGAGAGAGACCCAAAACAAGAGAGGCCCAAGGATAAGAAAGATCTGGAAACGTTATACGCTCAGCCTTCTACCCTCGTTGATGCCACGTATTCTCTTGTCATGCCCACCGTCATGCAAATCGCCGTCCGCCGTGTTGAAGCTGAGGCCAACGGTGTTACATCTTCCTCTATGGATAAGCCGAGATCTTCACTTTCAGATGATGCGTCATCTAACCTGCAAAATAAAATTTTTCACGCATTAGCTCACCATCAGGTAGTCGGACCGCTGTGTGAGTAGCCCCTTCCAGAGATGTAGCCATCAGATGATCTACAGACAACCGACGAAATCCAAACCCATTTTCTTCCTGTAGAATCTAAGAAATAAATCAAGGAACACACAAATATTAAAAAAAAAAAATTCTTCTTTTATTTATTTAGATTTGAAACTAGCTCAAAACCCTAACTATATTTCCTATTATAACAAGGAAAACTATATTTTAGATAGCTCCTAAAATATTTTAATCTTAACTAACCTATCTTCATAACTTGCTCATCAAGTAATTGATGATAAGCTTAATCTAACAATCTCCCCTCTAAACTTAACATCGATTTCCACTAAGTCTTTAACACCAATCAAGTCTCTCATTTCCTTGAACTTGATCCTTCCAAGTGCCTTTGTTAGAATGCCCGCATTTTACTTGTTACCGGGAACATGCTCGACTTCTATTTAACCATTCTCAACACATTCTCGTATAAAATGATACCTCGTATGAATGTGTTTGCTTCTTCCATGAAAGACCAGGTTTTTGGTAAGTGAAATCGCCGATTTATTGTCAATGTATATTGTTGTCTTCCCACTTATCAAACCCGTTACCTCACTTAGTAGCTCTTGAAGCCAAATAGCTTGTTTAGCCGCTTCCGTACCTGCCATAAACTCGACTTCACATGAAGACAATGCTACGGTATCTTGCTTTTGTGAACACCAAGTGATTGGACTTTCTTTAAGATAGAAGATATGCCTGGTAGTACTCCTTCCATCATCGGGATCAACATTATAACTACTATCACTAAAGCCGACGATTTTTGGTACCTTGGTCGATGATCTCGTGAACACCAATATGTCTATAGTTGTACCCTTTAAGTATCGTAAGCATTGTTTCATTGCAGCCCCATGAGATTCTCTTAGACTTTGAATATAACGACTTAAAACTCCCACACAATATGCTAAGTCCGGACGAGTGTGAATTAGATACCGAAGACATCCCACGTTCTTTTTATATCTTGTAGCATCAATCTCATCCTCCTCTTCCGATTTTGACAGCTTAAGACTCGAGTCCGTTGGTATGTGTACAAGATTACACTTATTCATTCTGGATTCTTCAAGTATTTTATGTGCATATCTTCTTTGGCTCAAAGTTATGCCTCCATTAAATTGATGTATCTCGATTCCAAGTAATATGTCAACTTCCCAAGGTCACTCATCTCAAATTTTGTTGACATCTCATTCTTGAATTCATCAATCATCTCTCTATTTGTTCCTGTAACAAATAAATCATCCACATAAACGGCTATGAGAAGATAATTATGTGCTACTTCTCTTTTATACACCGAAGGCTCCTTGGTACATCTATCGAATTTTAACTCTTTTAAAACTTGATTTAGCTTGATGTTCCAAGCTCTTGGTGCTTGTTTCAAACCATACAAAGCCTTCTTTAACTTATAAACTTTGTGTTCACTCCCCTTTATCTCAAATCCCTCTGGTTGTGTAACATAAACGGTTTCTTTGAGTTCTCCATTCAAGAAAGCCGTTTTGACATCAAGATGGTGAATTTCCCAGCCATTTGATGCGGCTAAATTCACTAAGAGGCGTATAGTTTCTAATCTTGCTACATGGGCAAAGACTTCTTCATAATCTATTCCATGTTTTTGAACATACCCATTTGCAACAAGCCTAGCTTTGTGCTTAATGATGCTACTATCCAGATTTCTCTTGATTTTGAATACCCATTTGAGCCCAATTGCTTTAATTCCCGCTGGTAGATCCTCAAGATCCCATGTTTCATTTTTGACAATAGATGAAATCTCATCTTCACACGCAAGAATCCACACTTTTAAGTCCTTTGCTTCTCTAAAGTTTCTCGGTTCTTCGTTTAAGCATATGAGTAATTTTTCTCCTTCCCTTTCCGCAAGAAAAACATAATCTTCAAGATGTTTTGGCTTTATGTTTTGTCTTTGAGACCTTCTCAACATTGGATTAGGTTCCTCATAATCCTCTTGACCGTTGGAATCCTCCTCATCGTTAGAATCCTCCTCATTCGCGGATTCCTTTCGGTTACTTATGTCACAAGTTCTGTTGCTTTCTAGTGAAGCTATCTCTTCTCCATCTTTTCTTTCTTGACTTTTGAAAGTCTCAAGTTCAAAACTAAAGCCTTTTCCTTGATTTGAATCCGAGTTGTTGTAGATGTTCTAATTCCACCCCTTAGTTTCATCAAAGACAACATCTCGGCTCACAAGTACCTTTCGTGTAGGAGGGTCAAGTAATCGGTATGCTTTTGATCCCGGCTTAGTTCTGAGATGAACAAGCATCCGAGATCGATCATCTAACTTCCTCAAGTGTGGTGTATCGACTTTAGCGTAGCAATACATCCAAAAACTCGGACATGACTAATGTTAGGAATTTTGTGTTTCATCATCTCATATGGTGTCTTTCTTTTTAAAGTTTTTGAAGAGACACGATTGATAAGATATGTAGAATGTCTTACCGCTTTTCCCCATAAGTAGTTTGGAACACGCATATGTTTCATGATAATCCTAGACATCTCCATAAGTGTCCG
Source organism: Lepidium didymum (assembly GCA_963920545.1). NCBI lineage: Eukaryota > Viridiplantae > Streptophyta > Magnoliopsida > Brassicales > Brassicaceae > Lepidium > Lepidium didymum. Next base: position 19,125,615 of record OY986992.1, on the reverse strand, counting down.
ATTTTTCCTTTCAACCACTCCAATATGTGTCTCTTGATCATGTTTTGTGAACAAAAGTCATTGAATTCTTTTGACAAGAACTCACCACCCCTATCTGATCGAAAAACACATATTCTTTCTCTTGCTTCTTGCTCCACTATATCTTTGAATTTCTTGAATTTATCGAAAGCTTCTCTTTTTTCTTTCAACAAACACGTCCACATATATCTACTTTGATCATCAATAAGAACAGAGATATACTTATTTCTAGCAGCCGTTGATGGTGTTATTGGTCCACACAGATCTCCATGTATAAGCTCAAGATTTCTCTTTACGCGGTACAAACTAGCTTGCGGGAAAGCTCTCCTTGTTTGTTTCCGAGTAAACAAGAGCCACATATCTCTTTGTCTATACTAATCTTTGGAAGACCCTTCACAACTTCTCCATTAACCATGCTCTTTATGGTGTCGAGATTCATGTGCCCTAATATCGAATGCCACCTACTCACTCAATTTGGTTAGATGCAATTGTGTGATATCTTTTATGTCCATAATTACTTTGTACAAGGGGTTCTTTGATCTTTTAGCATTAACCATGAGTTTCCCCTCATGATCATACATGATTAGATTATCTCCTCTTAATCTAATATCACATCCTTCCTCCGTTGCTTGTCCAAGACTTATTATGTTGCTCTTCAAATCGGGAATAAAATACACATCCTTTATTATTTTCTCATTCCCGTTTTGATCAACGAAAGATATTGATCCTTTTCCTTTGATATCAATGCGTGAGTCATCACCAAATCGTACCTTCCCGGAGATAGTTTCATCGAGTTTGTTAAAGTATCTCTTATCCCTGGTCATTTGGTTGCTAGTTTCGTTGTCTAAATACCAAGTATTCTCATCTTTGTTGTTTGTTTCAAACTTACTTGGTAAACAATTTTCTTCATTCAAAAACACAATTTCGTGTAAAAACAAATCATCACCTTCTTGTGTTTCGGACTCGGTTTCATCTTCTTGTGCCTCTTGAAGCTTAAGCAAACGATCTGGACACTTAGAGGTGAAGTGTCCAGTTTTGTCACACCGATAACACACCACCTTAGTGATATCAAAGTCACCATTATTTCTTCCTCGTCTTCTTCCTCGACCTTGTCCGCCTCTACCCCTTCCTCTTGCACCTTCACTAGTGTTTCTCGTTTGATTGTGGTACTACATATACATCAATTGCTTTTGCTCTTCTTGAGCTTCTTCTTCTTCTTCGAGGATTCTTTCCTCATAGGCTTTTAGACGTCCTATGATATCCTCGAAGCTTGTTGTTTTAAGATCTAGAAGTTGTTCAAGAGATGCGACAATATGAATGTATTTCTTCCTTGGAAGATACTTTAGAACCTTTTTAACTAGTTTAGGCTCCTTAATATTTGCTACTAGAGAGGAAGCTTTCGAAGTTATCACGGTTAACTTCCCAACGAAGTCATCGATGGTTTTGGTTTGGCTCATCTTAAGACGGTCAAATTCTGACATTAACGTTTGCAACCTTGCCTCCCTAACACGTTCGACTCCTAAGTTTTGGGTTTTTATGGCCTCCCATACCTTCTTTGTCGTGTTTAATTCTCCCACTTGAAGGAGGAGAGCCTCCAGTATTGATTAAAACAAAGAGCTATCGCCATATTATTCTTCTTTTGTATCAATCAAATCTGTCTCAATTATCTCCCATACCTCGTGTACTTTGAGACATGCCTTCATTCTCATAGCCTAAATAGTGTAGTTAGTTGCGTTCAACATCGGACACATGATAGAGGAAGAGCTCCCTCTGGTTTTGTTCTTTTCCGCCGGAACAATGGATTTTTCGTCTCCATTGTTTTGATTAGTATACCCCTCTTATGATCAAGACTCTCTCTCAATCGATTTCCCTTTCTTCCTTAGCTCTGATACCAATTGTAGAATCTAAGAAGTAAATCAATTAACACACAAAGATTGAAAAGAAATAACTCTTCTTTTATTTAGTTTGGGAAACTCACTCAAAACCCTAAACTCTCTAATCTCAATCTCTTAAGTTATACCACAACTTGGTATCTCCTTATATGGATTAGTTAAGTTCGTATTACAACAAGGAAAACTATATTTTAGATAGCTCCTAAAATATTTCAATCTTAACTAACCTATCTCCATAACTTGCTCAGCAAGTAATTGATGATAAGCTTAAATATTTCCGTCGCCAAGGTTCATCTCAACGAAACTCCATCGCGCCAAATCGGAATATAGGGATCGTGGTCATCATCCACAACATTAGAAAGCGAATCTGAGATTGACTCGTAAGAGAGAAGATCAACTTGAAAGAGCTGGAACAGCAGACACCGAAGACGAAGAAGCTTAGGGAAGGGGAAGCGAAATTCGCTACGGTAAGGCGTGAAGGCCAAAAGCCGTGACGAAAAGAAACCAATATTGATCGGAGAACTATCGGATACCCAGTGTTCGAAAGGCTACTTACTCAGTTAAAAACCGAGATGAAATCCGTACCGCCTTCACTATCTGTCTTAAGGATAAGGATCATATAAGAGGTAGTGTTGCAAATAATGTAGGGATATAGAGTATATTTTGTTTTCACTATGGTTAATTAATGGATCAATAATGTGGAGTTATGTTAGAATGATCTAGTTTTTTTTTTTTTTTTGTCAACATTGGATCGACAAGGCCCGATCCATATCCTAAAGCCCATCCCCAATAATCCCTTTTTTAAGCTACCCTAATGCAGCGGGTAGAAATCGAACTCTGGTCTAGTTAATAACATAAGAACCATAAATTTTTTTTTATATAAAAAGAGATTTAGAGTATGAATTGGACCTTATCAATCCAATTGTTAACAAAAATAAAAATAAAAATAGTGGATTAATAATTATTCTATGGTTATACATGCTATTTTTCGGAAAAGCATATCAGTAACAAATTTTGATTCTACCAAATTTTCAAATTTTAAAAATCCGTAAAAAAATGAATATAACCTACTTTATTTTTATCTATATAAACCTCTTCTAGGGGTTAGCTTCCACAAAAAACCTATAAAAAATCACTCAAAAGAATAACCAAAAAAGGAAAAAAAAAAACAAAAAAACGATGAAGGCATCCTTCGTTCTTCTATCTATTGCATTACTACTGTTATCATTTTCCGATGCATCGGACTATGTATCACCGTCACAGTCACCGGTCATGTCTCCAACATCAGCACCGACAAACTCCGACTGTTCAAGTGTGATTTATAGTATGGTGGATTGTCTGTCTTTCTTAACAGTTGGATCAAAAGATCATAGCCCGACCAAACCATGTTGTGTTGGGATCAAAACTGTTCTCCAATATAATCCTCAATGTCTCTGTTCTGCTTTAGAGAGTAGTCGTTCTATGGGTTTCGATATTGATAATACAAAAGCCCTAGCTATGCCTTCTATTTGCCACGTCCCAATTAATCCTCATTGTGGTATTTATTTTTGATCATTTTTTTTGTTTCTTCGTTTTGTTTTTAATTTTGAACGATAATTTTTGAATATTAATTATAGTTTGGTTTATTAATTTGCAGATGTAGCTACTCCGCCTACATCAACACCGGGTAAGTTTCAAGTCTTACGAATGATGAATTTTCTAAAACCTTTACACATTTAATAAAACTTTAATGCTTATAAGGAAACTATTAATTAAAAATTTCTGTAATCTTAAACTAACATTTATTCAGTAAATTTAGTTATTTTCATTAATGTTCTTTCAAGTTTGCATTTATTATTATTGATTAATAAAAAACGTTTATAGAAATATTTAAACATCTATTGTGAAAACTAAGAAAAATATATATTTAGAATATTCTCTTTCAAAAATGGAGAAATTATATATTTTCTGATATTTTATTTTAGTTTAAGTTTCTAATTTTGAAATGTAATATAATTTTGCAGTTTCTCCGTCCGTAAAACCACCTAAACCTTCACCATCTTCGACAAAGTCGCCGGTCAAAACTCCTTCATCGCCGACAAAGTCTCCGGCCAAAAATCCTTCATCGCCAGGTGGCCATTCGACAACCATTACCGATACAATTCCAAAGAGGACAGCTTCATCACCGAAAGCAAGTTCTCCGTCACCGTCAAAATCTGGTTCTGTTAATTTATCAGCATCTAAAATATTCCTAGTCGCTTTGATTGTTTCTTCTTTTGTTTTCATCTCAGCTTAGAAGTTTTTTATTTTTATTTTTATTGCTTTTTAAAAAATAAGTTGAGTCAACTTGAAAACCAAAATAAGAAATAAACAAAGTTGACTCAACTTCTTTTCTTTTTTCATGGATTGTGGACAAATAATTTTTTTTTTGAAGAAAAATTGTGGACAAATAATTTTTGTTGGTTATTATGGATATGATTAAGTTTGTTTGTTATCTTGATCCAATTTAATTTCTGAATGTGAAATTTTCGTATTTATATTATCATCTATATTTGTTGGATCGATCTAATTTGGTTTTATGTGACAAAAACTTATTTCCATTAGTATATTTATCACTCCTAACAAATTTCTTGTGTTTGTTTAGACTGCATTAAAAACTAACCAAATGTTTGAAACTAATAAATTCAGCCACGTAAAAACAGTATTTGATTTTCAAATTTTGTTGACAAAAAAATCAAATTTATAATTGATGGAGCGTTGTGATTGGGAAGAGTCTTTGATTTTTTCGATTCCAAATAAATCTGTTGAAGATTTATCAACTATTTTCTCGTTATTTTTTCAAATTTTATTATTAGCAACCAATCTCAAAAAAAAATCCTTATCCAGTTGTTCGATAAATAATGTAACAAACAAATTCTGATCAAAGAGGAACAAAAAATGACGCAAACAGAATAATATACAAATTATATTTTATTTTTGTTGAAACCAGGTTTTTTCAATACACACAGATTTTAAGAAATCAGATCAATTGAGTATTTGGATACTAAAATATGATTTTACAACAAATGTAGTTAAAATGACTTTAGTCAAGTGGTTGAATATCAATATTTGTTGTATTTTTTACGAAAATAAATCTTTATCAATTATTAGAAGAAAAATATAGAGAAATATTGTGTCTAAGGATTCACAAGGATCAAACATAAAGTTTTTGTATTTATATTTCAAGTGACAGATTAAGAATAATTTTTTGTAAAACTTTTAAAATAACTTCTTTGTTTTTCTTTTTCTAGTTTTGCCCAAATGGCATATAACATTTAGAATGATTTTTGAGAATTAGGTTAAAAACTAAGAAAAGAACTTAAGTTAAAAACTTTTTATGAGAGTGAAAATTATTGAATATTTAAGTTGTAAGTGACTCCAATTTTGGGGGTTTTTATGGGGTTTTCTCTATTAAAAATATGAAAAATATATGAAAAATATTAAGTAAAAAATATTAAAATTTCAAAAACCTAAAATTAAGAAGCAAAAAGCAATATGTCATACCTTAAATTCGAAAATACATAACTTTTATTTGAAAGATAAACAAAAAATAATCCCAGAAATCAGTCATTAATAACGTACCACAACATTGATTATTTTTTATAAATATGAGATGAGTTAAATTAGAAAAGAAAAAAAAAACAAGATATAATCCCACTAATGAAAATTCAATAAGACATGGATCCTTTACTAATTCACAGCATCTCCTCCATAACTTCTTTTTGCAGCTTCAACACGAAGTTTCTCATAGAGCTCTTCATGCTTCTTCATCAATTGTTTTACCTCTTCCATATCCTTAACCATTAATGGATCCACCTTCCACCATGCATCCTCCTCCACATGCAATGCATCTGCAGTCATCACACCTTTCTTTTCTTCTGCATTTGCTTTCTCTAACTCATTGTTATAAACCTTACAAAACTCTTCAATCTTTGCTTTTTGGTAAGTATCCATTATCGATCGTTGCACCGAGGATGTGGATGAAGAGCTCTCACCATTGAGAAACCGCTTTGCCACGATTTCGAAAGATGGACCAAATGTGTAAGGTTTTCCCGAGCCAGAATGGACGAGAAACGGAACATCGGCACCACAAAGCACAGATAGCTCACTCAATTTTGTGTATATACCATTTCGACGTTAGCAAATGAAACCATTTTTTCTTCGTCTTTTTCAATCTTTTTTATAGGTATTTTTTGTTTTCCTTTGGTTTTTTTTGAATTCATTTTTGGATTCAAAAGAAATTGATTTGGAATATGTTTTTTCAGTGATTGGGGTTTTATAGATAAACACAGTAGTAAGTATTACATTGTTGCATGAAAATTAGTCAAATTTAGGTTAATGTATGGATATGAAGCCTTCTTTTTTGGTAAAATATTTAAATAAAAAATTTAGTCAAATATATATTAATAACTTTTTATTACAAAACTTATTATATTTCCACAATAAACTATTTTAGTCAAAATTTTATCATAAAGTAAAAAATTAGTCTTTGACAAAAAAGAAAATAGCAGAAAAATATATTATGCTAAAAATTTATATTTTCATAATTAATATTTATTGTTGACTAATTAAAAAATTATATATATATATATATATATATATAATTGAAATAATTAGCTCTATAACCCGTTTTATAAATATTATTAGAATTTAAAAACATAAATATGTTTTTAATGATAAAATATGACTTATATTGTTTGGTTTTATCCAAACATAATAATAAATTAATAAGTAGTCAAAGACAAATAAATTATTACATATTTAACTAATATCTTGCAACTAAATATTTGTCATCTATGACCAAATTCTGAATCAATTTACCAAATAAGAAGGTTTCCAAACATTAATTTCTGGAACGCAATGGTAGCTATTAGCTAATCAAAATTTATTCTTTTTTTCTTGGTCAGAAACTATTTTTTTTCTCCTTATGATAAAAAATTGAGTAATATATTTTATTACTTAAAATATAATAAATAGTAGTACAAAATTAATAATATATATTTGACTAATTTCTTGTAGACTGACGTATTTTCCGAGAAAATAAGGCCACACTTGCAAAATTAACCTAAATATTGACTAATATTCATGCAACAATTTAATAATTATGACTGTTTTTTATCTATTAAAACCCAACGACTCCTAAAAACATCTTCCTAAGTTTTAGAACAAAAAATTAAAGGAAAGATAATCATGAAAAAGAATAGAAACAAAAACAAAATGGTCACATGAATTCAATTGGAATTGTGCTTTTGCTCCCTTTTTTTAATCCGAAGAATCGTGTTTGTGATTAATTAGCATAAACATTAAGTAGAAGCATCATTTTAAATTTTTGACTGGTTTCATGGAAAAATAATTATGTAGTTCTAGTTCAAGTAAAAATAATTATGTTGTTGTCTATGAATCTTGCAGGGTACAAGGTAAAAGAAAAACACAAAAGTTTTGTTCTTGTGTGGTTTTAGATAATGTTTGATTGTTTTCACTATATTGATACCAATGATTTAAGATTTTGCGTATATGTCAAATGAGGATTCCTTTCATTAACAATTAGACTATTGCAAGCTTGTGTATAGGTTTAAGTCCAGTTGCAAGCTTATGTATATACTTAATTGATTGATGTAAATGAACAATCTTATACATAAGATGAGGATTCAACGAGTAATCATATCAAACAACACGACAACTTTCTCTTCTTCTGTATTAGCTTTCTCTAACACATTGTTGTACATTTTGCAAAGCTTTTCTATCTTTGCTTTCTAGTAAGAATTTGTTATCGATTCGCTGCATATAATTTTGAAGAATCGACCACAACAAATAGAAAGCTCACTAAGCTTAGTGTATATACTTTGACGCTTACAAAATGAGACCATTTTGTCTTCATGTTTTTCATTTTATAATATTGACTATCTGGTTTTCTTTGAACTTATTTTTTGGATGAAGAGAAAATGATCTTACTTTCTAAGCAGAAGATCAATATCAAGAAAACTGAAAAAGATGAAGACAAAATAATCTCATTTATTAAACGTCGAAATGGTATATACACTAAACTGAGAAAGTGGTCACATGAGACTACATTCTATTAAAATATGCAAGAAAGTAGAAATATTTTCATACTACATAAATAAAATAAGTAAAACAAAATCCATAAGAGTTATATTACATTTAAAAACTGAGAATAATTATATATTTTCTTAACTAATTATATAAATGTAATGAGCGATTTCAAAATATAAACGCAACTGCAAATGCATCAAACAATGATATGTAGATGTTTTATGGTTTGCAAGTATCATAATTTAAAATACCTGTAACTTTTTGATGAATTGTTTCTATGGGGATATGTCTTGTGGTTGAGTTTTGAAATATACATTGTAAAATTGGAATTTACATTGGAAATAAGTTAAAGTTATCTACAACATATCTACTAAAAATCTCATCTTACTTGTGAATATATATATAGGATAAAACATTTTGAAATATTTGTATGGTAATTTGCTATAGTCAAATTATTCTATTAAATTTATTTCAATAATATGTAGATATCATCTTTGAATATTGACTAGCCATTAATTTAAATGATAAATAAAGGCTATTATATATTTTCTTAAATAATTTGAAAATATATGTTTTTTTTGTCAAACAAAATATCATAAAAGAAAAGTCAGGAAAGAGAATAATCTCTTAACATATAGTACATTTTATCATGAATTTCTGTGTTTGATATTTAAAAAAATTAATTAGACACTTTGTAAGATGACATTAAATATATTTTATGTTGTCATTTTTCTTTCACCATAAAAAATATGGATTATATTTTAAAATTATAATTAAATTGTCACGTTTTCTCAGTCTAGTAGGAATACTCTTTTTTTGTGTACCTTTTGAAAGTGTTATCTTTTGTGTTTAGCCCATACAGAAAACTCTATTAAATATTTTAAAATTTCCTAAAACAGTTAAATTTTATTTAAACTAAAATCATGAATAAAATCCACAAAAACAAGTAACGATCCAATAATTAAAATCCTAATACATCAAAACTGGAAATGATTTAATAAATAAAATAATGACTCACTCAGCTTTTTACACCGATAAACCACACTACCAAACTACTTTCGGCATTCGGGCTAAGGACTAAGCTAACTCATGTGCTAAGTTGGGGTCGGTTCTAGCGGTCCAAAATCTTGAAATGGCCAAACCTACGCATCATTGTACACACTAAAAATTAGCCAGATCGATTACATAAACAAATGCATGATTCAATAACATCCCCTTAATATCCTAAGATCGTATTGAATGTTAATGACAAAAAGCTTATACCCTCCAAAGCACTCTGCCTTGAATAAGACCGTAAGGTATAGGACCAAAGGTTCTCGAGTCTCTTGAGTTATGAGTATAGGCACCTTGAACAAAGACATGTCCTTTAGGAACCTAAAACCACCATAAATCAACAAACTAAAATCTCGATTGCCAACAAGTAATAATGTCAAACTCAACCCAAACAATAAAGGAACTTTAAAGTTTCTACTACTATGACTGAATATATGAACTGCAACGGCTAAACTGAGCTCAATACTGATCAACACCAACATTTGGGAATTGGAAACAAGTTGTCTTAACTCCGATCAACATTTTGAGTATTGATTTGTTCACAATCAATACTCAAAATTGAACATTGAAATCTGATTCATAATCAACAAACAAAGTAAAGTGAGGTGAGGAAGACTAATAACATACCACGATGGTTTCAGTTTTATCAGTCTTCACTGGATCAATTACAAAACTGATACAATCTCCTTCAATTCCAGTCACTCTCTTGATTGGAGTCTTATTAGGGTTTTCTGGAGAACGTAACACAACTATATCTCCACGACTCAGTTTCTGAGACCGCATGGAGACTCGCTCTGCTAATACCACATTTCCCGAAGGATGAAGCGTCGGAAACATGCTCGGACCATAAGCCTGATCAAAAAGAGAAAAACTTTATGGAAAAATGAACATCGGAGATGAATTTTAGATCAACGAAAAAAAGGAAGATTTTGATGGACTCACATAAGCCATGAATCCGAGATAATCGGTTGTTAAATGGAGAAAGCAGTAAATTTTCGCGACAAACACTCCACTTTTCACGGCTTCTCGAGAAGCTATGTTCCAGAACAACGACAAAGACCCCATTTTTGAATTCCACAACTGAGTCAAACGAATCAAGATTCGAGATTTGAGAATGACTTCATAGTTGAGCTTAACCCAACGGTTAGAATTTGCGGAAACAAAAGTAGAGAATGAGAGATTAGAAGAGTTTGAGAATCGAAGATATTTTGGTGAGATTTAATAACCAAAGAGATTTGAGAGATTTGGTGGCCATAAGGCCGAGATTGAGAGAGAGTTTGTGAAGAAAGTGAGTTTAGTCTTTCTTGGTTTACAATGAGTTACATGAGGTCCTATTTATACACAAAGACTAGCTAGGGTTCTCTACAAACATACAAACCCTATGTGACAAAAATTATCCAAAATGGGTGTGACACAAACTGAACCAAGCAAAGGAGGGTTGTCTCCTTTCCACAAATGCTCCAACGGTCATATTGTCTTAGAGAAGACATGTGACTTTTGCTAGTTGATTCCCAACCATTTAATTGCTTCCTAACCGAGATATGTGACTTCTTTAGTGGAACATGTGACATTCAACTTAAGCTTCCAACGACTTTATCCTCCAAAGACATCCAACGGCCCATGTTCTTTGTGTATTTCTCAAGTCACTTCTTCCTTGCCTCTCACGTCAAGTCATCCGTTTCTTGGTATTGAAGGTTCAGACTTGATATTTGCTTCACACGCAAGTCGTTGCTTGCTTCATACTCAATTGCTTAGTTTAACAAAAAGTCTGCAATTTCCACGAAAGTCAAAAACTTGAGACGTATCGTGGAGCCAATGCTGATTAGTGATTTCGGCTAAAAGAACAAGTTTCCAAACCCGGTTCCCGAAGATTTCGTTACGAATTAAAGCCGGTTTAGTGTATATGCCATTGCCGGTTACAAAAGGATTACAGAACGCAATTTTCAGATATTGAAATTGAGTTGAGTATAAAAGCAGGAAAACTGAAAGTTACATAATCAAAGTCTCCGGAAAATGACTCTTGGAGACGAAACCGCTAAGAATCAGAGAGTTAAAGACGACTATGGAGTTTGATTGCTAGTGTTTGAGTCTTCGGGCTCGCGTCGGAGGAAAGAAGCTTCGGGTTTCAGAAAGACGCTCGTCAGGAGTCGATTTGGGTGAGAAAATAGAAATATTAGGTTATATTGGTTTAGACTAAACCGAGTAATAGTTTCAGATTATATATTGAACCGGATAATCGAACCGAAATCCATGAATCCGAGAGAAGGAACCGTTCGGTCATTTGACACTGGAATAGAACCATCCCATTCGATTCCACGGCTAATGTTAGCATCAGAAGAGGAAATGCTTAAAACAAAAATGAAAAACATAACACAGTTCATGGTCACAAATGATTACAATGAAAGTTAACAAATCAAAGCCACAAGTACTTGTCCAGCTTCTTCATCAAAGCAATAACACAAACAAACAAAATATATAACTAGAAAAGGAGATTTAACATAAAGTAGATTTTACCCTGCAAAAGGAAGAGAGCAGGGTGAGGAAAATTGGGAGAGGCAGAGAGAGTTCCAGATATCACCAGACTGATTGACCTCCCAAGAACAATTGCAATGAAAGAACCACTATCACAAGCATTCAAGATTGGTTGGAATATTGTCCAACACCGAGTTTTTGCGCTTCGATTTTCAGTGACTTGAGGTACTGAACAGCTTCATCAAGAACGCTAGCTGTATTCATCTGTTCTCCTCCAGGGACAATTCTCCTCAACATTCCCATCATTTTCTTCATCTTTTTCCGTTTTTTCCCATCATTGTTACTACTAGCACTGCCAGAAAGACTCGGCTTACTTGGGTAGTTGTTTTTGTTATAGCCATAGCTGGAACAAGAGGATTCAGCTGAGGTATTTCCATAGTCCCTGGAATAATAACGAGCAGTGCTGACCTCTTCTGAATCACCCTCTTCATTACCTTCATCATCATCATCTTCATAATCTCCATCTGCGCTCAGGAGGGCATCAATCTCATTTGGATCCTCTTGATGAGAAGAGGATACTTCTTGGTCATAGTTACCACAACTTTCCCCAACGTACTCGTTCTGAAATGTGGAAGCTAATGTGTTCAACGATGGGTTATTCATGAGCCTATGACTCATGTCAGGATGGTACATCACTTGGCTGCGGTCATATGTTTGATCGAAGATGACAAAATTCTGTGGGCAGACCGCAGAGGGTTGAAGTTCAACACCATGGTATGGCAACTTTGCACATGGTGGGAACAAAGCATCAAAGGATGACGCTGATGCATACGGGATATGCATATTTTGGTCACCCACCTCATCTGAGAAGTGGGGGAACTGATTGTTCTGCATCAGAAAATCTGTGCAAAGGGAAAGTGAAAACACACAAAGGAAAGGAAAAACAAGTTGTACACCTCAAACTGCCAGCTGCTTAATTCTTTTACTACCGATTTGCCTTTGTAAGCTTCCAGCTGCTCAGTTACTATTACACTACGTTGACAGTCGAACCAAATGCTATTTCAAGTTATGGCCATCATACTAAAGATATCACGAATTTCCACCAGAGCCTTTTACCCCCAAAACCAGAAGCTCTCCCACAGAGTTCAAATGTCAACACAGCTCTTCAGAATACCAGACTCTTAATACCTCGCAATAAATTCTTTCGAAATCAAAAGTAGATAGCCGCCCAAAACCCCAATATCCGAAAATCTCCAGATACCAGACTACGTTACAGGCTTAAGCAACTGTCTGAAATATTCTGCCTGCAAAGATTAAAATGAAAAAGTTGAATATAATAAACACTCTGGATATAAAACTATATACACAACACACGCAGAGTAAACATCTGTTAGTATTAGACAATTCAAATACCATCAAGCCAATAAAACTTTTTTCCTGACGTAAATCGATCTTGCCTACCAATAATAGTGTTAGGAAAGACAGTAAATCCAGGAGAAGCATGTACCTGGCAAACTTGAACGGATTGGTAATTAGCAATGAAACATGTAGTCATCATAAAGGTTCCTATTTCTTTCAATGCTCGGTTTCCCTTCTTGTTTCCAACAATGCACATTCTCACACTAACCAGTAAAATAAGCACAACAACAAAGAGCTACTCCGGATACCGGAAACAACGCCTGCAAAACAAGAAAACGAGACCAATTAGTTTTAACACAAGAACATGTATTGTGTATATAATAAGGTCATCAAGACAAATCGTTTTCACATGGCTCAAATGTAAGACTTTTGATTAAGAAAACTTAATTACAGAGCCAAAATATGAAGTTAGAATGACTCGACAGCAAGAATGGCTAAGTAATTGTAAGCCAATACGAAATATGTGAAAATGACAAGCTTCTCACCTGAAAGGAACAAATTTACAGAATCACGAGGAAAAAGACAACCAGACGAGTGCAAGTCCTGTTGAAAAACATGAAGTAAGATGTCCAGGGCATCTTGGGTTCTTCAACTATTAACTTCAGTTTTTGAGTGTATTAAATGACGTTTCTCTCTCTCAGAAGCTGCACAAACAAACAAACAAACAATAATTAGGACCAAACGTTATTCAAATATATTCCAGGATATGAAGTCGAAAGGCACTAACTTCGAGGTAGAATCCCCAAAAAAAAGATATCTATTGGAGAAACGAAACAGAGAATCTAAAAGAGTATAACTTTACGCATCTACGTATAATAAACAGAAAGCCAAACCCAAACATAGCATCATAACATCAAAATCCGAATAGTGTATTTCGATTTCATTAAAATGTCATAGTGATGATCACCAAGCAAAACCAGAATAACATAAGAACACAGCTTATAAAACAGAACACATAAACGAAAGAGCTGAATCATTTAGGGGAAAAAAACGTTGGATCTATACGCGATCATACATAAGTTTAATCGTAACACGATCAAAACATAAGAACACAGAACATTCAATTCAATAGAAAAATCATATTCAGTCGAGGGAATAATAAAACGATGATCTGATAAAATATACTATAAAATTAATACTTAATTAATCAAACGAAGAAAAGTTACCATCAAAGTAATACAAAAACAAACCCTAAGTCAGAAATTGCGGCGGTGACGAAGAAGTAAATATCATACCGTAGAAATAAAAAGGAACCCTTTGGATCAAATGAATCGAGCGTGATGCGTAAACTTAAAGCTTTAAAATTCTCTGATCATATTCGAGAAGAGTTGGTTTTTTGTGTAGGAGAAGGTATAGAGAGAAAGGAGAAGATTTGTGTGGCAAAACGAGAGAGAAGAAAGAGAGAAATAGGGAGTAAGTGACAGAGAGCGTGACTTTCTTTTTCTGGTGCGGTTTGTTTGTTTTTGTTTGGTTTGTCCAATTTCATTTTTAATGACAAAACATTGTTTAAAGTTTGTTTTTTTTTTCCTTTTTAATTAATGATTTCGTTGCACGCTTTTTGTGCGTGAATCTACTTGGTTTGTGTGTGTATTTTTAATTGTGGAGCTAAAAGAGTTTAACCTTTAGTGGAATTTCTGGAATTGTCAATTTTTTTGGAATTCCTCTTAATTGATTCATCCAAGATTTTTTAAAAACCTTAGACAAAATATATCTTTTCAAGAGTAAAACTAGATAAAAATAAAATCTTAAGACAAGATGATGACATATTAATACTAGCATTTAAATTCTAAAAATTTAAGACCTCATGTTTTATATTATGAATAATTAGATTGAAAAAATTTAACTTATACATCTCTAATAATATTACATGGAAGAAATATTATTACAACCTAGAATAGAACTCATGTGAGAAAAATCGCATAAACAACACTTAAACATTTGAGCAAATATATTTTGAGACTAATATTATATATTATCGTTGTTTTTTTGTCAACATTATTTAGTGGATCAACAAAATATGATTCATATCTTAAATGTTTCAATTAAAACGAGTGAAATTCGAACTTATCATTTAGTACCTAATTAAATCTACTTGTTTTTTTGTTTGTAATGTTGTTTCTTAAGTTTCTCAAAATCCAATTATGAAAATAAATTTTATAACCTAGTAAAAAAAATAATAACTAGAGGAATTTATACAGTGTTAAACCCATGTATATCATCACTATGTAACAAAAATACCTTTTTAATGGAAGAAAATTAAATAAAAATGTTTTTAAAAAAATAGTGGAAATGGGGAAAAAAAAAATAAGAGAGGGGAAGCACGCGTGAGGGGATGGACAGAAGAGAGTCAAACACGGGGAGTGTGAGCCGTTGGATTAAACAATCTCAATGGTTTCCGTTTAATGCGGGCATGATGGTGACCGTAGGATGAACTTAGAGCACGCGTGAAAAGTTTATTTGGACCCCACCTAAAGTCTTCTTCTTATTTAATTAAAATTAAAATTAAATTGTAATTAGACAACAACACAGTCACACTACTGGGCTCTTGTCCCATACTGAATCCATTTCCTCATCATTCTTCTCTCTTACATTTCTGCTGTCATTATATTTTCTCTTTTGTTTTTTCCCAGACCTGTTATATGTTGGCATGCGGATGCTCAATTAATATTATTTTTATTATTGACAGCCCACAAATGACAAGTAAAAGTAAACATTTGGCAATAAGTAAATAAATATTTAACATATGATTCGTGTGGGTTTAAATTTAAATCATGATTTCAGACAGTGTTTATTAGTTTCAATCCCATATTGTGTTTGAAACTTAACTAACATTTGTGTATTTATCCACTTTATTTAAGCAGCACCTTCTTTTGCATCCCATCATTAATTAGGAAATGATTTTTTTTTATATAAATAATGATCCGTGAATTGTTTTATATAAACAAAAAAAAGACCATCTAGTAAGCACTAAACGAAGATCAAATTATTAAGAAATTGGTAACTCAAGTTGCTTGTTCATAATTTAGTTAGATATTAAAGTGCTGAGTTCGAATTCCACTATGTTATGTTTGAAGAGTTTATGTTATAGATCAGATCTTATCGATCCAATGATTATTTGTTAAAAATTAAATTGTGTTTTAGTGTTTTGGAATAATAATCTTTTGGTGACGAATGAAATGCTAACGAGATGCAATTTAATGTTATCATGCTCGAGTTTACTCTTTAATGCTGACATAAGCCTTTTATTAATAATACCAAAAGGCAAATTAGTGTTTATCAAAGGGCTTATAGGGCTAAGGACAAAAGCCCTTTAGTGTTGGAAAAATGCCCATATTAGTCCTAATTGGAAAATGTAATCTCGATGGTTAATTAGTAACTACTAATTACATTTCTTGAATTTGAAAGCAACATATAAACTTTTAAAAACGTTAGATAATGAGTCAATCTGATGAGTGACCAAACAATAAATTATGATGTTTTGATAATGCTGTTCAAAAGCTAAAACACACTTTGGATAAGGCCCTGTTTGTTTGTCCATCCAGCTACTTCATCCAGATGGTCCATCTGAATGCACCATCTAGATAAAACAGCTGGATGTTGTTTGTTTTCATGGTGAATACTACATCTAGATGTTGCATCTAGATGTGTGTTTGTTTGTTTTGTAAATTGACATCTACATCTAAATAGACCTACATATAAAATGACAAAAAAAAACATGATTAAAATAGAGTAAAAAGAGGGGAGGGAGTAAAAAAGAAGAGAAATAGTAAAATAGAAGAGAGAGAGTAAAAGAAGAGAGAGTAAAACGAAGAGAGAGAAAGTAAAAAAGAGGAGAGAGATTAAAAAGAGGAGAGAGAATAAAAAAGAATAGAGAGCGTAAAAAATAGGAGAGAGAGTAAAAACGAAGAGAGAGAATAAAAAAGAGGAGAGAGATAAAAATATGAGAGAGAGTAAAAAAGAGAAGAGAGAGTAAAAAAGATTAGAGAGAGTAAAAAAGAAGAGAGAGCGTAAAAAAAAAAGAACGTAAAAATAGGAGAGAGAGTAAAAAAGAGGAGAGCATAAAAAATAGGAGAGAGAGTAAAAAAGAAGAGATAGCGTAAAAAATAGGAGAACGAATAAAAAAGAGGAAAGAGAGTAAAAGAGATGAGAGAGAGTAAAAAAATAGAGAGAAAGTAAAAAATATGAGAAAGAATAAACAAATAGGATAAAGAGAGTAAAAAAGAAGAAAAAGAGAAGAAAATTGTATTTTGGTATTTTTAATTTTTATGAACTCTATCTACGTCCAATTGTTTTTTATAAACACATCTAGAATTTCTAAAAACTTAAACTAAGTTGAGATGTTCCATCCAGCATGTTCATCCGGATGATGTACAATTATGCATTTAAACGAACAACAGTTTACATCTCCATCCAGATGTTCTATCTGGATGGATAAACGAACAGCACCAAGGTGTTCTTGGTGGTTTCTTTGTAATCATAATATTAGCCACACTCTTACAAGTTCGAAGCCAAAGAAAACTTTCAGTTACAATCAAAATCAGTACATATGAATCATATGGTCGAATAATTAATTATTATGTTTGGACTCAAAAGCTTAGGAATATACTTGAGTTTATGTTGGTGGACATCTCGAGATCACAACATTGTCGCAAATACAACATTAATCCCTACCAATATATCCTTGCAAATCCATCATGACACCAATTGTTACATAATGTCATAATGTATATATCTGTCGTCTTTCGAAAAAATTAAAGTTTTTCTAAATTAAAATCTCAAATGTCCTATAATGTATAAGAGCTTGGGCCAATACCTTGGAGGGCCGGCTTTTAAGATCCAAGAATGGTAAACTAAGAATGGATTAATATCACTAGTTTATAAGGTTGAGGTGATATTCTTCTCCGGACATCAACAAAACTCGATTCATAGTCAAATCTTTAAATCTCTAATAATATCATATATGACAATCACAATTCTTAAAGTAGAACTCAAGTACAACAAATGTGATACTTAACCGTTTAACCAATAATAAACCTTTCGTATATTTTTAAAAATTTTTATTTTATTTTTAAAGTATAGATATTGAACTCTCTTAGATTTTCTACTGTCACTAAAGAGAAGTAGAAGAAATTAAGGAGGAAGAAACCGAAAGTATGATGATTCTAAGAGTTTCTTTACTTCGACTTAAAACATAATAACTTGTATATCAATCAGGCAATTTAATTAGTTTTTTTATTTATTAAGAGACAGCTAATGTATCAGATATACAAACCTTTAAAATGTTGATGTATGAGCTGAAGAAATATTAATCCTTCTTGTATAGATATATACAAAATTATATATATTATTATGTGTCAATATAGTGAGCCATTGTAAAGTACAACATCCAAGTCTTATTCCAAATAGATGAACTAGATTTGTATACCACTATGTTTACATGTTTTGATCAATTTGGCCTAGACACTAGAATCATGCTCGCATTTAAATTACCATTTGGATACATTGATCAAAGATTTTCCTAAATCTACCCCTTTATCATATTTTCTAAGTATAGGGGGATCGAGACTATGAGACAATGCATTTATTAAGAATGACTATAAATTGTCCTATCACATTGATTATGGTTTTTTTGGAAAGACAACTATCTGGACCATACTAACTATTTTAATACCTCATATATAAATGCATACCACAAACTAGAAGCCAGAAGAAAGAATTTGGATTCAAACAAGGAGTAGGATTGAGTTATGTTCGTTTCATAACGATCACACCATTGTGTTGCCATCTAAAGTCACTCACCTACTATCTAACAAACACCATGTCCTTCATACAATATTTCTGTAAGTTTATTTGAGTGTTCAAGTCCAAATATAGTTTTAAGCAATATACATGCACTTTTAAACTTATAGTTTATAAACAAACAACCGTATCATCTATATAATCTTCAACAATTTATGTGTGTTCACAAAGAAGTTTCACTTTATTATGCTAGTATCAACTCATTTTTTCTATGTTTCAAAAAGGTTTTTTTTTTCAAATCTTGGAGGCTGCCATAAAGCTGAACTAATCTTTGAGGAGTCAATACTGACGATTAACATAACTTTAAATTTTCCAATAAAGTCTAAAACATAATTCTATTTTTGTCTGACCAAACAATAATAATTTAGTTTCCGATGCAAATCAAATTCAGAATTGATAGATTTCCCAAACCTATAGCTGTTAATAGTTATTGACTAGTAAAAATGTGACGTAGTATTTGACAGACATTGTTTGTGTTGACAAATTTTGTTTTTTTTCTTTTTTCCGATAATTTTTCAATATGCTCGAACTTGATTAAGGTTGTTTTAGAGTTTAGAATACTCAGAGTCTTAAATTTGGCAAAGAGTTAGGGGTTAAGTATATTAAATAAAAACTTAGGGGTTTCAAAATATAACATATTTAAAAATGAGAGTTTTATGTGCAATAAACTTTTAAAGTTATGAGACCAGTTAAACCCAACTAAAATACTCATAAACCCTTCCAGTTCTCGCGCCGCCTACTCTGTCTCCAACTCTCCATTCCAAACTTCGGCAATCTTCCTTTTCGTTGTTGAGTTTTATCTTCTGAACCTATAAACCCTAATTTCAGTGACTCTGTGCAGTTACAGAGCGTCCGTAACCTTTGAGAACCGGCCCTGCTTGAGAAGCGATAACCTAATCATGGTTGTCAATGCGAGAGACTCGACGGTTCCTACGATTGAAGATTTTAAGGAACTTCACAATCTCGTCACACATCATATAGAATCGTTCGATTACATGATAGAGAAAGGGCTCGATGTTATGTTCAATCGAATCAAACCCGTTTCGATTCACGATTCATTCACCGGGAACAAATTGAGCAATATCCTTTTTTTTAATGTATAATATTGTTTTAGCTGAAGTCACTTTTGGTGTTAGTATCTTGCTTAGAATTTTTCAAAGATTTTCTTACAGTGTGGGTTTTGTGTTCTATCTTATCCCTTAACAAGTATGATACTTTGGTTAGATAATCCTGTAGTATTCGCTCCTCAGAAGGAGAGTTTGAAGTCAACATCAAGGAAAGAGTCTTTGTTTCCCTTTGAGGTGAAGTTGTTTTCTCGTTTAAATTTGTTCCTGACATATTAAAGGTTATATTTTGGTGGTGTTAATACCTTTGTTTTCTTGGCTTCTTGAATAACAGTGTAGGCAGGCGAAGACTTCGTACACAGGAACGTTTATGGCTGATATCTGCTTCAAGTATAATGATGATGGAGTCATTGTTAGAGACAAATTTGATTTTGGACAATTTCCTATTATGCTGATGGTGGGTGATCTGTATGATTTCTTAATCTATTTCTCTATTCCTTAGGTTATGACGTTTATAAGTGTAGTAAGATAGTGTATTGTTGGATTGTAAACCTAAGCCACACTGGTGTTGATAAGCGAGAAGCTCTTCTATGACTGGATTCTTTAAGTTTTACATTTGGCTCTTATAACTAACAGTGAAACAAAGCTTAGCTCATTGATTTGTCTTTAATTCATAACTCTCTCTTCTTTGCTTTCTCTATGATTACAAGTCTTTATTTATGGATTACTGGAAATTGCTCTCCGTACTTTTGTGCAGTCAAAGCGTTGCAGCTTACGGGGTGCTGATTGCCAGAAACTGTTAAAGTGTAAAGAGTCAACTTCTGAAATGGGAGGGTAAATTTTCTTCCACCTCTTATGACATATGATACAGCTACTGTGAGGCTTGTGGTCAATATGTTATTTAGTGTCTGTGGTTCTCTCTTGTGAAGTATATGTATAAAAGCATACAGCTATGTTTATTGGAATAGAAATTGGGGCGGAATTAGGAATATCCCTTTTGCCTATGCATCAGCCAGTTTTATATGGTGGATATGGTTAATGACACTTTTGATAGTTTTTCCTTCTATAAGGCGATCAAGATAATAATTTAGCTTCTTTGAATTAGGTACTTTATTTTGAATGGAATTGAGAGGGTGTTCCGATGTGTTATTGCACCAAAGCGGAACCATGTAAGTTACCATGGCATTTAACAGATTAACTTTATGGGTGTAGTGTATTCCCATGAAATTCCATGTATCATATATTTCTCTCATAATTTAACTGACTAAGGATTTTTGATAGCCTACAAGTATGGTCAGGAACTCATTCCGTGATCGTCGAGAAGGATACAGTGATAAGGCAGTTGCCATTAGGTATGTGAAGTTTTTCTCTTCCCTATGATGGTGTATATAATAATTCCTATTATCACCTAAATTAACAATATATGTAGTACAGCTCTTCATGTACTTCTTCTTCTTACTTCTTAGGTGTGTTAGGGACGACCAGTCATCTGTCACTGTTAAACTGTATTATCTTCGCAACGGAAGTGCCAGGGTTGGATTTTGGTGAGTGTGTGTGGAATACAGAAGACATTACCTACAATTTGAGCTACATGTTAAACTTATTTCTAATGAACACAGGATAGGGGGAAGGGAATATTTGCTTCCTGTTGGCCTTGTTCTCAAGGTATGGTCTTAGTGACTCTAATATATCTGTTTCCTCTATCATAAGAACAGAACTTTATTTATGGAGAACTATCTAGTATATATCTGGATGTGTGTCTTCTCTGTTAGTCTATTTTGTCTTTCTCGGTTTTGAATTCTCATTCAATTCTCCATTTTTTTCCTATTTGTCCACATATGCTCCTAGGCTCTCACTTGTAGCAACGATGAAGAAATATATGAAAGCCTAAACTGTTGCTACAATGAGCAAAATAGAAGAGGTGATGGAGCTATTGGAACCCAACTAATTCGTGAGAGAGCCAAAATTATTCTTGACGAAGTGCGAGACTTGGGTCTTTTTACCCAGGAACAGTGCCGGAAGCACTTAGGTAATAACCATTCTCAGTGTTAATTTCCGCATTCCTCGAAACTAAGAATCTAATGGTTTACTTCTAAATTCAACAGGAGAGCATTTTCAACCTGTTCTAGATGGGCTAGAAAAAGAAAGCTATTCTTCTGTAAGTTTACTTGATCGCTCTTAATCTCCTTATTTGGTTTTGTTACTACAAAAGAAATTTCTGTTTGCAAGAAGACTTCTTTGCATTTGTTTTCATTTACATCCTAGTAATCTTTCTGAATAAGAAATAACTAAGTTCTTCGAGATTGGCTTTGGGCTGTTAGCTTGTTGAAATTACTGATTGGTTCTAATATCTGCAAACGATTTATACAACTGATGCCAGAAAGTCCTTCCTAATTACTTTTTTTTTGTGTCTCCATTCCTATACTTTTAGGTTGCTGAAGCTGTGCTCAGAGATTATATATTTGTTCACCTTGACAATGATGACGACAAGTTCATTTTGCTCATGTAATTTATTTCTGTTGCCTCTTGATGGCTGTCATGTTGAGGTTTTTTTAGTGTGACTGTGGTCAACATTTTCTTTTTGGCTTTGCAGCTTTACAATTCAGAAGCTCTTTTCTCTGGTGGATCAGACTTCCTTACCTGACAATCCGGATTCTTTGCAAAATCAGGAAATTTTAGTTCCAGGTCACCTTATAACCATTTACCTCAAGGTATATAATTATTTTCCCAAATGGTAGAAATATCTATGTTGAGGCTCATTATATAAGAGCATGTGAGTTTCTCATTATATATGTTTCTGAAATTGTATGTGTCTTTTTTTCATAACCACTAAGTGTTGTGTTTACTAGACAAAGATTTTTCTTCATAAAAAGGAGGTATTGACGTCACATGAATTGGTTATCTAGGAAAAACTTGAAGAATGGCTGCGGAAGTGCAAAAGTCTTCTTAAAGATGAGTTGCGTAACACTAGTACGAAATTTTCCTTTGAAAGCCGTAAGTCACTTTAATTTTTTTTTCCCTTGTTTAATGTTCTTATCCTCCGCATTCTTTGAAAGTTGACAATATATGAAACTTTTTTTTTTCTCCTAAATCTATGTTTATTTTCTGCATGAAATTTTGCTTGTTCTCTTCCACAAATTTCTTGTTAACTCAATGTCATGTGTTTGGAGATGATTTCTTAATTAAATGCAGTTGCTGATGTCAAGAAGCTTATTAACAAAAATCCTCCTAGAAGTATTGGTACGTCGATTGAGACATTGTTGAAGACTGGAAGGCTAGCTACACAGTCTGGCTTGGATTTACAGCAAGTAAGCACCAGAGTTGATTGCTTGCTTGGGAATCTTAAATATTATCTAGTCCATAAAGTATGACGTATTTTGATTGAACAATACTAATCTACACTTTGTCAACTTTATATCAGAGAGCAGGTTACACTGTTCAGGCTGAGAGATTGAACTTTCTCCGTTTCCTTTCATTTTTCCGGGCGGTTCATCGAGGTGCTTCTTTTGCTGGACTTCGTACAACAACTGTAAGAAAGCTGCTTCCTGAGTAAGTTCTTTCACCATGTACCTATCAAACTCCAGATGTAATGATGTGGTCCTCAAAATAAACTCTTTTCATATTTTCCTGTTTTATTATCTTGTAGATCTTGGGGTTTTCTATGCCCTGTTCACACACCTGATGGGGAACCCTGTGGTTTACTGAATCATATGACTCGTACCAGCCGTGAGTGTCTATAGCTCTTTCTTCACAGATCTATTTGTAAAATTCAGTACATCTTTAATTCAGCAATATTTTTCTATTAGCATCACATACGGTTAGACCAAGTTGGTATTCACATAGTTTATTTAAGCCCTAAATATATGAAGAGATTACATGGAATCATGTGTAGTTAGAGTTTGTTATATATCTCAAGGTAAATTACAATAGACTGGTATTTCAAACCATATAGTTATATATTATATTTTGGTCAAAAAACTATATAGTTATATAAGATAATGATGTTATGTCATTTTCCTTTGTCTCCACTTATCTATAGGTCTTTTGTGGATGCAAGCAATATGCATGATAAAGTTTTCTAGATCTGATCATTGTGTAACACAATAAAATCGTCTACACTTGTCATACCATAAACTATGTTACTTTTCTTGCGGTAACAATTTTTCTTACTGTGTTCTGATTGGTCATGGTGTTTTCAGGAATCACCTCTCAGTTCGATTCCAATGGAAACATCAGAGATTTTGTGAGAATAAGAAAGTCAGTTGTTGATGTTCTTCTAGGGGTGGGTATGGTATCTTCATTGCCAAAGCTCGTAAGAGCTGGACCACCAAATGTCATTCATGTTCTTTTAGATGGTCAAGTTGTAGGCACGCTATCTTCTAACCTAGTCACAGATGTTGTTGCTTATTTGCGGAGACTGAAAGTGGAGGCTCCTTCAGTGGTAAGGCGTATTCACTTCACTTAGCAGTATTAAACTGTATTTGTTGACCATAAACTTTTTCATTAGAAGATAACTGTATATGTGAATGTTTCTTTACAGATTCCTGAAGACCTCGAAGTGGGATATGTACCTACAAGCATGGGTGGATCTTATCCTGGATTGTACCTGGCATCATGTCCTGCAAGATTTATTAGGCCTGTTAAAAATACATCTATACCTTCAGAAAATATTGAACTGATTGGACCATTCGAACAGGTAGCAAATCCCAACAATATGCCTTCATATCCACCTTTCTATGTTTCAATATTTTTTAAAAAAGTTCTCCCAAACAAGGTTTTTATGGAGATAAGCTGTCCGGATGGTGGAAATGGAGGAAGGAATAACTCTTCCCCAGCAACACACGAGGAAATTCATCCCACTGGGATGATAAGTGTGGTTGCTAATCTTACACCTTGGTCAGACCATAACCAAAGTCCGCGTAATATGTATCAGTGTCAGGTATTTACTACAATTATTGATGTAAGTTGTATATGATTATGCTGCTGGAAGTTGTTTATAACTTTACGTAATACAGATGGCTAAACAAACAATGGCATACTCTACTCAAGCACTCCAATTTCGTGCCGACCAGAAGATTTACCATTTGCAGGTTGAGTCTGTTTTCCATTTTTACTCTTAGAAAGCTCAAAGTACATGGTCCAATTTTCAATTGATCTTTTCCTTTGTTTTGGTTTATGTCTTGTAATATATAAATATATATATATATATATATATTTTATGCTACAGACTCCTCAATCCCCTGTGGTGCGTACAAAAACATACAGCACTTACAGTATTGATGAGAATCCTACGGGTACCAATGCAATTGTTGCTGTCCTTGCACATACAGGGTAAGAAGTTGCTATAAGAACTTGTAAACGATAAGCATTTTATTAGTGTTTCTCTTACGCTTTTTCTACCTATCTGTTTCATAGATTTGATATGGAAGATGCTATGATTTTGAATAAATCGTCTGTGGAACGGGGTATGTGCCATGGGCAAATATATCAGGTTCGAGTTCCTGTTCTTATTTGTTTAGGATTCCAGATGAATAGCTAAATACGGTGCCTTAACTTTGCGCAGTGAGTTCTTTTGGGACTGGAAAGTTAAGGTTGTCCTGGTTAATGTCCCTTTACGAACCCCGTAGAATAGTCTTGCAGTTGCAGCTAGGGATTTGTTATCATCATACAAATGACCCAAAGTTTCTCTTCTGTGCCTTACTCTTCTCCATATGATTGTGCAGACAGAAACTATTGATCTGTCAGAGCAGAATAGCCGATATGAAAGTGGTCATAAAAGTTTTAGGAGGAGTAATATCGACAAATCAGCTCATTCTCGCATTGATGCTGATGGGCTACCATATGTTGGACAAGTAAATAACTGCTTTCTATTCTCTCCATCTGCTGTAGATTAGTTATAATTATATTTTCCTCATCAATATAATAGAAACACTAATTTGTTGGGTCTAACGCAGAAAATATATCCAGACGAACCATATTGTAGTATCTATGATGAGATAACTAACTCAATAAAGACCATGAAGCGAAAAGGTACCGACCCTGTTATAGTTGACTTTGTCTCTGTTGACATGAAAAGCAAGAAACATCCACAAAAGGTGAGGTTTGGGATAACTCAACTATCACATGGACAGATTCCAATTTTGTTGGAAAACTGATTTTCGAGTTTCTTGGCAGGCAAATATTCGTTTTCGGCATGCCAGAAACCCCATAATCGGTGACAAGTTCAGCAGTAGACATGGGCAAAAGGGTGTTTGTTCGCAATTATGGCCTGATGCTGATATGCCATTTAATGGAGTTACGGGAATGCGTCCAGATCTCATCATTAACCCGCATGCTTTCCCATCAAGAATGACCATTGCTATGCTTATGGAATCTATTGCTGCAAAGGTATCCTTAAAAATTTATCTGATTCTTAGGTTCCTCACACACTGAATGCTGTGCATCTTCTTTCCGTGTCTGTTTCAACGAACTTCCCAATTTTATTCTAGTGGTTAGTATATGTAATGTTTATAACCGTTGATTTTACAGGGAGGTACTTTGCATGGAAAGTTTGTAGATGCAACACCGTTTCGTGATGCAGTAAAAAAAAGTAACGGAGAAAAGGAGAGCAAACCTAGTTTGCTTGTTGATGATCTTGGTTCCATGTTAAGGGAAAAAGGCTTCAACTACTATGGGACTGAGACATTGTATAGTGGGTATTTAGGAGTAGAGCTGCAGTGTGAGATATTTATGGGGCCTGTTTACTACCAAAGACTGCGTCACATGGTCTCAGATAAATTCCAGGTTTTTGATCCTGACATATAGTCTTCCACTTGCACTTCTCTCATCTTCATGCTTTGTATGAATTATAATATCTGTGGCTTACAGGTTAGATCAACCGGACAAGTGGATCAGCTAACTCATCAGCCAATCAAGGGAAGGAAACGAGGTGGAGGGATTCGATTTGGTGAAATGGAACGAGACTCACTGCTTGCTCATGGAGCTTCTTATCTATTACACGACAGGCTTCACACTTCTTCAGATCACCACATTGCAGATGTGTGTTCCATATGCGGAAGCTTGCTCACTTCTTCTGTTGTGAACGTACAACAGAAGAAGCTGATTCAAGATATTGGAAAATTGCCTCCTGGTAGGACTCCAAAGAAGGTAACTTGCTATTCTTGCAAGACAAGCAAAGGCATGGAAACAGTTGCAATGCCGTATGTGTTTAGGTACTTAGCTGCAGAGTTGGCGTCAATGAATATTAAGATGACTCTACAGTTAAGCGACAGAGAAGGAGCAACGGATGAGAATTTAAGGCCAGAGAACAAATAATCTGATCTCGCAATGTAATGGTGTAGAATAATATGTTATTATTATTATCAGTTTTCATATTGCTGCCTTAAGTATCTTATCTAGTGGAAAACGTTTTCCTTTTTTGGTCATAGTGATCGTCTTAAACATCTGTGTATAATGTTGTATCGATAATACTAAAGGATTTGATTATTTAATACCATTGACATTGTCGGTGGCATGTTCAATAACATTTAACATAACTCGGATTCAATTTAATTGGAGGCTAGAGTTTGAGAGAAAAGAAGAGTTATTGATTTCTGATACAAAATCATACAGTATTGCAAATTTTACATCTGAACAACCTCTCTTTCAGTTTTTCACATTCACACGAAACAAAGACTGAAGCAAAATACAGATAAAAGTTGCTCACTTTCCGGGAACAAAGTTGGTGGCGAAGGCCCATGCGTTGTTGTTGACTGGATCGGCCAAATGGTCAGCAAGGTTCTCCAATGGTCCCTTACCAGTGACAATGGCTTGAACAAAGAATCCAAACATAGAGAACATAGCCAATCTTCCGTTCTTGACCTCCTTTACCTTCAACTCTGCGAAAGCTTCTGGGTCGGTAGCCAAACCCAATGGGTCGAAGCTGCCTCCCGGGTAGAGCAAGTCCTCGGCCTCTCCCAAGGGCCCATTTCCAGCAACTCTATAGCCTTCAACAGCTCCCATCAAGATCACTTGAGTGGCCCAAATTGCTAAAATGCTCTGTGCGTGGACCAAGCTAGGGTTTCCCAAGTAATCGAGTCCTCCTTCGCTGAAGATCTGTGAACCAGCCTTGAACCAAACAGCCTCTCCGAACTTGACTCCGTTCCTGGCCAACAACTCCGGGAAGACACAGCCTAGGGCTCCAAGCATGGCCCATCTGCAGTGGATAACTTCTAGCTCACGGTTCCTTGCAAATGTCTCGGGGTCAGCGGATAAACCAGCTGTGTCCCATCCGTAGTCTCCGGGGAACTCTCCGGTAAGGTAGCTCGGTGGCTCGCCAGAGAATGGGCCCAAGTACTTGACTCGGTCAGATCCGTACCATGGGCTGCCTGATGGGCCCTTTGGCTTGGCAACAGTCTTCCGCATTGTCACACGGCCGCTTCCTAGGACTTCTGATGCTGCAGGGGAAAGGTTCACGGCCTTTCCGGCGAAGGCAGGGGAGGAAAGAGCCATTGTTGAGGCGGCCATTGCGGTTGAGTGTTGCTGCAAAGTAAAAACGTTTGAGTTGATGTTGTAAGCTAAGAAATGGGTGATTTGTCTAAGATGAGAATTTAGGTATTTATAATATAAAAATCTAAGTACTGTCTTATCTAGTACTATCAATTTCTGGAGTTTTCATTGGCTAATCATAATTTTTTTTGCTAGGATTAGATTTTTTTGACACTTCACAGATTCGCAGTTGATTTGTGTTTTAAGATATCTTGCTGCGTTACAGGGATTAGTGAAATACCCAGTCATAAATTGACACGCATAAGACTTGATCTCTCTATCCTTTCGAAATCTTGAGAGCATCACTAAAAAACGAAAAAAATATTTGGATAGGTGTATAATACATTTTATTGAACCTTTTTCTATATAATGCTTTTTTTCCACATCATTTCTTATACTTTCTTTTTAGAAAAAATAATAACACTTGGCTAGAGATGAACGAAAAAGGACAAAGTAGATAAATATATTATTGAACCGTTTCTATACTTGCTCTTTCTTATAATCTTTATTATAATGCTTTTTTTTTTAAATAACACGATAATGTAGATAATATAAATATAATTATGGGAGTTTATCAGATTTTAAATGGAGACCTTAACCTCAAAAACATGTACTCAAAATTTCGAATAAAAAATCATAATAATTATTCACATAAAAAAATAACCAAAGAAAAATTTGTGTGTTTATATACGGTATCATTAGCAGGTGGTATTTACTTTAGTAGCATGTAGTAAATCTACGAAAGGCAGACCCACTTACATATGCAGGGATCGAGTCCTATTGCCTATATTAAGTAGGAATTTAGCTAATGGGCCGGTCACTTGTGGCCAATATTAAAAAAAGGGTTTAATTGCTAATTCCAAGTACTAAGCCTCAACATTCGGGTATCCATTCGGGTTTGGGTCAGGTCTTTTCGAGTTTCGGGTGTTCATGTTTAAGCATATAAAATCCGTTCGGGTATTTTAGAATATCAGGTCGAGTTCGGTTTCGTATATTTTGAGTTCTGGTCGGATTCGATTTTTATAATATGTCCTATTTTGAATTGAGTTCGGTTCGGGTTCTGGTATTTTAAATCTTTTTTTAAAAAATAAATTTGTTTTGAGAAATCATAATTTAATTTAAAAAAATCGAATATTTTAGTTTTTTTCATTAGTTTAATTCAAATTGATTAATATATTTATATTTATAATTATAATTTTGAATATTTAAATAATTAAAAGTTTATATATATATAATTATTTTAAAATATATATAATATATTGGGTTTTACCCGTTCGGGTTCGAATACCCAAAATTTCATGATATAAAATCTATTCGGGTATTTTGTCGGATTCGGTTCCTTTTATTTCAGGTTTCGGATATTATGCCCAACCCTACCAACTACCAAGTACCGAAAAAAATTATGGGTCAAAGCGGAAATTTACTATTCATATATATAATAAAGTAGTGAATGTGTTAATTGGCAGCTTTTATATAATAGAAATGTCGAGACAGGATTGGAACTAGATAATGGTGATGGTCATGGTCATAAGACAAATCCATAAGCAGGAGTCAAGGTCATAAACTTATAGCCACAAATCGACTTCTCCCTAACACTCTTACAAAAACGGCCACAGATATAAATGCATAGAAGTACTAAAAGAACATACGTGTGGTCTTTAAGTAATACATTGAAAAGAATTGTAGATTTGTAGAAAACTTTAGATAAACAAAATTGTTTATAGGGCTGACTAAAACCATTAGATTAAGATGCTTGTAATGGACTTACAATTGATATTGATATTCACTTACGAACTACATTCACTCGAGTTAAGTTCTTTTGAAAATGCAAAGTCACGAGAGTGTAGCCGTTACAGTATACGACGATTCATATAACTTGTGGTCTCAAAATTGATTTGGATGTAATGAAAAAATATCAAATCGAAAGCTGGTGGAGTAGAGACTGCCACGTAAGACTAATAAACGATAAAACAAAAATCTCAAAAATCCAATGAGTAAAGAGATAAAGATTACTTTACAGATAACAAAACCTTACAATATCTCTATTTAATCCAAACGTACTCCACCATTCTCAATCACTCTCACTCACAAGTTAGTCACCAAAAAAAAAAAAAAAAAATTCAATGGCTGCCTCAACAATGGCTCTCTCTTCCCCTGCCTTCGCCGGAAAGGCAGTGAACCTTTCCCCTGCAGCATCAGATGTCCTCGGAAGCGGCCGTGTGACAATGAGGAAGACTGTTGCCAAGCCAAAGGGTCCATCAGGCAGCCCATGGTATGGATCAGACCGAGTTAAGTACTTGGGCCCATTCTCCGGCGAGCCACCAAGCTACCTTACCGGAGAGTTCCCCGGAGACTACGGATGGGACACAGCTGGTTTATCCGCTGACCCCGAGACATTTGCAAGGAACCGTGAGCTAGAAGTTATCCACTGCAGATGGGCCATGCTTGGAGCCCTAGGCTGTGTCTTCCCGGAGTTGTTGGCCAGGAACGGAGTCAAGTTCGGAGAGGCTGTTTGGTTTAAGGCCGGTTCACAGATCTTCAGCGAAGGAGGTCTCGATTACTTGGGAAACCCAAGCTTGGTTCACGCTCAGAGCATTTTGGCCATATGGGCTACTCAAGTGATCTTGATGGGAGCTGTTGAAGGTTACAGAGTCGCAGGAAATGGTCCCTTGGGAGAGGCGGAGGACTTGCTCTACCCCGGTGGCAGCTTCGACCCATTGGGTTTGGCTACTGACCCAGAAGCTTTCGCAGAGTTGAAGGTAAAGGAGGTCAAGAACGGAAGATTGGCTATGTTCTCTATGTTTGGATTCTTTGTTCAAGCCATTGTCACTGGTAAGGGACCATTGGAGAACCTTGCTGACCATTTGGCCGATCCAGTCAACAACAACGCATGGGCCTTCGCCACCAACTTTGTTCCCGGAAAGTGAGCAAAGTTTTATCAGTTTGTAATTTGTTTTTTCCTTTTTAAGTCTTTAATTCGAGTAAGAGTGAGAGACGGGACTTTGTGGTGAATGGTTTGAGACTTTCAGATGTAACTTTGCAAGACTTTGTATCATTTATCATTAGTCAAATAACTCGATTTTCTCTCATACATGTCTCGTAAAGCTGCAATTGAATTGGATTTAAGTTCTTGGATTCACTCAGTTGAAGTGGCTAATCCTACAGTTGAGCAAATATGATAGAGCATAACTCAAGTTTAGGCCAATGAGCACATGATCTGAAACAAACAAAGACTTGTATAATCCCAGGAACAAAGCCTACTGATAAATCACAAGTTTGCTGCATTTCGGTGATGGACCTTCCAAGATTATTCATAGATTTGCTTATGGGAAACATATCCGTTACAATTTAATCGAAATCGTTAAAGTTCCACACAAACGATCAAACATGCAAAAATAAAACAAAAATAACTCAGACGAGTGAAGAAGATACATTCTTCACCTCAAAGAAGTCCTGAAGAGCGGTCATTTTAATGGCGCTTGACTTCAAGCTCTTGATTCCCTCAGCAGTGGCCAACGCTCCAGCCACAGTGGTTATAACTGGGACCTTGTAGGCTAGAGCCATTTGTCTGAGCTCTCTGCCATCCTTCTGATCAAGAGCATCGCCTGAACTCGTGATTAACATCAAATGGATTTGACCATTAGCCACCATATCAGCAGCATGTGGTCTTCCTTCATGCAACTTTAGCACTCTCTCCACGGGAATGCATTTCAGTTCCAGGAAATGGGCAGTTCCCGAGGTGGCAACAATCTTGAACCCAAGCTCGAGGAAGGACACTGCGATTTTCTCCAGGTGCGGTTTGGTCATATCATTTAAGCTGAGGAAGACTGTGCCGTTTAAAGGTAGCTTTTGACCTGCAGCGATCTGAGCCATTGCAAACGCGCTTGGGAATTCAGAACTGATGCTCATCACTTCTCCTGTGCTTCTCATCTCTGGCCCAAGTATAACATCACATCCTTGGAATTTCTCAAACGGAAAAACAGCTTCTTTCACAGAAATGTGTTTAGGGATGACTTCTTTTTCAAAGTTAAGATCTTTGAGAGATTTGCCCGACATGACCAGCGCTGCATATTTGGCAAGTGGGTGTCCAATGGCTTTTGAGACAAAAGGAACAGTACGGGAAGCTCGTGGATTGGCTTCGAGCAGGAAAACATCACCAGATGTTGTGATTGCGTACTGACAGTTCATCAGCCCACAGACGTTTAACTTTTTCGCCAGCTTAGTGGTCCATGACCTGATCGTTTGCAAACAAGAAGATGGGATGGTCTGTGTTGGAAGCATACAAGCTGAGTCACCAGAATGCACACCAGCTTGTTCGATATGCTCCATTATTCCACCAATCACCACATTCCCGTAAGAATCAGTAAGGGTGTCAACGTCAATCTCAATGGCATCAGAGAGATATTTATCTACCAAAACAGGTCTCTCTGGGTCAACTTCAACAGCATTCTCCAAATAGGTTATTAGTCTTCTGTCATCATAAACGATCTCCATTGCTCGTCCCCCTAGAACATAAGATGGTCTTACCACAACTGGGTAGCCTACCTCCTTTGCTATGGCTAGTGCATCAGCTTCGCTCTTTGCAATACCTCCCTTGGGCTGCTCAATTTTCAGTTCGTCAAGAATTGCATTGAACCTTTCTCTGTCTTCAGCAGCGTCAATGGAGTCAGGTGAGGTACCCCAAATGCGAACAGGTCCAGCTCCGCTCAAGCTCATTGGCATGTACTTATCCAAATAATGTTTGATAGGGAGAGCAAGTTTCAGAGGAGTTTGACCACCAAATTGCACTATAATGCCATCAGGTTTCTCAAGGTCAATAACATTGAGGACGTCTTCGATAGTGAGAGGTTCAAAGTAGAGCCTATCGCTTGTATCATAATCGGTGGATACAGTTTCAGGGTTTGAGTTCAACATTATGGTCTCATAACCAGCATCCTGCAGACACATTAAAAGAGTATATGAGTAACTTTGGCAAAACAAACTTAATCACAATGTTTAATGGCTTTGGAGAAAAGCGCTTAGATTGTCTATAGACAGACCTGTAAGGCGAAAGATGTGTGGCAACAACAGTAATCAAATTCAATCCCTTGACCAATACGATTAGGTCCTCCACCCAAAATCAAAACCTTCTTCTTGCTGTTTGGAGCTGATTCACATTCAAAATCATATGAAGAGTACATGTATGGTGTATGTGCTTCAAACTCTGCTGCACATGTATCTACTCTCTTGTAAGCTGGAACAACTCCTAATGAAATCCGCTTGGTACGGACTTCTTCCTCAGTTGTCTTTGTAGCAAAAGCAATTTGCTTGTCACTAAATCCCCGCTTTTTAACTTCGTAAAGGTCTTCTTTTGTAATCTTTGATAAGGGCCCCTGCATAAGATACTGTTCCACATCCACGAGCTCTTTAAGCTGGGTTAGGAACCATTTGTCTACCATGCTCAACTCGTGGATTTCATCAACTTTCATACCCTTTTTCATGGCAGCATATATTGCATGGATCCTGTCCGGATTTGGGACTCTAAGGCTATATTTTAGTTGATCCCAGTCCCAATCTAGTTCTTTAATTTTTGCACAACCCCAACCTGAGAATCCGCACTCCAGAGACCTTAGGGCTTTCTGGAAAGATTCTTGGAATGTGCGGCCAAGAGCCATAGCTTCCCCAACAGATTTCATCTGGGTCGTCAGCAAGGGCTGAGATCCTGGAAACTTCTCAAATGCAAATCTAGGAATCTGCATGATAAAAAATAGATAGAATTAAGCAAAATATGTACTGAGTATACTGCATTTTAAATAATTACCCTGGCGCTGTTTATGTAGTATATAACACTGAATACACCCTCAACCAGATATGTGTAAATCTTCAAAATTAAGAACACTCATTACATGAATGAATTACGAACCTTAGTCACCACATAATCGATGGAGGGCTCAAAGCTAGCCGGTGTTTTTCTCGTGATATCATTTGGAATCTGATCCAAGGTATACCCAACAGACAACTTGGCTGCCATTTTAGCAATGGGAAATCCTGTAGCCTTGGAAGCAAGAGCAGATGATCTCGAGACCCTAGGGTTCATCTCTATGATCATAACTTCACCATCAACCGGGTTCACTGCAAACTGCACGTTAGATCCACCACACTCAACACCAATCTCCCGTATAATTGCGATGGAATAGTCCCTAAGGCGCTGATATTCTCTATCCGTTAGAGTCTGTGCAGGTGCCACAGTGATGGAATCACCCGTATGCACACCCATAGGATCAATATTCTCAATGGAACAGATAATAACAACATTGTCAGCTAAGTCTCTCATCACCTCAAGCTCATATTCTTTCCAACCCAACAACGATTTCTCAACAAGAACCTGACTTGTCACACTCGCAGCCAAGCCCGTTTTACAAATTGACTCAAACTCTTCTTTGTTGTACGCAATTCCACCACCGGAACCACCTAGCGTAAACGCCGGACGGATGATCAAAGGGAACTCACCGATTCTCTCTGCAATGTCGAAACACTCGTCAAGAGTGTTCCCAATTCCTGAAGGTGGGGTCTTGAGCCCAATGTTCTTCATCGCCTGCTTGAACAAGTCACGATCTTCAGCTTTCTTAATCGCATCTAGTTTAGCCCCGATTAATTCAACACCGTATTTCTCAAGAGCGCCGCTTTCTGCTAGAGCAACCGCGAGGTTCAATGCTGTTTGGCCACCCATTGTAGGTAACAAAGCGTCAGGCCTCTCTTTCTCAATAACTTGCTCGACGAGCTCAGGAGTCATCGGAGCAATATAAGTACGATTAGCTGTTTCTGGGTCAGTCATGATAGTAGCCGGATTCGAATTGATCAGAATCACATCGTATCCCTCTTCCCTTAGAGCTTTACAAGCTTGAGTTCCAGAGTAATCAAACTCGCAAGCTTGTCCAATGACAATCGGACCAGCACCGAGGATCAGAATCTTCTTCAGATCGGTTCTCTTCCCGACTACCTCCGCAGAAAACGCTGTAACAGTGGAGTCGGCAAGCTCTGAGACAGGTTTCATAACCCGAGTAACGGAGCCTTTCCGATTGAGACATGGAAGGAAAGTGGAGAAGGAAGACGATGCAGAACCTAGCCTTGATTTTCCTCTGTAATTGTTGGCAGAGCGAGAGAAGAAACCAGAATTGGAGAGCTTGGAAGGAGAGAAACGAGGATTGGATTTAGAAGAAGCGAAAATGGAAGAACAATTGGCAGAGAGTTCCAAGCAATGGTTATTCATTTTGCTTCTTCTTCTACTTTTGTCTGTCGGCTCTGCAACTGGAGACTGGAGAAGAGTGAGAGACGAGGGAAAGGGTTTTAGGGTTTCTCGGAATTTGGATTATTCCGGTTTTATTTTTTGTCCTCTTTTTTACTTTCTTGGTAATTGATTACCCATATCGGAAACTATAATTGCTGAAGTGTCAGTGTCAGTGTCAATGTGTAAGCCTAACATTTTTTTCGTATCTGTTCCAAAAAAAAGGGTAAACCTAACCCACTGGCTCGTTCCGAAGGTTCTAGTTATCTTAAACCCTGGTCCCTGGGCTAGTGTGTGAGTTGAACCAAACACTTATCGAATGCGCCTGTCTTTCCTTGCAGACAAATCTTCACTTTTCGTCAATTCCAAATCTCTACAACCCGTCGTCACGAATCCATCTCCATAGCACCAATCCACATTCCGATGGACGCTGCCGAACAATCTCTCCGTCAATCGCTATCGGAGAAATCCTCCTCCGTCGAAGCCCAAGGGAATGCCGTCCGAGCTCTCAAAGCTTCCCGCGCAGCGAAACCTGAAATTGACGCCGCCATTGAGCTCCTCAACAAATTGAAGCTTGAAAAGTCTGCTGTCGAGAAGCAGCTTCAATCCACAATTAATAGCTCCGGTAATGGTTCATTTAACCGTGAGGCTTTTCGACAAGCTGTAGTCAATACTCTCGAGCGGCGTTTGTTCTACATCCCTTCTTTCAAGATCTACCGTGGCGTCGCCGGACTTTTTGAGTATGGTCCTCCTGGCTGTGCTGTTAAATCCAATGTCCTTAGCTTTTGGCGTCAAGTAAAGAACACCATTTACATTTCTCTGTATATAAATTGGACAGCATTTAGAGTGTAGATATTGAACTAGGTTTGCTATTGTACTGGATTAGTTTGAGTAGAGATTGAGTCAAATGCGACATGATTCATAGAGTAGAAATGTGTTAGGTCTGTTCTTATACGGGATTGGTTTGTTCCTATTTCCAGCATTTCGTTCTTGAGGAGAACATGCTTGAAGTTGTTTGTCCATGTGTGACACCCGAGGTTGTTCTCAAGGCATCTGGGCATGTAGATAAGTTCACTGATCTTATGGTTAAGGATGAGAAAACTGGAACATGTTACCGTGCGGACCACCTGCTTAAGGATTATTGTAACGAGAAGCTGGATAAAGATCTTACCATCTCTGCTGAGACAGCTGCTGAATTGAAAGATGTTCTTGCTGTTTTGGAAGACTATTCCACCGATCAGCTTGGTGCTAAGATTAAGGAGTATGGGATCACTGCTCCAGACACAAAGAACCAACTTTCTGATCCTTACCCGTTTAACTTGATGTTTCAAACATCCATTGGCCCATCTGGTCTGATTCCTGGGTGAGTATTTTTCAAGTTAGAATCGTTCCTGATCTAGTTTCTTGCCTGCGTTTTTGTGAACTTCAAGAACTTGTATTATTACAATGGGAGAAAGCTTCCCTTTGCCGCTGCTCAAATTGGTCAAGCCTTTAGAAATGAGGTGATTTTCTTTCAATTTTGTTCTGCTTTGCTTTTTAAATTATGGCGGGTTTGAATTATATTAGTTTTCAACTGGGTCCATCTTCCTTAATGGACTTCTTTTCTCTATATTTATGTGTTTCAAGAAGAAGCGTATTACTTGCAGATATCTCCTCGTCAAGGGCTTCTTAGAGTTCGTGAATTCACGCTGGCAGAGATTGAGCACTTTGTCGATCCTGAGAATAAGTCACATCCCAAATTCCCAGATGTAGCAAAATTGGAATTCCTTATGTTTCCAAGAGAGGAACAAATGTCTGGCCAATCTGCCAAAAAACTTTGCCTTGGCGAAGCTGTTGCTAAGGTTAGTAATTTAATTAAGTTCGCTTGCCAAATTCTACTATGCACTTGCACAGACCCCCTTTTCCATTTTTATACTGATGCTTGAATATGAAAACATTTTTGAATAGGGAACTGTGAACAACGAAACTCTAGGATATTTCATTGGGAGAGTGTATCTTTTCCTTGTCCGCCTTGGCATAGACAAGGAACGGTTGCGTTTCCGCCAGCATCTAGCAAATGAAATGGCCCACTATGCAGCAGATTGTTGGGATGCTGAAATTGAGAGTTCATATGGGTGGATTGAATGTGTTGGGATTGCAGATAGGTCTGCATACGACTTGCGTGCCCACACGGTAAGAAACTTACCTTGTACCCCATATTTCATCATTTTGTTTGGCAGCTAGGTTGTGAATAATTCAAATCCATAGGCATTTCTATTCAAATTTTAATAAAGTAGATTGTGGATCCTTTGTTGTATGGCAGGAAAAAAGTGGCGTTGCTCTAGTAGCTGAAGAGAAATTTGCAGAACCTAGAGAAGTAGAGGTATGGTACTCAATAGTTTTCATCTATCTTTTTAACTAGTCCTTAATATGGTTCTCATGTATTTCAGAAACTTGTGATTACACCTGTGAAGAAAGAACTGGGTCTTGCTTTCAAAGGAAATCAAAAGAACGTGGTCGAATCTTTGGAGGTAGACTGACTGAAGTCCATTGTTTTACTGAAAAGCTTATTTGTCTCATGGTAATGGTTTACAATAAACACTATACTTGCTGTAATGTTTTGTTAGGCGATGAATGAGCAAGAAGCTATGGAGATGAAAGCAACCCTGGAATCCAAAGGGGAAGTGGAGTTTTACGTGTGTACCCTCACGAAAAAAGTGAGCATCAAGAAGAATATGGTGTCAATCTCAAAGGAGAAAAGAAAGGAGCACCAGCGGGTTTTCACTCCATCTGTGATTGAACCATCATTTGGGATTGGTCGGATCATTTATTGTCTGTACAAGCATTGTTTTAGCACAAGGCCAAGCAAAGCAGGGGATGAACAGCTGAATCTGTTCCGTTTCCCTCCTCTTCTAGCACCCATCAAGTGCACGGTGGTTTTACCGCTTGTTCAGAACCAGCAATTTGAGGAAGCAGCCAAAGTTATTTCCAAGGAACTCGCTTCTGTTGGCATCTCACATTCACTGGTAAGTTAAAACAATACAGTTTTGATACCTTGAGATTGAGCAAACCCGAATGAAGATTTGTGTGTGTGAATAGGTACATCGATAGGGAAATGATACGCGAGAACTGATGAGCTTGGAGTACCATTTGCAATAACAGTGGACTCAGAGACATCGGTGACAATAAGAGAAAGAGACAGCAAAGACCAAGTCCGAGTCAGCTTGAAGGAGGCAGCTTCCGTCGTGAGCTCAGTCGCAGAGGGGAAGATAACGTGGCAAGACGTTTGGGCAAGCTTCTCGCACCACTCTTCTGCTGAGGCAGATTAAATACTTTTTGCTGTAAAATCGTTTCCTGAGTCTACTAATTTTTATGCTTTGTAAAGTGTGTCGATAAAACTCGATTACACAATCATGATTCCACACAACTATGGTCGGACTTGTTTGTTTTTGTTTTACTTCATGTTTACATTTAGTTTATTTGCAACTTGTAAAGATAGTTTATAAAAAAAATTCTTAATGCAAACATATCGCAGAACATGAATTTTTAATACGAGTACTCGTCGATTAAGATTCATGTTGCGCATAACTTTGTAATAAACCATATATTGGGGCGTCTATGTGCTTTAGACTATGAAGATATCTTCTTTGTTTCTTGAATTTCAATTATAAAGTTCATAACTCTTAAAATGAAAAAAGTATAGTCCTCTTTATACGTTAGTTTTTATAATTTCATAGGAGAAAATGAGATACTGATGTCTAGTATTGAATTTATCAATAGACGAATATATAATTAATTATTATTGTTATTATCTTTTCTATTTCTATGGTTTTGAGTTTATTTATGTGTCACATATACAAACATATTGTTTGGGTTGAAGTCAACAATTTCTGCGTTTCCACGAGACCAACAAAAAAAGGCAGAGACTTTAAAGGCAAATTAAAACAAAAGTTAGCAACTTAGTTGACCGATAATGAATTCAATCTCAGAATTCATATACCACATTATAAAATATATCCAAATTTCAAGAGTAAAAACTCATATATAAAGATGTTCACAAAATGCATGTTAAGGCATATAAGAATCAATATCCCAATAATTAGTAATAGGTTGTCAGTGAAATATATACAA
The DNA here is from genome assembly GCA_963920545.1 of Lepidium didymum. Taxonomy (NCBI): domain Eukaryota; kingdom Viridiplantae; phylum Streptophyta; class Magnoliopsida; order Brassicales; family Brassicaceae; genus Lepidium; species Lepidium didymum. The sequence goes on along the minus strand of OY986992.1, from coordinate 19,085,929 downwards.
ATGCACTTAAAGACATTAATAAATATAACACCTAATAATTAATCTACTTATATATAGTATTAATTATTCATGCTTATACAACGTAATCATAAAGCTTCAATCTATAATACCTACCCTCTCTCAAGATTCATGCTTCAAAAACATTGAAGGAACAACGTCCTGAAGAAGACCATAGTCAACAACTGGTTGATGACTAAGATTATTTTTATAACTAGAGTTCGCTTGATCATGTTCGTGTGACATAGATCCCACCGATTGGTAATTGAGCGAAGTATGATGCATGAGAAACTCTTGATGGTGACGAGGGAGGCTATGGAGGAAACCATTTCCGGCTACACCACCACCGTGGCCTAATAGATGTTCTACGGCCATGGTTCCTCTCAATGTTGATGGGATCGGATGGTTGTGTTTTCCTTCGTAGGTTGTAATCACGATCGATGGATCTTGAAACGATCTCTCTACACGTTTCTTCACGTTACACTTCTGTGTTGTGCATCTATAGTAGCTCCTGTAATAAGGACAAGTCTCAATAAATGTGTGGGTGAGATTGTAGAGTGTAGTGATGGAAGTCATGAACCTTGGATAAGGACTGTTTTTGACGGCCTTTTGTCCATATTTTCTCCATCTATAACCATCTTCGAGATGATCAATTTCGCTTTTGGTCATGAATGCAACCCTAGCTTCTCTTTCTTTCTTCTCTCCTTTCTTTTTGCCTTGTTTTGTCCTAACCATACTCATCCACCAAAATCATGTCAGTCATTAGACAATCTAGTAACCCAAAAATGATTGAAAAGATAACTATATATATATATATGATTAGTTATGAGTTTCCAACTCAAAACCAACCAGAATGAATGAGTTGATAACTCTTAGATTATATATTAGATTAAAATGATCTCAACTCGCGATGTAAGATATCTATCTAAAACCATCTCGGATAAATAAAATATCATGTGTTGCTGAAATAAAGCCGTCCCTACATGGCCGGTCCAACGGATAGACTATCATATTCTAACAATATCAAATATAAACTTACCCAAAGAACGAAGAACATGAAAGAAATGTAAAGGTTGTAAGAAAAAAAACTCACGTTTGTTTGGAGCTTTCACCAACACCATGTTGATCTCCTTCATTATCCTCCATTTGACCACTCTTATCATTGAGTTTCTCTTTCGGTTCGGCTTCATTGGAAGAAGATGAGAAGACCGGAGAATTCGAATTGAGGTTTAAGTAAGGGTTGCCTACTATATGACCCATACTAGACAGTAAAATCGGTTGAAATGAGGAACTATAAGGTGGGAATTTCAAGACCTTCTCGAGTGAATTGTAATTTACTAGTGAGTTTTGTAAGCTATCGGTTAAGCTTGTGAAAGAAATATCTTCAAAAGATGTGTTCTTGTGCTCAACATTATCATCCATTGATGAAGAAGAGGAGAAGAAAGAAGAGAAAGATATGTGGTTCCTCAAACTTAAGTGTTAGGTTATATGTGGACTTTAGGTGATCAAGTCTTTTAAATACAAGTCCATTCAACTTTACTTTATTTACTTCCATGGTATTTAGTTCTGAATATTTAATTAAACCTTTTTGGGGAGATAGCATTTGGAGAAATGAGAAATGTCCATTAGTAATGTTTGGCCTGTAAAATCAATGATATTTACCATACAAAGATTCATAAATTTCATCTTAAATCATATAATATATATGTATATATATACGTGTGTGTATATAGAAAACATTTCTTTTTGTTTTGGGAATAGCATATTAGTTTTTTTGCTAGTATATATAAAAAAGAGTATCCTATATATATTCTCTACTTCTATATTTTTTCACACTCATGTACATTTAATATTCAAATTAGTTATTCTGAAAATTGGATCTAAGATTCAAATTCTAACATATGATTTATCAACCAAGTAGGTTTGACCAATTTACTACCCGCAATAATTTCTTAAAACTAATAAATATAATATTTTCTTCAATTAAGGAAATGTGAGCAGACCAACCTAAAATGGTGCCTAAAAATTGTTCTTAAGGAAAATTGAACTCTCACAACTTTGGAGATAGACAAAATCTCAACTAACAATATTAAAAGAGATTTAGGAAAATTGATGCTCCTAAATTTTTTATATTTTTTGGTATCTAAAACTTTATATTCATGAGTTTTATCTCAAGACCGCTATTAATGTGATTCATGAGTTTTATCTCAAGACCGCTATTAATGTGAGTATGATATAAAATTCGAATTTAAAGTGTGGAATACAAACTACTTTGAAAGAATTCAAAAGGTGTATATTAGAAAGTTTAAAGAGTCGTAATCTTTGAAGACTTTAATGGTTATAAATTTATAATATTTTTTAAAACATCTTTTATATATGTGAAAACCATAGGTTTGACAATTTCAACTTCAAAATTAATTAGCTAGAGAGATATTGAACAAAGAAAAGTAGTTTCTATAAAGGAAACATTTAACTATATTTTTCTGTATAATCCTATCTACTACACTATACATGCTTTGGCTTTTTCATTTTTTCAGTTTGTAACTTTCGTAGTATAATTCAACCAAATGAATTTGTTTGAGATAATTTATGTACAATGGTGATTATGTTTTACATGCATCGTACATGTAAGAATAAAATATTGGTTATTACTTACTAATAATAACATTAAGAATGCTTTAGTCATTTAATTTGTTTAAACTTTTGTAAATATACAATTTGCTTGAGACCATAAATTTTTTTATTTTATTTTACTTTTTATGTCAACTATATATACTAAGATTCATAATTCAAATTCTACGTGGAATTACCTGAGTATCTATAATTAAATTAGAATTTCGTCGTAAAACATACGTACATATCGTCTTACATGACGTATTTCTATAGTAACAAAACTAAACAGCCATCATATCCTTTGATAAAGATTGATTAGAAAATATTGGAATCTGTGATGTAAATGTGAAAATGATTAGGTTTTGAAAATATATTGAGTTAGAAGTCCTAATAAGGAATATTAGTTAATAATAAAGATAAAATAAAGGTCAAACGTATAAAAGCAATGTTAGACATTACACATCTACTTCCAACATCTTTGTACTCCATCGTCAAAAGATAACTTTCTTCTGAATCATAACGAATCATATCAATTTTTATATATACAAATCGAGTGAATAGTTCAGAAAAGTCTCCATTTTGATTATCTCTAGAACCCTTTTTATACAACTTTATTGTTTTAATAATACAAATAGCCTCCATTCAAAAGCTTACTAATTGTTTTTTCTTGTTTAAAAAACAGAGAAGGTTTTTAATTAGAGCTACATTATTGTAGTTGATTCAAAGTCAACGACGACCAACTTGTTTTTGTGAACAGTCAACGTCCAATATCGTCACTTTCTCTAGCTTTACATCAAAGATAGTCTTATCCTGAGACGTATCAATACATTTTTGTCATTTATAATAACCATACAATACTTAAATCTTTTTATCATTATTACTTAAGCACTACTAACTTATTTTTCTATCATGATAAAAGTAGATAATAATAATAACAATAATAATAATAAAACTGTATTGATAATCAAATTCTTAATGTTTCTCACCAAAAACAAATCAAATTCTTAATGTTACAAACACAAAAAATAATATATATATATATATATTTTTTGTTAACATTGGTCACAATTGACCGGTCCATTAGTCAAGTTCTTATATAATATAGACAGTATGACTCGATCTCTGGTTATGCATCTAGATCATATGTTATTTATATATATATATATATATGAAAAAACACAAAATAGAGACGTGGAGGAAAATGGGCACCTTCTTTGAGTCAAAGACTTTGACCGTCAGGGTCAGCAAAGTCGTGCATGACACGTGCTCTTCTTCCCAAGCCCTATGTCATTTTAAGTTTGAGTATTTTGGTTAAACAATGTCTCTCGAACTCTATTATACTCATCGTTTTGTAAAGAATTTTTTTTCATATAATTAAGTGTATTACACTTTTAATTCTATGTTTATCGCTTGACAATTTTTGTAACATATTTAAATCACAATAATTGTTAGAGGTCGAACACACTAATAAATATAGGTTTTGATTAGTAGGCTGGTAGCATACAAATTAATGATCGTAGTTAATCTGTATTAATTGATTTTAGTTTTTCTTACACTTCGTTATTTTAATGTTAAGATTGCTTGTTTTTAAGTTGTTGGATAAAATATAAGTCAAAGACATTTTGAAGTAAGAAAGTAACCATCTTATTAGTTCAAGCTAATCAAGAATCATCTCCATATAAAATATAAAATAAAAATAAAACGTATATTTCCTTTGTTTTTTATTAGCTGATGTTTAAAAAAACATTTTTTTAAAAAAAATTGATTTTTGATTTCCAATACATATTTGATCTAAATTTTCTTCTTTTGCATTCGTTAATTTTTTTTCTTCTCTCTTCCTAAACTTTTTATTTTTATTTTTATATTCAAGTAATAAATAAAAGTTTAATTTCATTTCATAATTTTTTTAAAAAATGTGTAAAAATCCTAAAACATCAACTAAAAAATAGAAAGAGTATGTTTTAATAGATTATCTTAAATTAATGCTCATTATATGTGTGTTTAGTTTTTGAGTACAACAAATGTAACTAACCTAAAAGGCTTAAACCAAAATAATATTGTTAGACCAAAAGTGTTGAAGTGAGAATAGGTCAACAACACACTATCTCTTGGAAATTTAGGAGCCAAAAAGCATCTTTCCAACAAAAAGCTTCATTAGCTTTTAGTTTCGTCAAGATCGAACAATCAAATTAATTATATACACAATGATACACTCATTAATGTTATGTCCATTTATATAGTTTCAACATAATTAAAATCCTTTTACATGAAAAGTTTGAACATAAATGCATGGCTAGATTGAATAATTGTGATCGATTACTTGGTTGATTATGATAACGGAAAAGTTCTACAATTACCTAACGTTTATGCGTTTGATAAAGTCAATCTGAAGACGTTTGAGCTTTTAGTTATTACTTTCTAAAATAGTAATATATAAATTATTTCTATAATACTTACTTTGGATTTTATAAATAATTCGTGTCCAAAAATAAACAATTCGTGTATATTATAAAAATGAATTGATAGGTAAAGTGTGGAGACACATGTTACAAGTAAAAGGGTGCATGCTTGTCACTGTCTCTTTGACATTTTACCTTACAATTTTTGTTTTGTTAGTTTTTATTTTGTCCATATTTGCTAGTTCAAAGTAGCATTATAAGTATGCTAATATTGAATATTTGTTTTTTAATCCTTCACTGTCTCTATCATGATAACTTATAAGCTCATAATTCTTTCTATATAACAAAAATCTTATTATAATCTTATAATTGTGTCTTATAAAACAATTTCTCATGTAGGTTTTGATCCTACAGTTTACGGTGTGTTTTTGGATATTTGGAAAAATTATTTAAATAAATTATTGGGTACATTTTGCAGTGATAAGCATGTGTATTTAATATATATAAGCTAATATATCGTTGGATGTAAAGCTCTATAGTCAAAACGCAAAAACTATACAGTTCTAGTTTAAAATGAAGAGCAAAAAATGAAAATATAAGTTTAAAGTTCTTTTTCGTGAACTAGTTAGTGATTTTTAATCCTGCTCCAACTACTGCAGGTAAGAAATTTGATCTCTGATTTTTAAAGATTTGTAAAAAGAACACTATCACTGGTCCAGATGTCCGCGTCATATAAGTTTAAAGTTTAAAATATATAAAAAGAACTACTTTAACAAAAAAAGTAAGACTTAAAAACTATTCATGTCAAATAAATTGGAGTGTGACACCAAAGTAATGAATGTTTGGACGTCACTAAGTCATGTTCAGATATAGAGCAGGTAATGTGTTAGGTAATATATAGGTATGTTAATTGGTAATTGACAATCTTTTGAGATATGATTGTTTATTTACATATAATTAGTTATTTAATTGACCCCTATAGTTGATTCGTTAAGTGAATGTAGAGTATTTGCAATAACAATGAAAAGTCTCTGACAATAATGTCCTGAGACAGACCATTCAGGTCCATCTTTCTCCACTCTTGTGGTAGCCATAGGACCATTCGCTATTTTCAAAAATTCAGAAAACTGTCTGCTTGATTTTTCACACTAATATTAGAAAAAGTTTGGTTTTTTTCCAAGTGGTTAAAAGATAATTCTGTTATGTTTTTATGGAAATTTAACTTCACATAATCTTGTAATCTCACATGATAAATTAAAAATTTATGAATGAAAGTTTATCTATCCAGTTTGACTAAGAAAAAAGTCACTAACATTAAGAAAATTAACAAATTTTAAGTTCAATAAAGTAAGATACAAGTAAGTAATTAAGTGGTTTAAAATCAAGGTAAAGTAAGCAAAATTTTCAGGAAATGGCTATTGATTTAATAATTTGTATATAACCAAATCGTGCAATTATTACGCCTTAGATGACTCAGTAGTTTTTTTTTTCTTTAAAGATTTTAAAATTTAAATAAAACAGGTTACATGAGTTATGACCAAGTCATACAGTTTTTATTTATGCTTTCAACAGAATTGAGTACCTAAGCAAAATACATACTTATAGCATAGAATGCATAGTAAGAATTACGAGAAAGACATTGTAGCTAAACAAATAAAGATGATTGAATTAACCACGCTCATCATGTTTAACTCGTCATTTTTTTCTTTTCCTTCCTTGAATAGTTGTCCATTCTATTTCTTGCTTTTTTTGAGACGGTTTGACAATTCGTCCTCTCAAAAATTTCGGACTGATTAACTCATAACCAGTAGTCTCTGATGATTCCAGCAAGTCTAACTGATTTTCATTGGTAGAATTGAATTTAAAAGCATTGTAGGGAAGGATGCAACCTGAGAGAGATATATGGGAGGTGGGTAATGCCTCAGTTTGAATGACAATGTCGCATATAATATGAGCATTTACAATTGTAGCCTCTTGTTGAGTGGATTGAGGAGTGGTAGTTGAGTTTACTGATGGTGAAGCTAAGACTTCTACAGTAAGTGAAGTTGAACCAATATGGTCCATGGGAGAACTATCAACTGGGGTTGAATGTTGGTCATTCTCTAAGTTTCCTATCTCTTGAGTCTTTGAGCCAGAGCCATGTACGATGGGGGGAACCATATCCGTAGATGTTGTAGCCTTAATGGTTGAGAGTTTAGGCGAACTAGTATCAACAGAGACAGTTAATAGGACAATGTTAACCAAATTTTCCTGTATAGTGCTTTCAGTACCTTTATCAACTTCTAAAATAGAGTCTATATGATGGCCACTTGAAGATACTGAATGTAACTTTCCTAGTGGTAAGGTTGTTGATGGCTGTTGCGTTAGGGATTGAATACAATGCTTCACTTTGTGCCCTAACTGTCTACATCTACTACACTTTGAAGGTACCAAAGAATACTCCACATCAACCATGGAGACTATACCCATTTCATCTTTGGCAGCAACTTTTTGAGGAAATGGTTTATCTAGCTCAACTTCCACCAAGATTTTAGCCTCTCCCATTAACATAGGGTCAAGCCTTGGCTTATTTGTGATCATTGGTGCACGTAGTCCAGAAGCTATATGACTAATTCCTGGGATTGAGTACAAAGAGTTTAGAATATTCTTTAGTATAACCTAAACTAGAACATTAGAAATTTATGGCATGGCTAGACTCGGTGATGGGGTCCAAGGAGCTACAAACATTAGACAGTTATCAACGTGCCATAATCCTCTATGCAAGACCCAAAGTCTAGTAGTTTCATCATGAATGTGAAATAGATAAGAAGAATTTCCTACTTTACGACTGAAGATTTTTGATTTTATGCCCCAGGTTCTATTAACTATTGCATGGACTAAGCTTCCTGCGGGGAGACTGCAACGATAAAACTGTCCTATCACATATTCATTATGCTTTTCCAAACCATGAAGAAGAATGTGATTTGGAATAATTACCTCATGAGTCCCATAATCCAAGTAGATTGGAGAAGTAGCTCTGTAGAGGTTTCTTATTTCGGGTTTCATCCTAGAAGCCCAAGGAAAGAGCAATTTATCCTCAAAGGAGATTTCAGATTTTGACAAGGTTTTGAGACTTATTTTGTAAAAGTGCCTGAGATTTTTTCTCATCATATCAACGTTTGAACTAGAGGAAGATTTGTGTTTACCATCTTGTAATGCTGGCCACAATTCAGGAGAAGTTAGTTGTGAGGAAATATCTGGATTTTCCCGAGTGGAAAAACTCACCATAAGTTTTGATTACTCTGGCTGAGTCGAAGGAAGAGTCGATAGAGGCACTTTTCATGCTCCTTGAGGAGAAGGAGACTGAGTAGATGTTAGTTTTGTCACCACTGCGTTTTCAGAAGTAATAGTGACTGGGATTGGATGTGATGAAGGCGGGATTAAAGTAGCCAACAAATCCAAACTTTCTGCAACCTCTCGATTTTCTGAGACATGAGCTGGAGAATCAAAGCACAACTCGAAATTTCTACTTGGTGAGGGCATTATAGCATCAACATCACATAAATTGAGATAAAGAGTAGAGCTGTGAATGTGGGTTTTTTGGGAAGGTGAGCTTTTAGATGGGCAAAGTAGCACAGTTTCATTGGGGGTGGATTCCATTAATAAAGGTGATGGTGAGGTTAAGCGGTGTGTTAGAAGGTGATGGTGATGTCGCACAACGGCATAAGGTGATATGGTGGCAGAGCAACGGTGAAAGGAGGAGGAGAAGAATGACGAAGTATATCAGAAAAGGAGATGACTGATGGTGATATAAGCTACACCAGAAAAGTAGATCAGAAAAGCAATGGTGAAAGAAGGAGAAGAAGATCTCATTTTTTGCACTTTACTATAGCAAGTGGAGAGAAAAAAAATTTCTATTATTTTATTTAAAAAATCTTTTCTAGATCACTAGATGACTCAGTAGTTACATAAATTTTACTTCTATGATACTAATCTTATGCTAAGCATGCAAGTAACACAAACTTCTATTAATGTGCCAATAAACTTCATTTTTTTTCTTTTTTTGGTCAAGAATGGGCTCAAGGCCCTTATAAAACTTTATTCTAAACTTAGCAAAAACTCAAACACAAAATTGTCTTGGGAATGAAATACTCTCGACATCATTCTAAAAAAGAACTCGCACCTCATCAGGTGGTGAATCAAACAAATACAAACGATAAGATAAGCTAAAACCATGGTGCACTAGTTCGTCAGCAAGGCGGTTAGCTTCCCTGTATACGTGTCGAATCCGGAATATCTAGTCCTTTGCTAGTAAGCCATAGCACAACCATGCTACGAAAGAGAGGGGGTGAGAATCACTAACCTCTGTCTTAAGAAGCTCGACTATAACGTCAGAATTAATCTTTACCCCCACTCGTCTATAGTTCTGCTCCCAAGCGATAAACACCCCAAAGTTCCACCACCGGAGTAGAACAAATGTCTATATTCAAAGCAAAGCCTCGCAGCCACAGTCCCTTTGCATCACATAACACACCACCAGCTATTGCTAGCTCCGTATGTCCGCGTGATGCACCATCAGTATTAATCTTAATCCATCCGTCATTCAGTCTCGTATAACCCACCATACGCACCACTCGTGTCCTTACAACCTGTGATCTTTGTAACCTCACCGAGTTTTCTTAAGTTACTTATTGAGTTAGATCTTTGATAAATTGAACTTGATCCTGCCATGTCTTTGCTGTGCCAAATTCATCTTTTTAGCAGAACGTATACCTAACCCCGCCTTCTCTTCTTGGTTTACACACCATTTTCCAGCTCACTAAATGTTGTCGTCTCTTCTCATGAGACCTGCCCCAGAGAAAATTTCTTGAGAGCTTGTCAAGGTCCGCTAAAGTTGAAGTTGGTAGTTTTATTGTGCTCATCGTGCATCTGCTTGCAAACTAAGGTTCTTGCTTTTCCACCATGATAATCTAGAAAAGACCTTTTCCACTACATCCGCAAAAGTAGTCTTAGACACCCGTTTTTGTAAACTCGGCATACCAAGGTATTTACCGAGGTCCCGAGTTTGTTGAATACCACTTTCATCACAGATAGTTTTTGCAAGTAAACGAGGAACATTCTTCGAAAAGAATATCTTCGATTTAGCTAAACTCACCTTATGTCTGGATGCCTCACAAAAGCTTTTCAAAACACTCAGTATAACCTTAATTTGTGACACAGACGCTTACACAAACAAGATCAAATCATCTACAAAACAAATGTGGGAGAGGTTTGGACTGCCGCGAGCTACACTCATTGGTTTCCACTTCTTAGTCTCCACGGACATGTCAATCATATGACACAATCGTTCCATACACAAGACAAATAAGTACGGGGATAACGGATCTCCTTAACGAAGACCACGCTCTGGTGTAAACTTTGTCGCCTATTCACCATTCCACAAAACACACATCTCCGGCTTAACCACAACCTACATAATCCAGTTAATACATTGATCTGATAACCTTAGAGCCCGTAACGTATCTTCCAAAAAGTCCCATTTAACTCTATCGTACGCTTTTTCCCAGTACAGCTTAAGTGACATCCATAATTTTTGCCCTTTCTTTCTTTCCATGGAATGGACCACTAAGATATTGTCTGCACTCAAATGTCCTGGAATAAACCTGACATGTGCGGGACCTATCAGTTTGGTCATTACACGCTTGAGACGCATCACCATTGTCTTAGTGATGGTTTTAAACAGAACGTTACAAAGGCTGATTTGTCGAAACTGTGACATCTTTTCTAGTTTTGATATCTTCGGTATTAGAATCACAAATGCGTTATTTAGTCCCTCGGGCATATGACCGGTAGCAAAGAAATCTAGAACAAGCCGTATAACCAAATGGCCAAACACTTCCCAGCATTCTTGGTAAAACACTAATTGAAACCCGTCTGATATCGGAACCTTAGATTTCCCATAACAAAAATCGCATTCTTTACCTCCATCTCCAGAAAAGGCTTGTTTAAATTCCCTTCTTCTTCTCGTGAGAGGATAGGAAATCCCTCTGAAGGTAGAGAATCTGCACCTATAACCGCATCATTGAGCGAATAAAGGTTCTTATAAAAAGCCACAGACATATTCTCCAAATCATTTGGGTCCAAAACCCACTCATCTTGCTCATCACGTAACATCTCCACCCGGTTATAATGCCTTCGAATAACAGTCAAAGTATAAAAGAAACTCGTGTTTCGATCTCCCAACGTAATCTATTTTTCTCTTGATTTTTGGAACCAGAGTACTTCCTTTTGCTCCAGTACTACCTCAAGTTCCCGAATCAGTTCTCGCTCCTTGTCTAATAACACATCAAACGTAGTGGTGTCCAATATATCTTGGACCGCTTTAATGTCATTCAAGAGCTTGTCTTTTCATCTAGCAACATGACCGAATACCTCACGATTTTAAGCTTTCAACTTGGTCTGGAGTGAAATAAGAGCATGAGGTATAGACACGTCACGATTCCATGAATTTTCTAAAAGCCCCTTGAAGCCCTCATGCTTCAACCAGGCGGCTTCTAATTAGAAAGGCCTATGTCTCGGGTTAATGAATTTCTTTGGACATAACTCTACAAACAGAGGTGTATGATCAGATGATAGGAAAGGGATGTGAGAAGCTTTCGCTTCAGACCATCTCAACCTAGCGTGAGCACAACACAACATCCTATCCAACCGCTTAGCCATGTACATGTTTTCCGAACGCCCTCTTCTCCAAGTAAACCGATTCCCACAGACTCCTATATCGATCAAGGCAGAGTCATTAATCCAATCTCCGAAAGCCATAAAGTCTTATGATAAGCCACCACTTCCCCTAGTACGCTTATCTAATCGAACGATTAAGTTAAAGTCTCCACCAATAAATAAAGGTTCATTAATTCTAGCACAAATCACCTTCATCTCATCCCAAAGTCCACTATGTCTACTAGCAGACGGAGCAGCATACACGACGATCAGATGAATCGTCCCTTCCTCTTCACCAATCTGAGCGTGAATATACTGATCCGTACTAGTGACGATGGATACTTTCCACACAGTCGATCACCACAACAGCCACAGACCCTCTCCGTGCCATTTGTTTGTGGCATCATCTTTTCCGTTTTGTTTTTCTCCACCACCGGGCATGTATTCATCGCATGTCCGAACACCCCACACCTCAAGCTGATTGGTGAGAGTTCCTCATACTGAACAAAGTACTGCTCCCCATTAACATCAATCAATCCCTTCAACGGTTTTCGTAAATCCACCTCAATACAAACTCGTGCAAACCTTGCCCTCTTCAGAGTAAGTGTGGTCATATCCACTATCACCGCTTTTCCAAGGCAATCTTTGATTCCCATCAGAAGAGCTCTATGATACAAATTCCTCGGGAGATTAGACAAACGTATCCACACCGGAGTGGTAGCAATGTCATCACGCAGAGGGTCAAAGTCTAGATCCCAAGTTTTCACGATTAGATAGCTTCCAAACGCTTTCCATGGACCAGCCGTCAACGCTTCAAGATAGTCATCCTCACCATCAAACCGAATTATGAAGAAGTTTCTAGGTAGATCCACAATGTGTAGTGCTCTTTTAAGTTTCCACAACTCCCGAACTTTCCTATTCATTGCTGTCAAAGACACTGCCTTGCCCAAAACCTTGACAACACTACAGTTTTTCCAAAGCTTATTCATGGCCTCCAAAACTTCTCTCTCCACCGTAATGAAAGGTTGACCATCAACACCTTCAGGGCGATCACTCCTCCCTGATTCGTGTTCGACACCTTCGTAGCCCACGACAGAGTTTTAGTCGAGGTTCCTGTTGGCACAACCTTCTCCACCGCATCTGTCATCGTGACATCATTTTCCGCATTCACCACCACATTCACCAGTTCTCCGGGTTTATCAGGCGGAATTCCGGGTGGGGGGCCCTTCCCCACCGTATTAATCATCGTGACATCAATGCTGAGTTGATACAAGAATGTGCTTTATGTCTTTTGATTTTACTTCAATTTTTGTTTAACAAATGGGTAGTGTTGCATTCATTTTTTACTGTATGAAATAAATATGAATAAAATGAGGACAAGCAAAGACGAAGAGTACATATAAAATAGGAAATCGAGAAAGAAATAAGTGACGAGAAATTTTCAAAGTCAAAAGTCAACGTTTTAGCATGAATCAAGTTCAACATCCACTCCACTAATGTCATTTTCTAATCACTATATTTAAGAAGAACCATTCTTAACGTTTTTAATTTTTAAAGACGAATTATTGTACGGATCGTAACCCACTTTATATACAAACTAATGTTGTTTAATTGTCTTTATTATTACTCCTTTTTTAAAGAATCCACTTGTTATTTGTGAAACTGCGTCATAATATAGACTAACGTCAAAAATATTTTATCAAATGATAATGACTTATGTATAATGGAAAGACAAGTCTTGTTATATATTAATTTCAAAAAAAAAAAAGTCTCGTTATATGTTATTACGTATCTACAGGTGACTATATATTGGAAATTTGGATAATGACGTATTAATCATAACCATATGAATCAACAATTTGAGTAATAACACGTACAAATTTGCAAGTTTTTTTTTTTTTTTGGTCAAAAGAAATTTCAAGATCAATTTATTGTGAAGTTATTTTATGTGAATTCGACTATAATTTAGTAATCGGTTCAAGTTAATTTCATTAACTTATTATTTGATCTAGAACTTTATTTATTGTTTAATCAAAGGAAGATACTTTTAGATACAAGTCAACTATGACTAAACCGAAAATAATGGTCACTAAAATTTTGATTAAGAAACAAGAATTAATTGGTCATCTCAAAACAGTTTGATTCTATCTACATATGAGGATTCTAGAAGAGAATCATTCTCCTTTCTAAAGTTATTCAATCACAAAAAGGCAATGCAAAGAGAGGAAGATGGGAAAGGAAATGCAAAAAAAGTTAAAATTGAAGAGTTACAGTTTCAGATTACTTTTATCTTGTCCCAATAATTTGGAAGAACATCAAGCTTCACTCACAATATTTAACAGTAACATTTATGTAGATCTGTGAACTCACCAACACAACAGTGAGATCTTCATAGATGTACAAAGCACAAGATAATAGTCTTCTTCCTAATCATCGTCCACCCCACGGCGCCTTTGGATCTGTAAACACATCCGAGATAAATATCACACTCAATGATATTAACAATTAAAATAAAGAGTAATTTGCTTTCAATAACTTGTGTTTTTGACCGTACCGTGACTTTCGTTTGTTTGGTAGTTTGGCTGTTTATTTGTTCCAACAGCGTTATAAGCCGCTCCTCAGAAACCTGTACCGCAAATAGAATACTTTATTAACTCTTTGATGCCTAACATGTATCAGCTGATACAAAAACCAGAGATATATACTATGAAATATGACATAAGATTCTGGTATTTTTACCTTCTCAACTATCTGTCCCATTTGAGCAGCCCTCAGAATAACATCCTCTACACCTCTAGCTTTCTCAGGTTTCACCAGGGCAATTCGAGCGACTATAAAAAAATAGAAATGAAAGAGAAGCATAAGAGATACGTTAACAATATATTGTGCCTCTCGAGTTTTGGAAGACCATCAGATTGGTGACATTATGAAGAAACAAGGGAGGGCAACTAGATGAACTCTATTGCATTAGATGGACTTACTTCTCTCTCGAGCTTGGGAAGACAATATTTGACTAAGCATCATTTGTCTACGTTCATCAGCTTCCCTAAACGAATTTTCCAATTAGATAATGCTTTAGTTGAAAAGAATTCCAAACAGAAAAAATTCATATGCATATCAACTAATACACAACGATACACACCTTCTAGCATCTTCCTGTTGTCTCTCCTGCTCTGGATTCTGGTGACCTCCCTGCTTCCCCTGTTTATCAGGTTGATGCAAAATGAGCCACTAAGTAATCACTTACTATGAAATAACAAAACAGATATTAAGTGATGCGCATTAAAATTTACCGTGCCATGTTGAGCCATCAGCTCTTGCATTCTCCTCTGTCTAATAGCTTCTAGTTCAGGGTCAGCCTACACAAGAGGAAGTAAAAGAGGCAGACATAGTCATAAAAATGTAGTCTTCCAACACTTCAAGTTGAATTTTCTTCAGCTAACACGAAAAATTGCAGCAATTACTAATAGATAATCAATCAACTGAATCAAATAAAACAGTCGTATCCATCATTTTCTGAGTCCTTTTTCATTCAACACCCAAAACCCCTTGCCCTACTCGAAAGAAAGCAAATACAATTCACACGATGCCAAAGTGTAATGAAACTAGCCAGACATAGGTCAAGGGTACCTTTCATCATCAGTTAAACTATAAAAAAATATATTGAATTGTTATCACTACCGGTACTGCAACTCAACAACCATGACATAAAGAAAGAGAAGACATTTGACCGGAATCAAAATCAACATGAAGATCATTAAAAGAAAATATTAGTGCTAAGTTAAACATGTCTTGAATTAATTGACAAAAATGGATTGAAAAACTTTATAAGGTTTTCTATAAAAAGTCCCCTGAGATACACACAGATCAACTCATACGGAGTTAATCATTCAAACCCTGAAGTAGCAATCACGAAATTCAAAAATTTAAGCTATCAAACTTAACACTGATAATTTTCATTTGTTACCTAAAACATACTTTCTGTTATCAGGTCGTGAAAAGAAGATTGAATCTAATTCAAACGAAGCCAGTTTCAACTAAGAACAAAACCGACCGTCCAAATCACGTTCTAGTAGCGAAATGAAGAGGTAAAACCATTGTTACGAAGGAACGAAATCAATCCATGTGACAACTAACTAAGGCATGATTTCAAAGCAAAAAAATGTCGAAAACCCTAAGAAAATTCGACTTTCCCAGCGATAAGTAGACAATGAAGAACTGAAACTAAGACAATTGGAGAAAAATCTCACCATCTGAGCAAGTCTTCTTTACTTTCCTTTGGATGCCAAATCGAAATCGCGCCTCTCAACTCAAAAACCAACACAGAGCTCTGAAAGAGATGCTTTAAAACCAAACATAGCTTTTGCGAGACGCGCTTCAGATACACTGTCTCGCTTTTATATATTCGCCCCCATATTTAGTTTATTTTTACTAATTTAGCCGTAAACTTAGGATTAGGAGCATTTACCCCATCAACTTATGGTAAACTCATGATACCCTTTTAACTTTTAAGAACTTTGTTCTCTTAGTGATTCAAAATATTGTCTTTACAACATGACAATTGATATGTAACTAATATTAGTTGGTATCAAGACATAAAAACTGATGTTAAGTTTGTTACTGGATAAGAATATAATCAGCATCAAACATATCTCCAGCAGTAGGAGACAGGTTGTTTCTCCGGAGTTGGGCATGAGTCTCAGCTTCGCGTTGAAATATCTTGACCACATCTTGTAGCTCCAGTTTTCTAACTTCTACTTGTTCTTCTGTGATGGGCTTTTTGAGCCCCAAGTATACCAGTCCAACCGCAATAAGAACAGCTCCGATGAGAACCATGAGAGCAGTGAATAGACCAAATGCATAAGGCGTGTTTTGTGCCCCTGGGATACCATCCACGTTGATCCCAAACAGTCCTACGATTATGGTAAGCACAAGACCACATCCTCCAAACACCGCTAAGTTGTGGCTTACTCTAAGGCTTTTGTCCTGAAAGTTTAAATTGAGGTTTTAACTAAATTGGTACATCAGTAGTATGATGACTAACTTTTTCGATGGATGAAGAACCTGTAACCAAGCGCGGACACTGCTTTGCATGACATCCTGAATTGTGAAGAGACGTCCACGGACTGCTTCTTGTTCCTCCAGCATTTCTCTTGTGTTTTTCCTCAAACCTTCTAGCAAAAGTCGTGGTATATTTCCCCTCAGATGCTGAAGAAGCTCAAAGATAATCTCCTCTCTCGCGTGTAGTGACCACTTCACTCGGATGACCTGCAATGAGAAAAAGGAGATTTTCATGCCAATGACTATAATTTAGTTTGTCCCTCATGTTATCATCATTTCTCCATTAAAGTACCAACAAAGGCCTTTCCAACACAATATCAATCCTTTTCCATTTAAATTGCATTGAGGGTTAGCTGTATTGAAGAGAAAGTGACCTGTCTTGATAATTTTCTAATCTCTTGGTTCAGAATGATACTGAAAAGATTCAAATCCTCGTGGTTTCTCCTGATACAAGAAAAGATGGTATTTCATAACAATCAAAACAATTAAGATAGTATTTGTTACTTTAACATGTGATTACTATGGGAACCTGTTCATAAACTTCAATTCGATCTCATCGGCTGCACCAAATATGGATTTACGGAATAACCTATTTATCACCAATCCAGAAAAGACCAGATTTGAACATTATATAGACCTCCGGTCACTATCTCAGGTAAGAAAAACTTGATAGGCGTTCAGTGTTGTCACCTATCATCCCATCGAGAAAGACGGCAAGCTAAGTGTGCTATGACTTCATGAACTGTTCTTGGTACATTATAACCTCCCGCATAAAGTAGTTCCTATCGAAACAATCAGAAGGAAAATTAAGGCATGTTAGCGCCTACATTACAGGCATGTGTTATCTAAGCTTTAAGTACCTTATTAAGTAGAATACTTGCATAGTTTTTGTACAAACCTCTACTTCAGTGATGCCAAGGACATTGGTGTGGGGTACATTTCCTTTTATGTGCATTACAGATACCAAGAAGTTTTTAGCTTGCCAAGAGCGAAAAACAACGGGTACATCATCCTCACTGATTAATGGATCACCCACTGATTGTCCTAAGAGCTCAAACAGTAAACCCCCAGCAACTCTCACTGGAACCTAAGAAAATACATCGGAATGGAAGTTAGACAATAACGTTCAAGAAATATACACTAAACAATGATTCAAACCGTAATAAGCCATATCAAGAAACACTAAACAAAAGAATTTACAATGCTAAGAGCCTAACATACTTCTTTAATTCTATCCCAAATCACTATACTATGATCCATGTGGAAGCATTTTCAAGGCAGTATCTTGAAGTGAGTCAGTCTATAAGTCAAAATTACCTACAATTTATAATAGTGACACTCAAACAAGGCACATACCTCATATAGAAGGTGTTTCATCCGTTCACTTATTAGCTTACTTTCATCCCTCAATGCAAGACTAATCGCAGGATGCATCCATGTAGCACCTTTGAGCCATCCCTCCACAAAAGAGTGTCCAGCAGTCATATGGCACCACCATGTGGGGCCACCTGGTCGTTCCCAATAAGGAGCTGCTAAATCTGTAACAGGGACATCCTCTTCATCATCCATTAACTCCAGATTAGGCCACTCTGCGTTTACTTGCACCATTTGAACTAGTTCAGATATTCTAGCCCAACCAATAGGAACCCAATGACTTCCCTCATATCTCTCAACTCTTCCAGTTTGAAACTCATGCGCATCTTTTAAATCCAAAGAAGATACCGACCTTGACCTTGAAAGATCGACTTCAGACGAATCAACAAACGGGTTACGACCAAAGGAAATTTGTCTGGTTGGACCATCATCTTGCTTCAAGTGACCTTTTTCCAGTTGTTTTGAATCGATATGCTTTTTTGTGCCTCGAATAAATTCAAAGGCACAAATAAGCCCATCAGTCCAAAGATCACTCTTGGGAACTCCTGAATGATTTTTACTCTCAAACTTCTTGGTTTTACTCTCTTGAGACACTACATGATTCTCCCCATTGTCACCCATGGTCAATCAAATACAAAATCTACAATCCTGTATCACGAATCAGCACAGTAAAAATTCACTCGCATCAACATCAATGTTCTTGTGGAAAACTCAGGACAGATATTTATTCTATGCAAGTTCAAACCGACAATATTAAGAAAACAAAAATCGAAATCGAGAAAAGTAAATCTCACCATGGGAGCAGTTATCTACTTTCTCTAGATGGCAAAATCCAAACACAGAATTTGCAATGAGAATGAAGAACACTTTAGAACTTAAAAAAGCAACTAATACCTTTTGTAGAGAGACGCGCGTCAGTTTTTACATATTAGCTCCATATGTTTTAGATTCTCACAAATGTAACCATAAACTATATGATATTACAATTTTACCCCCTCATAGATAAATTTCTCACCCAAAATCTCTCTCGCTATCAACCGTTGTGGCACCAATGAATCGGCTCTCGTTGCCTAAACTTTTCTCAATCTCTAGAACACAGGTTTGAAAAAAGTCTTCTCTCTTCGTGTATGTATGTGCATGTACGATCTGAATTTGCGGATGTTATGTATCTATATGTTCACTCTTAGTTTTTGTGACACATTTAGGTTCCAGCTGCATCATCGTTCCATAATCTGTACGGACGTCAAATACGGTACTGATTTGATATAGACTTTAACTATTGTGAACCGGTTGTGCTTAAATTTACAATTCTTGTAGCAAAGAACGGATTTTTGTACATGGCTAGTGATTATAAAGCTGGGTTTGACATGTATTCATCTTTCAGATTGTTGTTCTTGTTGTCATATTTCAGATTGTTGTTCTTGTTGTCATATTTCAGATTGTTATTCTTGTTGTCATATTTCAGATTGTTGTTTTTGCAATTTCCTTGCAGCTTATTTCATTGGAAGACTAAGATGTCAGAAGATACTGCAAGATCATCCACAACTGGTGATTCTGCTTCTGGAGCTAGAACATTTTGTTCCTTGGAAGGTACATTTAGTCTACCATTGATATTTGAATCTAAATTTTCTTGTTTCAACTGAATCGTGACACAAATGGTAGCCTCCTACATTTTACTTCATTTATATAGTATTTTGGTTTGTAGAGGTTTTAGGTGCATATGAACATTCAATGTTTTAAGTTCTATATAGTTTGTAGCTAACAACATGTCTTTTAATTGAGACACTATACTGGGTAGCAAATGATGTCAAAGCTCAGACTGTGTCAACTCTATATGCTGGAATAACTTCTATAGAGAAAAGAAGTTTAAAACAAGTGGTCATTCTGTCAACGTGTAAATTCGATGGGAAGACAAAAGTTGTTTTACTATTCATCACATCAATTCTAGTATAACTATTCATCATTCTCATAGTTCTACGAGCTAAAGTAGTTTTCTGCTGCCTTGTAGTAAATATCAGCTTTATTTATATGTCGTTCTTTTGGAGAATAGTGCTATGATACTCTTGTTGCTGGACTTAAAAATCACTTCCTTGCGCAATAGGGGGTTAAGAGATGGATTTGATGTTTATATTCTACAGCATTTGTAACCACATTTTCCAAAACTATGTAACATGGTTATTAATATGGTATTCTTTTCGCTCTGTTTTTATATCTTTGTCTTAGATTTATCAACCAAAAAGTGTGTGCCATGCAATTCGAAGGATCTGCGGCCCATGACCGAGCAAAGTGCCCAAGACCTACTTCAAAAGGTAAAATGTTTGTACTTCTTATTATGGCATGTGAGGTCTGTAGTGTGTTTCCCACCTCAACTATTCCTTTTAAACAGGTTGCTGGATGGGATTTGGCTAATGACAATGATACATTAAAGTTGCATCGCTCGTGGATAGTGAAAAGTTTTACAAAGGGACTAGATTTCTTCAAACGTGTAGCTGATATCGCTGAATCAGAAGGTAAGTAAATCACCAACCCAGCACATATGTTTTGTGGCTCTTCTGAAAAAGATTATACCCAAAAAGAAAAAAGAAAGACTAGCGCAAGGAAGATTTGTTACTGTTTTGTCTGACCTGTGGACCGCTATGATGCAGGTCATCACCCAGATTTGCATCTGGTCGGCTGGAATAATGTGAGAATCGAGATATGGACACATGCAATAGGTGAGAATCATGGTCTGTCTTATCGATATGAAGATATGAATCCTTATCAAATGCCTGAATCTTACACATCTTTCAATATCTTTCTGATTTCGGACCAATTCATCACCTTCATCGTCAACTATTGCATTTTTGAACCTTGTAAGTTGCACGGGCTGAATAGTGATATCTGATTCTCTTGCAACAGGTGGTTTGACGGAAAATGACTTCATTCTTGCTGCTAAGATCAACGAGCTCCAAGTGGAAGATCTTCTGAGGAAGAAAAAAGTTGCCAAGTAAAATGTAGTTAAGCTGAATTCTGCAAGGTGAGGAAACATCTTTATAGTCTGTGGCTCAGAGTTCGATATGAGTAAGCATCTTGAGCTCATAACTGGGATGTGTTGGTCTGAAACTCTGTGAAACATCTCACACAAGCTTTAGATCTATGTAAGATATTAATGTTTCTTGGTTCTTGTAAAGCTGTTTCTGGTCTCACAATCTCAACCCCAAAAACATGGCAATATCTTAAACTTAAAGCGTATCTTCAATCCAGAACAATTTATTATTTCAAATACACAATAATGTATGTCTATTTACAATCACAAAACTATACAATCCTCCATAAACTATGTACATTCAAGAATTTCCATGAATCTGTACAAGATTGTTGTCATTCTTCCAAAGAGATAAAGCCAATTCAACAAGTTTAGTCTTCAGGCAACGGAGAAATTGCTGGAGACCGAACAGTGTCACTGCACACCAACAAGAAAATTTCCAGGTTACAACCTTTTTTATCATTAGAGTCAGAACAACAAATTCCCTTCAACTGTTTAAATTCACCTCCCCATCTTCTGATACAGATCGCCAAGCGCACGGTAGAGTGCAGAAGCAGCAGGTGGTCTTGGCAAAGAGCCGAGGAGGATGTCAGATGCAGCTAGGGACTGGCTACCATAGAAACGTGAGTTTTCACTCGTACGTGTTGTGAAGATGCTTCCTTCAAGCGAGCATCCGACAAATGCACCTGTTCATTTAATGGCTATTTAAGTAAGCTTTTTGCAACCCAAATAAAAAAAAAAACACAGGAAAATACACAAACTGGTTATGAGGCTTAGTTTCAAAAAACCTTTCCTAATAGGAATATTAGAATGGTTGCAGAGTTCGAGTGCTCCCACAAAAACTAGTTTTAGACATGGAAGGGAAGAGTCTACGAATAATCAACCAAATTTATCCTACCAAAAAACCATCTCTGCTAAGAACACATGAATCAGAAAATTACCTTTGGTGCAGCTATAGGTATAGCAAGCAGCATATCCACCGCTACCTGCTCGGATATCTGCTTCAAGTGCTCGTCCAGTCACACCAACTGCAGCACTTAAACCAGCTCCAACAACAAGATGGGTGTTACTCCCAAATGTCCGGATGGCTTCACGAGTTCTCAGAACGATAATAAAGTCTATGAACTCTCCTCCTGCCTGCAGGTGAGTGATGAGCATCTAGACTAACCACTGTTTCAACATCTATGAAACATGAAAAGAGCTATGTTACCTGAGCACCCCATCCCAAACCAAATGAAGAGATGGCAGAGGGTGGAGACCAGGAGCCATCATCTCTACGAGCAACCACAAGTCCTGTCCCGATTTTATATGTCACCATAACTCCAACTCTGGCAACAGTAATTACCGCAAGACCTTTTGCTTGTCTTAGAATAGCATCTGGGATGGACCTCTCAGTTCTTGAAGAGCCAATCTGATGAAAAAAAATTCAAATTAAACACGCACTATTAGAATTCCAGATTACATGGAGAGAGGCTAATCAGGCACTAACATAGGTATATAGTTGACATATAACACTGCTAGTAACTTCACAGAGTGAACTAAGGACCCACAAATCTCACCTTGGTAATATAACCCCGGATAGTGTTTGTCGCCTTATATATCTCATACTCCATGGATTGTCCCCATGGAAAATTCACCCAAGACCTCAATGTACTAAGATCGGTCAAGTCATGGGTTGGCAACTGAGCAGCAGCACTCACTTGGTCCATCAAACAAGGTTGCACAGACTCTAACCTCACAAAACACACATCACAAACCCTTTGAGGATTTGATAGACGAAACTTTGCTGGAAGCAAGCTTCTTCCTTTAGAACAGTCCCTACAGAATAATCCTCCACAATATCGACAATGATGACGGGAACACATGATTGGATGAAACCGCACACTACATAGCATACAAACAGAAGCAGCGCTATCCGGTAGCCACTTGGGTGGCTCCGTATCCAGAATTTCTCTTGCGTTACCAAAGTTAGCCTCGGTGAGAGTATGAGCCATCTCTTGCCAAGCTTGTTCAAGAAGATGTCCCGACAAAAAAGAAATGCCACATCTCTCAAGGTTTCCTGAACTAAGAGCACTCGCTTTACCACGCGCTGCAAGTAACATATCTACTATCACATCCCACATAGTTAATTCCTTGTCTTCATCATATAACTGATTCCATCCCATATCTCCCTCGGGGAAGTAACCACCATTGAAACTAAGGCCTCTTGACCACTCCTCATGATCAGGTTCTAACATTGGCGGAACTGAAACGGGTATCCAAACCCCGGTTTCCTCAGAAAGCGGCGTGTCATAGAAAAAATATTTACCGCGCTTTTGCTGTTCTGGTTCCAGTCTTTTGCTCTCGTCTACAAAGCCTTCACATAAGCCAGAACCTTCGTCTTTAGTATCCCTTATCCTTTGACTAATGATATTACCAGCATCAGGATCAACATGAGAACCATTAATTTCTCGAGCTCTTTCATCCTGTGATCACCATTCAAGGAGAGAAACAAATTTAACAAAACCATTTCAAGCTTAACTTTTAGACCTTTAAACTTAGCCTGGTGTAGATTTTGTTTAATCTAGACAATGATCAATCAAAATTAAAACACCTAACACAGGTGATGTCTATCAGCTGACGATCGAAGTGATAAGAAAAACTCGAAGAAAGAAGAGAAAATTCGGAACTAATTGCTTGTTTTCCGTAAATATAACACCAAAATTCTCCAAAATTACGAAACAAATGTTGAAGAAAAGTGTCAACCCTAACATATTATATGATCACTTAGAAATTTGAAAACAAAATTGCGAGCGGAATCAAATTTGGTAAGCGTTAATCTCACCATATTCTAGAATTACGTTGCTTCTCTCGATTGCGAAGACAATTTGAGTCTTTTCAATTTCAGTTCTTTGGGGAAACTCAGAAACACGGACTCTGCCAGGAAAACGATTACAAGTTACCACCGTCGCTTACCTTTCTGAGACGCGACCACATAAACTATTATACATATATATCCTTACTCAGTTTACAGTTTAGTCCTCATATTTTTAATTTCTTATACATGTGACCATCAAATTTTCAATATATCTATTTTTCCTAAATTTTATGGAGTGTGACAATTGTTAAAAAAATCCCAGGTGAGGAGTGAGATTAACTAATGCCTTGAATTGGCTCACTTGGACGCCCTCACTCGTAAACTAGCTTGGTTGGATCGAGGATACTATTGAGTTTGGTAGAAGGCTTAGCATGAATTCTATTGAGGATTTAATCAAGTGACATGTGAGAGTCAAACAAGATGATGACATGAAGAATCTTGTTCATGGAGACGTATTTTCCGAGTGAGCAATTCAGGTTCTCGTTTCGGTTCAAGATGTGCGCTTACTATCAGGCCAGGGTCTTGGGGGCTTGGCTAGAGGTAGAAACAGATTGGTTATGAAGACGAGGAAGAAGAAGTATTTACGTTATTGGAATTATAAAACTTCATAAAATGAATATAAATTTCAGAACCTCGAACTTATGTGTAGCACCAATTATCGGTCTCTCTAACAACAAACAATATAGATCAAATCTCTGCTTAAAATACCTACTCTGCTTGTTTTGTCCTTAACAACTGGAAAAAGATTTCATTTTTGAAATCGTCGAAGAAATACTTGTCTTCCAAATCTTCAACAACAGTAAGCTGTTTGCTACAAACTTGAATATAAAGAGACCTACAAAACAATCCACAACTTTGGATCAGGCCTGAAACCAGAAATAAGTAAGAGCTTACATGAGTCCATATTTCCTGTGACTAAATTAGAACAAGAAATGTTTCCTAATATAGAGTATATGAGTAAGACTAATACAACACCGAGCGCAATCTTTGAGACAATGCAGAAACAAGCTTCATGTACTTCAGTTTTACATCTCTTGTTTAGAAGGAACCTAAAAAACAAAGTTCTATAAAGTCCCAACACTGTTCAAAGCAAGAGAAAAGCCACACATCTACACTAAACCCACATTTATGGATTGTGAAACTGTGATTAACGCAATTCTTCAAAAGGTATTTGATTAGGCAAATCATACTTGAGAATTGTACCAAAAAGCAACCAAATTTAGCAATTTACCTCAGAGGAGATTTATCATCTTGCAACAGGTTTTTGAAGGAAAGCCGTTAAGAAAACTTCACCATGTTTGACTCCACTAGAATCCATTTTGTTCGCCACTGCCCATTTGATCTTCTTATAACCCAATTTTCCGATCATTGGTGCATAAACATTTTCAAGGTCAACTTTTTTACTGAAGAACCGATCCAACCAAAGATAACCACCACCACGAAGAATCCGATCCAAATCAAAGAAGAAAAATTCCATAACAGTCACTGGAATCCACCTATTCACGGCTCGTCCACACCGAACCAAATCCAGTACACCGTCAAACACTGGAAGTCTCTGTTGAAGAGGGACATGAAGCGGCACAAGTCCTCTCATAGCCACAGCTTCACTATACGGTGCATTAAAATTCATTGTCGTGGTCAAGACTGTGACGTTACGAGCCTTCATTGCAGCAGCGAAAGATCCAGTCCCACCACCGACATCGATACCGAGACGGAGTACTGAATTGGCGGATTTAGCGATCTGGAAAAGCTGCGAGATTGGGAGATCAAGCTCTGATTTATAAGAAGAGAACTGAGATTTTGATTTCTCTAGGGAGAGATCAAACCCTAGATCAGGGAATTTAGTAATTAAACAATCAAAGCTTTTGCAAGAGTAGTAAGACCAGATAACATTGGATTCAGGTTTCGAATCTGATGGATTTCGCGGCGTTCGCGAGAAGCAACGACGGCGAGGAAGTGGGTGACAGCCACGGAGGATGAGTTTCTCGACGAGATCAGTATCTGAAGGACAAAGAGAGAAAGGATTGTAGTTCATATACTGATGGAGAAGATCAGGGTAGTTATGACAAGCTGAAGCTATAGGTGAAAGCTTAGAGTATATGAGAAGCTCTTTCGGTGCGGAGGAGGAGGAGGAGACGGTGGCAGCGCTTGACCTCACCGTTGAAGATGACTTATCTGGCTGGTGAGTTGTGAGATGGTTAATGGCGGCGCGGATTGTGTGGAGTTGACGGAGGAGATGGTCAGGAACTGTAGGAACAGAGGAAGGTGAGGATTTGATGGTGGATTGGAAGAAATTGGTGGTGGATGAGAGATGATAGAGAGAAAGGATGTTTGTAGCTACCATTGCTACTAGTAGAATCAAGTTCAAGCTCATGGTGAATCCCGCCATTGCTATGACTCGGATCCAAGTTCCTGAGTCTTAAAAGTTTCTTCTTAAGATTCTTGGAGATAGTGAGTGACACAGACTTAGAGCTGTAAGTGAAAGATAAGCTTTTTCATCAAAGAGTCAAATCTTGTACTAGTAGATCTGAGTTTTTATTACTACCACAAGAAAAGCCAAATACCGAATCCAATCAATGTCATTATCAATTTTGCATGGAAGAGTTGGTAACAGTGTCGGTGAAAAAGTAGTCGGAAGTCGGAACAGTAAATATGTAAAAGCCTCTTTTTTTAAGGCAAAACAGATCTGTCTGTTCACATGTCTCATTTTTTTCTTCTTTTAGTAGAGAACTTATGTCCTTTATTGCATCAAGATTGGAAACTTATATATCTAAACTTAATTAGTAATAATCCAAACATGAACATTTATTCTACTTTGTTTTTGGCTTAATGAGAGTATAGTCATATCATCAAACACATACACTTCATTGACGGGTCATGACTAAATTGCGCCAACACGCGTGAATATATTATCACACGTGTGTAGATTTCTAAGCTGACTGGAGAAGGATACTTGACAGTCTTCCACATTTCTCGAGTCATTACAGTGAAAGAAAAATAAAAAGGGACTAACTTTCTAAAAATACAGAAAAAAAAGTTTTTTTTTTTTCCTGTTTGTGTCAATGCCGAAATCTAGCTCAAGCTTCTCGTCTTTCCTTCTCCTAATATTCATCTTCCACCTTCTTTTAATCTGTCCATCACTTTCGTCTTCCGAATCTGAGCCTCATGTTTTGGATCGTGAGTTGTTAGAGATCCAAAAAAATCCGAAGCCAGAGAAGATTAAAAGGAAATTGAAGTGCTGTGAGATGCGAACTAGATCTCAATGCTCGGCTTACCCAAGATGTAGATGGTGTCGTAGTGAAGCTCTCGACGACTTGTGCTTCAGTAAAGCTGAAGCTTTGCGACTTCCAAGTCAAGTCTTCCTCTGTGAAATATAAATTAACAGGTTCGATCTTATTAGGTTATAGTAGTTTTTGCGGAGTATCGGTGGAGATCAAGAGAGAAAGAGTTTGTTTTTTTCAAAATTTTTGACTTGTGTTGAAATCGCTTTGTAACGTCTATTTGTTGTTGTAATTGTTTTGAGTTTTACAAGCTTTGAGTTGAACTGGATCTTTATCCTCATATCTATTGAAAGGTGCTTATTCATTGTTACTTTCATGTTTCCATTGTTAATTATTTTAATTTTGATCGAATCACTTTCGTAATCAAAATCGGATGAATTTGCGATTACTCTGTATGCTCTTTACTTGGAGCTTTGTTAGAGAATGGACAAAAGGTGTTGCTGTTACTTGTTATCTACTTTTGTGAATCGTTGAAGGAGCTGAACATATATTGAGTGCTTTGAATCTCTCAATTTTGTATGAATAGAAGACTCAGGGACCGATTGTTTCCAAAATTAAAGTAATACTATAGATGTAAATGTAGTGTTTATGATCGACAACAGAACCGCAAAGAAACGATTGAGCCCGCAATCGAATGAATAAATTTTGAATCTAAGATGCAGCCTTTTAAGTCTCCAAGTGGTTCACGAAGTGGTAATTTGGTTTCTCTGTTATATATTGGTGTTAGAAAGGTTATGGCTTGTTTGTTCGAATAGCATTTTACATAGCGTTTTGGAGCTACGCTTCGCATCACTACTTTATCTGATAGTTGTGAGCAGCTAAGCCCATAGTGAGCACAGATCTATTCAAAGGTGTCTCTTTCAACGTAAGTACTGTTGCTTTAATGAACCTTGTAAAAGCTGAAGATGCCTGAGCTCAGGAACAGGAACCGTGTTATCTGCAATAGTAGCTCTTTCTGTGAAGTTTGTTCGCATATCATTTCGTGCATATAGCTTACGGCAGTTGGAAAGTTTCTTACTAGAAAAACTGTTTTCTTTCCCCTCAAATATCTGCTTTATACAAGTTGTTTTCTTTGTTGCTTTCAGGAAAAGCGCCTGATAAACGTATATGCAACATTGAAGCAGGAAGTCCCTTTTCAACCCAAAAAATTGATTACGTATACTCATCTTTCCCTCATCCCGCAAACAAACAAATCCAAAGAAAAAGGTCCAATAAAAGGAAAAAAACTCTGGAAACAAAGGTATATGCAAAAAATTATATCAGCCACTTTTCCAACAATCCTTGACTGCATCCCTCATATCCTCATACGCATAACAGCTATCGAGGAACTCCGCAACTTTCAGCAGTTCTTGATCTTTCAAGTCGTCAACAAAAGGCTTTATAAGTAGTCCATTCTCTGGCTGTAATAAGTAAGAATTTGGATTGTCATCAACAATCAAAGCACTTCCGAGGTCTTTTCCCACTACCAAAGATAGGTCCTTTACATATTTTCCATTCACTTCTGTACATGAGTCTCGACATAGCCGCTGCGAGATCACACTGTTCTTGTCTAGCTTATCTAAAACCTGTGAAGCATAATCTTCCAGACCAGCTGTGTAAACCACCACTTTATAGTTTTCACCAATCCTTTGCAAGAATTCAGTCACACCAGGACGTTTCACCACAAAGATTGGCATAATCTGCCTTTCCAATCTCATCATCACCATGAAATCATATTTAACTCCTGGAAGCTGTGTCGTCGAGTGAACCAATGTTTCATCAAGATCAAGAATTATTGTCCTTTTTTCAAGTTTTGTATACCGGTGTTTTGTGGCTGGATTGCTGATGGTGGTGGCCGTAAAACACCTGGAAAGACAACGCAGAAGGTGAAAATGGAACGTCAAGATGATGGACATTAATGGGTAATTTTTTTGTTGGTGTTGGTGAAACTTGGAATTTACTGGCTTTTCTTCGATGGTTATTTCAGATGCCATAGATTTCCCCCGGCTGCTTGATTCCCCGATGGAGAACAAGTTTTGGTGAACAAAACAAACTTGCAGCAGCTCAGCAGCTCTTCTGATGGAGGCTTGGTAGTGGTAAGATGTTTCTGAATTTATCATCTGCTGAATATATATATAGTAATATCTGGAATCGAAGTGCTACATCTGTTTTAGTTATGTTTGTTTATGGGAAGTAGAGCAGATGTCTACTTTTAGAAAATTTAGGTTTGGAACATTAAAACATAGTTTTGCCGTTTCATGAACTCATGGACAACAATGTACTTACAACATGAAGATACATTACAAGTTTAGTTAATATTTAGAGGTTTGGAGATCATAATGCGATTACAGCTGATTTTATTGCTGCTGCTGCTGTTGTTACTTCACAGCTAAGGATTTGGTGTGCCTTGTGAACTAGTTAAACAATAAATCTGTTGAATTTGTTTCTAACTTAATATTGTTTCAGGTTTATTTTTATGATAACAAAAAGAAATTAATAGGAATCACTTATTGACATTTTATAAAATATAATGGTTTAGGTTACACTTAATAAAATCATTCTTCTTTAAAGTCCAAAGTGACCAAAGACAAGATTTACATAATTCATATCAAAAATATCTTAGTTGAGTTTTTTGGGTCAAGCATGGATTAGTCATAGTTTCAAGAGTGATTGCTCTGTGAAACTTGTCTCAGGCTTAGAATGTTTATAGCCTAAACGTTAACATTGACCAAAGTCCTTGTCTTGCAGTCAATCCTTGGTTCATTGTTCTTGTTTTCTTTGCATGTAATCACCAGAATCTATAGTAGGTAATACATAAAACCATTATAATGGATGTTTCGAAACCAGTCGAGGCTTTTGTAAGACTACCTTTTTTTTATATAGTATATTCTTGTACTCTATACATGATGTTGAAGGTAGAGCCTGTGAACTTTTTCCTCTACATATTACTGAGATCATATCAATCTCTGTGCTGTAGATCAAAATGTTAATATCATTTCTTGTTATTGAATATATACTAATCCAAAACTTTTTTTTCCGACTTTTCTTGGTTATATAATACACATTTCGATGTTCTAAAGAAAAAAAGCCTACATTTCATGTAGGTAAAAACACTGGCGAAGGATGAGGAAGCATCCTTCTACAACGCAAAAAGTACCTTTTGGCTACACGTCCCTTCCCAAAGTAATCAACAAAAAGAAACAAAGAATCCCCAAAAATTGAAAACAGGTTATGAAAATCCATATATATGGGCCATATGGGCATCAAATCAGGTTGTTGGATAGAATTCTGTTGCTGCATCCCTTAAGTCTTCGTACTGGTAACATCTATCGAAGAATTCAGCAAGCTTCATCAGTTCTTTATCTTTCATGTCATCTATAAAAGGCTTAATGGGAACACCATTATCCGGCTGCAAAGAGTAGGAGAAAGGGTTATCATCAACTATCAAGACACTACTGAGGTCTTTTTTCGCCACCAAAGATAAATCTTTAGCATATCTTCCATTCATTTCTGTGCATGAATCTCGATATAGCCTCTGTGAGATCACATGGTTTTTGTCAAGTTTATCTAGAACCTGTGAAGCATATTCCGGCAACCCGGCTGTGAAAACCCCTACTCGATAGTTCTTACTGAGCCTTTCAAGAAACTCAGTAACCCCTGGTCGTTTCACCACAAACATCGGTATGACCACTCCTTCAACTTTTATCCTCACCATGAAATCACAATTAACCTGGATGGGTGGTTCCATAGTTGAGTGAACCAATGTTTCGTCGAGATCAAGAAAGATCGTCCTTTTCTTGTCATTACGTCTTCTCAGAGGAGGCCACTGCTCGTGTTTCTTGAGCTTTTGGTAGCCTTGTTTTTTGTTGGCTGCGCTAGCTGTGGTGGCTAGACGGAGAAACCTGGAGACGCAACGCAAGAGTCTGTTGTGGAATGTGAAGATAGACTTGTTGAGGGATGTGAAGATGGAGCCAGCTGCTGCAACGGCTGCAGCCGAACATCTAGATTTGTGATGATGATGACGGTTTCTCCTTCCATTTTTATGACATCCAAAAGATATCGGGTTTGGTTTCCCGAGAAATCCATTGCATGCCATTATCAAGGAATCAGAGTTCAAAAGAGTGAGGAGAATTCCGCCTTTTTTTCTGCAGCTGGCTCAGATGGAAACCTAGAGAATGGTGATATGTATAGAGACCTTCAAAGTTTCTAACTTCCATACCACGTGGCTTTTGAACAGAAGAGTACTTGATTTGGTATAGCTTAGTTTATTCAGGCTGTGATTAGAAAGAAGCTGTGAGTTATTTTTAGCATATTACCTGTTTTTAGACATTGTCACGTTTTTGAGGTCCAACTGTTTTATTCATGCTTTCTCTCAGTGGACAGCAATATATCAATGTGAAGACAGGAAGTCAAGGAACAAGTGTCCGAAATAATACAGATTCAGAGATTTTCATGGGATTACAGTTGAAGTAAAATTCTCCCTACTACTTTGGATTGCTTCTTTTATACTAACAGGTTGAGGACCTAATTCTTAAAATAGTTAAATTTAAAATCTTTATCAAGAATGATTTTGAAGAGAGACTGAAGTTGGCCTTTATATTACTCTTGACACGCCTAGAAAGGTACATATCGAAACCACATATAAGATTTTACTTTGACTAGTAGACATGAATTTACAAGTTAATCAAAGAACTCTTCAAGGAACTAAAGTTAACAGGAAGTGGAAACTACCATTTTCAGAGTGTTACAAACATGATGTAAGCAGCAACTATTGATTTCATCTACTTCCCATTGGGTTTAAGGGTGATCTGTCTCTACGCCGTGTTCTTGGGAGAATCAGAGGTCTGCAGCAAACCAACGCAAAAAGCAACTCTGTAGCGAAGAGACTCATGCTGATCCAGACGAACAAAGTCTTCCGCCATTTCCATATAAGTTTTTTGAAGAAAGGAAGATCGGATTCAACCGATAGAGATGCATCGTACAGCTCTGGAATACCTGCCCCAGGTCGAAATTCCGCCCGCTGTTCGAGCATAACCTTTAAGCAAGCAGTGGGAATGTCCCTTTCTATAAAGCCTTTCAACTTCAAGCTCAAGGTTTGGATCTCAGAGACATATCCCGTCACTAACGGAACCACTTTGAAGAATGTCTGAATAAGACGAATAGGCTCACTTCTGAATTTTAACATGCATGGACGTCTTATACTTGAAATCGTTTGACCATCCGCAGCTAAGAAGTCCACCCGAACCTTCAACAAAACACATGATCAGATATCAAAATGGATGAGCAAGTGTGAGTAACTGAACTGAATAAAGCTCATGCCAATACCTGAAACATGCCGAGATTTTTATTGTACGCAGACTCAGGTAGTGTCATTGAAAGGGTGATATCCAACTTCTGGCCTCGAGGGATAACTTGCAAGCCCTTGATCTTCAACATTTCATTACTCTCCATGCAACTTTCATCGCAAGCAACACCACCACACGAGCTTATAGGCACGTATGCTTCTGGACTATTCTTAGTGTAATCGAAATTCAGGATTTCCTTGACTACAAAAGGTTTATCTGCTATACAGTTTATCATGTAACCACCAAGCATAAGCGCCGAAACAAACAAGCCAAACAACATTATGCCTACATAAAAAGCCCAAAACAAACCCCACCCACACTTGGACACAGTCCTCCGCACTCCTTTGGTATCTTTTAACCAGCTCAACCTAGAAGGATTCATAGTCCCAAATATCATATCAGTTATCCCTCCAACTCTTGCCATTAGAAAGCGTCTGCCAAACCTAATAGTTCTAAAGGGATCAAAAAAGAAGAGAACGCAGTAGTGAAGAAACCATGGAGGAAACGTGAGTAAGCTTGCCATCAAACTGACTTGAAATTCGATTGCTTTGATCAGTAACCCAGCCAAAAACCCAAGGAGAGACCAATCTCGTATATTAGGTTCCCGGAGTTGTGGTGTTGATCTCGCGTAGTCGTCTCCTTGATCATCGCTCACGGTGGTCACAATGGATTCTTCAGTTATCTCTCCGCTCCTGCAATTCTCATCCTGAAAAGGGTCAACCCGGCTCAGATCCGAACCAGTTTCATCCATTTCCTTCCCTCCATCTTCAGACGAAATAACGACATCAAAATTGTTCTCTTTTTCTGAAGTTATATCAATTGGGTAATTGGTTGATTCAATCACGTCGCTGCCATCCTTCGTTCTTGTTTCGGTCTCCGCATAGCTTGAGTTCCCACCGGATTCAAAATTATCAGAAGAGGAAGAAAGCTCCATTTCAATTTCGGAACAAATCAAATCCCGGCGATGTGTCGATTTTCGCCTTCGCGAGAGAGACGAATGCTGACGGTTTGAATTAAAACGCACCGGCATGCAATCATAGTAAAATTCGTCTGGCGCATCGAGGAATCGATCGAATCCCTCGGTGCTACTAGAATTTGATGAGGACTCCATTGTTGATGTTTAACCCAGAAGAAGAGGTTGCGTAAGCTTGGTGGGTTTCAAATGCATCGGTGACGATAAGCGTGATAGCTCACAAACATGACAACCGGCGTGACCAATTTTTAATTTAATGATATTGTAATTCATAGTTTACACGTCATACTTTTTGCAGCCGATAACCGGAGTGGCCAATCGAACCGGAATATTTGATAACCGGAGCTAAATTCTTAACCAAACTTCAGTCAATTATTGTTTAGATTTATACTAATCAATACATAATCAATGTATCTGGGAACTGAGATTAGAAAACAATGTTGAAACGCAAACTATATTTGATTTGAGATTTAGTTAGATAGTCTTCCTTAAAGACGTGATGGAGTTGGAATGAAATTTATCTTAATAATAATCATTTTTTACTCATAAAGTAGCGATTTAAATACAATTTTAGAATGTTAAAATCATAGATTATTTTGTTTAAGACTACGACTAAAAGATGATACTTAACTTTTGTCTTTTTTCTTTTTCATAATAAACCTTTGTTCGTATAAAATATGATTATGCTATTATGAGTTGTAAGTTGACTTCTATGCTTCAAATTCAAACTTCAAAGTGATTCAACAATGACTTTATGAATGCAGCGACCAACTACCTATGTAATATTCATCGCTGTTGAAGAAAAAATATTTATCGTTATATTGTTAATTAGCAATTAAAAGTGAGTAATATACAATAGATCTGTTGTTTGACAAAAAAAAAATTCAATAGTCTCAAGATTATTTTGCGTTGATAATATAGAAAACAAAAATTTAGTTAAGCAATCGTGTAGTTTTTAAAGTTCAATAAATCTCGATGTATAACCTAAAATCTTTTTTAATATACCAACTATAATTAGAAAGATTAAACTTTTGATGTCATAATTATTAGATGAAGTATTCTAACTACTAGAATAAAAAGAACTTAGCATATTTTCTATTTAACTTTAGTTAGAGTGATGGTAATTCGGAGGTGATTTCAGGCAAGATCCGACCCTAAGATGACGGTGATTCCGATTCTGATTGAGGAGGAAGCGATTTATGAGGGGGCTTGGCCCCACTCCAAGGAGATTCCAAATGTTATCAAGCGATTTCAGAGAACAGCATGACGATTTTGGAGGCGAATTACGACGAGATTCAACATTAAGATGACGGCGATTCCGATTTTTTTTACGAGGAAGCGATCTATGAGGGGGCTTTGCCCGACTCCACAGAGGTTCCAGATGTCCTTGCGTTCAAGTTAGAGGGTCCTAAATCAAGCGATTCAGATGATAAAGTTTTCTCCCAATTTAGGGTTTTTGCGATTTACAAGTCCTCGTCAACTGGACCAATACGGTTCAAACCTCACCAATCAATGATTGGAGATGAAGTATGTACCAAAGGCAATTGGCGGTAAAGATAAGAACGATGAAGTTGATGCTGAAAAACACATCAGGTCTGACTCTAAAAAAAACAAAGAGAGTTGAGAATGAAGATGTGGGGAAGGTCATACTATCTACTCAATTGCAACCAAGTATCTCGTATGAGTTGTCTGCAGCCCAATCTTCTTCTAAGTTGATGAACCTAAATTCTAATGCAAATTTGAGTGGTTCGCAACAGGAAATTATGAAGGAAAGGTCTTAGGGAGGAGAGTATGAACCAATGAATTATGACTTGATAGCTGAAAACACATGTGTTGAGGGTAATAAGGCTTCTAATAAGCTGAGTGTTGAAGATTTAGAGAAGTCACATGAGTATAGGACGATTGCTGTGGAGGAAAAACAGGAGATGCTGAAAACTTTGGAGCGGTTAAACAAGGCAAGTAAACCTCCTCTCCCATCACAGAAAAAATATAGTGTTGCTGGACAACCTGCATCGTCTATGGACACATCCAAGAAAGGAATCAAGGTTGTAGGTGGAGTTAGAGGGTCAATTACAAGAAACAAAATGTTGTCAATGCAGTGAAAACTTCACTGAAGAAGTATGATAAAGGAAAGACGGCGAGTAAGGGTCCAAAGAACATGGAAGACGGCGCCACATCTCACCTCTCGGCATTGTCCGACTAATTTTTATTTTTGCATTTTTTGTGATTAAAATAATTTATTGGAATTGTCAAGGTATTGGAAACCTTATGAATTTGAGTTATTTAAAAGATATTTACAAGCAAATAAAATTTGATTTCTTATTCTTGATGGAAACGAAAAAAATGATGCATATATGAAACAATTAACAAGTGATTTTAACATGGATAATCTAATTATGGTGGCACGTATAATCTAATCACTTTGACGTAACCGTTTATTACAAGGATAAAAACATTATTGATATAGCTTTAAAATTAAAAGGCAAAAATCTTTTATTTCTTTCATCTATGGGGAGCCTATTTATCACTTAAGAGAGAAAGTTTGGGAACAATTGACTCGGTATGGGACCCAACGCTCAGAACCGTGGCTAACTATAGACGATTTTAATGAAATCTTTGGTCATCACGAAAAAAAGGAGGTCGATTACAGAGTATAAGTTCTTTCGTTCCTTTTAATACGATGCTGCAAAATTGCGTTTTCATAGAATTCCCATGCACTGGTGATACATGGTCTTGGCAAGGTGTAAGATATAATGAAATTATAAGATGTAAATTGGACAAAGCTTTCAGTAATGAAGATTGGCACTTGCTATTTCCAAACTCTAAAACGGATTACTTAAAGATGATAAGATCCGATCACAGACCAATATCGGTTGAAATGAAGGAGAGCGAGTATACAAGAAAACCTAGTTTCAATTTTGATAAGAGATGGGTTGGAAAACCGGGCTTTGAGAAAGCTATGAAATTCAATTGGACAAGATATGCGACTTTGAGGCGCAACAAAATCTCGTATGGAATATCCAACTGTTAAAGGGAGATATCTAAATGGAGGAAAAAGCAAGTGTTACCCGGGAAAGAGAAGATATAGACTCTAAAAACAAAACTTGAAGAAATGAAAAAATTAGATTCATGTCTTACAACAGATATCCAACAAGTAGCATACGAGTTCTGTTTGGCTTACAAAGAAGAAGAATCTTATTGGAAGTAGAAAAGTCGTAACAAATGGCTATATGAGGGTGACATGAATACGAAGTTTTTTCACGCACAAACTAAACAACGACGGGTGAAGAATTGGATAATATGTCTCTTTGAGAAGCACAATAATTGGATCGATCAAGAGAATGACATAGAAACTGAGGGTGTTCATTATTTTGATTCTCTTTTCACGTTACATGGCTCTTCCGATTAGGACTACTCTCTGGAGGTAGTAGAACCTATTTTTTCAGATGAGAAGAATAAAATATTTCTGGCTAAGGCCACTACAGAGGAGGTGAGGAAAGCAGTCTTTATGATGGATCCAGGAAAAGCGTTCGGCCCGGACGGCATGATGGCTCTTCTCTTTCAACAATTATGGTCCCTTATTAAAGAGGATGTGGTGCACCTAGTGAACGATTTTCTTGAGACTGGTTTATTTGAAAGAGATTTAAACCTTATAAATATATATCTTATCCCAAAGTCTACGAAACTAACAAAGATGACAAAATTCTGACCTATTATCCTGTGCAATGTAGTATATAAAATAATATCCAAAGTGATATGCTTATGGTTGAAGAAGATTTTACCAAATTTAATCTTGGATACAAAATCATCTTTTGTTTCGAGGTGTTTGATCTCGGACAATATATTGATAGCCCCAGAAATATTCCACGCCTTACGCACGAATAAGAAGGTTAGAGGGGCCTATATGGCCATAAAAACTGAGATGAGCAAGACATATGATAAAATTAAATGAGGTTTTTTGAGCAAGTTACTGTTAAAATTATGATTTCATGAATGATGGGTTGAAGGGGT
Organism: Lepidium didymum; assembly: GCA_963920545.1. Taxonomy (NCBI): domain Eukaryota; kingdom Viridiplantae; phylum Streptophyta; class Magnoliopsida; order Brassicales; family Brassicaceae; genus Lepidium; species Lepidium didymum. The sequence continues at coordinate 19,048,318 of OY986992.1, read as the reverse complement.
AATGCATTATGCCTCTTTAGTTCGATATTCAAGACTAATAAACAGGAAACCCAGAGGATGTGTAATACCCCACAAAGGACTAAGACAAAGCGACCTTTTGTCGCCATTTTTTTGTTCATCCTTTGTACATAAGTATTGATTGCGAAATTCAAAACAGCGGAGGCACAAAATCAAATAACTGGTATCTTAATTGCACGTACGAGTCTGGTAGTATCCCATCTCAAATTTTCAGATGACAGTCTCTTCTGTTGTAAAGCCAATTTGGAAGAAGCTTCAACCATTTTAAAAGTTTTAAAGGACTATGAAATACAATCATGTCAACAGATTATTTTTTCGAAATCTTATATCCAATTCGAAAAAGATCTAGATCAGATTCGAAGGCATGAGATACAAGGAATCCTAGGTATACACACCATCGGGGGCATGAGCTCATATCTAGGCCTCCAGGAAGGTTTATAATGTGCAAAAACCAAATTTTTGCGTTTGTTAAAGAGAAGATAGAAACAACAATTAACTCTTGGTAGCAAAATTCCTATCAAAGGGAGGTAAAGAGATTTTGATAAAATCAGTGCTTAGAGCTATTCCATCATATGTTATGGCTTGCTACCGTTTACCTAAAATGGTTACATCCAAGATTTCAGCAGCTATAACAAATTTCTGGTTGCATAATTCATGAACCTCAAGAGGTATTCACTGGTCAAATGGGATCATCTATGCAAGGATAAGACAAACGGAGGCATAGGCTTCCGGGTAATTGAGGATTTTAACTCCGCCTTACTCACTAAGCAACTTTGGAGGTTACTTGATCACCTGGATTCTCTTTAGGCTAGAATTCTCAGGGGTCGGTATTTTGTAGGTTTAAATCAATTAGAAGTAAGGTGCTTATATTTGCTATCTTATGGCTGGCAGAGTATCATTTCAGCCCGAGCATTGGTAATGAATGGACTAATTAAACGGGTGGGTAGTGGCGATACTATTAGAAATTGGACTGAACCATGGATCCCTGATAGTATACCTAGACCCGCAATTGGGATCAGTCCAATGATATATCTAGACTTAAGAGTTTCAGATCTGATAGACCCTTACACGCGTTTATGGAAAAAAACCTTGATTAGATAATTTTTTGATCCTTGAGATGCTAACATGATTCTCGGCCTCTATATCCCAAGACTTCTGACCTCAAACTGTCTTGGATGGCGTTTTAACAAGACTGGACTATACACTATTTAATCAGGTTATTGGACGGAGAGAAATATCTCCCAACTATCGACCGATTCTTTTGGCCCCCATATTCAAGATTTACAGTCTCAAGTCGTGAAAGTAAAAGCACCGCCAAAAAATAAAACACTTTATCTGGCAAGCAGTATCAGGTCAACTAGCAGTAAAAGATAACTTAGAAAGGCGTGGCATACAATGTGATAAGAGGTGTGACAAGTGTGGAGCAGACAAAGAAACAATAAATCATGTCTTGTTTGAATGTCTTCCAGCTATCCAAGCCTGGGCATTATCAAAAATACCAGCAAGGCCTTCTTTTCCAAGTTCTTCAATATATGCTAATATTGATCATTTACTTTGGAGACTCCCTAAAAAGGAAGAATATAAAAGTTTCCCACGACTTTTATGGTTCATATGAAATGCATGAAATTAAAAAGCCTTTAGTAACAAGAATACTGATCCTAGGTGATATGATTCTGGCAGCAGAATCTAAAGCGGAGGCTTGGGTTTTATCTTAACAGAGGAATTGCATAAAAACTGGTGCTAATGCGGAGTTACGACATTCTCAAGAAGAGAGGATTTCAATACCACTGACGATGGACCCGGTTTTTACTGGGTATAGATGTATGGTAGATGCCTCATGGAAGAAGTCAGATCTTTACACTAAATTAGGATGGTACGGTTTCCCTTTTGAGTCTGGCGGCAGAAACTTAGGAGCACAATGTATTAGAGAAAGCTTTTCTCCTCTTCATTCGGAGTTTGAGGCACTTCTATGGGCTATGACCTGTCTCAGCTCCCTCTAAATGTCAGAAGTTGAATTTCTAGTGGATTGCTCCAAGCTTGTTAAGATGATTGCGGATCCTTCTGTGTGGCCCACCTTCCTTCCTTACCTAGTTAATTTTTCCAGACTACAGAGTTGTTTTACCAATTTCTCCCTCGTCCTGATCCACTGTGCTCTTAGTCACAAGGCCATCTTCCTAGCTCACAGTCCTAGAGTGTTTTCTAGGAACTAAGCTTTTATGAACAATGCACCAGTTCTGTGATCTCGTTATTATTCGTAAATAACTAAAGTTAACCAAAAAAAACTCGGCAATAATTAGTTAGCTACAAAAATTTAAAACGTAGAAACATAATCATATATTTTTGTTAATATCACATGTTTTTGGTAGTAAGGGAAGAAATTTGTTTATTGGTTGATATAAAAGTCAAAATTTAACTACCCATTACACAAATACATATATTTTTTTCCAATTTTAACAGCTATATGTACAAAACAAAATAGTGAAGATATAACAAACTAGTTTTCTTTTCGAGATTAGACTCACCTTCTTGTTTGGATGAAGCATGGACCCTCTCGCACCACAACTCTCAAGAGCATGACTGTTCAAGCTACTATCTATGCCCTCTGGAGGGAAAGGAACCTTCACATTCACACCCTCTGCTCAACAAGCGAGGCTGAAGTGTTCAAGGCCATAGATAGAAGCATACGCGACACAATTCTCTCTAGGTTACACACGCATAAGCATTTCTCTAAAATGTTATCTATGTGGTTCACTTTTGTTTAAATCTAATGTCTTGATCATCTTTTTGTGAGTTTTCCACTGTATCTAGAAACTCTCTACTGTTAGTTCATGTAACTAAACTTCTTTTGATATATATAATTTTACATTTTATCAAAAAAAAAACTAGTTTTCTTTTAACAAAAAAGTACTATTTTTCAAAAAAAATTTAGTTGCTTAACTACTATTGAAATTTTTTGTTACTCCATCTATATTTGCAATTATTTTAAGTTATGTTACTTGTTGACAACAAGTTAAAAGACAAAACATGAAACACATTTGATTTGATGGCTTTGCCTTTGCTTGGCTGAACACAAGACCGGTCTATTAGCTAAATTCCTACATAATATAAGCGGTAAGACTCGATTTCTAGTTATACACATGCATATGTATTAGTGGACTTACCGCCTACCACTAGATTAAACTATTTGTACATTTTCTTTTGCTGTTTAGCATTCCCTTGTTTTTACTTACTATTTTGGTTATTCAAAAACACACTATTCAAGTCTTTATATGAATATAAAGTATAAACTATATATCATCAATCTACTAGTTCCACTAATCATCATCACTCTTGCCTAAAAACCCAGAAATCTCAGAGGTTTTCTGTCGATTTATTATTTTCTTTGAGACACTGATTTACGTCTTTCTTATCCCCAAATATTTTTTAATTTTGGTTGCATCTCTGTATCAAATGTTGACCGCGAAGAAGAAGAAGAAAAATCTTAATTTCTTTTCTGTTTTTGTGTTCATTTGCTTCAAATTTTACACCATAAATGCTGTCAAATTACCGCAAGAGGAAGGTAGGTTTCAAGTTAGTTCCTTTCTGAGTTTCTAGTAGTTTAGTTTATCGTTTCTCTTGCCTTTTTGGATTCTGGGTTCATAGATTTTATTGCAGAGTTTGCGCCCAAATGTTTTATTTGTAAAGTTTCCTCTTTTGGGTTTTCATTATCTGTTGGAATTGGGATTTTCTGATTTGTAACCGAAATTTTCTGATGACGTTTACTTTTAATTGAATTTTTTTAGTCCAAATTCCACAGGCGTTGATTGGTGATTAGGTCAGTTAGTCATCTTTTTCTTTGATTTGGGTTTAAAAATCCGATTTGACCATTGAATTTCCTTGAGCAATGCAATCTCTCTTAATGAAGGCATTTGACAATTTATCTTACTTTAGATTAATGATTGTTCGGCTCATTGTTAAGGCCAAGAGTATAATTTTTTGTTCTTACTTAAGTAATTGCGCACTGATATATACTATACTGTTTGCTTCTGTGCTTGCCCTTTAGTTGATGCTCTGCAGGAAATTGCTACCACATTGGGCTCGAGATACTGGAAATTCGATGCTGAGAATTGTAAGGTTCAAATGGTGGGCTTAACTGAAACACTTCCTTCAACAGCTACACAAGAAATAGGATGTGAATGCAGTCCCACAAACGACACAGACTGTCATGTTGTGAAAATGTAAGAATTTTCTGACATCCATTGTAAATGAATGTCTTACCACTTATAGGATCTCAAAGGCATTAATGGCTTTATTTATGTTTGTTTATGCACTTTTGATTAGTGATATTTGCTATGTAGAAACTCTAGATTCTTCTTTACAGCTGCTAAAGTCAAAAATCTTGGTGAAATTTGACGGATGAACCATTTGCCTTGATTTTATTTTTGCTGCATCTTCTTCTTAGTTGTTTGATATGCATCATATCATAATTTGGTGGTGACATGTTCCAATTTTACTAACTAGCAAAGGAGAAGAATAGTTTACCCAGGCATGAGTTTACCTAATCAACCTTGAAACTGTTGACTACATGAAATCCTTAATAAAATATGTATCTATTTTGAACTATCCTTTCTATATTATAATTAATAACTTGTCTTCACAATTTTTTTTAATATCAATCTGTTATTGGTCTTTGATTTGTTCTTTAGTGAATTCAAAGAGCATAATCTTCCAGGAACTCTTCCTCAAATATTTAAGCTTCCCTACCTTCGGGAGATGTAAGTGCTTTCATAAAAGTACCTCAACGTTGATTTAGACTCGACCAATTATGACAGAAGGAAGCTGCTAAGTTTGACCACCCTTTCTTGCTATATTGTAGAGACTTGGCCTACAACTACCTCAATGGGACCTTACCACGTCAATGGGCTTTTTCAAATTTAACACTTATGTAAGAATATTTCCTCTTATGTTTTGGATTAAGAGTCTAAATTCTCTTTTACAGTAGTCAACTGTTTCTGCAGTTCTCTTCTTGTGAATCGGTTGTCAGGGGAAATTCCAAAAGAGTTTGGAAATGCTACTACTCTAACGTTCTTGTAAGTTTCGGGCATCAATCAATCTTTTTGGTTATGGAAATTGGTTTGGTGTTTATTTAATTTGGAAAGTTCAGGTTGCAACTATCCATTTAGTTTAGTTGGTGGAAATATTACTCCTTTTACCTCTTGAAACTTGCACTGCTTGGTCTCACTATGTGGCTTTCCTGAAGGGGAAATCATTTAGATCATCATGATGTCTGCTTTGCTAAACAAGTTGAATACTTCGGAGCACTTCTTGTTTGAAAAAAGGTTTTTTTTTTAGCATTCTCTATGGGAGTGCTGTTATAGTATGTTTGCTGCTCTTGTATAGGAATCTCGAGTCAAATGGATTTTCTGGAACTATTCCACAGGAGCTTGGGAATTTAGTCAACTTGAAAACACTGTGAGACTTTCTGACTCCCTTTCTGTTTCTATTCTACATTTATTGTGATAATGTTTTTGTGTTTGGTGTGTTTCTGAAGAATGAGATTCTCTGGTGGGTTATTTCTTATAGGATGCTTTCCTCCAACAAATTGACGGGAAATTTGCCACATTCATTTTCTAGACTACTGAAAATGACAGATTTGTAAGCTTTTATTCCCCCCCCCCCCCCTAACTTACATACTTATTATGGTGGTCTCCTTTCATTAACTGCTTAGTTTTGCACAATGCAGCAGGATTAACGATCTCGGACTCAGTGGAAAAATACCTGGTTTCTTACAAAATTGGAAGCAACTCATGAGACTGTAAAATCCTGTAATTAATAAACTCTTGTGTTATTTCTTAGCACTTGCTGATAGTAACGTCTCATTGCTTGTAGTGAAATGATTGCATCTGGTCTCACTGGTCCGATCCCATCAGTCATATCATCTCTGAACAATCTCTCTGATGTGTGAGTAGAGACAATTCCTATGACATTCAATTTCTTTTTCTCCATAAATAGTGTTTGTTTTCGTTTATGGTAATGTAGATGATGATTTTATTACAATGACCTATTTTTTCTAGGAGGATCAGTGATATAATTGGATCATCCCAGCCATTCCCTTCGTTGAAAAACATGACAGGTTTAAATAAACTGTAAGTTAGTTCTGTTATATGCCATCTTGAAGCTGTTTCATTTATCAATTTTGTATATATATACTTTTTTAATTTTATATATTTACATTGTAGGATATTGAAGAATTGTAACATTTCTGGAGAAATTCCTGATTATCTTTCAAATCTGAAGGATTTGGAGACACTGTAAGCATGTTTCATCAAATTCTGTTTCAGACTATTAGTTGATATTCCACAGAAGAATTGTGAATTCAAAGTAAAAAAAGTGTAGGTTAGTACATGAATCAATGTCAGGATTGATTAACTTTTTTTGTGTCGGTGAATAGGGATTTGAGTTTTAACAAGTTGGTTGGGGGAATTCCATCGTTTGTGCATGCTGAGAAAGTACGGTTTATGTAAGTGAAAGTATTATTCCAGCATATATGTTAAAGTGTTCTATCTTACTTTGAGTGGACTTATTAGTTGACTGTTCTTTGTAGAATTTTGGCTGGAAATATGCTCGAGGGAGATGCTCCTGATGAATTACTAAGGGATGGAATGACTGTGTATGTATAGTTCTGGAGTTTGCTAATTGTTCTTTCTCAGAACTCTATGAATCCAAGTTTTGTCTTGCGTTGCATCTCCTTTTTGATGTCAATTCACTTTTTGATACAGAGATCTCTCATATAACAATCTCAAGTGGCAGAGTCCTGAAAGTAGGTCTTGTCGGCCAAACATGTAAGGATATTGTCATGTTGAGTTTCTTCCATGATTTTGTTTTTACGTTTTTGGTTGATATAACTGGAAGTTTTAACTAAAAATTTATCCGACTTTTCTTGTTTTAGGAATCTGAATCTAAACTTGTTTAACAGCACTTCTAGAGAAAACTCGTAAGGTCCTTTCTTTTGATTATCTTCCGCTGAAACGTTTGTTAATGTTAGAACAAATGATCCCGCTATGGTTATGGATATACAACTCCCAATTGATGTTTTTGTAGGAGCAACTTTCTGCCGTGCATCAAGGATTTCAAATGCCCTCGATGTAAGTATACTTTCCTACTTAACGGTGAATTAATCTACCAACAAAAAAACGTCTCCACTTAGTAAATTACGCATGACCGTGTCACCGAATAATAAAAACCACAATCTCATCGAATGAGTGATGACTGATCGTTTAACAATAGTCTCACATCTGAAACCACTAGCTAAAGTTTCCCTCTACTATAGTCCCACGTCAGTATCGTTATTTCCTGTCTTGTTATCATCATAAAATAGACATGTTGATGTGGAAAGCTCACTCAATTATTCTCGCTGCTTGATTTTTCTGGCAGATGCTAGCTGCTTGCATGTGAACTGTGGTGGAAGCGATACAGATGTACAGGAGAAAAAAGGAAAATTTGTTTATGAAGGAGATGGAGAGGTCGAAGGTGGGGCTGCTAAGTATTATCTGAAGCGTAACGCTAATTGGGGATTTAGCAGTACAGGGGACTTCATGGACGACTACAATTACCAAAATACAAGATTCACCACGTTTTCCCCGACATCTAACCTGTCTGATCTATACAAATCAGCACGAATAGCTCCAGTATCTCTTACTTACTTCCATGCCTGCTTAGAAAATGGAAACTACACCATAAATCTGGACTTTGTTGAGTTGCGCTTCACCAATGGTGAAAACTATAGCCGGCTTGGGAGGCGTTTGTTTGATATTTACATTCAGGTTAGTGTTTGCCCTTGCTGGTGAAAGTAACGCTGCTTTGAATGCAATTACTTTTTTTTTTTTTCTTAAGCTCTCTTTTCGGCAGGAGAAATTAGTGGCAAAGGACTTTAATATCATGGATGAAGCAAAAGGAGCTCAAAATCCTATAACCAAACAATTTACTGCCGATGTGACAAACCACTTTCTAACTATCAGGTTGAGTTGGGCTGGTAAAGGAACTACCAGGATCCCCAGTAGAGGGGTTTATGGTCCCCTCATTTCGGCTATTACCGTAGTTTCAGGTAGCTTTCTTATTATCTTAGAACCCCAGTGGATGTGCGCATTTATTTTTGTATGCATTTGACCTGTTTTCTCACAGCAGTAGCATTTCTTAATACCAATATCTTCTATGTGTAGATTCTAAACCGTGCTCACGTCCGGGAAATGGAAAGAGCCGGGGAGCATATATTGCTGTTGGAGTTGTAGTCCCATGTCTTATTATCTTTATACTGGGAATTATGTGGTGGTGTGGCTGCCTTCGAATATGCTTTCAGCGACGCAAAGGTGATCATTACTTCTTTTTCATTCTCCCATTTGACGTAGGGTTGATATATATTAGAGTTTCTTATGAAGTCTAAGTCCAAGAAGCGTGGTTATGCTCATTTGATAATGTGAATCATTGTGAATATAAGCAAGTTAGAAAAAAAGTAAACAGAAGTGTTTCCTTGTCTATTGACTCTGACTTTTTCCCACAGGTTCGTATGAAGAAGGATTGCCTTCTGGAACTTTTACATTAAGGCAAATCAAACTTGCAACGGATGACTTCAATCCAAGTAACAAGATCGGAGAAGGTGGTTTTGGTCCTGTATTTAAGGTAAAGAGATTAGGGGATGAGATCATTCTTGGTATATGAAGAAATTAAAGTTGTAATGCAGTTCATGCTGATATAAATTCTCATTTGCAGGGTGTATTAGCGGATGGAAGAGTTGTAGCAGTTAAGCAGCTCTCATCTAAATCGAGACAAGGGAACCGAGAATTTCTAAACGAGATAGGAGCAATTTCTTGTCTTCAACATCCAAATCTCGTCAAGCTTCATGGCTTCTGTGTCGAGCGGGCTCAGCTATTGCTGGTGTATGAATACATGGAAAATAACAGTTTATCAAGCGCGTTATTCAGTGAGTTTTTTAACTATAATTTTCACCTTCACCTATTGCTAACGAAAGCTTTTTGATGCTTCAGCTCTAGATAAAATGTGTTTGTTTTGCAACGCTTAGGTACAAAACCTACACAGATTCCACTGGACTGGCCTACTAGGTTCAAGATTTGCTGTGGGATTGCAAAGGGTCTCGCGTTTCTCCATGAGGAATCACCGTTGAAGTTTGTACACAGAGACATCAAGCCCACAAATATTCTATTGGACAAGGATTTAACTCCCAAAATATCTGATTTCGGATTGGCTAGGCTTGACGAAGAGGAGAAAACACACGTCAGCACCAAAGTCGCTGGGACTATGTGAGTCCTACGTCTGTTCTATTCTGCTGTTTATGTTTTACTTTACAGTTATGTTTGTTTGTTAACCAGAAGAATCATGTGAACTTCTGCAGAGGATATATGGCACCAGAATATGCACTTTGGGGTTACCTAAGTTTCAAAGCAGATGTCTACAGCTTTGGCGTTTTGGTTCTAGAGATCATCGCTGGCGTAACCAACAGCAGTTTCATGGCGGCAGGAGACACCATCTGCCTTTTGGAATGGGTAAACTATAATCTTGATCCCAAGTTCTCATTGTTTAAAAACATTTGAAACCAAAAAGGTCTTCTGGAATTGTCCTTCTTGATGCTGTATCTGCAGGCTCACGAGTGCCTAGAATCAGGAAAGTTGATGCAAGTGGTGGATGAGAGATTAAAGCCTGAAGTGAACATACAAGAAGCAGAGAGGTTACTGAAAGTGGCTCTCGTGTGCACGAGCGCATCTGCAACAGATCGTCCAATAATGTCAGAGGTCGTTGCTATGCTCGATGGTGTCTGTCCCGTGCCAGAACCAATCCCAGCAACAAGCACGGTTTCAGGGGATATAAGGTTTAAGGCTTTTAAAGATATAAAGATAGACATGGAGAACAACAGTAAGACGCAGAGTTCTGTTAAAAGTTATCCGCCTTTTTCTTCTTCTTCTTCCTCTACTTTTGGTGCTGGACAAGTGTTTCAAGAAAGAAATACAGAAGAGTCAAGGACTTGAAGAAATTTCCAATTCCTTTCCTCTCTTTAATTTCCTTTTGTAAAATTATCTCACTGTTGATTTTGTAAAGTGTTTTTGACTTTATTCCACAATTAGTTATTCACTGTAAAATCTCAATTCTGTAATGAAGCTTCTAATAGTTGGGGATAGAGAAGTCCTACTTTTCAAGCCTCTAAATTCTACATAAAGTGAAAAGTGATTTATGACAGTGATATCTTTAGTCTTAAGATCATCCAATTTACTAAAACAACTATTAAAACTATACTATTGTTGTAGTCTTTGATAGGCTAGATTTGTGAAATGATGTGTACACAAGCAATGAAATTTCTTCAGTTTGATTATTCACAATGTAATCTTTAAGAAACAGCTTCATATATGTAACTATTGTCTAAAATACTCTATTTCAAAGGACGAGTTGACTTACTAACAATATTGACTCAAGTCCATATAGTAGTAGTACTATATTACCTATTTGCATTATACTTTTACAGACAGTCAACAAATTAATATAGAGCAAACTAAATGTATTCCAAGTAGCTCTTGGATCCAGGGAAAGTAGAAGTGAACTGTAAAGAAGGTTGATTAACAATTGAACAAAATAAGCCAACTTGTTCAAGTGTTCAACATTAGTAATTTCATGTAAAATTTCAATCAAAATTATTGGCAAGCAACTGATTAGCCCTTCTAATTTTCAATTGTTGACAAATCTAGCCAAAACCTTCAGATTGTGTTACAAAATGTAAAGTTAGAATTTTTTATGGAAGGTTTTTCAGAAAGTGGTGAGATTAATGAAGTCTTACTAGTTTTAGATGTGTTCTTCTAGTATCTCTACTAATCAAAAGTTAATGGAAAAGCCTGAATAATTTCCATTCAAATAGTTCTCCTCATATTGTGAATAATCAAAAACAAAAGGACTGGATTGTAATTAACGAAAATGCTCCATTTTTCCGGTTTTAACAAGCAAAATACCCCATGTGTAAACTCTTAATCCTGGCTTAGTCAAACTTCATTTGACTCTTCACATCTTCCACAATTTTCTATATATACAATTATACATACATATCTTACTTTTAATATATATATAATTTTAAGTTATTTTCTTTAATAATTATGTAGTTTTTCCAAGTTATATATAGATCACATGAACCTAATCTTTCATGTCTGCAACTTACAAGCTCATTAATCATGTCGGAAAGCCATTGCCTTAGCTATCTACTCTTTTTTCTTACTCTTATCTACTTGGTCTCTACAGTATCTACTTCTCCTTCTCTGCACCCAGATGAAGGTTTAAGTATCTGCTTCTCCTTCTCCTTCTCTGCACCCAGATGAAGCTATCTGCTCCTTTTTATTACCAAACAAAATGACATGTCTTTGTTTATTTAAGCTAGATTTTATTCTGTTTCTGATTTGTATGTCTTTGCACAGTGGAAGCGCTTAAGGATATTGCCTCGACATTCGGTGTGAAACACTTGAACTTAAGTGAAGATCCATGTCTCTCAAAGACTCTGATAATAACTCATGATGTTGTTCTCAAGGAAGGACAAAGCAGTACAATCAAATGTGACTGTGGTTTTAATAACAACAACACTTGTCATATCACACACTTGTAAGAAATTAGCTGTTCTTTTTCGTTTTTTTTCTTTCTAATTTGATAGTTTCCATATAACTATTGTTGCTTCATCTGCAGTACCCTTAAGACATTCAGTCTACCGGGTAGACTTCCACCAGAATTTTCTAGGCTTCGGTATCTTGAATCGATGTGAGAAGGGTTCTTTGTGTTTAGTTTCCTCTGTTTTGAGTTTTGTTGTACTTGAAGAGAACATTATAAAAATCAAAACGTTTATGCTTGTTTGTGCAGTGACTTGTGCCGTAATTATCTTCATGGATCAATTCCTATGGAATGGGCTTCACTGCAATACCTAAAACATATGTAAGTTCTTCATCTCAATTTTCTTTGTTTGTTAAGTAAGAAATGTTATTGAAGTTTTTACCTGAAATGCTTCTGCAGCTCTGTTTGTGCGAACCGCTTATCAGGAGACATTCCCAAAGGACTGGGAAATTTTAGAAATCTCACTGACTTGTATGTTTTCTCTATTCATCTTATGAGATCACTTATTGAATCCTTTAAAATGTGAAACTAAAAGTCTTTTTGTTTGTTTGAATGATTTCAGAAATCTTGAAGCCAATCAATTCTCTGGATTGATTCCTAATGAACTTGGCAACCTGGTCAACCTAGAAAGCTTGTAAGCAAGAATTTGTTAATCAGAATCTAAATTACTTTTCATGATAAAAAGTTAAGTGATTCAATCAAACATGATAATTTGACCATGTTTGTGTTTTCCTGATTCTCTCAGATTACTTTCTTCTAACCAATTAGTTGGAGGCGTACCCAAGACACTTGCAAGATTAAAAAGTCTGACTGATCTGTATGATAAGTTTTGCACATAAGATGGCCAGTATTTAAAAGTGTTCAATATAGTAATAATGCATAACACTTCTTCCTTGTACATGTTTGCAGGCGTTTGAGTGATAATCGCCTTAACGGATCCATCCCTGAGTTTATTGGAAACTTCTCAAAACTTAAAAAACTGTAAGCCAAGAAACTCTAAATCACTTCTTACAACGTTTTTCTGACTTGTGCCTGTATTCAATCAGATATATCTACGCAAGTGGCTTAACAGAACCTATTCCACAGTCTATTTTTCGTCTAGAGAATTTGTCTGACCTGTAAGTATTCGCACTCATCTATTAAATCACAGAAGCATGTTGCTTGTCATGAATCAAAAGGGTAGCCATTTCTTTCATTGCAGGAGGATCAGCGACATAACTACCGGATTGGGAGAAATTCCACTCATAACTAGCAAAGTCCTGAAATTTCTGTATGCAGTGTGTCAAACATATTATTTTCTCTGGACCCTACGATCCTCTGGTCTAACACATGTGTTGTAACATTCAAGATTAATTCTGTTATAATTTCGCAGGATTCTCAGGAACATGAACTTAAGAGGACCAATCCCATCCAGTCTCTGGGATCTTCCCAATATCATGACTCTGTAAGTTTCATGAATATATGTTACACTAGACACACCATCCAATATTTACACTATGATTCTTTTGCTTTTCTGTGCAGTGACCTTTCTTTTAATAGACTGACTGGAGAGATACCAGCAGACGCATCCGCACCAAAATATACGTATGTCCCATAGTGTTAAATGATCAAAACATTTTACAGTATGAAGTAAAAACTTTGAACTTATCTCCTGTTTTACAATTTTGTTTCAGATATTTGACAGGAAATATGTTGTCAGGGAAAGTTGAATCAGGATCTTTCCTTACTGCAAGCACCAATATGTATAGCTAAATCACCTCTCTGATATTTATATATCTATGCTAAACTTATTTCATCTCTTGATTTTTTTGCTTACGTTTGGGAATGTATAAACATATCTGCAGTGATCTTTCTTACAATAACTTCACATGGTCTCCAAGCTGCAACGAGAGGAGGTATGTTCTCTAATTGTTATCCTATAAAAATCTTTCTGAAAGCTTGCTTATAAAGATAATGTTTTAATGCAGTAATGTAAACACATATGAGAGCTCGCGTTCAAAAAACAGTCTGTAAGAACCTTTATTTTTACCAATCTTTATCAATTACAGGTCACTGTTTACAACTACTATTAACTCAATAGTTCTTGATACAGAACCAGAATTCTCCCGTGTTCCTCTATAAACCGATGTCAAAACTGTAAGTTTGTTTCTGAATTAGTATTTTATCATTTTTTGAATATTGTCTTAAAAGAGCTTCACTTTCTGCAGATAGAAAGTCGCTGCATATAAACTGTGGGGGACCTAATGTAACCATCAAAAACTCTCGAGGGAGTTTTCTATATGAGGGTGATGAGTACGCTTTTACTGGTTCAGCTACAAACTATCATGGTAGGAACTGGGGATTCAGCAATACTGGTGACTTTATGGATGATAATATAACAGAAGATACATATACAATTTCATCAGAATCTGTCGTCTCAGCAAAATATCCTGAGCTTTACCAGAATGCTCGGCGTTCTCCCTTGAGTTTGGCTTACTTTGCGTTTTGTTTTGAAAATGGAAGCTACAATGTGAAACTCCATTTTGCGGAGATTCAGTTCACAGATGAGGAACCATACTCTAGACTAGCAACACGCTTTTTTAACATATACGTTCAGGTACATATAGCCTTTGCTGTGAACTCTTTTTTAGCATATTTAGCTAACTCTTTTAAATTTGAATTTATCTGTTCAGGGGAAGTTGGTTTGGGAGGATTTCAACATTCGAGTGGAAGCTAATGGAACTCACAAAGAAGTCATAAAAGAAGTGAACACAACTGTGACTGATAACACTTTAGAGATACGGCTTTACTGGGCGGGGAAAGGCACGGCTATCATTCCCAAGAGAGGGAACTATGGCTCTCTCATCTCTGCAATCTCAGTCTGTCCTAGTAAGTAAAAGCTCTGTCATAGAAAACATCAAGTTTCCCTCAGAAACTTTAGTCTTAATTCTTTTGTTGTTCTTGTTTTATCAGGTTCAGAATCTGAATGTGGCGGTAAAAAGAAGAATTTTCAGCTATTTGAATCCTCTTTTCGTCTACATTTTATATGTACCTGTATATGAATCAATAGTTCTCTCTCTTTTCTTCTATCAAGCTTCAGTTCCAGTGCAGATTCGTCCAGTTACAGAAAAACACAAACCAAAAAAATATGCTCTCATTATTGGCATATCAGCCGTAATAGTCTCTCTTGCTTTCTTGATTCTTTGTGCGTTCTGTTGGAGAAAATGCATTAGCAACGATGATGCAGTCAAAAGAGGTAACATCAATTTACAGTATTAATGTCAGGTGTTTTTAGTAAAGAAGAGCTCAAGCCAATTTATCTGGTAATAGGTTCCTTCAGTTTGAGTCAACTAAAAGTTGCGACTGACGATTTTGATCCCTCAAACAAGATTGGAGAAGGCGGCTTTGGATCTGTTTATAAGGTGCAAAATACTTTCCTAGCTCTAGAAACATATCTAGAATTCTTACAATAAGGTTGATGTTAAAAGCTACAAATCTGAAAATGCAGGGGAAATTACCAAATGGAACATTGATTGCGGTAAAGAAGCTATCTTCCAAATCATGTCAAGGCAACAAGGAGTTTGTAAACGAGATTGGAGTGATCGCTTGTCTGCAGCACCCGAATCTTGTGAAGCTTTATGGATGCTGCGTTGAGAAAAACCAGCTGCTTCTTGTCTATGAGTACATGGAGAACAATTGTCTTGCTGATGCATTATTTGGTAGACGATTGGACCAAATGCTTATATTGAATTCTCTCCTGCATGGAGATTGATTGTTCTCTTGTTACTGTTGGGTGCAGGAAGAAGCGGTCTAATACTAGAATGGAGTACAAGACACAAAATATGCTTGGGAATAGCGAGAGGGCTTGCGTTTCTTCATGAAGATTCAGCAGTTAAGATCATTCACCGAGACATAAAAGGGACAAATATTCTGCTAGACAAGGATCTGAACTCAAAGATCTCGGATTTCGGGTTAGCTAGGCTCCATGAGAACGAGATGAGCCACATTACCACCAGAGTTGCAGGGACAATGTCAGTCTTATAATCAGTCATATACAACATAACTATGGTAATATAACTTTTCGAACAGATGAATGACGAAAGTCCAATCTTTTATAATTGCAGAGGATATATGGCTCCTGAATACGCAATGAGAGGTCACCTAACAGAGAAGGCAGATGTTTACAGCTTCGGTGTGGTGGCAATGGAGATCGTTAGTGGAAAGAGCAATGCCAATTACACTCCAGATAACGAATGTTGTGTTGGCCTTCTCGATTGGGTACACTCACTATAAACCAATTCCAAAGAATTCAGCTTTCTTACAATTGGATACTTCAACATTAGCTCTTGATTTTCAATTTCAGGCGTTCATACTGCAGAAGAAAGGGGCTTCAACGGAGATTCTGGATCCTAGGCTCGAAGGAAAGTTCGATGTGATGGAGGCAGAGAGAATGATAAAGGTTTCACTTTTATGCTCCAACAGATCTCAAACATTAAGGCCAAACATGTCGGAAGTTGTGAAGATGCTTCAAGGAGAGACTGAGATAGAACAGATAATCTCAGACCCTGGATTGTACGGTGATGATTTGAGGTTTCAGCGGTCGTCAGAGATGAGTTCATCGTTTTTAACTTCAGATTGTCTCGTTACTAATACGTCATGTGAATCTGCTTACGATCTGTACCCTCTTAGTCCCGAGTCCATTGTTTTTTCTAGACCGTAGCGTAAAGGGAGAAAGATTGGACTCCATTATCACCGTTTATGTCAGGTCTCTCGTCTCTGTTCCCCTAATTATGGAAAACAATATAAGTGAATAAATGAAATTACATGAAGCTTCGTCTTCCATCTAGAATCATTTTGCTTGATTATCGGTGTCATAAGACACATCTTTTCAAGCAAGCTCCATGTAAGATTATTGGGGATTTTGACACAGAACATATGTATATTAACTCCGAACCAGGAATGCACAGTGACTACTTGTGTATATAAACAAAATTATTCTGGCCCATTGCATTGCGTTTTGTTAGAGTTGTCCTACATCGAGAATTGAAAGATTTGTATAGTAGTACATAATATACATAGACCTACTTTATTATTAACTAGATGAGTACCCATAAACACCAGTGCTACAGCAGCATACAATATTAAATCAACAAAATTCGATTCATAACCTAAATATCAAGTTATTAAAGTTAGAGATAGAACAAAACAATTGGACCACCTGTTTTTTTGCGTAAAATTATTCTTTATTAAAACAATAAGTGATACTTGTTTATGTCTTTAACATAAAATTGTTTGCAAATGACACTTATATATTAAGTAGTAGCAAACGGTCGTACCAATCAAAAACTTGTATATAAAACAAATAATAATATATATTGTATATATAGTGCTATAGTCTTGTGTTTATCGTTTCCTTTGACTCTTCCTAGGTGTTAAAGTAGATATTCAATTCATGTAACATTTCATTTATTGTGGTTCTGGTTGATAATTCGTATGGTATGAATTGACTTTGAATAATATAAACGACTAAAGATAAATGAATTGATGTTATATGTTCCATAGATTATAATTTATAAATATATAGAAGAAAAATGAGAAAAGGTTTTTGATTAATCTCTCTTATGAAAAGTATAGGCAAAGGCAAATGTGTATACGTACCACCACATATTTAATCTTTTTAAAAGTATCAATCAGGTCCTACGCAGTGTCTTTTAATTGAAAGATAGGAGTTGAGTTTTCTACAATGAGATTAGGATGGTTTTGGCTTCAAAGTACCTTTAAGTTATGTGAAATTTGCTAAATTCTTATAAACTAAATTCTACTAAAAGTCTGTAGACCTTATATATATAAACTGTTGAGTCTTTTCGAGTTGTATTGTGATCATCCCAAACAAAATCACGAATCATTAAATAGTTGTACCGACAATGCGGATCGTCTTCTCAGCTCTTCTTATGTTCTTCACCATTATCACAAACTTCTTCGCGACTCTAACAACATCCACTTCACCAGCTCTCCATCCAGATGAATGTAATATTTTGACTGACTATCTCAACTTTAGTGTCAAAATCTGTACATATAAAAACGGATAATGTTGTTTTGTTCATTTGATCATCCACTTGTGTGCAGTGAATGCGCTTGAGAAGATAGCCACTACACTTGGCGTACAGAGATTGAACCTGACTTATGAAGATCCTTGCCGTTTAAAAAGTCTAAAGATTGTAAAAGAAGTTGGTTTTGTCTGGGATCGGGAGATAGAAAACTCTATTGTTTGTGATTGTAGCTTCAACAACAACATGACTTGTCATATTACAGAAATGTGAGTATTAATATCTTACTCTTTCTCTTATCACATCTTTACTCTCGTCTAATTTCTAATGTATTCTTTTTCCTTGCTTGAACAATCATAGAATTCTCAAGTCCACGAGTCTTTCAGGGAAACTTCCTCCTGACTTGGCCTAGCTTCGATATCTCCAGAAGTTGTAAGTTTGTAATTTAAGGGCTGACTTCATATTTCACCCTCTACTATACATGTTCACACCATATTACTCTGTACTTATTTGCTGTTTAGTGTACACCCTAAACACATTTTTATCTACGCAATTCAACCCAAACTTTATGTTTCTATAAAATTAATCATATTCAATTAATTTCATCAACCAAATCTGATTTATCAATCTAAATTTTCATTAATTTATCATTTTTTTCTCCAAAATGGAACCATAATTTTATCATTTCCACCAGATCAAACCCTAATTTTATTAATCAAGATACTAAATTATCAAATCGTATTTTTATTATATCGCAACTTTGATCTGAATAAAAGAAAGAGACATTACAATTTAGGAAAAGATGATAAAATTATGGTTTGATATAGAAAAATTGATAAATTAACGACAATGTAAGTTGAGTAATCGAATTTATTCAATAAAATTAATGGAATATGATTAATTTTAAGGAAATTAGATTTTTGAGTTAAATTACAAAAAAAAATAAAAAAAATTGGGTTGAATTATGTATATAATTATAAGTTTAGGGTGTACACCGAAATGTTAATAAGTACAGGATGATCCTTAAACAACCGATTTTGTAACTCCTACGACTCATCTAAGCAAATTCAAAACAGAGTATATTCAAATTCGAACTTCTCTGGTCCTCTTTTGAGCTAAACTTGTGGAGGACTGAAGAACTTCAACAGAGCCTGTAGCGAGGGAATCTACAAAGAGAACCATGATCAGAATTATGTGTTTGTTTTTCTTTGCAGAAACTTGTGCCGAAACTACCTTTCAGGCACAATCCCAATGGAGTGGGCTTCAATGCCACATCTCAGTAACATGTTAGCTCTCTCCTCTCTCTTTCTCTCTTCTCTCTTTCGGATGCTTCTTCATCTTAACAAAAATTTTGGCAGTTCGCTTTGTGCGAATCGCTTGTCTGGGAGTTTACCAACTGGGTTACAAAACTTCAAAAGTCTGAGATTCTTGTACGTCTCAAATTGATTCCTATACCGAGATGTGTGCCTTTTAATTTTGACCTAATATTTCAGTAATGTGACGGAATTTTCAGTGGGGTTGAAGCCAATCAGTTCTCTGGTCCCATTCCTGATGAGCTTGGTAACTTAATCAATCTAACAGAATTGTAAGACCCTAGGTAACTTTGCTTACAACTACAAGAGTCTTTGGCTTTAATTTTGCTTAAAACTGGGTTTTGCAGAGAACTTGCTTCCAATCAGTTTTCAGGAACCCTTCCTAGCTCTCTCGCTAGACTGGTAAATCTTACGAAATTGTAAGTTGTTGCACTACTTAGCAATCAATTTTTTTTGGAAATGCTTATCCTTTGTTAGCTTTAGATTGAAAGACTCGTAATTAGTGAAGTATTCCATGGGTACATAGATTGATCTGAAACCTGTTGATCAAAGTTTTTATGTCAAGATTTTCCTTCACTTAAGTTACGAATTGTTTCTTAGTAGTATGAACTGATTTGACACTTACAAAATGCTTATTTAAGTGTCTAAAGAGATACTCTTGAATAGTAAAAAAAAAAAAACTCCACAAAACTTATATATAAGAAGATAAGTTTTAGAAGAAAAGAAGGAAGAAGATAAGTTTAACACATCTCTATACTAGTTAATTGCTTTATGCAGTAGGATATGTGACAATAACTTCACTGGCGTCATCCCAATTGGCAACTGGTCTCGGCTTCAAAGACTGTAAGATTGTCCATCGATTTCTCTTATACTTTGTGTCTCAGTGTCATCTGAGTTGTGTCGGTTATGATTAACAGAGATCTATATGCAAGTGGACTGAAAGGACCTATTCCTGATGCAGTGACCCGCCTAGAAAATCTTGTGGAATTGTAAGTATCGACTTTGTTTCAGTTGATCAGTAAAGGGACCATTGAAATATGTCTGATGTTTTGAGCGTCGTATATTTATTAGGAGTATTAGTGATACGACTGGGATACACTCCTTTCCTAATATATCAAGCAACGCCCTCAAAAATCTGTATGTGTTTTCCATTAATGAAGCTTGATTTTGATATGAGAATGTCAAACTAGAGTATCTGACCTGTTTCAGAATATTGAGGAATGTGAGTTTGTCTGGTCCAATTCCTGCTTACATCTGGAATAAGCCGAAGATGAGAACTCTGTAAGTTCTCTTTGGTGATACGTGAAAAGACTTTGTAAATTTCTAGACTATTTTGTTTAATATGTTCCACCTACTGAGTTAAAAACTCTGCAGAACTTCTAGATTTATAAATGGAAAAATAGACAAATAATTACTCAAGTACCTTCATACCAAAAGAAATTCATATATCTTGTACATGTTGTGTACTGCAGTGATTTATCATTCAACATGTTGACTGGTGAAGTTCATGGAATGAAATTAATACCGATATATATGTAAGTACTTTCCAATTTGAATATCACAGTTAGCATCCCAGAGGAATAATTTATAGTTTTCTTTGACATGTTCTTATCATATTAGCTATTTGACGGGCAATATGCTTTCTGGAAACATTGAATCTGGCGCTTTATTCAACAGTAAATCTAATATGTACGTTTTCAGGCTTTTCCTTGTTTGTATGGCTTGAATCTTCGTCATGTAAACTAATATTCTACAATTAATGAATCTCACAGTGATATCTCTTATAACAATTTCTCATGGTCGTCTAAATGCCAGGAAAGGAGGTACAAACACAAATATTTGTACCTTGTATTTGAAATTTTGTGCTCTTTTACATTGAAGCTGATGCTCTCATTTTCTGTTGACTCAGTAACATTAATACATTCCGGAGCTCAGATTTGAAGAACAACTTGTAAGTAGAGTCTTCTGCTAGCTTTATCTTGCAACAACAATGGATTAATTTCGCCAAAACTTGCATGCAAACATATGAATGTGAGTGGTTTGAAAGTCTCGTGATGTTTAGATGCCTAAGTACTGTGATCGTTTTGTTATGCAGAACTGAGCTGTTTCCATGCGCTGTTC
The DNA here is from genome assembly GCA_963920545.1 of Lepidium didymum. Taxonomy (NCBI): domain Eukaryota; kingdom Viridiplantae; phylum Streptophyta; class Magnoliopsida; order Brassicales; family Brassicaceae; genus Lepidium; species Lepidium didymum. The sequence continues at coordinate 19,027,215 of OY986992.1, read as the reverse complement.
CAACCAACTGCCGTAGCTGTAAGTTTATATATTCAGCCGTTGCAACTGATGATCAAGATGCATTAGATATTTTGGTGATAATCGTTGTTGATTGTAGATCAGCGATCACTACATATCAATTGTGGTGGAGAAAATGTAACTGTAACAAACTCCTTTGGTAAAACCACTTATCAAGCTGATAACAGTGAACTCAAAGCCGCTACAAATCTGCACTTTGGAAACTGGGGAATCAGTAACACTGGTGACTTTACTGATGATAAAATCGATGATGATACGTACATCATTTCAAATACTTCAACATTATCTGGAGATTCTCCTGACTTTTACAAGACTGCACGTCGATCTGCTCTCTCTCTTGTTTACTATGCGTACTGCTTAGAAAATGGAGCCTACAATGTGAAACTCCATTTTATGGAAATTCAGTTTTCAGACGAAGAACCATATAGTCGTCTAGGTAGGCGCATATTTGATGTCTATGTTCAGGTAAAGCGTCACTAATATTACTGAATACATTATTCTTTTTTTTGTCAAGCATGGAAATTGAAATTCATTTGCTTTTATATTGCCGTTTTTCACCCCTGTTAGGGAGAATTGTTCTTGAAGGATTTTAACATCAGAGAGGAAGCTAACGGGACTCTGAAGCCTGTTGTGAAAGAAAAGAAAGGTGTTAATGTGACCAATCATATATTAGAGATTCGGTTGTATTGGGCCGGGAAAGGGACAACCCTTATTCCCAAAAGAGGAAATTATGGTCCTCTTATCTCTGCAATCTCCTTATGTCATAGTAAGAACACTTGTCTCTATTGCCAAGTCTCTGCTTTAGAAACTTCATTTTACCATTTTTTTCGTAAATGATTGCATTTTCTGCTTCACCATCATCTTTTAGATACTCTTTCTTGCCAATTTGCAATTATGGTATTTGTCTTTCAAAATTTCAGGTCTGGAGCGACGATGCGGAGGTCCTAAGACAAAACAAACTGCTTTCTTAAAGATATTTTCTGCAGCTTGGTGTATATATAATTTTATTATGTATATATTGACACTTTCATTATTTCATTTGCAGCCGAGAAAACTAAACAACAAACGAATTATCCTCTAATTGTTGGGGCCCCGGTTGCCTCGGTAGCAATTGTTCTCTTGGCTTTGGGAATATATGCTTGGAAACGATGCAGAAGAGACAAGACCACAAGAGAAAGAGGTACTACAAAGTGTATGGATCCATTTTGTGTATATGCTCATAGCATTTACTGATTCTCTTGTTAACCTGGTCACATAGAATTGAGAGCCCAGGGTCTGCAAATTGTTTGCTTTAGCTGGAGGCAATTACAAGATGCAACAAACAATTTTGATAAAGATAACAAACTTGGAGAAGGAGGTTTTGGATCTGTTTTCAAAGTAATGCTAAAAACAAATGCAAATTTCTATTCAAACATACATACCTGAGAACTGACATGACAAACTTAATGCAGGGAGAAATGTCAGATGGGACTATCGTAGCAGTCAAACAGCTTTCTACCAATTCAAGCCAAGGAAACCGCGAATTTGTAAATGAGATAGGCATGATCTCAGGTATGAATCATCCAAACCTTTTGAAGCTTTATGGATGCTGTGTCGAGAAGAATCAATTGTTGCTCGTGTATGAGTACATGGAAAATAACTCCCTTGCTCTCGCGCTGTTTGGTAATTTTAAGTCATTCAGCTTTTTTGTACGTTTTCGGTCGAAGTTCAAGTGTACAAACTTAGAAAGTGATATCATTTTGCTTTGGTGTACATCCATTGCCAGGAAACAGCTCCCTCAAATTGCTTTGGTGTACATCCATTGCTTTAGTGAGACCTGTTCTTTACATCAAATCTCAGGCATTGACGCTGCAACAGAGAGGATAAATATTAGAGATCGTAGATCCGATGCTCGAAGGTAAATTCAACAGCAAAGAAGCAGAGAGGATGATAAAAGTTGCTCTTGTTTGCACATACTCATCTCCATCCTTAAGGCCAACAATGTCAGAGGCCGTACAAATGCTCGAGGGAAAGATGGAAATACCACAGATTCTCTCAGATCCTGGTATATACGGACATAACTTGAACTTCTCAAAGCTGATGGAGAGGACGGTAGAGGCAACCTCTGTTTAGGAGTGCTTTTGCACTTTGTAACCTGTGGAATTTTATTTCAAATATTGACGATATGATGAGTTATAGAATTACAACAATAAGTATTTAATTGTGATTATCTCTTGATGGTGATAAAATATGCGGGTTTTGAGGTTGAAGATCTCCAAACACACAAGGGGACATAAAACATCAAGCTTTTTTTATCAAAAAAACATCAAGCTTTTTATGAACCTCTATTTACGTTGGACCGGTCTATACAGTCACCGACATTAAGGCAAAGCGGGTCGGAAATTGTGAATGTACTTGTCGGGAAAATTAAGATGGAGGATATTATCTCAACCCTGGAGTGCACGGTGATGACTTACGCAAAAAAACAAGGATTTTGGAAAATAGCATAGACATTGTTTTTGTTTGTAATTCCAGCTTTTAAGTTATTCCATGAGCTAGGTGAATTTTACCATAGCTGATAGACTTAAATTTTATAACATGGTAGAATGCGAAAATGGTGACCAGTTTCAGGTCCTTTTCTACTATGAGTGGGTGTCACGTTTCTGTTTTAATTGCCAATTACTCACTCAACAACCTTCTGCCACCATATTCTCACGCCTTCCGACTATTACATAAACCCACTTGATCAAGTCGCAGAGGAAAACCACTCAACTATGGCCAGCTCGTTAGCTACTCAACCACCCTCGGCAAACACTGAGGAGATGAGGAATCAGGAGAACCTCACAGGCGAAATCAAGATAACAATAGAGGATGTACTCAACAATCCTCACGATACCTTCATGGCGGACGTAAATGCCCAACCCCTTGACATTGCTGACAATATTCATACCGATCACCAAATGATCAATCAAGCACCAGTCAATGGAGCAGGTACTGAAGCTACATCGGAAGCTGGTCCTCCTCCCCTTCAACTCTCAAGCCGCAGCAGTGATGCCTTGGATGAGTGAGAAGAGTCATGACCAGAGTCTAGTTTAAATCAAGTCTTAGTAATCATATTAGGTTTTGTATCAGTCGTATTTAAGCTTATGCCCCCAACCTCTGTCTTTTATGTGTCTTTTGGTCAATCTTTGGGTTGAGTAGTTTTCCCCTTAAACTTTAGTTGTAAGCCCTCTCTTGTTATGAAGCTTAATGATAATGAACTATCTTTTGGGGAAAAAAAAAAGTTATTCCATGAGCCAACGAACATTGCGTGCTTTATACGTTTTCTTAAATATAAATTTAGCTTTTGTTATTGAACAATCCATTTGATCCATTATTCTGATTGTGACCAAACGAATGACGGAACCTCTAAACGTTTAAAACTGGGTTAGAATTAACTCTGTAAAATCCAAACAATCATAAACTTTTATTTGATTTGTCTACCATTCCAAATTTCACATCAACCTTCAACTTCGGGTCAAATATGGAAAGCAGTAGACAACCCAAGAAGACTTTTTTTTTTATAACAAAATTTGTTATATAGCCTAAAGTTCATTTTCTAAACTAATCCATTTTAATCTTTCACCTATAATAGAAAGAGATCGAACCATGGTGTTAGAGTCATTAGCTAACAAAAGCACATACACAGAATCAATATATAAATCATTCGATATGTCAATGGTCGTTTCAAGTTTGTTGACATACTTCACCATCATCACAAGCGTCCTCGCAACTTTAAGAACATCAGCAGCTTCATCATCTCTTCATCCAGATGAATGTATGAGAAGAATCTCCATTTTACGAAAAACTTCATAACAACACCTGCATATACTCATTGTCAAAATCTATGCAGTAAAAGCGCTTGGAGATATAGCTACAACACTTGGTATCAAGAGATTTAACCTAATTGATGATCCTTGCAGTTTAGGACATCTAAACATCATCGAAGAAGAACCTGATGTTGTTACCAGTTCCTCCAAGAATAACAGCATTGTTTGTGATTGTCGTTTGAACGACTCTAAGACTTGTCACATTACCGCCATGTGAGTGGATCATTACTTGTTTTCTCTTCTTCAGACCATTGATTTGCTCTCAATTTTATTTTTCTCCTTATTTGACAATTACAGAAGTCTCAAGGCCCTTAGTCTTCCTGGGAAACTTCCACCCGAATTGGCCAAGCTTCGATTTCTCCAAACCATGTATAAAAAGGGCCAAAAATTCAAACTTTAAGTTAAAGAACTCCAAATTGTTATAATATTGGGCTGATTATGTTTATGCTCGACTTTGTAGAGACTTGTGCCTAAATTACCTCTCTGGCACAATCCCATCGGAATGGGCTGACATACCTCACATACATGTTAGAACTCTCATTGCCAGAAATGAGCATATATCTTTGTTTCTTCATGATTTGTGAGTCACTTTTGAATTTTCTTGCAGCTCTGTCTGCGCAAATCGTTTGTCTGGGAAGTTACCATCTGAATTGCAAAACTTCAAAAATCTGACATACTTGTACGTCTCAATATGTAATATAGAGTTTAAAACAGAACTAAGGTGTGTCTGCCTTTTAGACTTTTGGCTATACCTAATGTGATGAAATTTTCAGATCGGTTGAAATAAACGAGTTCTCTGGGACAATTCCTGATGAGCTTGGTAACATAACCAGCTTAACCACATTGTAAGACTTCTTTGCGTCTAAACCATTTATCAGAACTGGAACAATTTTTGTAATATTTTATGAAATTGGGTTTTGCAGGCATCTTGCTTCTAATCAATTTACAGGAAGCCTGCCTAGCACTCTCGCTAGACTAGTAAACCTTAATGAATTGTAAGTTAGTTGCTATATGTAGAGTATTAGAACCTTTGCGAATATAAAGTTGCAAGCTTTTATGTAATCAAGGATCTCTCTGCTTTTTAAAACTCTCGTCTGAATGGAAAACCTGATAAAAGCTTTAGAATATAGTGCAAGAGAGATTTAACAAGTATAGATCTTCGGAATATCCACTAAGAACTTTGCTTCAAACCGAGCTAATCTCTCTTACACTTCTCTCTCTGTTTCTTTCAGTCACCACTCTTCATACACATGTTTATCTCTAGCCATTATAGATTTATTTAGATCACTACGGAACTAGGGCAAAGTAAAATTAACTCGAGAGTTAGCCTTTAATCCCTTTTGTCTTGAAGCTTCATCGATGTGCACGCTTTGCCTTTGGTTTGTTCCAACAATCACCTGAAGCTGCGAGTTGCAGAGAGAATACATGGGAGTCGAGAGGCTTCTATCCTTATCCTTGAACCCTCTTCCTTTGAGAATAAGTCTTCTGACTTTGTCTCTAACTTTTATTTGACTGAAATTTAAAGGGTTTTAGCTGCAATTTCTTGCACTTATACCTGCTTTGTTCTTTGTAGGATGTATAATTGTTTTGAACTTTCTCTGAACTTGTTGTTTCTTCTAAATTTTGCAGTAGGATCAGTGACAATAACTTTACCGGAATCATCCCAGGATTTATTGGCAACTGGTCTGGGATTCAACGGCTGTAAGCTTGTCCTGCATTGCTAATTTTGTCTCTTATTGTTTTGGTTTATGTACCACTCTACTATAACCTATGATGGTTATGATTAACAGAGATCTATACGCTAGTGGACTTAAAGGACCTATACCTGATGCAGTCGCCAACCTAAACAACCTTACTGAACTGTAATGTATTAGCTCCAATACATTAGCAAAAGGAAATTTGAAATGAGACTGATGATTTTTAAGTATTATATTTATGCACAGGAGTATTAGTGATATGACTGGGGTAGATCAATTTCCAATTATATCCAGCAAAGCCATTTATAGGCTGTAAGTATTAATGTCCTATAAACCTTGCTGTTTCTCGAGGCTTGAGTTTGTTGTCTGAGATTATCAAAAAGGCTTCATCTCTGTTCCAGGATTTTGAGGAATGTGAGTTTGTCTGGTCCAATTCCTTCTTACATCTGGACTAAGCCAGACTTAAAATATCTGTAAGTTGCTTTGTAAGTTTTGAAATGACCATAACTAGCTTCTTTAGTATATATTTTCCACATATACTTGCGGAAGTGTTTGCATATGACTGACTACATGATGCTTTCTGCAGTGATTTATCGTTTAACAAGTTGACTGGTGGAGTTCAAGGAAATCCACCAAATTATACGTAAGCAGTGCAAATTGAGATAAGAGATATTTAGAAAGGCAATGGAATGATTTATTGTTCCAGCATTTCTTTCAGGTATCTAACTGGCAATATGCTTTCCGGAAACATTGAATCTGGTGTATACCACAACAGCAAATCTAATATGTACGTTTCACGCCTTCCCTTGTTTGTAGGCTTGAATAAGTTTTTCGTCATGGAATCTAACCTCTTTGTCTGTTTTCTATATTTGGTGAATCTTCACAGTGATCTCTCTGGAAACAATTTCTCATGGTCATCTAGCTGTCAAGAAAAGAGGTATGAACATTGAAATCTTGGTAGATAGTCTACAACCTGCATATGTTTTCAATCTATATGTTATGACCTGCTCAGTGTTCATACTAAGTTTTTGTTGAATCAGTGACATTAACTTATACCGGAGCTCATATCTGAAGAATGATTTGTAAGCACCAGACATTACTATATTTAATACGCTGATCTGATCATCTTGTCATTCAGAAATGGGCTTCTTCCATGCGCTGCTCCAATCAGTTGCACGGAATGTATGTATATATTTCTTTTTTATTTCCATTGTCTGCTTACCAGGTTAGTTTCTTCTTTTTTGAAATTAAGAAATCAGGCACTGTTAGATTTCAACACTAGTACTGTTCTCTGCAAATGCTCTGTTTTTGGTTTGAAAAACAGAGGTAAATATTTTGCTGGAAACTTAAGACTTTAACTCAGGAATTTTGGTGACTTTAGCCGATACTCACTCAGTCGTTTTCTCTTTAATTTATAAGCAATACAAACATCTAAAAATAGCATGAATCAAATAACAAGAAACAACGAAATAGAAAACGTGAAATAGAACTTGTTGAGTCAAACTCCTCTTTCATCTCCTTAAAACTCTCCACTTCCTCCATCTTCTGCAACAGAAATTTGACCAACTTATTGAACCAAAATAGACCAGCTTCAGATAACCAGAAATCTTGGTTTAGGATTTTAACCAAGATTACCATCCAATACTCCTCCTTAATCTTGGTTTTCCTTAACCTCAGTCACTCCTATCAACACTCTCAGCTCTTCAAATCGTCCTCTAGCCAATGCTTTAGTGAGTATATCTGCAGGTTGTTCCTCTGTGCGAACAAACTCGATCATTATTTCTCCTTGTTGAACGCAGTCCCTGACAAAATGGTACTTGATATCGATGTGTTTACTCCTGTCATGATACACTGGGTTCTTAGCCAAGTCTATGGCAGATCTGTTGTCAACCTTTAATGTCACCAAGTCAACCTCTTCCCCTCTCAAATCCCTGATCAATCTCTTCAACCAGATTCCTTGGCAGCACGCTGCAGTAGCTGCAATGTACTCAGCTTCACATGACGAAAGTGCCACTACCTTTTGCTTCTGTGAGACCCAAGATATAGGACTCGTTCCCAGAAAATACAGCACCCCAGACGTGCTCTTTCTGTCATCTACATCACCTGCCAAGTCACTGTCACAATATCCAACTAATTCTGCCTTCTTACTCTGCTTTTTTTGATAACGACAGCCATAGGAAATAGTCCCTTTCACATATCGCAGAATCTGTTTCACAGCTCCGAGGTGAGTCGTAGTGGGAGCTTCCATATATCTGCTTACTAACCCAACAGCAAAACATAGATCAGGTCTTGTGTGAAGCAAGTACCTGAGACTTCCTATAGCGCTTCTGTACATTGTTGAGTCAACGCTAGCTCCCTCATCTTCACGACTCAGCTTGGTGCGAGAGTCCATAGGTACACGACACGGTTTACATTCACTCATTCCCATCTTTTCCAAGACCTTGAGTGCATATCCTGATTGACACAAACTTATTCCATTAGGATCCTGCTTTACTTCGATACCCAGATAATAGCTCAGCGTGCCAAGATCGCTCATTTCATAAGTTCGCTTCATTTCTTGTTTGAATTCCTCCATCTCATCGTTGTTCGATCCCATCACTATCAGATCGTCAACATACACTCCTATAATTAACACTTCCCCATTCCTTTGTCTCTTGTAAACCGCATGTTCCAGTGGCGATTTTCCGAAACCCAAACTCACCAAGCTTCCATCCAGCTTTTCATTCCAGGCACGAGGAGCTTGGCGTATACCGTACAACGCCTTTTTTAGTTTCAACACCTTTTGCTCTGTTCCTTTGATTACAAAGCCATCAGGTTGAAACACGTATACATCTTCTTTCAAGTCTCCGTTCAAGAAAGCAGATTTCACGTCAAGATGGTGAACTCGCCACCCTTCATGCGCAGCCATTGCCAGCAACATCCTCACCGTTTCTAACCGTGCTACAGGTGCGAAGACCTCATCGAAATCAATCCCTTGCCTTTGAGCATACCCTTTAGCCACAATTCTTGCCTTGTGCCTTACAATTTTCCCTTCCGGATTCTTCTTAAGTTTGTATATCCATTTTAGGCCGATTGCTTTTGATCCTTTTGGCAGATCACTCAATTCCCACGTCTTGTTCCGCATAATAGCCTCCATCTCTTCTTCCATGGCTGTTCGCCAACAGTCACTGTTTTGAGCTTCTCCAAAAGAACTTGGTTCTTCCATTGCCATCAAACAGACATTTATCTCCAAGTCTTCTTCTACTGTATCATTATAGATATCTCGCAGTGATCTATACCTTGTGTGCTCATCGCTTGAGCTTGTTTCTTCTTCATTGTGCAGCGGAATTTCCTGGGTTGGTGTTTGTGTGAGGGACTGTTCCGTGATTGGAATGTTTTCTGCGGATGGTGACGGTGATTGTGCTGTGTCTTGCACTGCAGCTCCTCCTGGAGTTGGGCTTTCAATTTCGGCAGCCGAATTATCATTCACAACCATCACGTCTTCTCCTTCAATGTTTATTGTCTCTCCATCACGAAAACAGAAACTGAAATTGCCTCCCCTGGTTTCAATTTTCTGTTTCCATTCCCAGTTCTGTTCCTCCATGAACAAAGCATCCCGACTTACTACAATTCTCCTCGTGTTTGGATCAAAGAACCTGTAGGCCTTAGATCCCACTTCATATCCCAAAAACACCAACTTCGTACCTCTGTCTTCCAGTTTCTTCAAGTGAGGACGAGTTGTTTTGACATGGGCAATACAACCAAAAACTCTCATGTGGTCAATCCTTGGCGCTTTACCGTACCAGTTCTCATATGGCGTTAATCCATTTGCACCTTTCGTGGAGGTTCTGTTTAAAATATACACGGCTGTCTTGACTGCTTCTCCCCACAGCATGTTCGGAACCTTCTTTCCTTTCAGCAAGCATCGTGTCATTTCTACCACCGTTTGGTTTCTCCGTTCAACGACCCCGTTCTGCTGTGGTGAATATGGTGCTGTTAATTGTCGTTTAAGTCACGTTATCCTACAGAATTCCGTGAATGTATTTGAGGTGAATTCACCTCCACGATCTGATCTGAAAGCTTTCATTTTCTTGCCCGTCTTAAGTTCTGCTGCTGCCTTCACTGCTTTGAAGGCTTCGAAAGCCCTGTCTTTGCTGTTCAGTATCTCGACCCACATAAACCTGCTGAAATCATCAACCATCAGTAAGAAATAGCTATTTCCTCCAACTGTAAGTGGTGTTATTGGTCCGCATAGGTCCCCATGAACCAGTTCAAGTGATTCACTTGCTTGAAACTCACTGGTCTTCGGAAATGGAGTTCGGTGTTGTTTGCTGACAGCACAGCAATCACACACTTGATCCTCTTGTTTCATATCTGGTAGCCCCTCTGCTAAACCTTCGCGTGCCATCTTCCTTAGTGTTTGGAAGTTCACGTGTCCAAGTCTTGCGTGCCATAGCCAAGGATCTTCTTTGAGTTTTGCCATTAAGCAAACAAGTGTTGCACGTGTCATTTCCTGTGTGTATAATCTATTTTGAGCTTTGGGAACCTTTGCAATCAGTCGATTGTAATTATCGAATACCCGCAGAAAGCCTCCTTGAATTACAATACGAGCTCCACTTTCATCTAACTGTCCCAAACTGATTATATTGCTGCGCAGTTTGGGAATAAAATACACGTTTGGCATGGTCAAATGCCCTCCGCCTCTGCATTCGAACAGGGCTACTCCTCGTCCCTTGATTTCCACGGTTGTTCCATCGCCGAAACGTACGTTCCCTCTTACTGATTCATCGATCTCCACCAGAGCGTTTCTATCTCCAGTCATGTGGTTACTCGCGCCAGAGTCGTAGTGCCACATGGATTTAGTTTGTTCGTCGATCGTCATCAGGGCTTTCTCTTCGGTTTTCTCTTCTATGGTCACGCCATCATTTTTCTCGATCATGAGAAGGACAGGTTCATCGATTTCCTTCTCAATGTGATGTGCCTCTTCCTCAACTTCTTCGGCTTCACATTCTGATGCGAAATGTCCGTATTCGTTGCAAGCGTAGCAGCGAACCTTGGAAATGTCGATCTTGCGTCTCGGCTCAGAAGTTCTTCTTCCTCCACGGTTTGTCGTTCTCTCACGACCAGAGGAGTTTCCTCTCCCATTTCCTCTGCCGCGGACTTGACCAGAACTTCTTCCAGTGAATTTTCCCTCCATGTTTCCACTGTTCCGCATTTTTCCTTCTCCTTGTACATACAAGGCTTGATCGATTCTTCCTAATTCATATCCTCTCATCCTCTCCTCATGGGCCTTAAGTGATCCAGTTACTTCTTCAATAGTTTTAGTTTCTATGTTACCGAATTCCTCCATAGTTGATGCGATTTGGAGAAACTTTGGTGACACAGCCCTCAAAATTTTCTTCACGACATAACCTTAATCGATCACTTCACCCAAGCACCTGAGACGATTTACGGTCATTGAGATCTTCCCGGTAAACTCATCTATGGTTTCACTATCCCCCATACGATAGCTTTCGAGCTCCCACCTTAGAGCTTGTGCTCGGACTTCTTTCACTCTGGCTGCCCCGAGATGAATGGTTTTTAGCGCAGTCCATGCCTCTTTAGCAGTCTTCTTTGCGCCGAGCTGCATCAGAGTCTCCTCACTGATTCCTTGGTAGATAGCAGCTAATGCCATCTTGTCCTTCCGAGTTTCGACAGCGAGCTCACTGTCCACAGCCTCCCAGACCCCTTGAGCCTCCATATACACCTCCATCTTTATCGCCCAGGCTTGATAGTTGTTGCTGTTTAGGGTCGGATACTGTAACGATACATTCCCCTCTCGCGATGGTATGTGTGTCGTTGCAGTAGATCCTCCTCTCGTTCCTGATGATGAATCTTCCCCAGACATGCTTGGTTGTGTATACGAACGGTTTGGAAGAGGCTCTGATACCAAATGTTAGATTTCAACACTAGTACTGTTCTCTGCAAATGCTCTGTTTTTGGTTTGAAAAACAGAGGTAAATATTTTGCTGGAAACTTAAGACTTTAACACAGGAATTTTGGTGACTTTAGCCGATACTCACTCAGTCGTTTTCTCTTTAATTTATAAGCAATACAAACATCTAAAAATAGCATGAATCAAATAACAAGAAACAACGAAATAGAAAACGTGAAATAGAACTTGTTGAGTCAAACTCCTCTTTCATCTCCTTAAAACTCTCCACTTCCTCCATCTTCTGCAACAGAAATTTGACCAACTTATTGAACCAAAATAGACCAGCTTCAGATAACCAGAAATCTCGGTTTAGGATTTTAACCAAGATTACCATCCAATAGGCACCTCTACTTTTTAATCAGCGATCACTACATATCAATTGTGGTGGAGGAAATGTAACTGTTACAGACTTCTTTAGTAAAACCACTTACCAAGCTGATAACGTCAGTCAACCCAAAGCCGCTACAAATCTACACTTTGGAAACTGGGGAATCAGTAACACTGGTGACTTTACTGATGATGGATCTGATGATGATAAGTACACCATTTCAACTAGTTTAAAACCATCTGGAGATTCTTCTGATCTTTATAAGACCGCACGTCGCTCTCCTCTCTCTCTAGTTTATTATGCGTATTGCTTGAAAAATGGAACATACAATGTGAAACTCCATTTTATGGAGATTCAGTTTTCAGACGAAGAACTATACACTCGTCCTGGTAGACGCATATTTGATGTCTATATTCAGGTAAAGAGTCCCTATTTTTACTGAGTAATTGTGTCCCGGATGATTATAATTCATTTGCTTTCTTTGTCCTTTTCATCCCTGTTAGGGAGAATTGTTCTTGAGGGATTTTAACATCAAAGAGGAAGCTAAAGGGACTCTGAAACATGTTGTGAAAGTAAAGAAAGGTGTTAATGTGACCAATCATATATTAGAGATCCGGTTGTATTGGGCCGGGAAAGGAACAACTCTTATCCCCAACAGAGGAAATTATGGTCCTCTTATCTCTGCAATCTCCTTATGTCACCACAGTGAGTGCCCTTCTCTGCTTCAGAAACCTACTCCTTATTGTATTATGTTTGTGGCTTTCTTCACATTGACTTGTTTCACTCTCAAGTCCCAATAACTTCAAATTATAATGATAATATTAATCTTTCAAAATTTCAGGTCTGGGGTCACAATGTGGAGGTCCAAAGAAGAAACAAACTTCTTTTTTAAAGATTATCTTGGTGTATATATGATTTTATCATGTATATATTCACACTTTTATTGTCTCATTTGCAGCGGAGAAAACTAAACAGTACCATACTCTAATTGTTGGGGCCCCAGTTGCCTCGGTAACAATTATTCTCTTGGCTTTGGGAATATATGTTTTGAAAAGATTCAAAAGAGACAAGAAAGTAAGAGAAAGAGGTACCACAAAGTGTATGAATCCATTTTGTGTATATGCTCATAGCATGTATTGATGATTTTCTCTTGGGAACATGCATACATAGAACTGAGAGCCCAGCGTCTGCAAACGGTTTGCTTTAGTTGGAGGCAATTACAAGCTGCAACAAACAATTTCGATCAAGCCAACAAACTTGGAGAAGGAGGTTTTGGATCAGTATTCAAAGTAATGCAAAAACAGATTCCTCACAAACGTAGATTACCTGAGAAAAATATGGCTACTTTTCGTTTCTAATATGAGAAAACTTAATGCAGGGAGAGCTGTCAGATGGAACAATAATAGCAGTCAAGCAGCTTTCTTCCAAGTCAAGTCAAGGAAACCGCGAATTTGTGAATGAGATAGGCATGATCTCAGGTCTGAATCATCCAAACCTTGTGAAACTTTATGGATGCTGTGTCGAGAAGAATCATTTGCTGCTCGTGTATGAGTACATGGAAAATAACTCCCTTGCTCTTCCGCTGTTCGGTAATTTCAAGTCATTCAGCTTTACTTTACGTTTTGAGTCTAAATTTAAGTGTACAAACATCTTATAACATAAAGTGATATGATTTTTCAGGAGATAGCTCGCTAAAACTGGACTGGGCAGCGAGACAAAAAATTTGTGTGGGAATTGCAAGAGGCCTTGAATTCCTTCACGAAGGATCGACGATCAGGATGGTTCATCGTGACATAAAAACCACAAATGTGCTTCTAGATGCAGATCTTAACGCAAAGATATCTGACTTTGGATTGGCTAAACTTTACGAAGAAGAGAACACACACATCAGCACCAAAATTGCAGGAACCATGTAAGTAATATTGTATAGACACAGGCGGCCATGGAATAGAAATATAATATTCTGCTACGAGTACTGATTTTTTCTTGATTTCTCTTATGCTGTAGAGGATATATGGCTCCAGAATATGCGCTACAGGGTCAACTGACAGAGAAAGCAGATGTCTACAGCTTCGGTGTTGTGGCAATGGAGATTGTTAGTGGGAAGAGTACTACGAAATATAAGGAAGATCTTGACCATGTCTCGTTTATCGATTGGGTAACTGAAGTGTACTTTTTCTTTCTCTTTCCCATTTATTAGTTGATTCTGTGACTCCATTTAACCATTTAGTTTAGTGAGACCTGTTCTTTACATCAAATCTCAGGCATTGACGCTGCAACAGAGAGGATAAATATTAGAGATCGTAGATCCGATGCTCGAAGGTAAATTCAACAGCAAAGAAGCAGAGAGGATGATAAAAGTTGCTCTTGTTTGCACATACTCATCTCCATCCTTAAGGCCAACAATGTCAGAGGCCGTACAAATGCTCGAGGGAAAGATTGAAATACCAGAAGTTCAGTCAGATTCTGCTCTTTACGGACATAACCTGAACTTCTCGAAGCTGTTCAAGAAGAAGTGAAGAAGAAGAAGAAATAAATAAAAATTAAATGAAAAAGGGTATAATGGCAAATAATATAGAAAATATGTTGAATATTTGTATCTTTAGAGTATTGTATTAGAGACTTAATTATTTAAAAATTTAATGTCTTTTATGCTAATTCCCCTAAATATTACCAAAGTTCATGAGCAAGTAAGTTAGATTAATTTGCTTTCAATAATTTTGTCTCTCACCTCTTGTTATATGGTTTTTATGTAACAAACCAGTGGTTATCATTGAACACTTGAAGTCCAGGAACATCGTTGGAGACAAGAAGTGCGAGTCCACAGAAATCAGTGTGCTTTGGTGCTCCTATGGTTGAAACCGACGGCAAATAGTAATTAATCCTCAACATATACTCAGCTGAATCGCCACCGAGACCTTCAATCAAGGCCTCACGTCGTAACCCTAATCCCTTTGATAAATAACCCATAATCTTCTCAGTTAGCTTCTTCACGTTCCTTGTGTACTCTTCAGTCACTTCCCTAAAACCACCGAAGGATTCAGGTGTTAGATGAACTGGTACAAATCCAATTTTATATCTTAAACAAATCAATTTCAGACAAAATATATTACTTTCTAAAAAAGGACTAACCTAACAACTGTTTGTGTCCGAATCTCAAGTTAAAAAGGACCAATACTACTTTATAAGGAATACTAGTCAATCTATTTATAGCCAATTAGATTTGATTAGAACTGGAAAGTCATTAATGGTACTTGTATACTAATCTATCGATTATTTTATTGTATAAATTTTGTGAGTTTTCCAAATCATGTACTTCAATATGAAATTTCTTAACAGATCAATACTAATTAAGTTAACCAAACTGGATTTCTTTGATTTGGATTGATTACCTGTAATCTGAACGATTGTTAGGCCAATATTTATAGTTAACGCAAGAAGCTGGCCAGATCCTGTAAAGCAAATGATCGTTCCAAGCCTTTAAACTACTGGGATCCGTAGTACAGTAGCCTTCATACTTCTCTGAGTACGCGACACATTCCTTTTCGGAAGCCGGGAGATCGAAAAACTGTCTCCCGACTCCACAAAGACGCTGCAGTAAGTCAGTTGGAATCCCATGGTTAACCACTTGGAAAACTCCCCACTCTTCGCAAGCTTTCACCACCGCATGAGTCACGAACCCGTCGCCTTCGGGATCGTTTAGGTCAATGAGAGGGATCATCTTGGTCTGGAGAGTCGGTGGAGATGAGTGTTGGTCTCTCTTGACACTCATGGTTGTTCACTCTCTTCTCTTAGTCTTCGTCGGAAACAATGGTACTTGATTTGTTTAAATGCTGTTGAAGAAGGTGTATGTATGTGAGTTAAATATTGTGTATTAGTGATATAACGTGACATAATTAAAAAGAATATATAAGTGACATGTATAATTGTTTTGGATAAAATATTGTATGGCTAAGATGTATTTTGATTGAGTTTTGTATCATGATAACTATTTCAGATCAGGTACTATATGAACATGTTTTCTATATTCATTGTAATGAATAGAAACAATTTTGTTTGTTGTGAGAACGTCTCCATCTCCATCCATGAAATGTAATAATGTTGTCATAATAATATTTAGTTTAAACTTATGCTTAGAAAATATAGATAATTTTATTTTACAATTTATTGATATATCAGAAGTTTAAAAATAATAACATATCAATTAGTTAATTAACATTTAAAGACTGTTGTGGGTTTGATTTACTAAAATAAAAGTTGAACTAATCATAAAATATCAGTTGAATTGTTCTCACTATGGTAGTTAGGATGATCCAGCTAATGGCTCAGACACCGATGTTCGATTTTTCCCACTATACTTTTAGATAAAAAAAAATTTAGAGTGTGAATATTAGGGTATTAGAATACAGATCGAGCTTTCAACTAAAAAGACAATAACATATGTTATGGAAGAGAGTTTATAAAGAGTTCAGATGAGAAACTTTTGCATGGATTTCTCGTTATGTTTCTCAAATTTTATAATAATATTTTTATTGCTTTATATTGTTAAGAAACTTATAGAAACTCCTTTATAATGAATATAGGAAACGTAAGAGTCTTCGCGTTATACGATCGAAAAATTTGCCTTAATTGCCTTGCGTTTACTTTGAAAAGTTAGAGTCTTCGCGTTATACGATCGAAAAATTTGCCTTAATTGCCTTGCGTTTACTTTGAAAAGTTAGAGTCTTCGCGTTATGACTTTCCATTTACAGATATGGGTCACATGACTGTCTTTTTTATTATCTATCTAAAATTTTCTTTTTATAATAATACGGTGCAGTTTTTCAACTATTCACTATAACATCTTATTAAACTACAACTATTAGGTCCATTTACCGTTAGTGTAATGCCACCTGAATTATAATGTTTTGAAAACTTAGCAACAACAATTTTGTCATCTAAGTTCATCATCGATCCATTTTTTTGCGTCATGTCTATGATTTTACAATTTACATTGTCATTAGTTAAACCAACTTTACTGACATGGTTGCTAATAGTTACGACAACTTAAACCATCTACGCTTATAATTTTTTTTTCCTTTTTTTGTTAACGGTAAAATTCGGATTGAAAACCTAGTTTTCGTAGATCCAAAGACAGCTTTTAAATAATTCTTTTAGAAATACCTCTTCTCTCCGCACATACTTAAATGGTTTAACAAATATATATTCACTATAATTTCAATGTTTGATGTACATATATAGTATCTAGTTATTAATTATATATATACATAGTTATTAATTTTTTAACACATTTATATATATATATATAATATTATAGTGTGTAATTTTGTATTTTTAAATGTAAATTTTACCGCTATTTCTATTACATATCATAGTTATAATACATGAAGCTTACAACTTTGAAGATGGAACTCCCGAGATGCCTAAGCGGTAGAAGCTATGGAGGAAGCACAAAGTGTTTCAGCCCTACAAGTCTCTTTCATTATGTGTCATAGTTTTTCCTCTGATGCTTTTGAATTTAGTGTTAATAATGGAAGGAACCAGGTTGATTTATTGGAATCATCATTAGATGCCTTTAGTTCAGAGAATTCTCTTGGCCAAAGATTTTTAAGAGGAAGAGTAGTTAAATTGACTCAGAGAAAACAAGAGATAGAATTTTCATCAAAAAAAAAAACAAGAGATATAATGGACAAGCATACATGAAAAAAGAAGAAACAAAGGACGAGGCGGTCGTCGTGGCTAATTCTTTGTCCGCACCCTTAATAAAGACTAGCAGCAATATTTAGCTTGTTGCTCCTTTTTTTCTTCTTCTGTTCTTAGTGTAAGCATTTTGTTTCTCTACCCTATTTCATGTAAAAGCTGAAACGGAAATCTATATGATTAATTTGTAGTTCAAATTATAGCTGATAGTTTGTAATTCTTTTTTGGTTTAATTTGAAAACCTTTTATCGAAAAGAAAACCACTTTGAAAGCCTAATGCTTATGCTTATTAATAGTATAAGTTATACCAATTAAGGCTCCAGTGAAATCCCTAAACATAAAATTTAGAATAATTTTATGCAAAATAATCAAGTATTTTTGGATCAATACCTATAATTGAAAAATGGAAACTCAAAGACGATCCACAACTCCAAAACACTCAGTAACTTAAATATTGTTCTTTTGTTTTCCTGGATTGGCTAGTGAGATAAACCATTCAAAAACAAAAGATATATATTGAAAAAGAAGATAAATCATTCATAATTGCTTTTATATTCAAATCAATCAATATATATCTTTTGTTTTGTACATCCGATTATATTACAAGAAAATAAGGTAAATTTTGACCAATTTTTAGTCAAAAATATTGGGTCAAATTTTAAACATTCTTGTAATGAATTAGAGCGTTTTATATCTAAATCAATCAATTAATTCTCATCACAATTCCATCTTGTTGATTTGGTCCGGTACGTTAAGCGGTTGGTTCTCCATCGCATTTAATTTCCAATGAATTATGCAACTATTAAGTCCCTTTTTTTTTTGTCAACATTGGGCCACAACAGGCCGGCCCATTAGCCAAGTTCCTACATAATGTAGGCGGTGAGACTCGATCCCTGGTTATGCAAGTGCGCATATCTTATGTGGACTTACCGTCTGCCACTAGACTAAAGACCACTTGCATTAAGTTCCCCTTCAGATATGCTAATATAGTGAATCAAAAATATAACTCATTTCGATATGTTGATCGGCTTCTCAGTTCGTCTTCTCTTCTTTACAATCATCACAATCGTCTTTGCATTTAAGATGGCTACTACACTTGGAATCAAGGGACTGAACCTAAGTAATAGAGACCCTTGCGAATTTCATACCTTAACTATGGAGAGTCTTGATGATTCGAAATCTGAGAGAAACAATACCATTCTTTGTGATTGTAACATCTACAACAACAATACATGTCATATAACAACCATGTGAGTATTTCTATACTTTAATTTCTCTCTTTGAATTGACACTCTCTTGTTGCATATGAACAAGAACAGAGAGCTCAAGAGCCTTAGTAAAAAACATACTGAACTCCGACAAAATAGCCTAAAAATACTACTAACTAAAGGTTGAACTAAATAATATACGAATTAGCATTAATAAGAAAAACATTTTAACACGCTATTATTGTTTCGTTACTAATTTATTTTAAAAATTACTGAATTTCACGAATTAGTCAAATTACTGAACTTTTATTATATATCCAATATTAAGTTCAAATGAACCTTCAAATAAATTGCCTACGTACTTTGATGATGATAATGTGAAGTTATTATATATGTTAAATACATAGAAAATGTGAAGAATTATCAAACCAGCATTGTACGTCAAAGCTATTTTGCAGAGGAGATTAGTTCCGATCTGAAGTTCACGGTGATGACTTGCACTTTAAGCTATCGTCTTTGTCTTCGAACTATTTCTTCTGGATTAGCGTCATCCTCTGAATCTGCATATGAATTCTTCAAAAAATATTCTACGGTTTTGTATATTTGTACTGTAATTTATTTATTTTAACATCGATTTGTACTATAAATTTTTTATAATATTTTTTTTTTACTGTTGTGTGTTCTTTTTTAACTTTTCACTTATAAAAAATATGTTTTGTATAGTTGTGTTTTATTGTAACTTCTCACTTATGAAACACATATATTGTATGGTTGTACCTTTTCATTGTAAATTTTCACTTTAAAATTATATTTTATATTGTAATTTTTATATTACATGTTTATTTTATTGCAACTTTTACATGTATATTGTGACTGAATGAAGAAACACCAATTATGAGTAGCTTTGACTAAATAAACATCTATAAATAATTATATATATGAATGAACATCCGCCGTAGTTATTTTACTAATCACACTACAAAAAATTAGAGCTGTGACTAAGAATATGTGACGTTTTATATATATTTTTGTTATAAATTTTATTTGTTATGTTTAAAAAAAATCATTGTAACTCTATTTTGTAACAATTTGTGATGCAATTATTACTATATTTTTTTCATCACCAGTATTGTGGCCTTTTTGTTACGAATATACTTTTATGACATTTGTATTGCAACTATTTACCAATTGTCACAAATTCATAACAATATGTGACGAAATATTACGTCTCTATACAATTCTTAATGTAAAGTTGTAATTATTTGTGTAAAATTACAATTCATGTAAAGTTACAATTACTCATATAAAATTGCAATTATTCATGATTAATTACAATTATATGTGTAAAATTGCAACATTAAGGCATGTCTATTCATCTATATATATTTTTGTGTGTGTGCATCAAATGTATTATGCATTATAATTGTGTTTTTTATTATGTTTTTAAGTTAGAAAAGTAGAGTCTTCGCGTTATAAATTTTCCATTCAAACTAGTAGAGCCCACATCCGAAATTTCAATATATACTCTTAATTCCAATCTCTTGTACATCCAATTAGAGTCTTTTATATTCAAATCAATCAATTTATTTTTCATTACAATTCTATCTTTTGACCTAGTCATGTTGGTTTGCTATCGTTTACCGGTTTGTTTCTCCATAACATTTAATCTTCAATGCATTATATAGCTATTGCGTCCCCTTTCTTACGATAATACAGTGTATAACGATCCAAAAATATACACATAAAAAAACATTTAATTAATTTCGATATGTTGATCGGCTTCTCAGTTCGTCTACTCTTCTTTACTATCTTCTTTGCAATTTCAACATCTGTTTTATCACTTCTCCATCCAGATGAGTGTATGAGAATATATAATCGCCGTTTTAAGCTTCATTTTTTCTTATAATATTATCGTCAAAATCCGCATTGATCGATATATTTATACTTGGTTAATGCAGTGAATACGCTGAAGAAGATAGCTACTACACTTGGAATCAAGGGACTGGATCTAAGTAATGGAGACCCTTGCAATTTAGGTGCCTTAACAATGGAGGGTTTTGATTCGAAATCAGAGAGAAACAACACAATTCGTTGTGATTGTGACATCCACAAGAACGATACATGTCATATAACAAGCATGTGGGTGTTTCTATAATTCTTCAGTCTTTTCTTTATTAAAACTTTCTCTCTTGGAATTGATAAAAATTCATGTCGTAATATTTACACTTCTCTTGTTGCATATGAATGGGAACAGAGAGCTCAAGAGCCTTAGTCTTTCAGGTAAACTTCCACCTGAGTTGGCCCAGCTTCGATATCTCCAAACCATGTGAGTTTAACCACACAATTATTCCATTCCTGTTTTAACCTATAACTTAATAATCGATAAATTAATAAATTTTCTAATTCCAAGTTGGGCAATTATACATTTTAGTCAAATTTACTAAAATATGATTCTAGTGTACTTTATTTTTCTTAAAGTTAATATTTTGATAAAACTTAGATCTAATTTTAAAATTGCATTAGAAATATTTCTTGTTATCTTATCTCTATGCATTCAAATGTTGTGAAGAATTCTAAACCTGACAACTAGGTTTTTATATACAAGTATTTTCAAATATATTGAATACCGCATGTAGTAAAAATAGTGAAATCATAATTTTCAGAAAAGGTAAAAAAATTAAAATATTAACATACGTCTAAAAAGCATAATATGTTTGAGAAAATATTTTATAATTTTGGAGAGCAATGTGGCAAAACAATAGTGATTTTGTGATCTTCTCTGCAGAGAATTGTGCCGAAACTACCTCTCGGGCACAATTCCAATGGAGTGGGCTAAATTGCGAAACCTCAATACCATGTTAGCTCTCTCTTTTCTTCTCCCCAATGCTTCTTCATCTTCATGAATTGGGAGTAACTTTTGAATTACTTGCAGCTCTCTCTGCGCGAATCGTTTGTCTGGGGAGTTACCAATTGTGTTGCAAAACTTCACAAATCTGAAAAAACTGTAACTTTCAAATCCTTTCCCCAATTTACAGGATTGTGCCTATTAACTACATCTAATGTTACTATTACAAAATTTAAGAGACGTTGAAGCCAACCAGTTCTCTGGTCCGATTCCTGATGAGCTTGGTAACGTAATTAGCCTAACAGAATTGTAAGACCCTTTTGCATCTTAACCATTTTTGACAAAACCACAAGAAGTCTTTGGTATTTTGATCTTTTCTAAAACTGGGATTTGCAGGAAACTTGGGTCCAATCAATTTACAGGAATCCTGCCTAGCTCTCTCGCGAGACTGGTTAATCTTGAGGATTTGTAAGTTGTTCCTTTCTCTCTCTACTTGGAAATGGAACATTTTTCCGGAAGCTTAGAGGAAGAAGTTGCTTATTGGCATTTAAATTAAATTTTTTCATCGATGTTGTTTATATATGCTTCGTTTATTCCTAATATGAATTGTTTGGTTGATACTTACAGTATGGTTATCTCAGTATATGAATAGATAGTGTGAAAGCCTATAAAGTTTTGTTTGTGTTCATTATCAGTAGGGTAAGTGACAATAACTTTACTGGCATCATCCCAGAATATATTGGCAAATGGATTGGGCTTGAAAAGCTGTAAGCTTGTCCTTCACCAATTATTGTAATTTTTCTTTTAATTTTCTTTCTGTACCGTCTAAATTGTGTCGGTTATGATCAGCAGATATCTATATGCAAGTGGACTCAAAGGACCTTTTCCTGATTCAATTGGCCTCTTAGAAAATCTGGTTCACCTGTAATAACTTAGCCTCAATAATTTAGCAAACGGAAAATTGATATGAGTCATGTTTTAAAGGATATATCCATGTGCAGGAGAGTTAGTGATATGACTGGGATAAATTCTTTTCCCAATATATCCAGCAGAGGCATCAAAACCCTGTAATTATTTCACATTGATCTGTTTCTCCTCTTGAGGTTTGATACTATCTGAAAAGTGCAAACTAAAGTTTCTGCCCTGTTTCAGGATTTTGAGGAATGTGGGTTTACATGGTTCGATTCCTTCTTACATCTGGAATATGACAGACTTAAATCTTCTGTAAGTTCTTTCTGGTCACTAGTGAAAAGACAATTTAAGTTCAAAATTTGTTAGAATTAGCTCGCTTAATATACTTCAGATCTCCCTGCTGAAAATTTTGCATATGACTAGATGCGTTTATTCATGAAATTGTTCATTTATATGCTGGACTATATCATTTCTGTGTATGTATAGATTGTCATTTACTCGTGGGTAAGGACATGGATAAACATAATAGAGAGAAAAATGGCAACCCTTTGTAAGAGTGATATGCATGTGTGAGAGGCACTGCGTAGGAACTTTTGCGGAATCTATAGACTTATTGATGCAAACATATACAATATTTACACAATAACGTCCGTAGCCATTTTTTCTAATCAATTTGTTCACATTTGCTGCAGTGATTTATCGTTTAACAAGCTGACAGGTGAAGTTTATGGAGTGGAAAGACAACCACCATTTACGTAATTAAATACTATCAGCTGAGATTGAGAATATTAAAGAGCTCTGGAGACCTTTCAATGTGAATTCCACAGTATTTTGATCGTGTACATCGTGTTGACTTGTTCTTTCAGCTACTTAACGGCAAATAAGCTTTCTGGACCCATTGAATCTGGCGTTTTTCTCAAGACCAAATCTAATATGTACGTTTTATGATTTCCTTTTTCTATGTGACTTAGGATATATTTGGTCATGTCAACGAATCCTGTTGCTGGTTATTTATTTTCGTCAATTCTCACAGAGATATCTCTTACAACAATTTCTCATGGCCACCTAGCTGCCAGGAGAAGAGGTACAAACATAAATTCTTGGTAGGTAGGATACAAACTGCTCATCTTGAAGTTTCTGTTTTAACTTTTTGTTGAAGGAGTAACATTAACACATACCGGAGCTCATATTTGAAGAACAATTTGTAAGTAGAGTCTTCTGCTACCTTTATCTTGCACCAACGATGGATTAACTTCGCCAAAACATGCATTCAAACACATCAATGTAAGTGGTTTGAAAGTCTCATGATGTTTAGATACCTAAGTATTGTGATCGTTTTGTCATACAGAACTGGTCTTCTTCCATGCGCTGGTCCAATCAACTGCAGGAACTGTATGTATATATATATATATATTAACTTGTGTTAACTTATCTCTGACATGCATATAGATGGTGACAATCATTGTTAATTGTAGATCAGCGATCACTACATATCAATTGTGGTGGAGAAAATGTAACTGTAACAAACTCCTTTGGAAAAACCACTTATCAAGCTGATAACAGTGAAATCAAAGCCGCTACAAATCTGCACTTTGGAAACTGGGGAATCAGTAACACTGGTGACTTTACTGATAATAGAAATGACAATGATATGTACACCATTTCAACTAATGTAACACTATCTGGAGATTCTCCTGATTTTTACAAAACTGCACGTCGATCTGCTCTCTCTCTTGTTTATTATGCGTACTGCTTAGAAAATGGAGCATACAATGTGAAACTCCATTTTATGGAAATTCAGTTTTCAGATGAAGAACTATTTAGTCGTCTCGGTAGGCGCATATTTGATGTCTATGTTCAGGTAAAGCGTCACGAATATTACTAAGTAATTGCTTTCTTTAATCAAGCATGGAAGATTGAAATTTATTTGCGTTTTTATTGGTGTTTTTCATCCCTGTTAGGGAGAATTGTTCTTGAGGGATTTTAACATCAGAGAGGAAGCTAAAGGGACTCTGAAACATGTTGTGAAAGAAAACAAAGGTGTTAATGTGACCAATCATTTATTAGAGATTCGGTTGTATTGGGCCGGGAAAGGGACAACTCTAATCCCCGACAGAGGCAATTATGGTCCTCTTATCTCTGGAATCTCCTTATGTCACCACAGTGAGTTCCCTTCTCCTCTTCAAATCTTTTACCATCTCAAGTCTCAGCCTCAGCAACCTCACTCTTATTTATTTGCTTTTGTGGATTTCTTCTCCTAAAGTGGTTTCACTCTCAAGTGACCATAACTTCTAATTATCACCTCCATCTTCTCGACATTGGTTCCCGCCACCTAACTATGGTTCTCGTCTTTCAAAATTTCAGGTCTGGAGCCACTATGCGGAGGTCCTAAAACAAAACAAAAAATTGATCCAAGATTTTTTTCTGCAGTATGTTATATATATAATGTGTCATGTATATACATTTACACTTTTTAGTGTCTCATATGCAGCGGAGACAATTAAACATCAAATGAATTATCCCCTAATATTTGGGGCAACGGGTGCCTTGCTAACAATCATTCTCTTGGCGTTGGGAATATATGTTTGGAAAAGATGCAAAGGAGAAAAGAACACGAGAGAAAGAGGTAGCACAAAGTGTATACATCCATTTCTGCTCACAGCATTTACTTATAGTTTTTTCTTGTTAACTTGATCACATAGAATTGAGAGCCCAGGGTCTGCAAACGGTTTGCTTTAGTTGGAGGCAATTACAAGATGCAACAAACGATTTTGATCCAGCCAACAAACTTGGAGAAGGAGGTTTCGGATCCGTATTCAAAGTAATAATAAAACGAAGATACCTGAGAAGTTATGACTGCTTCTGGTTTCTGATATGAGATACTCAATGCAGGGAGAGCTATCAGATGGGACTATTGTAGCAGTCAAACAGCTTTCTTCCACGTCAAGCCAAGGAAACCGCGAATTTGTGAATGAGATAGGCATGATCTCAGGTCTGAATCATCCAAATCTTGTGAAGCTTTATGGATGCTGTGTCGAGAAGAATCAATTGTTGCTCGTGTATGAGTACATGGAAAATAACTCCCTTGCTCTTGCGCTGTTTGGTAATTTAAAGTCATTCAGCTTTTCTTTACGTTGTCAGCTAAATTATAGTGATATCATTTATTGTTGGTTTACATACCCATCACCAGGAAAGAGCTCCCTGAAAGTGAACTGGGCAGAAAGACAAAAAATCTGTGTGGGAATCGCAAGAGGCCTTGAATTCCTCCACGAAGGATCATTGATAAGAATGGTTCACCGTGACATAAAAACCACTAACGTGCTTCTAGATGCCGAGTTCAATGCAAAGATATCTGACTTTGGATTGGCTAGGCTCCATGAAGAAGAACACACTCACATCAGCACTAAAGTTGCAGGAACCATGTAAGTGTAGAGTATTAAATTAAAGCCACACCATGGCCGACGAAAAATGCTCAGTCTTGGATCCTTTCATAATGTAGCGGATATATGGCTCCGGAATATGCACTGTGGGGTCAACTGACAGAAAAAGCAGACGTGTACAGCTTCGGAGTTGTGGCAATGGAAATTGTGAGTGGAAAGAGTAATTCCAGAAAAAAGGGAAGCAGTGATCACTTCTCACTTATCAACTGGGTAATCCATGGAGGTTTTCTCTCTCTTTGGCCCTTTTGCTTCACAGTTTATATAGTTTAATTAGTCATGTGCATAACGGAAAACATGACGGAAAATCACGAGTACAGGTAGAGAACGGTTAGTTCGGGAAATTAGATTTACTTCTCAAATAATGCCCGATACGGGACGGGAATTTGGGGATCCGGGAACAATACGAGAATTTTGAGACTTAAAATTTACTTCTCAAACTATTCCCAAAGTCCTACTAAATCGGGAAATTGTGGTACATGTATGGGAAATAGTTTGGGAAATACAAGTAATAAAAAAATTAAGAGTATTATTATAAATTATATAATCAATATAACAAAAATAACAATGTATAAAAAAAATCAATGTTCAATACATAAAAAATACAAATTTATAGTGTTAGAATTTGTAATTAAATGACCAACATTACCATTTTTTATTAAAAATACTAGTATATCCATATTGAATAATTTGTATTCATTGTAAAGTTAGTGAAAATTTAAGTCAGATATTGTTATAGGCTTGATCTTAATTATTTGAAACACATCTAATATTTGAATCTAATATATTTTAACATTTTCTTAATGTAAACAAATACAACGGGAATTCAGGGAATTCCCAAACCCTGACTATTTTCCTTATCCGTTTGGATATTATTTTTGGACCCAAATGGAAATTTAGAATTTCTCATGCCCGAAAAGTACGGGAATTACATGACGGGAACGGGACGGGAATCCCGATATGCACATTGCTAAGTTTAATTCTCAAGGTTAGTGAACTCTTTTTTACATCTAATCACAGGCATGGACACTCGAAAAAAATGGTGACATATTGGGGATCATAGATCCAATCCTTGAAGGTGATTTCAATAGCAAAGAAGCAGCGAGGATGATCAAAGTTGCCCTCGCGTGCACAAACTCATCTCCTTCGCTAAGGCCAACAATGTCAGAGGTTGTGCAAATGCTTGAGGGTGATCTCGAAATAAAACAGTTTATCTCCGATCCTAATTTATACGGACACAGCTGGAGCATGTCAAAGCCGGGGGACATTGATAGATGTGGTAGTTCGAGCACGTCTGGTGTGACCAATCAAACAACAACGACAGCTAAATCCTCCGCTTCTGCTTATGATCTATACCCATTATATCCAGAATCCATGATCCTAAACTCCACAGTAGAGTTTTCTTCCTCTTCAGTATAATATCAAAAGCTGTGTACATGCCTTGGCTCTTATGAGAGAAGAATGGTCTGTGAAGTTATCTAATATCTATACCATTAAAGTAGTTTGAAACCTCACTACTAGCTTCATTTCGTAGATCCAAAAACATGAATATCTCCCTATGAATGTTTGTCAAACTCGAATTATATCATTTTATAAATGTATTTAGTACTCACTGAATCATACTATCTTTCTTCTCACTTTGGTTGAACACTTTCCAAATTCATACACATCGATTACTCACCATGTGATTGACTCAGATGGCATCCTCTCAACAAAGTTCAGTCCTCGTCCAAGTGACCAGATGTTATTTGGCGTGAGCTCCAAGTTAAAAATTAAGAATGGGTTTAATATCTTGGTTTGGTAAACCGGATCGGTCAAATCCAAAGAGATACTAACTTGTTATCTTCTAGACGCGGCGGTTTGAAGCTGATGTGTGAAAATTCACTGTAACCACGAATTTTTTGTTTTCTCCCTTAATTTTGGGTCCTCTGCTAAATTTGTGTTGGGACTTTGAAAACCATTCACTCAACAAAGAGACATGTAGAGAGACTAACTTTTCTCACGAAACACTCTCTTTAACTCTAAATCAGGTTCTTGCTTCTTCTTCTTCTTTTGTTTCCTTATTTCCAATTACTTGTTGTTGCTTCTGATTTATACTTTTCTGGTCTTTACGGTTACTGTATCAAAATTCGAAATTTTTAATTTTGGAGTCTTCCTGTTAATTGCTCATCCAAAATGATTGGTACGAATTTCTGGGTTCGATATTGATTGATGAAAATTAACTTAGGTGGAGAAACAAGCTTTTACTGTTATTGAATTTTCGTGGGCTAACATAAAAGAATTTCAGAATCTTATGGTATATAATTTCAAGACTAGGAATTAATTTTGATTTAATAAATTATTAGTTCTCAAGTTTGGGGACATTGCAAGCATTTAGTCTTTACCAGTTGAGTAAAATCTTGAGGAAAAACTGAAACTCATTGACAAGCCAGGAGACATAATTTGGTCTACTCCAACAAAAGTTCAGCTGCTTCAAGCCTTAGCTATAGTTCTTCTGATGTAATAACTAGCCTAAGGCTGATCATAACTATTTTAAGTTGGTTAAAGAGCAGTTAGTTAAGGATGGGTTTATATTGTTCAGAGTCTAGAAAAACTCATCATTGTAAGTAGAAATTTTTCTCAAGCCAAAATCTCTCGCATGTTGATGACTTGTGTGATTTCGAATCTATGTAACTGAGCTTCTTGTATGCAAGTGAATATCTTTTCAATTGACTCATTTAGAAAGCTTATTTTGTTCAGAACATTTTCAGGTGGTTGAACAATATCAATGGCTTTGGTGGTTTCAGGTGGCAAAGCAGCCACAATGCCGCTTTGTACCAATGCTCTTCCTCTATGTACCAACACCAAAGCAAGTTTCCTAAGCGCATCGGCATTTCCGCTATTCCCACCAGCTCCTCACCTCCCTTTCAGGTCCCTTTCCATCCGCTTGAAGCTCTCACCACCTGTTTCACGGTCTCTCAATGTGGTATCTTCTGTTTTGTCAGAGGACAGGGCTACCGATGTGAGTGGCTCTGGGATGGATTCATTCAAGTTGACTTACTTGGAGGTGGGTTTTCTTCATATGGGTTGTTTTGGGACAGCACACACTCTTTTTAACATCTGTAATTCCAGAAGTAAATGTTACACCTTTTTGATTATTAATGTCTTTTATTTTGTGGTAGTTAGGGCAATAGCTGGCTATGGGAAACAAGTGGATTGAAACTCCTGGTTGATCCTATTCTCGTTGGTAATTTGGATTTTGGAATCCCATGGCTTTATGATGCTGCCAAGAGATATATAAAAGGCTACAAGGTAACACTTGTTTTTCTTTTTATCATTCTATTCATATAATCTTTTGTGCGAAATTCATTTGTTAATAAACATGAAACATCATCAGCATTTCGAGTGTATTCAGGATACCAAACATAGCTGAGATTTTTTGTAAAACACATTGCTGAGATTTCTCTCATGGAATCTAATTTGCATTGTAGTTAGATCATCTTCTCTCTCTCACTGAGATTGTAAGTTTTTAAGATTGATATTTGGTGCAGCTTGATGATCTCCCTGAATTTGATTGCCTGCTCATAACTCAAAGCCTTGATGATCATTGTCATCTGAATACCCTTAGACCACTTTCTGAGAAATTTCCAGGCATAAAGGTTGTTGCAACTCCAAATGCAAAGCCGTTGCTGGACCCTCTCTTCAGAAATGTATGTGACTTGTTTCGTTTTTTTTATGCCCGTATTTCTTCATCCCTATCCAATTCTTAACTGGATCTGCTGACTAACCTTCAACAAAATAATGAGAAAGAGGTAAGTTTAATTGTTGCTTGAATTTTATTATAGGTTACTTATCTGGAACCCGGAGATAGCTGCGATCTAAATGCAAAAAACGGTTCTAAGGTTCAAATTAAAGCTACAGCAGGACCTATCCTTGGTCCACCTTGGCAACGACCTGAAAACGGGTAAAACAAAAGAGCTTTCATCAAGCTTCCAATTACTCCATAGATATGTTCTGCAACACTAATTATTAACTTGGTTATGGTAATTCCAATTCTGCTTCTGTATTGTTCTATAGGTATCTTCTTGTATCCCCTGAAGATCAGATATCTCTCTACTACGAACCGCATTGTGTATGCAACATGGAACTTTTAAAGAATGAAAGAGCCGACATTGTAATCACACCTGTCATCAAACAACTTCTCCCACAGTTTACTCTTGTTTCTGGTCAAGAAGACGCTGTCCAGCTCGCCAAACTCTTGAAAGCCAAGTAAATAATCATCTACCTTCTGTTCTTTTCTTTCTAAATTTTTGCTTTTGATAGTTATGAATCGGTTTTCTCTTCGACATTATAGGTTTGTTGTGCCGATGCAAAATGGCGAGCTTGATGCAAAGGGAATTCTATCAAGCATAATAAAGAAAGAAGGGACGATTGAATCATTTAAGGTGCAGCTTTCTTTAAACCCAAAAAAAAAAATGAAATGTAAATCAAATACAAATATTGGTTCCATCTATGTCAATGATGATAATGGTTTGGATGTGTGATTCGTAAATGCAGGAATTATTGTTAAAGGAGGACCCAAAAGCTCAAGTATTGGAGCCTAAAGCAGGCGTGCCGCTAGAGATCATGGCTCCATCTTCAGACGTTTACAAAGCTATAGAAAGTAAGCGTACATGAGAATACATATAGTGATGAAAACAACCTTTTTAATGCCATATATTTTACCAATCAATAACATTGTGTGTATTGTTGAACAATATACATGGATGTACATACATTTTTTTGTTTAAAATTACAAGACTTTTTTTTTTGCAAATATGTAGGTAATTCATAGCTTATTGCATATTAATTGGTTTGGAACAACTTTTTTTTTTTTGTTGAAAATACACAAATATTATTTGTCCATGGAAAAAAATTTATCTCTGAAAAATGTGAAAAGTAATGATAATAATGAAAAATATGTAATGTTTAGTGTGTCATAACTTGCTAATCATTTTAAACTTATTTTAAATATTTAATGTACATTTATAAAATATAAAATACATATTAAGATTCAATGAAAATAAGTATTATAGTAATTTTGTACTATATAACATCATTACATAAATTTACCCAATAGCATTACTAATTTCACTAGGTACTAGGTAAAGACTCGCGCTACGATGCGGTTTATTTTTTAAAAATTATTTTGTAAAATTGATGTGATCATTAAAATGTTAATGGCAACAATGGATTTAAGTTAAAATATGAACATTAGTAGCAATCACCGAATTCTTTGTATATCAGATCGAATTTCACAGGTTTTGACATTTTAATCAAGATCTCATGGTTGTTTAGTAAGAAATTACGTTTAAGTGAAACTAGCAAAGTGAAATAGTGTTTTTTGGTTGAACTAACGTGTACGGTACAATTTTCATTAAGAAACCATAATGTTGAGTCTTGACTTATCCTTATTTAATCAAGTAAACCTTTTTTTTTTGGCTCTTCAACTATAAGCAGAGGAAAAGAAAAAGATGATCTTCATAATCATAGATAAGTTTATAATAATTAACAGAATAGTATAATTCACACCAAAATCAAATCATTTCCATTTACTAACTAACAAAAATAAAATTCCTTACAAATTATAAACAAACAAAAGGACATTTTGTCTTCCACAACTGAGAAGTTATTAGATCGAAAGAATTTGTGTCTTTCTTCACAATCCTTTTTCTTTTCTTTTGTTACTCCAAAATCAAACCTCTCTTATATAATGCTTAGGTTATGCTCAACAAAAAAGGGCTACGCCCAGTTATTTTGTTATATAATTATTTGCTAATTGAAAATTTACTAAATAGAATACTTACAATGATAAACATATATTTTGTGTGATTTTTTTTATGTGTTTATGTGCTGCACAAATTCTTTTTAGCGTAAGAAAATTGTATCTGATTAGTTATTGCTTTTATCTACTATATGGTAAGAATGTACTGAACAAAAATTACTTTTTATTAAAAGTAATGAAAGATATTGAACTTCAAAAACACAATTGCCTTTCAAATTTAATTAAGCACGTTACTTATTTCTTTTTAGTTTTCTTCAAAAATAGATCTTTAAACTGTTTTATTCTTCGTTTTTGGAACTAAAATTATTCCTTTAATATATTAAATTTTATTTTTATATATAATATAAATATATGTAAGGATATCAAGAAATTTAAACAAAAGATCTTTTAACTTTATTATTATGAATCGAACCTAACAAAAACATGAATTTAAACAACCATATACAGAGCAAAAGAGAAGATGAGGATAGCTTACCTGACACAATCTGTTTGAAGTATTAAATGCTTTCTGTAGTAAGAATCTGAAGTCTAGAGTTTTTAACCTTCACATAGTACACAAAATGAGAATTGTTGTAATCAGAAATTCGCAATAACATAGATAATTAAGAATTTAATCTATATTTAAAATATTATATATACATTAGATACCACAGGAACATCAAATGGTGACATAAGAAACTTGATGTACGGAGAACTGCAGAAGCCAAACGTCCATTGTTCGATTGTGGGCTTTAACGACAAAAGGGTCTGGGAAATGCTCGCTTCCACTGATTTGTACCACTGCTAGAATGTATGATACAATTATGTGTAAACAAAAAATGTTAAAATGTCAATCAAAATAAATATACTAAAAATTTCACAGAGTTTGTGTCGATGACTTTGTGACGAAGGTGGTCATTGAACATATGAATCAGAGCCGCCATCAGGTGAACATCAATCACGGAGGACTCTAGTCGCCACCATATTCTTTCGAGATATCTTTGTGGAGAAAAAGGTGATTGCAGTTATAATTAGAATAATCAAGACATCGATAACAGACACATGAGATTGCAATCTAATAACGTTCCAAAGACACATCTAGAAAAAATGCACTACAAACTCAAAGGAACCCTTCAGGTTACCTGAAAAATGAATCACCTCTTAAGATATATTGCAAGCTAATAACGTAAATGAAGATAATGGAGGAAGAATGACCTTTGAGGTTTTCCTTTAATGTTTAAATTTTTAAACGTATATTCAGGGACTTGAAAAATTATTCTGAATAATAATATTTTTGTTGTTTTGTGACTTTATGTTTTGTGATGGATAGCTGATGTGGCAGCTTATTAGAAAGCTCAGTGCAGTCTTAGGACCATAAAATTTTATTATTTTATAGAGATTATTAATTTATCGAGTATTAATTTATGAAGGTTCTAGTGTATTAGTTACTATCTTCATTTCTATAGTAGAATATAAACTAAACTTCAACAATCTAACGCCTTATTTTTTCAATAAATGTGGTACAAAAATCACAATACATAATGTGATAAATAAAATTAGATGATAAACATATTTTTGGGAACAACTACTGAAATAAAATGTAGTCTTAGATATAGTCAAAGGAAAGAGTAAAATCTAATAACAATGAATTCACATACAAATTATACAATACTTTGAAAGAGGAGTTTGAAAATATGATGAAACTCTTTTACTAGTAAAAATGTTGTATATATCCCAAAAAAAAAGAAAAAAGCATATGCTTAAATCCAAGAACAAGACATGATAAAAACCCTATAAAAGGGAAAATTAAAAACAGAAGTCAAAGAATTTGTCTGTGGAAATGAAGAAAGGATCTTAATTAAGTTAGTAACCAAAGAAAAAGACCAGTCAACCTAAGAATCTTCTTGATATCACACAGAGGAAGAGAAATAAAAAATTTAAAAAAATAAAACCCAAAAAAATAATAAAATCTCACACGCGGTTTCTACGATTATTGGAGGTCAAAACCAGAAATGGTGTTGGTGAGAGGCTAAATCGATCGGAAGCTCAAAAACTCTATCTTCCCTCAGGAACTCACAAACCCTAGATGAGTTGGTAGTCATCAGTCATCGATTTTAAGATTTAGTCACAAGGTTTTATTTATATTGCGTGCATCTTAATGGAGAATCGTAAAGTGGGAAACTTGAGCATTCCGAGCTCTGAAGCTTTGACCACGACCCTCCGTAATGCGATCCAAGCTCTGGGTCGTGGTTTCGATGTTACATCTGATGTTCGGCTTCTCTACTGCAAAGGAGCTCCTGGGTCAAGACTGGTTCTTATCGAAGAAGGACAAAACAGAAATCTTGAGTTGTCTGATGGTTATATTCTTCCTAATGTCCCTGCTGATATTGAGTGCTCACGAGGAAGAAATAGCATACAGAGAATCCCTGTTTGCAGTTTTCGCCAGGTGAATTTTGTAACTTTTCCCCAATTTCTTTTTTGGCTGATGATTTTGATAGGCCATTGTTTAGATTTAAACCCGTTTTTGTCTTTGTCTTGATTATGCATCTACTATTAGGTGATGTCTGATTTTTTGTGAAACCAGTAGGTCATAGGACCCTAATCTTACTTTGGACTTTTCTAAATTTGGAAGCTTTACATTGAGACTGAGGCAATTGTAGTTTGTTCAAGTCAGATACTAAAGAAAATTTATAACAGATACAGCTGTTAGCGGAATTTTGTGGTGATCAATGTTGTTGATATATTTGTATTCTTTGTTCTTTCCATTTTAAGTGTGTATATAGGCTTAGTGGAGACAAAAGAGTCTTAAACTTAGATATCTCTGTGGAAAGCTACTGTCTTGCTTCTGTCTATTCATTAGATACATCTTTTATTGGCAGATGGCAGAATACTTCAATGAAAGGTCAGGTGTAAAAGGGAACATACCACTTGGATGCTTTAACGCCATGTTCAATTACACAGGGTCTTGGCAAGTCGATGCAGCATCCACAAAATCTCTTGCATTAGTTGGTTATTTTATTCCGCTTTATGAAGTTAAATTGGCAAAGCTTACATTGTTTTTGCGCGACGAGATCAGACGTGCTGTTCCTTCCTCTTGGGATCCCGCTTCCTTAGCTAGGTATGTTCCTCTCTTGGATGCACCATGTTTTCTGCAGATTGTATCTTCTGCCCTTGCTGTTTATAATCTCTATATAAACATGGCATCAAAGATTCACACCAGTGGAATGTTAAAAGAACGGATTTATGAAGACAAATAGAGAAATGATATAAAAACCTTGTGAAGAACACGTTTATGCTGATCGTTGTAATTAAAAATTGTGATTCTTAATGACATTTATTATGTTTCTTATGTGGTTTCTCCACTTGTTTACTCTTTTGGTACAGCTTTATCGAAAATTACGGTACTCATATTGTAACATCAGTGACGATTGGTGGAAGAGACGTAGTTTACATCAGACAGCATCAGTCTTCTCCTTTAGCAGTATCTGAAATCGAAAACTATGTCAATGACATGACGGAGCACAGATTTCATGAAGCAGAGAGTCAGTCTATTACAGGCCCCTTAAAATACAAAGACAAGGTTAGTACAACTTCACGGGACATGGCAAGACTACTCTTAAACGAGTTTCATTTTCTCTCAAGACTATTGTTAAATGAAGATATTAGCTGAAAAAGTTCTCTCCTGTAGGATATTACAGTAATATTTAGGAGAAGAGGAGGCGATGATCTTGAGCAAAGCCATGCTCGATGGGCAGAGACAGTACCTGCAGCTCCAGACATTATCAATATGACTTTTACTCCTATTGTTTCTCTGCTTGATGGTGTGCCTGGTCTAAGGCATTTAACACGTGCTATCGAACTTTACTTGGAATGTGAGTTTCTATTCAAACAAAGAAACGTCTTTATATTCGAATCCACCTGTCTACATACTTATAAGCACTTTTCTGACCCTATTACCAGATAAGCCTCCTATCGAAGATTTGCAATACTTCTTGGACTTCCAAATAGCTCGAGCTTGGGCTCCCGAACAGAGTAACCTCCAACGTAAAGAACCTGTGTGTCCTTCTCTTCAATTTAGCTTAATGGGTCCCAAACTATTCATCAGCGCTGATCAGGTAACGCAAAGGGATCAATACATTCGTTTTGGTTAACGTTTGGGTTGATGTATGAACTGAACATATTTGCCTTCGGGTGTTATCAGGTGACAGTTGGGCGTAAACCGGTCACAGGTCTCAAGCTGAGCTTAGAAGGAAGCAAACTAAACCGTCTCTCTATTCATCTACAACACTTAGTCTCTCTCCCTAAAATTCTGCAGCCACACTGGGACTCTCACGTGCCAATAGGTGCACCGAAATGGCAAGGACCAGAGGAGCAAGATAGCCGCTGGTTCGAGCCAATTAAATGGAAGAACTTCTCTCACGTAAGCACCTCGCCGATTGAATACACAGAGACCCATATCGGTGATCTCTCGGGCGTTCACATTGCCACCGGAGCTCAGCTCGGGGTTTGGGATTTCGGATCAAAAAACGTTTTGCATTTGAAACTACTCTTCTCTAAAGTCCCCGGTTGCACAATAAGACGGTCTGTTTGGGACCACACACCGGTTGCTACCTCAGGAAGACTGGAACCAGGAGGTCCTTCTACATCTAGTTCGACCGAGGAGAAGAGAGAGGACGTGTCAGGGCAATCAGGGAAACTGGCTAAGATCGTGGATTCGTCGGAGATGTTGAAAGGACCACAGGATTTACCTGGACATTGGCTTGTGACTGGAGCAAAGCTTGGTGTTGAAAAGGGTAAGATTGTATTGCGTGTGAAGTATTCGTTGCTAAATTATTGAGAGATTTAGATGAGATCTTGATTTTACCAATGGTCGGAAGTTTTTTCCGTTGGCCGGTAATTTTTCCCGTCAGCATTCTTTGCACAGCGAATCTTTTCTTGTACATGTTGCGGTTGCTTGAGGGAACCGTTCGGTTTGGTTCCACATTAGTTCTGTTTGGTTTTGGTTTGGTTTATTTTAATTTTTGGTCCGGTTTGGTTTTTGTAGACGATTTTATTAAATCAGAGATGTAAATTGTAGTCGGATCAACACATGGTCGATTTACGGCCGTTCCATGACACGCTTCTATGAAACAGGCTTGCCATGTATCATAATCATCATAAAGAATATTATCACATCATTACGAATATTTATTTAAACATGAAACTGAAGCCAAAATTGAAATTAAACTCTCAAAATATTTGAAGGATGGCTTCGAACGGCAACGAAAATCAGGTGCCTCCCGGAGATCCGGTGACGGTGTCGACACAAGTGATCGATGCTGGAACAACGATCATGCAGCGGCGGTTACCGGTGAAGCAGATGAACTGTCATGTTTCTACTTTTGCGATTTACGGCGGAGACATGTCCCGGCATATAGAGACTCACCACTACGTCCACCGAGTCAACAACGAATTCCTCCAGTGCGCCGTTTATGACTCTGACCGTTCCGATGCACATCTCATAGGTACATTTTTTTCATACCTTAGCAACATTGAATGCCATATTTGGAAACTTACATAGTGTTTTTATAGGAATTGAATATATTATATCGGACCGATTATATGAAAATCTTCCTCAAGATGAACAAAAGCTTTGGCATTCTCATGCTTATGAGGTTAAGTCAGGCTCGTGGGCTTATCCACGATTGCCTGAGGTTGTGGCTGCACCGGAGCTCAAGAACATTGCCAAAACGTACGGAAAGTTTTGGTGTACTTGGCAGATAGACCGAGGTATCTCTTTGATCATAATACCGGTATAAACCGGAGGATTTCATGCAAACCGTTTTTATAAGTTATTATACGGTTATGGTGTGAATTCGGTTTGATTTTGATCGGTTTTGTTTGCTTTGAACAATCATTGGTTCTGTAGGAGACAAATTACCAATGGGTGCACCCCAATTGATGATGTCACCACAGGGGGCTGGTCATGGGGTCTTAAAGCCGGAGTTGGTGAAGACAAGAGATGAGAAATACAACATTTCGACTGATGAATTGAAGCACCGAAGAGCCGAGATTGCTGAACCAGAGTGGATCAATCCAATGGCTGATTACTGGAAGCAACATGGTAAGTGTTTTGCACTCGATATAGTGGATGTCGAAATGAACCGTAACGTGCAATTTCCGTAAACAATGTCCTCACTTGTATGAATGATGAAACACTATAGAAATCGTGCTATAAATATATAATAATGTTGACGTTGTATTTCGATTAGGTCAAGAACATAGTACAGTACATAGGAAAATCACAAGCATTAGTTTGTGTAATCTTATTTGGATTTTGGTCTTCAAAGCTGTGCCAACCTTGAAATATCCATAGGGTAAGCATCCGAAGGCGATTGTGCGTTGTACGATCTCCTTGCGATAACTATGTTTGCAGCCTCAGTTGGGTGAAACGCGTCCCAGAACACATAGGCGTTTCGGTCTCTACATGGTCTTTGTCCTGGTAAACATGTGATCTGACCAGCATTCCTCCCAATACCGCAACATCCCGCATTGGTCACTCTAAACCCTGAAAACAAAACAAAAAAGACATTAAGTTCGGTTTTGTTTACATTGAAAAGAAAACAACGATTGTGTGTGTGTGTTTATACCAAATCTAGAGGGGTTTCTGATCATGTCCTGGAAAACGTCGTAAGCATTGATGTAGATAAACTTGGCATCAGGATGATTGTTGTTGAGCTGATCAACTAAAGATCTGAGCTTGCTGTTGAAAATTTGGTTCGCTGAGTTGATGCGTTCTACGCAAGTCCTACCATCTCGACTTCCTGCGAGAGCATTCGGACTACAACCGATTGCTCCTACTCCGATTAAGGCAAACTTTCTAGCCCCATTGTTGTATAGTGTCTGCACAAACACCCCAAAATCTAAAGCTATAAGTTTTGTGGCGTTTGGTAAGAGGCATCAGCTTCTAATTAATTGGCAAAAAGTTATGCTTTTGACCAAACCCATTCCTAAAAACATGATTACTACCAAAAATAGCTCGACTCTAGAGGCTTGTAACTTTGTGCTAATTAAGGATCTAATGTCACAAAAGCAGAGATAGGACTAATCATCAGAGGAAAACATACATTGAGCTGAGTGCTGTAGCGATTGATGAGATCAGTAGCGAACTGTTCAGGTGTGAATTGTCTGCTAGAAGAGTAAAACGTAGGCATGAAGTAATTGTTGAGGTAGTCATTGCTTCCTAAACCAACAGAGTAAATACATCTTTTGAGGTAATCAGCCGCCTGAGTCTCGTCTCCTAGTATCTGCACCACCTGAGATACCGTGTTTTGGTAGTTCCTAACTTGCCCACTAAAGCTTATCCTTTGTCCCTTCATTTCACAAATACACAGAACACAGGTTGGAACATTTCTAAACACTTTTGCAGGAAGAGCGGTGAGACAAAGTTTTCCTATGTTTAATTTACCAATTGTCGACCAGTTTCCTCTCTGATTCCAGCAGCTGCTGAAGCATAGTTAACCCCTGAGAGTATTTGGCGACCACTCACCGTATTGTACGCAGGAATGTAGCCATTAAATCCAAGTAGCTCAGCTTCATTAATACAAGTTTCAAAACCGTATTAGACTAGTAAACTAGTAACAACTCTAGCTACTTAAGTAATATAGAAATTGTAAAAAAGATTGCATACCGATCTCATCAACGGTGGTTTTGCCGTTGGAGAAACGGCCAGTGGGACCGCCGAAATCGATACCGTAAGGGAAGTAATTGGCTCTAGCAAAAGAAACAAGACCATTGTTGTTTCCATTGTCAACCAAAGAGTCACCAAAAATGAAGTAACATGGAACTTGAGGTTGTGCTTGTGCTTTTACTACACTAATCCCCAAACCCAACAATACAAACACTACACAGAGTTTACTTAAGTAACTCTCCATTTCAAAACCAAAGTGTTTGAAAGTAGTGAAAAGAGATTGGTAATGGAAAGAGTAGTGATGCGAGTGAATGTGAAAAATCCGGAAGAAGTTGTATGCATATATATAGAGATAGGTGTGTTATTGTGACATTGGTTAGATTTAATTTTATGTAGGGCTAGTCACTTTTAAGATTGGTGGGTCCAATAATGTGAC
The DNA here is from genome assembly GCA_963920545.1 of Lepidium didymum. Lineage (NCBI taxonomy): Eukaryota > Viridiplantae > Streptophyta > Magnoliopsida > Brassicales > Brassicaceae > Lepidium > Lepidium didymum. Next base: position 18,987,382 of record OY986992.1, on the reverse strand, counting down.
GCTTTTCTCATTCATTAATCAAAAATCAAGTGGTTTTTTTTATCAGGATTATGTAATATGTATACGTGCCGACAACCGGATCGACATTAATCACGGACTAAAAACACCATCAATATTTTGAGGAACTATGAAGACACAAAATACAATAATTATCGAAGTTAAACATATTGGAGTCTGGAGAGTAGAATTTCAAATCATTTTTTACCATAATATTAAGTTTAATGAGTTTCTTATAAGAAATCAATTTTTCCGAAAAATCTTTTAAAATTAGGATGATTTACTGAAATAAACCAAATTTATTGAAAAATTATTTAAATAGAGCAAATGTTTTAAAGTTACTAGAATAGCTTTTTAAATTCATAATATACCATTTTGCCCTTTTTGATGAGTAAACAAAAACGTAATTATGAAACTGCCATTAATAAAATTTGTCATGTCAACCATCCGTCTCTTACGAACTCTATCATACTTAAACCAAATTGTACTACACTAAAATGTAAAACAAACTTTACTACACTAAAACGAACTCTACCATATTATAACCTAACTTTACCATACTTAAAATGAACTCCACCATACTATAACCTAAATCTACCACACTTAAAACAAACTCTACTACACTCAAACAAACTCTACCATACTATAACCTAACTTTACCACACTTAAAACAAACACTACTACACTAAAACGAACTCTACCATACTATAGCTTAACTCTACTACACTAAAACGAACTTTACCATACTATAACATAACTCTACCACACTTAAAACGAACTCTACTACACTAAAACGAACTCTACCATACTATAACCTAACTCTACCACACTTAAAACGAACTTCACTACACTAAAACGAACTCTACTATACTATAACCTAACTTTACCATACTTAAAACAAACTCTACGATTCTATAACCACACACTTAAAATGAACACTACTACACTAAAACAAACTCTATCATACTATAGCCTAAACAAACTCTACCATACTATAGCCTAACTCTACTACACTAAAACAAACTCTACCATACTATAGCCTAACTCTACTACACTAAAACAAACTCTACCATACTATAACCTAACTCTACCACACTTAAGACGAACTCTACTACACTAAAACGAACTCTATCATACTATAGCTTAACTCTACTACACTAAAACGAACTCTACCATACTATAATCTAACTCTACCAAACTTAAAACAAACTCTACCATACTATAGTCTATCACTACCACACTTAAAAAGAACTCTACTACACTAAAACGAACTCTACCATATTATAGCTTAACTCTACTACACTAAAACGAACTCTACCATACTATAACATAACTCTACCACACTTAAAACGAACTCTATTACACTAAAACGAACTCTACCATATTATAGCTTAACTCTACTACACTAAAATGAACTCTACCACACTTAAAACAAACTCTACCATACTATAACCTAACACTACCATACTTAAAACGAACTTTACTACACTTAAAATAAACTCTACCATACTATAACCTAAATCTACCACACTTAAAACAAACTCTACCATACTATAACCTAACTTTACCACAGTTAAAACGAACTCTACCATACAATAGCTTAACTCTACTACACTAAAACAAACTCTACCATACTATAACCTAACTCTACCACACTTAAAACGAACTCTACTACACTAAAACAAACTCTACCATACTATAACCTAACTCTACCACACTTAAGACGAACTCTACTACACTAAAACGAACTCTACTACACTAAAACGAACTCTATCATACTATAGCTTAACTCTACTACACTAAAACGAACTCTACCATACTATAATATAACTCTACCAAACTTAAAACAAACTCTATCATACTATAGTCTATCACTACCACACTTAAAAAGAACTCTACTACACTAAAACGAACTCTACCATATTATAGCTTAACTCTACTACACTAAAACGAACTCTACCATACTATAACATAACTCTACCACACTTAAAACGAACTCTATTACACTAAAACGAACTCTACCATATTATAGCTTAACTCTACTACACTAAAATGAACTCTACCACACTTAAAACAAACTCTACCATACTATAACCTAACACTACCATACTTAAAACGAACTTTACTACACTTAAAATAAACTCTACCATACTATAACCTAACTCTACCACACTTAAAACAAACTCTACCATACTATAACCTAACTTTACCACAGTTAAAACGAACTCTACCATACAATAGCTTAACTCTACTACACTAAAACAAACTCTACCATACTATAACCTAACTCTACCACACTTAAAACGAACTCTACTACACTAAAACGAACTCTACCATATTATAACATAACTCTACCACACTTAAAACGAACTCTACCATACTATAACCTAACATTACCACACTTAAAACGAACTCTACTACACTCAAACGAAGTCTACTATACTATAATCTAACTCTACCACACTTAAAACGAACTCTAATACACTAAAACAAACTCTACCATACTATAGCTTAACTCTACTACACTAAAACGAACTCTACCATACTATAACCTAACTCTACTACACTAAAACGAACTCTACTAAAACAAACTCTACCATACTTAAAACAAACTCTACCATACTATAACCGTAATTACGAAACTGCCATTAATGAAATTTGCTACGTCAGTCGTCCGTTTTTTTTTTGCTTCTAAAGGGTGTAATTACCAACTGCACCCTTCCTTTCTTTTTTTTTCAAAAAAAATATATTTTAATAATTTCGGGTAAAATCTGTCGTATTCTAATAATTTTTTCTTAAAATTATACAAATATACTTTGCAGCTGGTTATCAAAAATAAGATATTTTGCAGCAAAAACTAAGAGAAGAAAAAGTCGTATGTTTGACAAAGCCACTTGTGCTTGTGTGATCGTTGACCAGCTGGAGAGTTTCTTCCGCATACAGAATTCGAACTTTTGTCATAATTTGGATATTGAATGCCCCAATTAAAAATTATTATTTATATAATCATAAAGAGAAAATATTGTATCTAAACTGAAAAATATATTTGGTCAAATGGTTGAGAATTAAATATTATTTTTATTATATTTTTTCATTTTTAGTTCGGTTATATAAAATTATGTTTGTTTCATATGATACTGTTAAAATTCTTAGATAAGAAAACATGTTTTCAGATCAGATTTTTATCCATCAAATTTTTTTTGTTTTTGTTTTTGTTTTTTTGTCTATGTGGCACTTATTGGCTACTATAAATTAGAAGAGTTGAATAATATGAAATGGAGGAGAAATTGGTGAAAAGAAAACAGGTGAAGAATTAGGTTAGGACAATAAATGAAAGGTGGATAGTTTGTGAATAAATCAACGACGTGTGTCATAATTGACAAAGGCCGGTGTTGCTTCCATGTGCCCTCCAACTCTCTTTCCATTTAAGATCCTAGAAAATTATCTAAGGCTATTAGCCTATTATATTGTATTATTGCATGTTTTGAGGTAAATTAATCTTAACCTAATGTTAAACAAATTATGGGTTTTAACGTATCAGGATATGATCGAACGAGTTGGTGGTTGGTCATTGGTTCTTCTACCATTCTATCTACAAGTATGAGGTTTCAACTTTCCAGACACCTATGTTAATACCAGCTGATAGAAAGGGCCTCAATGTCACGAATAATGTAAAATGCAATTAATATTGTGAAATGTTATAAAGATATTAATATATTTATTTTAAATTCTAAATATAAAATGAAAGCATTAAACCCAAATAAAATATAGATATTTTCTCCTTTGACAGTGTTGTTATTGCCTAATGGTAAAAGATTCAAGGGAAAATTACTATGACTCAAAATTTTATTTTAAATGCAAAAATATATTTTAATTGAATTCATTTCCAAAAATAACTCATGAGAATAGTAAATTTATAATTTTGTCTTTAATAACTAAACAAAAAACTTGAAAACGCAATTACATTTATACCATTCGCCAGATATTGTAGATTTCATGTGAAGTTTGCTTACAGAAGACTTCATGTAAAATGTGCTCCTTAATTATATAAATAATTTAAAATTAAAATAGTAATTATTATTATATGCTTATAATTTTGATTACAAAATCTAATAATAAATAATTATATGAAGTAATAAAAATAAAATTTTACTAAAATATGGTCAAATAAAATCAACAAAGATCAAACCACAAAGTTCATAAACCAACTATGTAATTGTTTATGGTTTAAGGTAATAAAAGATGGTAATCATGTGGGATTTGTAAATTTTGTATTTGAAATGTAGAAATGGAAGAAAATAATTAAATCGTGCATATATTTAGAAAGTATAAATTTTTGGTCTAACATTGCGTATTATAAAGAAAATATTTGGCTTGCGGTTTAGAATTTATGGTATAGAGTTTAGGGGTTAGAGTAAACATTATATGAAATCTACTAGTTCCAAGAGAAGATTTCACATGAAGTGTGCTCCATAGTTATATATTTAATTTAAAATTAAAATAATAATTATTATATGCTTATAATTTTGATTGCAAAATCTAATAATAAATAGTTATGAAGTATTAAAAACAAAATTTCACTAAAACATGGTCAAATAAAATCAACAAAGGTCAAACCACAAAGTTCATAAACAAACTACGTAATGGTTGAGGGTTTAGCAATATAAGATGGTAATTATGTGAGATTTGTAAATTTTGTATTTGAAATATAGAAATGGAATAAAAGAGTTAACTTGTGCATATATTTAGAAAGTATAACATTGCATATTAATATTCGGTTTGTAGTTTAGAATTTAAGGTTTGTAGTTTATGGTTTAGTGCAAACTTCATGTGAAGTCTACGATTTACGGGAGTAGACATCATGTGTAGTCTACTTCCAAAGTAGATTTCATATGAAATCTACTTTCGAAGCTATGATGTTTAGGGGTTAGTGCAAACTTCAAGTGAAGTTTACATGATGCAAACTTCACGTGAAGTCTGCTCCTCCGAAATTAAAATTAAAATTAAATTGGGTTGTGCTAAATTAAAATTAACCAACAGTTGAACCAAAAAGTTAACATACATATAAATACAATTTTTAGAAGAAGAAAGTAACCATAGACACTCTTCTTCTTCTTCTTCGTCTCTTTTCCAGCCAAAGTGTTATGTCTTATTCCGACCAAAGTGTAAGAACTCTTCTCTCCTACTTCACAATCTAAGATTTTTTCACTTTTTTTCTTACAATTTTTGCCTTTTTTTGCATGTTCCACCGGAAGCCTCCAGCTGTCAAAGCCTCTTGTCTCTAACCAACATCCATTATTTTTTCCGGCTTAGAACTGAAAAATGTATATTTTTTTGGAAAATATTGAGTTTTTTTTTGGTTAAAGTATTATTTTTTTTTTTGTGTCTTTAGTTAAATATCTGATTTTTAAAGGAGATTAAAAAATGATTTCGTAACTATATGAGCCTGGTTTGAAATTGATATCTGTCCTTTTTTTTTTTTTACATCACATATCTAATTTGATTAATCATGACATCAAATCATTAAGTGACGGATATAACACTTACGTAATTCAATTTTTAGATGACAATATACATGATTACCAAATAAAAAGTGCATTATAGAAGAAAACAAGAAAAGCTCAAATGCAATTCCTTTTTATATAGTATAACAATTTGACACATAACTTCAGAATTCATTTTCCAAGTATTCAATTTAGAACCCGAAAATCAAACAATTGTTTAAGAAATATACTATATATATTATTAGTCCTTTCAAAGCTGTGCCAATTCCGAGATATCCATCGGATAAACATCAGAAGATGATTGAGCTTTGTAAGATCTTTGTGCAATGATCCTATTTGCAGCATCTGTAGGATGAAAAGCATCCCAAAACACGAACTCATTTCTGTTCGGACATGGAGCTTGTCCCGGTAAACATGTTAATTGACCTCTGTTCCTTCCTATTCCGCAACACGCAGCATTCGTAACCGTAAATCCTGAAAAAAACATTCATCCAAAGAATCCAATATATGTATCAGTAAATCAGAAGAAAAATATCGATATTATTTAAGATTCATGAAGATTTATGTATACCGTAAGCAGAGGGATTGGCGGTAATATCTTGGAAAACGCCATAAGCATTGACGTAGATGAACTTAGCATCGGGATGTTCGTTGTTGAGTTGTTGGACCATAGACTTGAGCCTGTCGTTGAAGATTCTGTTGGGTCCGTTGAGACGCTCCACGCAAGTGGTTCCGTCGGGGCTGTTTTGTGCGAGTGCGTTCGGGCTACAACCAATGGCTCCTACTCCTACTAATGCAAACTTTCTAGCTCCATAGTTGTATAGTGCCTTCATGAACACACACAAGAAAAGGTTGTTGAATAAGTAGGGATTAATTGAAAATATACTCTAGAGGGCTAAATAAGAAAGAAAACCTTTATAAACTAATTCATATAAGTAGAAGATTTATAAATTAATACTCCATAAATTAATATACACTATAATTGGAACTCGATAAATTAAGTTTCTTTTGTCAACCATTGGATTGACAAGACTCGATCTATGGTCCAAGTCTATCTCTAAAACTCCTATTTAAAACCATAATTAGTTGGGTGGAGTCGAACTCCAGATTTCTAAGCTATTAGATGGGGCATATAACCACCAGAAGAGGTGGACTGATAAATTAAATTTTGGATTAATTTATTTCATAAGTTACCGCATTATTAATTTATAGAAATTTGAGTGTAGTGTAGAAATATGAGGATTTACTAAATAGGTACATTTAAGAAGGCTAAAGATTGAAACTTGATAATGATTTGGACCAAATAAATTCTTATAAAACTGGTCTGAAATCTGAATCATCTATTTCTGCTATAAACTCCCAAATTAATTCTAATCAATGATCATATTCATCAAATGGGTCATCTACATTGATAGGGATCTATTAAACACACACAAAAAACAGACAGAGCAATTTTAGTCTTATGGAACAAAACAACAGTTAAGTGGAGAAAACTTACATTGAGCTGGTCTCTGTAACGAACGATAAGATCATCAGCATACTGTTCAGGACTGTACTGTCTGCTAGTAGCGTAATACTGAGGCATGAAGTAATTATTAAGATAGTCATTACTTCCTAAACCAACAGAGTAAATGCATTGTTTCAGGTAATCTGCTGCACTATTCTCATCTCCAAGTATTTCCACTACTTGTGACACTGTGTTTAGATAATTCTGTACTTGCCCTCTAAATGTTATCCTTTGTCCCTTCATTACCAAAACCAAAACAAAGAAAAGTTTCAACGTTTTACTCTTAACCAAAAACAGAGAGGGAGTTCATGAAAATGTTATTGTTACCAATTGTTGACCGGTTTCTTCTCTGATTCCTGCAGCTGCAGATGCGTAGTTGACTCCTTGAAGTATCTGCTCTCCACTCGCAGCACTATACGCAGGAATGAGGTTATCAAACCCAAGTAGCTCAGCTTCATTATATCACAACAAATGTCAACAAAAAACTATGTTAAACACAGTCAAAGCCTAAAGCTTTTGCTTTGTAAAGAAGAAAGATAGAATCAAGAGTTTTACCAATGATGTCGACGGTAGTTTTTCCGTTGGAAAACCGACCGGTAGGACCACCAACATCAATGCCGTAAGGGAAATAATCAGCTCTTGCAAGAGAAACAAGACGATTGTTGTTTCCATTATCAACCAAAGAATCACCAAAGATGAAGTAACAAGGAACTTGCGGATCTGCTTTTACATTAAACCCTAAACCTAATAACAAAACCCATATAGAAACTAAACACCATTTCCTCAAGTAACTCTCCATTATTCTCACACAAAACCCAAAAAACTCTTAGGAACTGATTTTTATGTATAGTATAAAACAATGGTTTGCTGAAATAAGTGTAATTAAGAGTGGTGGGTAGTTGTGACGAAATGTGAAGAATCCAAAGAGGTTTTAGAGTCTATATATGGAGTCAGAGAAGTGTAAGTGTGTTAAATTTTGGTTTCTTTTTTTAGGCTTTTTAAAAGTTTGGTGTATACTTTACTTTAAAACCAGTGGTTCCAATTATATAATCGTATTTGTATTGAGAACTATAGTTGATTGCATAAAAGAAAAAAAGAACTATAGTTGAAGTAAATAAATATGAATAAACTACTCTGTAAATGTATTTTTGAGGTAAATGAATTTTGTCGTCTCCCAAATAACTACTGATCACGATGTTTTTTGATATTATATTTTAAAATTGATTGATCATTCATAGCTATTGTCTTATTGGTTGTGTTTTTTTCCGGAAAAAAACTATATCTATTGTTGTTGTTTGATTGCTCTTGTAAATTTGGAAACTATGATTCTGAATTTAGTGTTAGTTATGTAAGTATGAAGTGTGGTTATATCATCAAAACTAAAAAGTATGCTTCAAATTTTCATTTTATAGTACACATATGATCATATTTTATTCTGCTAATAATTAGAAGTTATAAGGATACATATATGCTAATACACATAATGCCATTTAAAATATCATAAATGTAATAACTATACCTAAGATGACAAATCAAATCATGTATATAGTTATTTTTCGACTATACAAGATTATGAACTTATATTGCACTATTGATAGTTTATTCATAATACATACATTAATTATAAAAAAATAAATTTATTCATAATACATACATTAATTATAAAAAATAACGTAAATATATTTTTTAATTAATTTAAAGCTTATAATTTAGTCTGTGACACGACTCTTACCTATCACATATATGTCTTCAAATTTTCTTTTAAGAAAAGACAAAATTGTAACTTTTTTCACATTTCCTTTACCCTTTTTTTGATAAAATTTTACATTTCTTTTATCCTTGCGACTAACTTTAAAACCATTGCTTCCTTTGTTTTCAGTTTCTAACTTTTCATCATTTCTTTTTCACCATTTCACTCTTCTATCTTACAACTTGATCAAAAAGATTATATATAAAGAGCAACCTATTTGGACAAGAAACGGAGCCAAATTAATTTATCAAACCTCTAAAAATGGTATATAACACAACCATTCAACATTGATTGGTCACCTAAAGAACACAAGATAAATTAGTTTTTAAATCGATGATTTGGTAGGTAAATTGATAATTAGTATGTCTATCGACAATATTAGTGTAGTTGATTTAGGATTCTTAGTTTAATTCTCCTAGACGGTCATCTAATTGGTAGCTATAAGATCATATTTTTACAATTGCTAAAAAAATGATGAATTTCTAACTAAAATGATTCCTTATAAAAAAATCAAGGTCTCGGTAAAAAAAAAAGAGTCAATTGAAAAAAAAAAAGTCTGTAATAATAGTTGTATAATTGGTGGAGTGGATCGCAGACAAAGACAACTTTTATATGAAGTTTTTAGAAAATTGAAAGAGTGGAAAAATAAGTGAAGGGAATTAGGTTTGGGGCACTAATGTCACGGGTACTCCATGTTTAAACGCGTACTACGTCTTTAAACATACATATATCATACAAAAAATACCAAAAAACATCCATTATATCATACATCTTAGATATCTGGTTATTGGTTAAAGTCTCAGTTCGAGAAAACGGTGTTTTATTACATATTGTATATGGACAGATTTTGTCATAATCTCGGTTCGATAAATTAGTACTTACACAAGAGTGTAATATTGCTATAATATTACTTATCTGAAAAATAATTATTACGTAAAGAGTGTGCAGACACAAGCCGACCTAACAGCAAATAGAAGGTCCCCAAGAAGAGTGTATGCTCACTAATCCATTTTTATTTTTATTTTGTGAAGTGCAAAATTAAAGAAGCAAAGGTTGGCTTAAATTGAACCTTTTTCTTTTAAATTTTCAATTGAATTCTTGTTAGCAGTAACATCATACGTTAACATCAATCGCATTGTCATAAGATAATTATTAACGTGACCTTACTTATTATTTCATATAAGATTTTTGAATCCTAACAATTTTCTTTCATAACTATCAGACAAAAAAACAATTTTCTTTCATATACATGCACTTTTAATAGGACTGATCCGTGTTACCACGATTAAAAGTTCTCACTACGACTAGCTGATAGATATATTTATCAGCAAAAGGTAACTCTAAGAACATTTTAAACTCACCGCTATATTTGCTTCTAAATGTTATTATAAAGTAAAATTTTCTCCAACCGACATCTATTTTTATATCTAAAATAGTAGAATGCTATTTTTTCCTCAATATTTAAGAGAATATTATTTTTTTCTTCTACTTTAGAGGTAAATTTTTTTATTTACAAAACAGTCCTTTAACATTTTATAAATGATATAAATAATCATTAACTATTATAAATGATCATTAAATCTAAATAATAATTAAATTTTAAATATTATAAATGATAATTAATATCTAAATAAAAATAAACTTTTAAATAAAAATTAAAGTTTAAATATTATAAATGATAATATTATAAATCAAGATAAGAGAAACACTTAGCATGAGACAAAACTAAACTCCAAAAAAATAAATTTCATAGATTAAACAATTCAAAAATCATAAACGGCGAACACAATTCTAAAGTATAAAAAAAATTAAAAATAAAATAAATGGGGTTAAATTGCACTTTTTAGGAATAAATAGGTATTAATGATAAATTAAAAATATAATATATTTAGAATATTCTTTTATAGAGTAAAAAATAGAGGAATATATTAGAGTAAAATACACCTTTATTATAGAATTCTTTTATTTTAGTGTAAAATATGGAGAAACACATTGGAGATGCTCAATCACAAGAGTTTGTTAGGTTTATTATACTATTTCAAAGAAACATATGACATTAATATATTTTATATTTTATTTATTACTAGATTATGAATTCTGTGAAATAAACATTACAACTAAAAATAAAAACTTAAATTCTATATTTTACAATTCAAAAATACATATATATATATATATATATGTACATATATCATATATACATTTACAAATTAACAAATACAAAATTAAATTTTGTGCTATTTATGATTAATCACCATCACTTTCTAGTCACGAAGATAAAAATCACGAACTTTGCAATTTGCATTGATGAAATAAATATTTGACGAACCTATGACAATTAAATCTCCTATCACGCGTTTTAACCAAGCATATTCAAATGAAATTGATGAAACAATAACAATAAATAAATAAAATAACTATTTTCATTGTAGCTAGGTAAGTGTACATGCATCAAATTCCGAATTACATCTAGTAAAAAGCTTTTTAGTCCAAATTTTATTCCAAATGGAAACTTATATTGATCACATATTTAAATATGATTAGCAGATCTACGTCGATTCAAATATGTTTTTGTTAACTAAGAAAACTATATACTACTAATAATTAAGTGGTACTAGTATATAAGTTTTTATATACAACTGGCGTTCAGTGTCTATTACACTGTGTAGTAGCACCCAAATTGGTCTTATACTATAAAGAGAATCAATGGATGAAATTAATTGTCACTTAATGCTATTTTTGTTTAGTGAGGTGGATATGCAATTAATTTAGTTAGTTGGGAATATAGTTGTAGGACAAAAAATTAAAAGTCAAATAATGAGTTAGTGAGGAACGTGCTTCTGCTTTAAACTAAATCTTTTAAGACGTTGACGGTCCATGTTTATCTGCTAAATTTTAGTTTTCTATTCGCTATTTCTGTGATTAATATTTCTTGTCTTCAAAACATATATTTATTGTTTGACAGCTATACGACAGAGATCATTTCCATTGATCATGTATTTTTTAGTTATATAATATTGAATGAAATTATAGAGACATCATAATAAGAACCTATGATAGGAGAAATATTTTGGTTAAGTATTTAAAATGTTCAATCTGCTGTTTTCATATCAGATTTTAATTTTACAAGATCATGCTATTCTTTTTTTTTTTTTGTCAACTTAACTCAAATCATAAACGATTACAAAATTCGCGATACATTGTTCACTAAAACATAAAACTTAGGAGACCTTCGTGCAGTACGGACTAGGTGATCAGCTTTGTGATTTAGTGCTATTCTACATTGTTAATAGTTTAGAGGGTTAGATTATAGATTGGATATTGTAGATTGAATTATTAAAAAAACAATTTAAAACTTCCTAGGTCATACATACTATGATCGATATATTCAAAACAAGAAGAAGAAAATTACCCAACTATGAAAATTTGTTTACTTTATATTCACTTTACCAATAATATTGAAACGATAATTTCATGACATTATTGATCCCAAAATTGTGGTTTTTGTAATAAATCGTTGTATATTTGGAGTCGTAATAAATCATTTGCAAATTGATTGCTTTGGATAAAAGACAAGTGCAGGTCATAGTGCTCTGTATCCAGAGACTTGATTTGACGTATGAATAATACGATTATTCAATCACAAGTTTAAGGAACGATTAATTACGTTTTCGCTTTATAATGTTGTTGAGAAAATGTTATTTTATTATTATGCCTAGCTGCTAAGTGCTAACTTCTTCATTCAAACAATGTCTATATAAATTATATTAATTCTGTATTAAGTGCATTTTGTCCATTGAATGGAAGTATTAGAATAAGTTACTGATTAACTACTTAATTCAACAGAAAACATTTATTACTGAACTAATGGATGTGGTCTTTTATTTCAACTCACTTAACGAAAACACCTTAAAATAAATGGGTCAAATTGTATCATTGTATCACTAGCGTACAAGTGACCCTTAGTCTAGTGGTAGGCGGTAAGTCTACTAAGACATACGCACTTACACAACTAGAGATCGGGTCACACCGCCTATATTATGTATAAATTTGGTGAATGGATTGGTCAGTTGTGACCCAATATTGAAAAAAAAAATGAATTTACTCATAGCCTGAAACTATATGTTTCGTTTAATTTTTATTTATTAAACGATAAAATTTAATAACGCAAAATAGATTATTTTTTTCGAAAACATCTTACAGATGGATTGATAACCCAACAAAAAAAAGATGAAATTCGAGAACTTTTGACGATTCTCGAATCAGTTACCGCCAAGAAGTGTATACTAGTGGTGTATATCACTTGGGATCTTGTAGCATAATAGAAGTTCGATCTTCTTCTTTATAGTTGTATCTCCTTTAGTGTGATCCAAAAGCCAATAAGTCAGATGACAAAAAATAAAATCTCAGTTACCAAATTTCGGGTGGAAATATTTTCTCAATATTTTATTTTTTTATACATGAAACTCTAATTTGGAAATGATAAATTTATAGACTTAATTTGATCATAAGTATTTCATAACGCTTTACTCTTTTTTTGTCATCATTTTTGAAATTCTATATAATTATTTAATATGTTGAATGTAGTATGAAGTCTGACCTTGGGCGCATCAACTTTAAAAAATTTCGTTAGACTAGTGGTTAAGAGTCATATAATTTATGTGTAAGGTCACAGTTCAAATCATGTAATTTTTTTTAATTAAAACCTTTATTGTTTTAATCTAATGACGATTTAGAGAATAAAAAGGGTCAGGATTTATATTCTTTTCTCCCTTCATCGATCACCAAAAAAAAATTTTAAAAAAGTTTTTCTCCTATCTAGCCACTTTTAATCTTCAATATCAATTTCTCATCTATTTTAAATCTCCATTACTTACGTTCGACTATGTTTCAGGAGCAATTGAATGGTTTAGCAATAATATCTATAGAGCAAGATATGATTGAGAAGATTGATTATCCAAAATACATAAGACCGGCACTGATAATATATTCATACATGAGAATACCAAATATATATATATATATATATGTAAAATACTCAAGTTAAAAATTTAAATGGTACAGTTTTACCATTTGAATACCATATTTTTACTGGTACTGGTTGATATTTTCTAATAGCAACTCCACCATATTTCGTTAAATATCTTCATTTGTATCATCATCAACCTAAATATTTTCTAAATGATCTTAATCATATAATCATGAATCTACTTAACTTTTCATCAGTTCGAGTTGAAAGGGTTGAGTTAAAGTGGACTTAGTAATAATACTATGAAATCTATTGCCAGCTTGCATTTGACGTGTGATTTATTCAGCTTCTCGGAATTGTTGGTTTGATGTTTGAAAGTTTGAACCATCAGGAGAGATATCATCAATTCATACAATTAGGCCCGAACGCCACTACTAAGTTACATAATTGGGCCGGATTGGATTAGGCTTTTGTTAATAGGCTTATCCCTCTGAAACTTATACATTTCAATTGTCAAACTTAGGAGACCATTTCCATTATAAACTAAGACGATTTAGCCGATAAAACTAAGGATTAAAATGTATTATTATTATCATAAAATGTCAAATAAAATCAAGGGAACTAAATCCAGTAAAGCATCTTTTCCAGATCATTTGTTCTAGGATTATCTAATGCTTACGTTGCTTAATATAAAAGAATCCAAAACCCTAAGAATAAACATCAATGATTGGACAAATCCATAAACTTGCGTAATTAAAATTTGGCAATTTCGTGTGATTTACATTGCCATTTGACTTTTACATACGTATGGAATCAACCATAACTTGAAGGCAATCAATTATTTATTGATTCTAATTACGAAATCGTCTCGCTGCCAACACAACATTGACTCTGCAACATCTGTATAATATATCTGTTTACAGAAATACTTACACGTATGTTTTTTTTTTGGATAAATTCTTACGCGTACGCTATGTTGATTATACAAAATTTAAACTCATCTAATGTATTTGTTATTCGAATAATCGTTACTGAATTCCTTACGAAATATTAAATGCATGCTTACTTTGACAAAATAAGATAAGTGCAAGCTTATCGGGTTATACTATAAATTTTATATGAGATCGTGACATGTGTTAAGACCAAATTCGTGGCTCAAAATAGAAACACCAAAATCATTAAAATAAAAGGTTACTAAATGGAGTCCTGACTATCTCGACTCTTGCTCTTTTTCTCGCATTTTTTGTTTTCTCACATAACTTGTATAGATGACAATGAAGTCGTTTTCACAATATTTGATACGTGTATATATATATATATATATGAACATTCTAGAATTATTCACTAACAAAAAGATAACAACATTACCATGAAAGTTTTAGATTATTTCAAGTATCTATAAAAGAATTTTATCCACAAAAAAAAGTATATATAAAAGAATTAATCCTATTAGTTGAATATTAATAAATAAAATTTATGTTTTCAATTCACAGAAAAATGAAATTTATAGTATAAAATAATATTTTTTCCAACTCCGTGTTATTAACTAAAATTCTTCTCATTTATATTTCATATTGAATATTATTTAACTATTTTAAAACTTAATTTTAGTTTCAAAATATGTCTCGTTTTGTATGTTCAATGCAGAATTTGATTTTTAATTTCAGTTTTCTTTCTTCTAGTAAATTACATTAATGTATAAGAAAATTATATAGTATATATAATATAAAAATTTATTTATTTTTCTAATATTATAAAAAGAGATTTATATAAAAACAAATATGGAGTAATGAACTATGAGAAAGAAGAGAATAGTTAATGTCTTAAACTACATAATTGTGTATAACTCTTCCCCGCACCAGAGTTTTCTATAATATGAGTTTTTTTTTTATCCTAGTTTGATAGATCATTCGTTAGCCTCAAAATCAAATAAAGACAAATTTTGCACTTATCAAAATTGTAGGAAAAGCAAGCTATACATAATATAAAACTATATAACTATTAGATCAAGCTTATCAGCAGATAATATATTGAAAACACATGCTTATTCAAGGTATTATGTAATCATTATCATGACCGGTCTTATGTTATATGACACCTTAAACATGAATAAAATTAATGTCTTTATGAATTATACTAATTTTTCAATAGTAATATAATTAAAGATTGCAAAAAAAATGAAAAATTAATATGTTTAAAACAATATAAGAAACATCAATGAAAAATATTTAAGTAGATCTACTCTTAAAAAATTGTAATATGTAGGGTTCAAACCCTTGCAGGAAGCCACCAAATAAAAATACTAAAACCATTATACTAAGAAACATAATTAATTTTGATGTCCCAATTTTTTTTATAATATTTAGCGTCTAAGAATATTTGTAATGGGAGTCTCTTAGAGCATCTCCAAAAAGAACTTTTGAAGTTTCTCGTTGAAGTTCTTGATTTTTTTTTCTCCAAAAATATACTTCATTTTTTAAGTTTTTGGGTTTGTCTCCAAAAACAAACTTCAAAACAAAATTTCAAAATATTTATTTATTTGCACTATAATCCTTACTATTGATCACAAATTAATTAAAATCATAAAATTTTATAATTAACTATAAAACATACATATAAATATTGCAAACATCATTAATTACCAAAATATTACATTAAAAATAAAATTACGCAACAATAAAAATAAAACATACAATCGAAATTACAAATTATAATAAATATCATATTACTCAACAAAATTATTTCTATAACGCTACCATATGATCGATCAATACATTTAAAAGTGATAAAATGAGTGTCTTTATTTTATTTTCATAATATATATATATATATTAACTATATGCATGTACATAAAATATCAAAATGATATGTATATATTAGGGCTGGGAATTTGACCCGACCTGAATTTTTCGACCCAATCCGAACTGAATTCGGGTCGGTTCAGGTCGGGTCGGATTTGAAATTCGGGTCGGATCGGATTTGAATTTTTTTGAAGAATTTAGGTCGGATTGTTCGGGTCGGGTCGGATTTTTTAAGAATTTTTTCCAAAAAATAAAAAAAATTATTTTCCAGAATTCGGGTCGGATTTCGGACGGGTCGGGTTTTCGGATTTTTTTGGATTTTTTAAGAATTTTTGCAATTAAAAAAAAAATTGACCCGACCCGATTTTTTTAGTTCGATTATTTCAAACCGGTTTTTTACTATCCGAATAATCCGAATTCTGATTGACCCGATCCAATCCGATCCAAATTATCCAAATTCGTATCCTTAGTATATATGGATTTATGAGCTTTTAGCTCAGAACCGCTATTGTCACGATCACCAGTCACGAATAAGAAGATTTAGGATACACAGTTACTAAAAGTTATTAAAAAAAAATTATAAGTTGCCACGTAAGAGAAGACAAGTAGGGAGAGATTTAAAAAAACAAAAAAAAAGTAGGGAGAGATGGAGAGTCCCGTCAGTGAAAGACAAGTATAAACTTCGAGATCCGTCTGTAATAATGGCGTAATCATCAACACGTGTTTGGTTCTCAACTTGCATTTCAGAGAGAAGCTAGATCTCTAAAGTGGGACCCACGACAGTTTCATTGACGCTAATCTACACAACACATCCAATCCTCTTTTGTCGTTTCACTAAGTCTTTTCTTGTCGTTTTCTTATTCACGTTGTAAATATGAAAAGCAAATATATATATATATAACCAATACTCTAAAGAGTTTTGTAAAAAAGTCGTAGAAATTGGGAAAGAGATTGCTTCATGGGATGCTATTTTAATTGAATTAAGAGGTTTGAATGGTAGCTCATTGGTAGGTATGGGCTACTCCATATGCAGTTGTAACTGTTTTTTCTTTCTTTACGAAAAATATAAATTAGAATGAACAGAACATGAAAATCATACATAAAGAACTAAAAATCATACATTTGAGAAAACGAATAAACAAAGGAAACACAAAATCTTTAAAAGAAAAAGAAATTTACAAAGAGAAAAATCTAAGAGAACAGCACAACAAACTAAAACCTGCAAATTTTAAGAACTAAAATCAAAACGATGAACTATATAAAACAAATTTGTGGGAAAATTAACATGTACATTTTCTTACTGCTTATGGGTAAATATGTGAAAACGATCAACTGTTCTAAATTTCTGTATGAAAACAATATATTACTGTCTAAACATTTGACATAAAAAAAAGTTGCTAAATAAATAAAAAACGATTTGTTATTATTGTATTTTGTTATGTAATATCGTAAAGTTGCATTGATCAATCACTCTACTGTACAACAGATTTATATGGGTTATTCATTATAAAAAAGAGTTGAACTATCCAAAACTGAAAGAGTAGTACTGGTAGGTTAAAGTGATTTGACCAACTGCTTAACTGATTATGGTTATTGCGATTTGTTTCATATTTTATTGGCAGAGAACTCCTTCGGTTTTGCTTCTTTTCAGTCTATTGATCTCCTTTTGACTTATGAATACCTTTTCTTTTCCTTTCTTTCTTTCTTTCTTTTGCTTTTGCTTTTGAGTTTAATTTGGACGTTATAATTAGATGTCTTATTTATATAGACTTAGCATCCACTTTTTCTTCCGTATATAGATATAGTGTTACTATTTTCGTAACTTTCCGATTTCAGGAAAATATTATGGTGAGTGAAAAGAGATTAAAAAAAATTGATTTGATTACTTATGTCACAAAAATGCATTTATTTTCTCGGTAAAATATTTTTAGAGAACTCTCAAAATGGATGATTTATCAGAAGATGATTTGTGATATCGTATGAGTGAACACAAAATACGGAAAAAAATCATATGATGATTTATAAGGTCGATAAAATATCTTTAAAGTCTCTAAAAGTAACATACTAGCCATTGAAAAAAATAGGCTCACAAGCCCGAAAAGAACATGAGGTTCACTAAAAATAGCGGTCAAGGATTTACACTTTTCTTTCTTTTATTTATTTGAGTTACTAGTTTTATAAACTATAAACATCTAAATTTGCAGATGATATTTACTCTAATAACATGTGATAAGTACACTAAAGGTATGCACACAATCCAATATTGACAAAAAAAAATCTAAACTTGTGAGCAGAGTACATCAAATTAATGTTCTTATATTATATAAATTAATATTTCTATGTATGAACACTAACATCTAAATAGCGGTTCTTCTTGTCATTGATCTTCACATAACCCCCACAATAAGCTTACTTTTGGTTTGGATTAGATGTGCATGTTTTCTAACTCTCATTATTCTATATGTATGTTTTTTTTGTGAACATTATTCATAATTAGATCGATAAAGTCTGATCTATAGTTGAAATTTATATCCTAAAATTATTTTTTTTCTTTTCTTTTGTATCGAAAAGAAATCGAACCCTAATGCCTTGAAGATTTATATACTAATAAATTGAGGGCTGATTCCATATGTATGTTTTAAGTTAATATCAATAGCCAATGTCTAGATTAATCTCTTTTATAAATTATTTTATATCATATTGACATTTTTAACAATATTGTAGTAATGCTTTCAAACTAATATTTTAAATGGACATTAAAACCACCATGAAACTTTAGCCGGGGAATAAGGGAGTACAATCACTTTCGTTATAATCTTGAAAATATAGTAATCAATGTAATTTTAACGATAAATTTGAAAAACTCTGTAATTTATCTTTGGTGAGGTGGTGGTAATCAGAGTTATTTTCAACTTACATGTAAGTCCTCTTCAGAGTTATTTTCAACTTTATATAAGTCCTATTCATGTTGACATAGTTAAGTATAATTCTTATTAAGGGGTGGGAATTTGATCTGATCCGACCTGAACCAAAATTTGGATCGGTTCGAGTCGAGTCGGATTTGAAATTCGGATCGGTTTGGTAAATAGTTTATTGAAGAATTCGGGTTAGGTAGTTTGGGTCGGTCGGTTTGGATTGGGGTTTTCAGGTCGGGTTGGATTTTTTTAGAATTTTTCCAAAAAAAATTATTTTTTCGGAATTTTATTTTCTTAATCGGGTATTTTGGACGGTTCGGGTCAATTCGGATCGGATTTTTTGGATTTTTTAGAATTTTTGATTTAAAAAAAAAGAAAAAAAATTTGGACAATTTTTTTTCCGACCCGACCCGACCTAATTTTTTGGTTCGGTTATTTCGAACGATTTTTCTAAGACCCGAATAACCCGATTATCGATCGATCCGACCCGACCCAATCCGAATGACCCGAATTTCCACCCCTAGTTCTTATAATACCATATGCACATTAAATTTGAATATATTAATTTCCTTTCAATTTTCACGTTCTAAAAATGGTTCTGATGGTGATCGATGAATAATCATATATTGGTTTCAAACATTATATACCATTTATAATATCATTGTACACAATAATCAAACTTAAAATATATAGCATATGCTTTTTCTTTATACTCCACACATTTTAAATTATTTTTAATTTCTTAAAAAGTTTCAATGATTGATTAAGTAGTAGCTATTACACAATTATGAAATTTTGGCATTGATATAAGATATAAGTAAGATACAATGTATGCGTAGAATATGAATATGAAGGCTTGGAAAGAGATGGGGTAGGTTAGAAACAAACACCGTCATGTTGACATTGTTAAGCACGTCAAGAATCTTTAGGTTTTTTACAAAACGGATCACTTGTGGCCTCTATACATTAACATAATGTAATTCTATATTTCGTGCAATATTATACTTTGACATTATAACAATAATAGTAAGGGAAACATAAAAAAAAAACAATAATAGTGAGGGAAATTATTTCACATAAATGCGGGGAAAAAACTTAAATACAAATTAGTATAAGATTGACCCAAACAAACACTTTCGTTTCTTCAACAACTACACATTTTTTTGACAGAAAAAAATGTTAAACTCTTTCAAAGTAGAAATTTCCATTGAAAATAGTGTGTAGTAGATTGCAGAACTAAAAACATAAAAGTAAACTTTAAAATAAAACATTAAACATAAAAGTTGATTTCATTGAATCGCGTTTGTCTCGGGTAATATTATTAGCAGTTTGGGGAGAAATCAAGTTTTGTCAATCTAATTATTAAAAAGAAAAACTTTAAACTAAAACTTTTTAAAATATATAAGATTTATAATTAAATAGTTTGAAAATAAAGGAACAATAGAACGTCGTCGGAAACTAATAAAAACAAATTTTGACCGTAAAAAATAATTCTAAAGAACAATAACTTTAATCTAAAATTGAATTATGACTTCTAAATTTTGATTTAATATTAATAAATTGTGAAAAGTGGTGTCCATAACACCGAAACGGCCAATAATTAGACATATAACAAATAATTTTATTATAAGGATGTATATTATAGCGAATTAATGTGGACATTATATATTATATCAAAACATACTATTTTTCACAAAAAAACAAAAGCATATTAATTTTCTTAAAATTATAGCTTTTCATAGACCTTACAGTTTGCAAAAGAGAAAATTTCCAAATCTTAGTTAGGTATAACTTTTAAGAGGCTTGAATGATAAAGCGTATTAATTCTACTAAATTATGGGTTTTCAACTCAAAATCAAATCAACTGACAATGAGTAGAAAATCTTTTATTTTATATAATAGATTATAATATTTTCAATTTCCAATGTGGGACAATTACATTCCAGGAAATTCATCAATTTTTTTTTATGATAACCAATACTTCTAAATTAAACTGAACTGTGATTAAAAAAAAAGCACAAAGTTTTGTCGTTTCGTTTCATGATTCACATAAATTGGACCACTGCCCAAAACAGTTAAAAGAATTCACGCTAAGAAGTTATTATTATTGTAATTTGGGTAAAATAGTTATAAACTGAAATAATGGAATGCAATAATGTGAAACAATACGTGGACCACAAGAAACGGAGACTGATTTGTCAGATACCTATAGCTTTTTTTTCAGTTAAACACTTCTAAAGTATCATTCCAAATTTCCATCTATATTAATAAACTTTTTATCCATATTTTTCTCTTTTTCATATTTATTATTGATATACATACCTACCATTTATGTTTATATGAATCGACTAGTTCGTTTTGAAATTGAATCATTCTTCTTATCGTTTTTTTTTTTGTCAACATTGGATCACAACAGACCGGTCTATTAGCCATGTTCCTACATAATATAGGCGGTGGGACTCGATTCCTGGTTGTGCAAGTGCGCATATCTTATGTAAAATTACCGTCTGACACTAGACTAAAGAAGACTTGCTATCGTATTTTCTTATTTGGTTGGGCTATTTTATTTATTTGAAAGCATTAAAGTATTACCATTGTAATTGATTTAAAAATAAATACTACAACAATTGTAATAAAGTATTAACATAGCATTATCTGAACTTGATTACTCAATGTGTGTCGTCGATGTCTTGATTCATTCAACAAGAATTCTTGACGAAAAGGATTTATCTACTAATTCAATACTCCATTCATTTTAATTTATAAGATATTTTTGAAAAAAAAATTTGTTTCAATTTGTAAGATATTTTACAAAATTCTATGCAAAACTAAATGTTTTAAGTTTCTAAATATGTGTCTTTTTACCTAGAAAATCTTATATTTTGAAATGGAGGAAGTATTATTTATTGAAAGTATAAAATAATTTTACCACTTTGATTTGAACTTTTGAAGAACATAACTGTTAAAATCTCATATTATGCCAAAATAAAAATTTTAGGAAACAAAGTTTTTTATAAAATAAAATTTCTTCTTTACCAAAATACAATATAATAAAAATTTCAAGTTTCCTATTTTTAATTTAAAATCCGAGTAAAATAATTTTTCAAACCTCTTATACCAATGAATCTGAGTCAAATGTATAGACAAATATTTGGCCAATGAGAGTCTAAAATCAAAGTGATAAGATTAATTAATTTCCAATCCAATGAGAATATTGAATCTTACATTAAACAGATATTATAAGAGATAAAAGACAAAACTCAATTAGTTAAGTCTTTAAGGAAAAAGAAAATAGAAAAATAATTAATAAATTTATTATTTGGGAATTACATACAGTGTATAGATATAGAAAGTTAAGCGGGGTCCGCACTCAACTCCATTATGATGACATCATCATATAACACACAGAAGAAACTTAAGAGTACTCTCTACGTTTCCTCTTCTCTATATAAACTCTTCATTTTCTCTATTTCTTAACACTGTTCTTCCCTAATCCTAATCCTAATCTCAGCTCTTCTCTTCTTCATAAACCCTAATTTTCTAAATCCCTTTTCTAATTTTTTTGTATACAACTTCTGATTTCTGAAAATGTCGGAGGAATTCGATGAATCTGAGATCGTTTTCTCTGAAAATTACTTTCCAATTCGTCGGCGTGAAGATAAGAATGAGAAGGAGAATCGTCCGGTGGAATTTCGTGGAAACTCGGGAAGATTGAGAGATAAATCATCGAGGAGGAGTAAAATGACACCGTTTTCGAGCTCAGTTCCGGTGAATATACCGATGGGGAGGTATTGTTCGTCGGAGGAGGAATATTGCGATGAAGGAGGAAGGAAAATGATTCCGCCGCATTTGATAGTTAGACGGAGGAATGAAGGAGGTCAAATGGCGTCTTCCGTTTGTACAGGTAACGGAAGGACTCTTAAAGGACGAGATCTGAGTCGGGTTCGTAATTCTGTTCTCAGGTTAACCGGATTTTTGGAAGCTTAAAATCGAACCGGATTGAACCAGTAATCGGATTTTTAAAATTTTTTCGATTTTCCGATTTTTTTTGGGTTTGTTTTTAGGTTGAATGAATCAGTTGTCTGATACTGATTGTGTTTTTTAGTTTGATTTTTAATTGAAGGTTAGAGGAAAATGTCAAAAAAGAAAAAAAAAACATTTATTTCCTTGTTTATTCTTAATTTTGATTCTCTTAATTGTAACAGAAAACAGAAGAAGAAAAAAATTATATATATATATATATATATATCAAATTACTTTTGATTAAATTGTTCGTCATCAACTCTTCGCTCGAGCTGTCGAATTTGAAATGGTTGAATAAGAAATGAAATGTATTATTATGAATATATATTTTATTTTTTCTATAATGAAGATGAACATGAAATGAGAACAAAAGAGGAACAGTACCAGCTGTTCTGTTGTAATTGATTAAGAGAGAGCCATCGAAAGAGACATTTCTCGCCGCTGACATCAACTCCAGAAAATTGCAATTCATTATTTTCTACATAATTTGAGGATTCTAGACCAATATCGTGACTAGTCCTTATAATTTCTGAAACTCAAAAGTGCTTTTTTTTAATGAGATAGATCACCATGACTGAATGGAATTTATATTTTTATGATTTACTGAATGAATTTAAACTCTAGTTTTCGACAAAAAGAAATTTTTTTTTGTCAACAGATAAAATATCATATTCTAAAATATCATATATATATTGAAACATTATAAAATTTGCATATGTGTGCAAAAATATACATAAACTAGAATATCTATATGCAAGTGGCTTTTAATCTAGTGGTAGGCGGTAAATCCACTAAAAACAGTGCATTTGCATAATCAGGGATCGAGTCCCACCGCCTACACTATGTAAGAACTTGGCTAATGGGTCGGCCAGTTGTGACCCAATGTTGATAAAAAAAAAAAACTAGAATATCTATATATTTAGTAAACAACCCATATATATAATTAAGATGCAGATAGTAAGACCTTATGTATAAAAAAAAATTCGAACTTTTATTAGAAAATATGTATATGGAGATTAATGATTAAGTTCTTATCATTTTATTTGAAAGAGAGCTCTTGGTATAATTAATTAATTAATTATTTTACTGACCTAGCGTCTGGTGGATACACATTAAACACATGATTATAAGCTGATGACAAACATGCATCTACCCATCTTCCTATCCATTGTTTAATACACTATTCACTATTTTATTTTAACTTTTAAGCTTGTTTCCCACATTCAAATTGCGATCTACTAGTATATATTTTATACTTAAAACTTTAACAGACATTGTATAAAATTTAAATCTGGCATGCTTTTTTCTTATAATCATGCATTTCTTTTATGTCTTTTTTATTCTAATAAAACTGACAATGAAAAAATAAGACACTATAATTGCATAAAATTCTCCTTGTCTGTAGGTCATTTAACAAAAATATAAAAAACCAAGAAAGTTTCATTCAATTATAGTGACTTATTATTTCATTGTCGGTATTATAAAAGCCATTTTCAATATAGTACAAAATTAAAAAGATATTTACTCCATAATTGAAAAACAAATGTTTTGATGGCCTATGATTTTTTTTTTGTCAACTAGATCACAAATAGCCGGTCTATTAGTCAAATTCTTACATAATATAAGCGGTGAGATTCGATCTCTAATTGTGTAAATATGCATATTTTAATAGACTTACGGCATGTCACTAAATTAAAAACCAGTTGCGGTGGCTTATGATTTGTTGATAAAAATATATGTTATTCCTCATGAGCAAAATTTCTCAGCCGTAAAATGTTTTGGTGGCTTATGGTTTGTTGACAAAAATATATTTCATCGTTATATTAAAATAATAAAAGAGAGCCAAAAAAGTGCGATGACGTGGAAGTACAACTGGACCACGTGTAAGAAAAACAGAAACTTCGAGTTGGATGATCCAAACTGTCAGAATCATATTGAAGTCATACAAATGATATGTTTCTTTTGCATTTACGTGCAGACTCTCTTAGCCACAAATTTCCCCAAATCTATTACGTGTGCAAGCAAACAAATTAATCCCAAATCATTGATACCAATATTTAGCCTGTCGTTTTCTCAATACATCTCTTCAAAGGCTAATGGTTTGCCACAAGATAACATTTATTACACAGTACTGCTTTTGGGTCTCTGCAATTTGCAGTTTTCTGTGAAAATGATCTTCAGTAGTTCCAAGGGATCACAAATTGAAAGTTCTTTCAACTAATGAAATCAAAAATGTTGTGTAAAGAGTGTATGATCAAATATGCTATGCACAGTGAAATGCTAACCAATACAACACTGAAACAACAACATCAATATCATGCGACCAAGATGATTCCACAGCAAAAACTCTCACATGTGGCCTTAAAGGGATGGCTAACTTACAAATCTGAGCTCACAATCGCCTTGACTTTGTCATAGTGTCACGGTTGCTTGACGTATAACCAAACTTGCTGAAGTTTGGTTTAGGAGATACCCTATTTATTTTTTGACACAACCAAATAACGAAAACAAACAAATTTCTGTCACATTATTGCAGAGAGCAACAAAAATCTATTGAAGATGGTAAACTATGGGGTCAAAGTATTTACCCTTTGGATGGACAAGTGTTGCGGATATCTTTCAGAGGCGCACGGAGACCACTAGCACGAGAGCCAGACACAGAATATCTGAAAGATGATATAGCTGAGACAAAATTTTCCACTGATTTCTCTGCTATATCTGAGTATTGCCCTATATGTGAAATGTTCGATCCAAACTTCTGAACATCAGTAGTTTCAAATGACGTTCCTGCATCTAGAGATTCACAGGATAGTACAGGGCCAAAGAAAAACAGTTTTAGTAGAAGATGCCTTTGCCTATGTAACAATTATACAGATACATGTGTTTAGGAGGCAAGAATTCCTATAATTACCAGGATCACTTTCATCCATGCGCATATGCTTGGAATTCAAATTTTCCTGAAAAAGTTAGAAAAGTTAATTAATGGCTTTAATGATGATAGCATAACTGGCAAACATGGACATTTACGGATAGACAAAACTATCAAACCTTCTGATGGTGTTCATCTGAGTCAAGCTTTCTCTTCCCTGTTGCAGCTCCACCAAAAAAATTAATATCATTAGAAGGAAGAGGTTTAACATTTTCAGGAGTACTAAAGGCAGCAAGAATCTCAACGGATGGATTCTTTTCTTCATTATCCATCTGATGGTTTATCTGGTGCATGTTTTTTGTTCTCTCAGCCACCTCGTTCATGGCAGAAAAATTTGGTTCTTGAGCATCTTCATGATCGTTGTAGATTTGCTCAGGATGTAAACATGGACTTGTTGGCATAGCTCTGTGACTCTCTTCTCGTCTAGACACGTTTTCCATATTAATTACAGTTTTAACAGTCTTTCTCTGACCAATTACAGAGCAATCATTGAGACATGGGATCGGTTGTTTAAGATTTTTGTCTTCCTGCTTCTGCTTAAAATATTTGCTTCTTACTACAACCTTCAAACCATCTGTCCTCGGCCTCTCCACTTTCTGTTCGACGTACTTATGATCAAGATTCTTGTGATTTCTTTCCATTGTATCTAAAACATTATGGCACACAAAACATGAGTTAGGACAGAAACTTAAGAGTATAGTTCATTACGATCGTGGAAATAAAAGCAATTTTACCATTGTCGGGTGACTCTCTTTTCTCTGCAACTTCGCTAATACATCCATTCTCACCCTAAAGACATAAAGAGATTAGAGCTTGTGCTACAACCTCACAAAATTCTATTGTGGTTCTTCTAGTTGCTTACCAAGCTATAAACCGGGGTTTCATTTGTTGTCTGACATAAAGGAACATCTGCATCTGTTGTATTATCCTCAGGAGTGCTAGGTGACATATCAGTTGGGGTCTGAGACATTGGTGATATCCTAGGAGCCTTAAAGTTTCTTTTTGCCTCAATAGATGCAAAGCCTTTAAGATGTTAAGAAAAGAACAAGTTGTCCTGATCAAACACTGTCAGTTTCAACAGCTATTCAGATTCTAAAAGATATACACGGCCCTTGAAAGAAAATCTTCTAAACCAACTAACAAATGTCAAAACTGCTATACAAAATTAAAAATAAGGGATGTAGCATTTAAGGATACAAAAATACTTGGTGAGAAGGTTTTTCTGGACTGGTAAATCAAGCTTTTTCTTTAGAATTTCAGCTTTGAAACTTTTGGGACGGTAAATATCATTGGCAGCCAATTTAGGAGTAACACTCTCAGCCTATCATTTAAGAATATAAGTCAACAAATCAAGAAAACATCTCCAGGAAGGAAAGAAGGGGAGAGATTACAAATCAAGAGAAGTCAGCTACTGTACCTGGAATGGTAACTGTGTGAAAGGATCAAGCTGGCCTAGTGCTATACCCTTCGCTATATGTTGTGGCATCAATGTGAATGATGTTAAGGAATCAATTATAATGTGTACTTAACCTGTCTTGATAACTTGTTGCATAAAAGAAAAAAGACTTGTCTCAAAGGATATGGGCCTACAAAGTCTGAATCTTCGCCAAGGTCACCAGAAATGTTAGACAAGTGTATAATATCTTCAGTTTTTGGGTCATAGACACGTTGATGCTTGAAAGTCAGCAAAGCTCTGTTGAATGACTCTTCATAAAGAGGAGGAACTGAAATAGTGCTGTACTTCAAGTGCTTAATTACCTGAAAACAAACTAAAGACATATCACGCAGGCAATTTCTTTTCCAGATCTGTCTATAGGATTGATGCCGAAAAATCAAAAGCTAGTTTTGTGGTAAAATATCCAGTTTTTGACTTAATTATGCTCTATACAGAATTACTTGTTAGATAGAATCAAGTGAGAAAAGAATGTACCCTATCAAAACTTTTGAACTTTGTAATGAGTGCATGAGCTCTTTTGAGTCCCATTCCTGGAAGTGACTGCAAATAATCGCAGCCACTTAATATGCACATTTCGAGAAGCATTTGGCTTGATACTCCCGAAAGGCTAAGATCCTTGTTTTTGGAAAGCCTGGAGGCTTGAAATTCAACACCATGACCAAACTTGTCCATTTTAAAAATGATCTGTTGCATAAAAATTGACAGTTGAAGGCAGTGGTAACACACCGGGATCAGTAAATAACTAACATTATCTCTAACAGTAGGGAAGTTGAAATACTGATGAAGTGTAAATATCTTATGCAAAATGTAGCAGAAAGCTTACTTTCGGGCAGCCAAAAGGTATGAGATCAGAATCCTCCGTGATAATCGCATCAACTTGATTAGTAGTAGCCAAGAATGTCATCTGTGCATCAGCCTCATAAGGAGCTACAACGTAATCAATGTTCTCCTGCCTCAGAACCTTCCATGGTAGAAAGACTTCAGTTCAAAGAGATTGACAACACAACAAATAAAGACAAATACAAATCCTTTTATCTACAGGAAAGTACAAATTATCCAGCCTACTGTTACCTGTATTAACTCGTGTGCAATAGTAGGTGAAATGTCAACAGCCTTTTGATAGCACTCATAAGCAGCCGAGGCATTTCCATTTGCTTCATGCTCTAATGCACGTGCAAGATTTTCCTTTCTGGACCTGAACTTAATGGCCATACAAATGAAGTGGACTTGGTGTTGAACATGTTCAATGATAGCCTGAAAATAACTTTACATAATGTTCCTAAATTAATTAGCGAAGGTTTGCATACCTAGCACGCTTATTCTCTTGTTCAAGTTTCATCGGTAACGGACCTCCATCAAAGACCATGATAGGCTTCACTCCATAATGGCGGAGTAAATTGACTCGATGCATACAGTATTGAATATGCCTGAAGGATTAGACATCAGTAAACCCGTTATATGCAAAACCAGAACCAGAACAAAATGCAAGACAACAGAACTTAAAGATTACTACTATCAATATCCATTCCCTTCCAAAAACTAGATAAATAACACTTAAATTTTGATGATCAGATATATGCTAGTGTGTCAATTGCGTGTCGATTTGCTGAAGGGCGAGAGGGACAAGTTGAACAGGAATCACCCTAAGTAGTAAAGCAAATCATTCATGTCTAAACGAAATTTCAATTACATGTAAACCCTACATGTAAATTTCCAGAACATGAGTTAGGTTTACCCAACATCCTTGAGAGATACAAATCGAAAGAACCCATTAAATCTTCACGAGAAATAGAAATCGAAATAGCCCATTAAATCTTCACGAGAAAAAAGTTTGCTTTTTCAGGGTGCGTTAAACGAAATAAGACCCTACACTTCGGTACAAGGAAAGCCACCTTCTAAATCGGACGAAACACACAAATCAGTCGATCTGCATCTGGATTCATCAAGCAACAACAGAGAGAAATAGAGAGACGAACCTCGAGGTAGGCAATCCTTTGCAAAGCTCTCGGCTACAAGATAATGCACCTTTGTGTAGCCATGAATACGTATCGACAGCGACAATGGAACCCTCCAGCTCCTTAATATGAATGGGTACCATTATCGATTTCAGCAAAGGCAATAGCCCTTGAATACCCATTTCCCCCTTCCTGCTCCAATACGATTAATTCTGAAGGGCGATATGAAACCCTAAGATCGCCCTGACGATAGCCCTTTAGGAGCCTCGACTGTATCCACCATCGAAGAGGGGAGTATAGTTTTCTTTTAGCTATTTTCACACAGGTGGCGGGAAAATTAGAATTAGGGATCTTGACTAATCGAAGAGAGGGGACTCTCGGAAGAAAAAGAAAAAAAAAACTTTTTGCTAATCACTTTTCTTACAGATTAATTTGTTTTCAATAAATATATACGCCTGTTTTA
Source organism: Lepidium didymum (assembly GCA_963920545.1). Lineage (NCBI taxonomy): Eukaryota > Viridiplantae > Streptophyta > Magnoliopsida > Brassicales > Brassicaceae > Lepidium > Lepidium didymum. The sequence goes on along the minus strand of OY986992.1, from coordinate 18,957,113 downwards.
AATGAATAAAATAAACCATACACCACCAACAAAATAATCTTATGTTGATAAAGTACATAATTTATCAACATAATCTTATTTGTTCTTATTGAGGACAAAATGGATTATAAAGTACATTATTTTCAAAGTTTTAACTGTAATTTCAAAACTTATATATATAAAGTTAAAATCATGACTATAATGAGGAATATTTTTAGAACTTGGATGAGGAAACAAATCAAAGAGCAAGGCAAAAATAGAGAATATCTATTACTACTATAAAAAGGTTTTGTAAAAAGGAAACTAAAAATAAAATAGACATATTTGTCACAAATTTAAACATTTTAAGATATAGTATATTTATGAAAAAAACAGTCCAAGAGAGGACAAAACTCTAACAGAATCATGATAATTTATTGTCCAATGCAGTCAAATTTTACCAAATAAACTGAAGTTCTTAACATAACAAAGCTTAAGATGTTGAGTTTATATTCTTTAAAATGACCAATATAAGTTTGATATAACAAGACATATAAATGTCTTGTAACTCTTTTACTTATCTAAAAATCCCAAAACTTCAAGCAGCTGTTTGGATCCGATTTCATTCACCAGCTCTGCGGTTCTATGCCATTCATCAATTATAACAGTTTGTTTAATCTGTAAGACCAAAAACATGAAAATCTTCTTCATGTAACTGATATTCTTATAAACGAGTAAGAAAAATCTTTGATGATTCAATTAAACACCTGATCAAGTTTCAAACGAGCTTCTCTTCTCTCCTTCTCAATCTTTTTCTTTCTCTCTTCATTCAGATTCTGTTGAGCATCCATGTCTGGATTCTTTAGCATGTCCTGAGAAAACAAGTATATCAAAGAATGTTTTCATTTCCTCTTGACAAATTGTTATCATCCACAAAAACATAGAGTCAGGTCTTGTTTTAGATTTATTACCTGCAAAATTTGTTGTTCCAGATTCTCTGGAGATTTTATGCTCTGCCTCTCAATATCATCTCTTTGTTTCTGTTCCTGAAGATTCTTTTGACCCTCAATCATCTGCATCTCAAACTGTTCATGCACATTCTCTTGATCCTCGATCCTCTGCCTCTTAGTATTCCCTTGTCCCAGTTCCTGACGATTCTCTTGAGCATTGAAGATGGGATTCTACCATATTTGTTTTGAAGGAAAAGCAATGAGGTAAGTGAAAAGACTCTGAGTTCATTTTTTTTCATCATTCAATGTTTAGAGTAATACAAAGAGTTAGTTCTTGTTCAGCTTCATTACCCTTTTCTCTGTCTTGGATCTTGATTCTGTTTCGTATCTCCCGTTAATTCTCTCATCAAATTTCTTTCCTGAATCATTCGGTTTCGAATACTGAATTCTTCCCTGAAGATCAAATTTAAACAAAAAGTTAAATCAAACTAATATGGATAGGCTTGTCGCCCAGGAAGAAGAAACTCAATAACTTTGTTCTGCATTTGACAAAACCGCAACGAAATTACCTGATGCGTAGGTAAACCAGGCACATTGAACAACACAGGTTTTGCAACTTTCTTATCCTTTGGGTGATAAAATTGACATCTTGATCCTTTCTTACAAGCTCCTACCATATAAAACTGTAACAAAATGCTTGTAAATTAGATAGAACTGTTTGGAAAAACATCAACTCAGGTGAATAGGTCAAATCAAGTAAACACTAAACTATATATCTGTTTTTTGACATTTCTATACTGCACTCATACTACAACAACCAATCAATTTAGATTAGATTTGAAATAAAATCATTAAACCAATAAGTGTACCTTACAACACAGCTGCTCAACAATCTCCTCTGAAACCTCCTGTTTTAAAAAAAAAAAACATACAATTAAGATGTTTCAAAGTAGTAAGCCATGAGGATAATTACATAATTATTAATTAAGCTCTTGTTAAATAGATAAAAAAAATTCTCACATTTGGACGAGGATGATTGAAACGACAAGTGCTTCCATAGCCACAGAGACCAGTTCTTAGATAAAACAGACAATCTTTTTCACCTGGACGGATTGGATATTCACTCGGTTCCACCGATTTCTGTCTCTCCTGAGAACTCTCATTAGACACCTTACTGGATTCACTTCCTATCGAATCCGGAGTTGTAGCCTGAGAATCAAATTAAAAGAAAACATTTGATCAAACAAAACACACTCTGTAATAAGTAAGTTGCCCTTAGATTTTGACTAATTTAGATTTTATTAGATTTAGATGATTCAAGAGAAACTTGTTTATGATTTAATTTTTTTTCTTTTTGCCATCTAGCTTACTAGCATTTTATTCCACACAAAAAGATTCGTCCCATAGAGAGAAAGAAGATAGAAACTCTATGTCTAAGAATCTTAATTGGTGATATTATCACTGGTCTACCCATTCTCGACATTTTCTAATCTTTTGAATCTCCAAAACTTGGAAATGGAAAAATCTTCTCAACCATGTAATGTCTAACAATGAATGTGATGGTACTTTCCAACATTATTAGTTCTATGCCGTAAGGTCTTAATATATGCGATTGAATACCAGATCATTTGTCATTTTAATACTAATCATTAAAAATTGAGGTTCATCAAATGCCAATCAAATGAGAGACTACAATAAGAATATCCTAAGAGATCAAAGTTGGTTCAATTTTTTTATACCTTTGTTTCTCCCATAGATTTGGACTCTGTTCTTGCACTTTGAATTCTTCTATCAATTTATTTAATCTCCTCAATCATCTTTTCCAAGTTTTTTTCTCCAATCTTGTCTCCAAATAAATATGAGATATATGTATATATATTTCGGCCTGAAAATAAAAGAGTTTTTTTAAAACATTATGTGATTACCTATAATCAAAAGTATGATCGTTGACTAACTTAAAAGGAAGCTCCATAGTTTATCATTTAAATGGAATAAAAGCCTAAACAAATAAATTTTGGGTTTGCGATATTTAAATTAGTCGTAGCGGTATTTTTTTTCAACATTGGGCCACAATTGGCCGGTCTATTAGCCAAGTTCCTATATAATATAGGCGGTGGGACTCGATTCCTGATTATGCAAGTGCGCATATCTTAGTGGATTTACCGTCTGACACTAGACTAAAGGTCACTTGTAGTCGTAGAGGTTTTAGAAAAAATAAATTCATGTAATAGAGCGATTAATTATATTCGATTGTAGAGAGAAAAATCTGACTTTGTTTCGAAGAAAAATTAATTTGTAACCTTAAATTTCAACACACGGAAACATATTATTTTAATCCAAAATTTGGCGGAAAAAAAATCTCCATAACATTTGATTATATATTTAGTTGTTTTTACTTTTAAAAAAAGAAAACAAAAAGTAAAAAATTACTTCTTCACTTCCTTACTTTATTTGAATTATATTTTTTGGTGGGAAAAAATTGCTCAAGAATATGTATGCAATAACTAAGTTCCAAATAACATTTAAAATAAATCCATAAATGGAATAAGCTATAGCATAGGAAATTTGAAGTTTGAAAGTTCCTTTTCTTCCTTATACGATCGAAAATTACGAAATCATGAACAAAACCTATATTAACACCATTTACTTAAAGCAGAAAGTGAGAACTTGATCACCTCAAGCCCTAAGTTTGCATTCATATTTTCACAGTTAAAATGTACTCGATGTGCAAATTTGGATATGACCTTAGTCTTCTTTAAGAGTGAACTTGATCATCCCAACTATCACAATATTGAAATAACGAAAGCTTGACCTACAAGTTTCCCTACAGATACTGTTTTTCTTGTTTCCCAAGTAATTTGAAAATTCTCTTCTCGTAACTCTGTTTCCTCTTAAAATCCATTGTCCTTTTTCTTCTCTTGAATCCGAGATCTGGTAATGTGTCTCTAACTTTATTCACATTATCAAATTGCACTATGGGTTGCATCTGAAGAAAACTAAATAAAGAATCCCCTTCATGTCTGAACTATCGTTCAAGTAATTGATAAAAGTCTTGATGATATACAATTTAACCTGATTATGTTCATCCTCAGGCTAAAACTATTCTGGATTCTCAAGAGCAATTCAAAGATCTAAAGGATAAGGTAAATTAGGAAACTGACTTTGTTTTATGATCTTGGAATCAATGACTTAGCAAAACATTAGATCGTAGGAAACTGGAGAGCAGAAGAATCTGCAGGAACAGAACAGGTACATGGAATTGGAGATATTGAAAGGTGAGGAAGAGAAGCTGAAGAAAATCTGCAGGAACAAATATTTGACTTTCTTAAAAAAGAATTCAAGAGTAAACAGAGTTACAAGCACACAAAACAGAATAATCTCTATTGCATTAGTTTTTATTATTAACATTTTACTAAGAGAAGGACATACATTGAAGATTAATAAGTTATTTGAATGAATTGTATCTATATTTTGATTAGACGAATTATGAGAATTAATGCAAAGTATTCAACCTTTTGACAAAAGAAAAGATTATTTAATATAGAAATAAGTGAAATAAATAACTTATATTATAAAGAATTTTTTTCCCAAGAAAGAGAAAACTGAAAATAAAGGATACTTTTTTAATATATTTGGTAATATATACCTTTAATTTGTAGTTTTGTTGAGACAATCTAGACTCATCCTTTAACAAGATTTCTCTCGTCATGACCATAATCTCAAAGTTTGTCTCTCTTTAGTTTTGACTTTTTTGTTTAGTTACTAGTTTTAAAGTCAATTTTGACTATTTGTTAGTGAGTGACAGTAAATTTTTGCGGCGAAAAGACTCAATATTTCAATTTTGACTCTTGTATAATGAGTGATATTAAATAGTTCAATCTGAATTCTCTTGATTGCACTGAATTTTGTTTTTCTTTTCTCAAGAGAAATTCTGGTGTAGAGAAGAAGAAGATTACACGTGATCCTGCATCTACCAAACATACCTCTGATCAAATCCCAAAAGAAATCTGTGAGATGAGACTCAGAGATGATGACAAGGTTACAAATTTGGATTTTAGGCTATTGAGTTTCTGAAATCTTGTTTCTTTGGATCTCTAACTCTTAATGAAGTTCAAATCTTCTGGAAATTGATAGGATACGGATGTTGGAATTATTAAAGGAAGTTGGACAGAATCTGGTCGGATCATTACCACCAAAAATAAGGATTTGAATGATTAAAAAGAAAAGGTGACTTTCAGATTTTGGCTTGAATTCTCCGTAACATTTCTAAATTTGTTATTGTAATTTTGATTCTTTTTTGTTGTTGTCCAGACAATCTCATACAGAGCCGAACATGTAATTGGCACTAGTTAATGCAGTGTTGTCTTTCAGGTAAATAAAAAACAGACTCAAGAAAGAGGTTTTATTGTGTTGAAATGTGATTGAAGTTCAATGTTTGATGTAGGCTAATTGCTTAGAGACAGAAGAAAAAATAGCAATCAAGAAAGTATTAGAAGACAAGAGATACAAAAACAGAGAACTTCTAATACTTTTTAATATATTTGTTACTCACTACATAAATAAGTATTTTAATACATTTGTTACTCACTACATATTTCTCTTATACTAAATTGATAAGGTGAAAATTTTCTTGATTAATAAATATGATCTGTTAAATTTGTCACTCTGAGAAATTATCCGTCAATAGATTTATTAAAATGACACATAACAAAATAATTGACGAAATGGTGTGTGTCTTTTTGATCGAGCTATAATCGGTCAAAAATACATATCAGAATGACATATATTGTGAATTGTTACAAATTACATTTTATAGCCTGTTAAACATAAATAAATTGGTAAAACATAAATTATTTATTTTGGTAAAATATAAATTGTTAGTAGTGGTACCAAGCATGTATTTTGGACCACTATATGATCTTCCGTCCGCATTTTCTAAATCTTCTAAATACTTTGTCATAGACGATATTGTTAACCATATTACTTTTGTAGCCTGGAGTTTAGAGAGTGGTGCTTCATGCGATTCTGGTAGTTCAGCTAGTGGTACCTTATGTGCTTGAACAATTAGATTAATTAAGGAACTAAGAAACTGAAACTGAGAAATTATGAAGAATTTGCTATCACTTTCCCATATAAAGATTGGGCAAAAGCTAAAGAATGGCATTTACCGTTGAATGTGATTGAAACCGATTCATGTATTTAGATATTATGAAGAATCTATTATCTTTTTTCCAACTAAATAATGAATTTATCGTTGAATGTATTGGTTTCCTTATTTTTTTCTATTTTATGATAGAAGAATATATTATATTTTTTTTTATCTATTCAAAAGATATTTTCTTTCAAATAATGACTTTTATGAACGCGCAACAAAAGATGAAAAGATAATCTACACATAATTCATCTCTATATCTAATAAACAATACATATACATTAGTTTTTGAAGAAAATGGTTTATATATGGTTTTTGATCCTATTATATAAACCATTATAACTGAGGGGTTGTTGTGATGGCTGTTAGAGAAAATAACCTATTTAATCATTTGGAAGTTCAAGGACTAGGACATGTCTTTGAAAACATGTTTTTTTAAGAATTCTCTAGAGGAATTTTTGAAATTTTATGCAGTATTTCTAGAGCTATATGTTACAAATAACTTTTGGTGATTAATCTCTCTTAATTTTGTTCATAACGCATGCTTAAATTTCAGTTTGTTCTAGTAGTGCACACCATTTTTTACTTTTTTTTTCTTTCAAAAGATCGTTTACAAATTTGTAAAAGATTTAAAGATTGTCTTTATAATTTCATGTTTTAGACAGTTTTAAGTAATTCGGCTTTTAACACAATTATTTAAAAGAAAATTTTCTTTAAATTTGAAGGTAAAAGTTTTCTTAAAGAAAACATTGTGTTAGAAAAAAATAAATTTAAAATTAAAATGACTAATTAGTCTGGATAATATAGAGGATAAAATTCCCACGTACTTAATTTTTGTGAATGATAAGAATCTATATTCCCAAACTAATAGTAATATTCAATTTAGGAGTTTTAAATTTTATTTTCAGAATTTAAAAGTAAACCAAAATACAGCTAAGATTAAAATTTATATTTCGGATTTAAAGCATAGATTAATTTTAGCTTATGGTATTTTCTTGACAATTATTGTGAATGTTGTTGTTTTAATTATTTTCTTAGTGGCATGAATCGTCAATAACACATCAATTAATATTCTAAAAAAAAGAATAAGTGTACCTCCTTTTTAAAAGGATGTCAATGTAAATTTGGATATGGTCAATCTACTAATATATTAGTTTCTGGAACTGACAATTGTGAGAAGTGACTACCAATGTACTAAATTTAATTTGGAAACACCCTCTTCTTTATATCACAATGAAAGTTACGAACACATGTACGTTTGATACAAATCCATTTCACCAATTCTGATAGTTGAAACGTGAAAATGAAAACTAACTCTGTACCTTTCTACAGTAAGGGAGACAGATCAGAAGCAACTAAATGTGCTTTTTTCTCATACGACTTTCTCTTTTAAGTCTTCTTTTTCCCGGCGAAGCTGACAAGTAAACCTGTGAATCTCATACAGTATATCGATGCTTAGCATCACGATCAAAAGTCTTTGCATCCTCCTGGAAAAAAATTAGGACATGTCATAATAGCACGACCTAATGTAGTTAAAGAGAACATAAAGTTGTTGCAGAGACAATACATGAACTATAAAGCCGATTGTGTCATTGTAACCAAGAAGTTCCTTCCACTGCTTCCCAATGCTTAGCTGCAGCAAACAATATATATCAGCCCCAAAAAACAGCCTCCTAAACAACACCCAGATCCTCTTCATAGCATTGTTAATTGAAACAATGAAACCCAACTGCTACCAAATTCAGCCAATACAAGTATGTATGTGTTTCATATGAATGAATGAAACAAGTATTAGATTCTCTTATCGTTTAGTCTCCCTAGTAGTTTTGTTAAGAACTTAGAAAACTATAGACCTCCGGGAATTCACTAATTACATGTCGTATACCTCAAGAGCAAGCCTTTTGATGTAAATTTATTACCAGAAATACATTCATTATAAATATTCATGTTTTACCTGAGCCTCCTCGTTTCCAGCGTTTTTGGTCCATAGAGAGATCTTGTCGCCTCTCGTTCTGAAGTTCAAAACTGCCCCACAAATCTCATCTCCTTGCTCAAATTGCTCACCAACTAACGCAATTAACTAAAACAAGGAGACGAACACAATCACGAGATGCATCCAACAGGAAGGATGGCCTAGGGAAAAACTACAGTGAACTTCCAAAAGCTACAAATACCGTGTTAAGCCAACTGGATTCGAGTTTGGCTTTAGGGACCATCATAGTCCACTTTCCTCCATTAGCACAGATAGGATCTTCCCACTTCGGTTCAATTTTGTGTTTGAAGCAGTAGAGATCTGCTCGTGGAACCCACTGGGTTGTAGGATGCATGTTATTGTAAAGACTGTATATATCAAGTAGTTAGCAGCTGAGCATTCATCTCAGCCATGACTGAAAATAAGATACCTTAAGATATAAGGAACCTAAAACACACATAAAAAGAAAACCAACCAAAGCAATCTCTGATTAATATTTATGATGTTTACTCCTAAGTGAAGGCTCAATAATGCACATATACAATATAATCATTCTCCAAGAAAAAACTTAGGGAAATTATTGATATAGGCACAAAACTTAAGGAAAATTATTGATAAAGGCATGAGAAGATTGGGCAAAAAATGCATCCGTAACCATTAATCAAAGTGATCGTAAGCAGATACCACCGAATCTCTATTCTATTGATTCTAACTCCGAGGGATTTCAAAGAAAACAACAAAGAGACAACGAAATGTATTGAGGAAATCAAAGAATCAACGGTTCTATTAATGTACATTGAAGTAAGGCAAGAAAAAATTGAGGGAAACTGCATCCTTAACCATCAGATAAAAGAGACCTTAAGCAGAGATCATGTTGTTCAACTATCGTATCCCTATTCTACTGGTTCTTTCTCAGAGAATTAGAATTTTCCTCAGAGACCAAAGAAAATTCCAATGAGTTTAACAAGAAAGAGAGGTATAGTCAACAGAATACTCACCTCCAGAACTCCTCGACAGTAGCGAATGTAGACAATGACCTCAAAGAGCTTCCCCATGTGGCTTGACTCGATTTCGAGAAAGGATTATCGAACCAAAAGGTCCAATAATTCTGGAAGTGGTGCGATTTTTGGTTTACAGCGGTTGATTTCTTAGACCCACAGTCATTACTCTTTTCCTCCATTGGCAGACCTTCCCCGTCGCCGATAGTCTTAATAGCCGGAACATGCTTCTCCTTACGGATAGGTTTCTTCGTGTTAGGATCGATGTTCTCTTCGGCCATAAACGTCGATACTGAAGAATCCTCAACCACCATTTTCTCTCTGTTTCGCTCGGTCAGTTACTTTCCCGTTTGCTCCGTCGAGTCCGTTCGCAGTTACAGACGGAGACGAGAGAGAGAGAGTTGGTCTTTAATGTAAACCCAGTCTTTATTCTATTTTGGCCCATTAAAGGCCCATACTAAAATGCGCGGGGATTTTTTAGTTTTTAATATATATATTTTTAATTTGGAATAAAGTGCGAGAAAAACAAAGAGACCTTCGAGTCGCGTAACGGCAACAAGTCATTCTCTCTCACTCACTCTTTCATCGATATCTGTGCTATCTCTCCCTCTAAAGCTTCCTACGGGAAATCGCTTTTACTCTGCAAATCTCTCTCTTAGGGTTTAAGACTCTTCTAGTTACCAATACTGGATCTCTCTACGCTCATGGCTTCATTTCGTTCAAGCTCGTACAGATTCGTCGAAAGTGGTAAGATTTTTTATACTGGAGTTTTATTTTTTGACATTCTTCTCGCGTAATGTTGAGTTTTCGAGGTTTCTGCTTCAATGTTGGTCGTTTTAGCTATCTGGGTTTCTCGATTGTTAGGTTTTTTGGCTTTAAAATTTCTGTAAAGTCATTCAGTTTAGGTTTTTAGAATGTGAGAAGTTGGATTCACGTTGGCGATATTCCCCTGTTATTTTTGGTAGGTAATATTGATTCGAATACCGTTTCTGATCTTGTTGATATATGATAACTGGAAAAAGCTTAAATTTTTGATTATCCAGAAGCTGTGAATATAAGAATACATGTGCTAATTTGAAATTTGAGAATCTGAGCCTTTGAAGATAAGCAAAGGCTTAATGTAAGAAAATCCTAATTAGCTGTAGTAAACTAAAAATCATGATGAACTAATGCAGTGTGGCTAAATCTAAGTTCGCTATTAAGCATTAATCTTTAAGGAATTTTAGGCCTCAAAGCTTTGTTTCAGAAAAATCATCTCAAACTGTTTTCGCTGCTGCATAATGTGTGTAACCTAGTGTTTGGTTTTGTTTTGTTCTATATTCAAATTCAATTCTCTTTGTTGGGAAATTTTCATATCTTGCGTTGTTTTCCTCTGATGTGTACAGGTCATCATACAGTTGAGATGTTGCCAAGAACTGACCCAAGGATATTCACCTGGTTGGAACCGGTGAGTTGAGATGCGTTATGACTCATGTTGGGTTAGGGAATGAAGCCATTTGGTCCGTGCTTTTAGGATAGATGTGTAAAAAAATTTGATATCTATCTTCTCTTCTGTTGGGAAATTATTTGACTTATATCATTTCTGATTCTAATGCAAAGATTCTTGATAGATTTTTGAATCATACACATCAATCTTTATTTAGATCCTGCACTACAAAGAATTGCACTCTCAATACAACACTGAGAGTTCCTACATACATCCACATAATCAAAGTTGAAAGCAATCAATACATATCATCTCATGTTGTTTTTGACTTTTGAGTCATGGAAGAAATGCGCTTCTGCTGTTGTCTCTTGGTGCATCATAATCTTGTGAGACTTTTTGTGAATAAGCCTTACCTTGACCAAGACAGGACAGCCTGAGATTAGACGGGAATACTTTGTTTCTTGATTTCAAATTCGACGGTTTGCTTTCAGTTACAGCATCAGAGAAACTCCTGAGTTCATTAAGCCGCTTCAGCTTCTCTTTCTTTTGCTTCTTCTTTTGGAAGGCAAGGAAGAACGAAGCCAACACTTTGGTGGCTTTCTTCCCTGAAGAAGAAGAAGGAGAAGCTTTCTCAAGTTTCAAATGCCGGTAATGGCGTCTGGGACAGCTCTTGGTGATTCTGATCAAGAGCTTTTTACAACTTCGTAAAATCTTCTGGTTAAACGTAACCGGTAATAATGTGGCTCTCATCTTGTGTTGCTTCTCTGCTTTGAGAGAAAGAAGAGAGATAAGAAGAGGGTCTGTGTTGCTTCTCTGCTTCACGTGGGTTAGCTTTTGTAGTCATGATTTTGGATTGTTGGCAGGTGGGTTTCACGTTATCAAGTCTTAAGTTAAGTTTGTGGTAGGCCATGATTATGGCTCTTCAGTCTTCACACACGCTTTTTTCATTCTCTCTACTAGTCTCTACAGACGAAGTCTTCTTACTAATAAGTGTTTTAAACTAAAATTGAAAACATCAAAAAAGGATATTCTTGTTTTAAAAAAAAAAAAAATTGGGTTTAGAAAAGGGGAGTTTTTTTCAAATATTAATTTATGTTGTCGTTGACATAATACATTGATTTATAGAGTTGAAAGTTGAAACCATAGTTGTTTAAATTGGAAATTTGGAACCCCCTAAGATCATTTATTTCCAATTTTCCCTAAAAATTAAGAATGGTTTGGTAATAAAATTCCATTTTTTAGGGTATTTATATTTAATTTAATTTTTTATATAATCTTTTTTTGTAATAATAATCTTATTATAAAATGAATAGACCTGAAAAATGAATTGGGCTTGAGAAAAAATAAATTTAATTTAGGTGAATTGAATAAAAAAAGTAGTATAAAAAAATCAAAGCTGAGTTGCTTTTAGTATATCTGGTGATTAGGATAATCCAGATAATAATTTGGTACTACGATTTTGATGGTAGTTTATAAAAAAAATTTTAGGGGTGAAATTTTAGATTATGATCCGGGTTTTTGTCGATCAATTGTTAAAAATAAATCAATAAATAAGACTTATCTCTTTCCTGTAGAGAAGAATCTGGAGGTCCAAACATAGAGACAAAAAGGAGAACGTAGTCCACACACACCAACTCACACTGAAGCGAGACAAATAAGACAAAACCTTTGAAGTTTTTAAGTTTTTGGGGGCGACGAAATCGATTGTTTCAATCGATCATGCCTTCCGGTGCGAAGAAGAGAAAGGCTTTGAAGAAGAAGCAACAGGAAGCGATTGGAACTACCACCAACAATAAGGGCTTCAATGGCGGTTATCTCCATGGTATATTTCTTGCTCACTCGCTCGATTTTTGTTTTAGGATTTGTTGTTGATTGGTCGAAAGATTTTGCCTTTGGATGTTGCTTTGGGATTTTGGTATAACTGAAGAACCTACGCAATTGAATTAACCATTTCGTTAGTGTATAGAGATCTGTTTGATTTCTTCTCAGTAATTTGTGCATTTTGGCTTGTCTCACTTTAGTCTCACATTACTAGTTCCTTACTTTGTCAACCAGTTTTGAGCTAAGATCTTTTTACATGTTGGCTAACGAATGCTTCATTCATGACCATAGCTAGCTAGACTTTGTTGGACTGATCAAGTACTGGGCTGTTTTCTCCTATAAATTTTTTCCAGTTTTTGGAAGAGGAAGTTTTTCTGTGCTTAGTAGTTCTTGTTTGATCTTTAACATCTCAGGACTTGATGAACATGGAAGCCAAGATGAGAGGGAATGTGATACCAATTTGAGTTCCCCTGGTTCTCAAGGAAGTGAAGAATTTGAGACTAAAGATCCATCTTCTGTTCTATCTAATGGTATCGTGAAGGGCTCTGCAAAAGAATTATCTGGAGATGCAGACGTTACTCAGGGACTCAGACAGCAAAATGGCAATGCTATTGCGGTTCAACAAGGAGCGGGTTACCAGAAAAAAGTTGGGGAAAAATCGCTCAAATCCTCTTCTGAGAACACTACTCACTCCGCCAAAAATATAGCTTGTCAGGGTGCTTGTGGTAATTCAATCACTGAAATCTCTCCCGTCCTTGATTCTGTCAAACCTGCCTTTTCTGTCTCCAAAAAAGGGAGTGCTGAAAAGAGTCAGCGCGTTGGTACCTCAACACACTCAAGTTTGGTCAAACAGAAGTCTGATGAAGAAAACGCGAACCCATCTCCGGGACTGGAAAAAAATAATGGTAAGGTGTCTATCCTTCCAAGCTCTGCTGGTGAAACAAGCAAGAAAGTTGAGAGTGTTGCCAGAGAATTCGAAGTTCCAGTATCCTCTGCAGATAAGGTAGCATCAGTTTTCTTCTTCTTTCTTCATGTACATGTGTTTTCCTCTTTTTTCAGTTGGCTGAATCTTCCCGACATAAGCAGCGTCTTGTGCTGCCTGGTCCACCAGCCGTCCGAACTTCGTGGTTAAGTTGCTGTGGTTTGTTTGATGCCATGACAGGATCTGACAGATAAACACAGGTTAGTATTGTTTTATGATTCTTAGTAAATGTTATGTATCTGATTTAGGTTCCTAAGATCTTCTATGACCTACAATGGATATTATTCTTCTGATGATTCCTTGAATTCCTTTTTAGCACTAAACTGAAACTACTTCAGTTAGGTCTCTAGACAGCTAAGTAGATTGTTTACCTCAGACTTTTACCACTTTATTCACTTTGAAACCCTTCTCTGAGAGATTTCTCGAATTATTGTCATTATGCTTCTTCTTCTACTATAGTTATGAAATGAAATAGAACCAATTTCGTTTACACTTTTGCTTGGTCAGCTACAACAAGATTATAGTCTTGCCGAAAATCTGACGTTCTGATGTATAATTGCGTCCTTGTGTTTCACATCATTCTGTTCTTAGAGAATTGATTACGTTGATATCATATAATAATTTTCCCCAAGTTTACCTTCTCCGTTTCTTGTTTGTAATAAGTCTTGATAGCTATCAGATACCTTGATATTGTTTACGTTAGTTGGCACAAATTCTTGTAAATATAGCAGTTAGCGTAAACTCATCCTAACCCATTCCCACCAGTAAAAGGATCAGATTTTCTCTCCAATCTTTCTCTTGGATCATATCATTTTGTTGTTCTTGTGTGAATCTTTAACAACCTTATGTATATTGTTCACTTTTCTCGTTTAACGTATCTTCTCTGCATTGTGCAGCAGAAGAGAAAGGGCAATATAAAGGTGAATTCACTTGACAGGCAAATCTCAACAGACAACCCAAAAAAGACAGGATTAATGGTCAGTACAGTCTTCTCTGTACATTATGTCTTTGATACATAATAATGTGGGCAGCTTTTAGCAACATACGAACAAGATCAAACATCCGTAAGGGGTTTAAATATCATGTTCTTGTTTTGAAATACAGTCTTCTATTGTTCATTAAATGGATTTTAGAATCATGAGACGAAATATAGTTCTATTTTTCCTATATGTTATCTTCTTTATGTAGTTTACTCCATATATTGAGGTATGATCGAAAGTCGAAACCAAGCCTCAAAGTTTGATTTTATTCCATGAACACAAAGTGACACACAAAACAAGCTCCGATCCTTTTGTACATAAAGAATGCATGAATTTTATCTTAAGCTTCCTATGAAATTAAAATCACACCACACACAAACATAATCAATCACACACTCAATCCTTTTTGGCCGATTGACACAAAAGGAAGAAAAGAAACCCAAAAGCTCATGAGTCCTTAAGGTCTCTTCACGCCGTGAACCGCGGCAATGTAAATAAGCTGTGTGACTGAGAGTATGATCATAAAGGCCTCCATGGTTCTCTACAGAGAAGAAGACACAGAAAAAGTGAGGGACATGAAGCCAATAATTGTTGGTTTTATCAAAAGAAATCTATAGAGAAAAGTCTCACCAGTTTTGCATTTCTCCCTTGAAGCTCGATTTCTTTCCAGGCAAATCTGTTAATAAAAGAATGATCAGTTTTATCACTTGTGTGTCAAGACATTATGTTTTGCTTGTGAACCAGTAGAGGTTTTTATGGTTATATTACCCCATGGCAAGGACTGTCAGGGTCCATGCAATAGTTGCAGATGTGGCTGCAGCCGGTAAGCTTCCCAATGTCCAAGAACGAATGTGGCTAAGGCCCGAGATTGTGGAAGCCGCACCAACTACTCCCGCCAACAATGCAAATGTCACAAAGAATCCTGTGGCTGCGTTTCCCATCGGAAAATAAATTGGGGAGAAATGTGCTGGAAGATTGAAATCAGGGCCTGCTCATATTATTTTTTCACAAGAAGCCGTATTGTTAGAACTTCAAGAACAGCAAGAACAAAGTATTTGTGTCAAAAGCATACATAATTGGAGATGAATATCAATTTTGATTGAGTTCTTACCAATGAGGAATCCATGGTCGATGGCTCGGTTCATGGCCCATCCTCCAATACCTAGAACAATTACATACATGCAGAAGTTCAACACCAGAAGTCCAGAAGCAATAGGTTTCATCTGCTCACCCGCCATTTCTCTTTTGAAAAACTACAAAACTGAAAGGGAAGAGAGAAAAAAAAAAGAAGAATGAAAAGAATTTGGTTTTGATTTTTATGTTTTGGAATGAGGCATAATGAAACTACTTTATATACTAATTAGCATTGTTCTTTTCTTGTTAAGGCTGTTGTTAATAAAGAATGGTTTATTAGAGAGTTGTAAAGTTCATAGCTTCAAGTTTAAGGCAGGTTTTATTAAACCCAAAGATTCTTGGCTTTGGTCTTTGTACATGTAGAAAGTATTGTCCTAATATTAAGATGTTCTACAGAAGAAAAAAGTTAGATTCTTTAGCAGTTTTATGTCTCCTTAGCTTTTTATCCAGTTGAGATATGATATTTATTCTTAAACAATTCTCATTGATTTACAAGAATTACGAGTTGATAACTTTTATGAGGTATCCAACATTTAGTAGATTAACCACAAATACCGAGAAAAAAATCCCTAATTGTGGTCAGTTATCATAAGGGTCACAAATTAGTTATCACTCAGAACTGTTAATCAACATCAAAACATCTGGTGAGAAGACATTAGAATCATGTCCATGTGGTTATGAATCTTGTACTATATATATAAAGACATGTGCAAGTAAAATCTGGGATATATAACAATAACAACAAGAATTTATGAGTTGTTGTAACAGAATATTGTTACATTGACTTCAAGCCTACTAGAAAAATTGGTTGTTGGAGAAAATCATAAATCATATAATTCGTATTAATACTTCATACTTTGCGTGAAGTAGTATAAAATAAACCAAAACCCTAAAATCAGAATAAAGCAAACTGCGTCTCCTCTCTGGCGATCGGGATCGACATGGAAGTTGAATCAAAACACTCTCCGAACTTGGGAAGAGAAATCCCAATCGATCTCCTAATTGATATATTTTCGAGAGTCCCGGCAAAGACTAAGCAAAGTGTCGTTGTGTATCGAGATTATGGAGATCCATACTTTGCCGACCAGATTTTATGGACTCGTTCCTGACTATGTCTTCTACTCGTGGACGCTTGTTCTTATTCACCATCGAAGATAAGAACAATTTATACTTTTACTCTTCTCCTCAGCCTCACATTTCAGATGAGAGCACGTGTCTTGTTGTACCCACAACTCGTTATCATGTTCAACAGAAGCAATCACTGGGTAGAGATCGTATATATCCACTTGGTTCTCCTTTTCCTGGATTTGTCTATATGGAAAGACGAAACACAATGGTTATTTGGAACCCTGTCACGGGAGATTCTGTATCCTTACCCAAACCTGAACTAAAGGGTAAAGCTGAACTGAAGTTTCCTCGAAATTTCAACGATCCCGTCGACAAACAGTCAAAAGTAGTATTCATGAGCATCCATATAGTGTCTTATGATGAGCATCATCTTTTGACGTTGGACAATGAAAACCATTTATGGAGAACACCTCAATGCAAAAGCTATAATCCTCGATCTAATGGAATTGGAACTTGCATTGATGGTGTTGTGTATTATACTGCTGAACGTGCAGATACTGATTCGGAGATAGAGGTTTTCGTGATTGTGTGTTTTCATGTTAGTTCTGAAGAGTTTAGCTTTATCAACATAGATGAAGTCATGGCTTCTTCTACCTTGATCAACTACAAGGGCAAACTAGCTCTAACTGGCTTTATATATCCTTATGAAAATCCTCGGTTACGTCTTCAGTTCTGCGTTCTAGAAGATGCTGAGAAGAAAATATTGTCCAAACGAATCTACACATTGCCTCTTTTGTTGAGCGACAACATACTTAACATCAATAACCAAGTAGACATTCTCGGAATGAATGGTACAGGTGATGAACTTGTGTTGTTTATGTACCCAAAAGAAGGCCCAATTTACATGTATTACCTCAACCTTGAGAACAACCGTATCACAAGAGTTCAAATCCAAGGTCTTGAGGTGCTTAATGGTTACAGAATTCACACCACTCTAGACTATGTTGAGAGTTTTATAAACTGTGCCCGACTCTAAGGTAAGACAGGTAGGACAATGGCTCAGGGGTCTCTATTCTTTTTTCTTTTGAAAATATTTTGTTTGAATCAGTTGTCAAAACCAATTAGTACATTGTCTTCTACATTTTGAGGTTTGATCTAATGCAATTTCTCATTATTTATTATTCTAATTATTCTAATATTTATGTCATTTGAATGCCATTATTTTCACGGAACGTATCTATAACATTGAAGATTTTTCTTCTGTTTGTGCTATAAATGTTTCACGTTGAGGCAGTCTCCAGTTTTTTCTCTTTACAAACTCTAAAATACAAGAAGCTGTTGACTACTCTGTTTTTGTTGATGCAAAGAACATTGTAAAGAACATCTAGCACTAGAGATTGACATTAACAACGCCTTTTCTATATCTCTGTCTCTGGCCAAACTCTTCTTCAGATATCTTCAAAAGCTCTTGAAAGACAGTTGTTCAGGTAACTTGTTGGAAAAGCAAAGAGGATTTTATCAGCTGTGTAAACTACAAAACAGCCCTTCTCTGCAGCGGTTGAGCTGCTAGTAGCCGCACTTGACATGAGATTCTTTTCCTCTTGAGAGCTTCTCTCTGTTGCCATTTCTTGGCCATCGTGATGAGCTTCTTTGTGTTCATCATCATTCTCAGGGTTAAGATTTAGATTAGAAAGCGAGAAGGAGAAGCAAAAAGAAAAACGAATTTTAAGTTGTGTTGTTGAACTCTTTGATGCAAGTTGTGATTGATGAAGAATGCAATAGGCTTGTTGCATTATATATAAAGGATAAACTGTAAGAGTTTAGTAGATAAGCTTAGAAAGAAAAGCTGTTGAGCAACCAAAACCAGACAAAGCAAATGCTTCTGTACTTCCTGTCAGTGACCATAAGGGTCCCAAGTTAATAATCATTCAGAACTGTTAATCAATATGTGGATCAAAACATTTGGTGAGCAGACATAGCCATGTGGGTATGATTCTTGTACTAAAAGTATTTATAACAATGTGCAAGTAAATGAAAGATGTAGACCTTGTAGGTCCTCGTATGTTCTTAGAGAGGCTAAAACCATTAAACCTTTAGTGGTTTTGCTAGGTTTCTGGGGTCTTAATTTGAATCTTAATTCTGTGATTCCAAATAATCTTCTTTGGCTATCACATCACCTTTAACAGATATATGAATCAGGGGGTAGTGCCATTGAATTAAGATTCATAAATGTATTGAAAAAGTTTGATGGATCTTTTTTTTATCAGTGATGAATTTATCAAAGATAATATTTTCAACAAATTCGATTAAGTGAATACGCTAAAACTCGGTTTTGTTCTTCACCATTTTTCCAAAATTTTCTTCCTGTTGTACATAATCGGAACATTATCCATCCCCCGATTTATACATGAATGATACAATTTTTGCATACTAATTTTGAAGGTGGCTGAAAGATCGATCAACTTTAAAACCCCAAACCATGCACTGAGAAATTTTGGAATACGGGGTTCAATTAATTTAAACCAAAACAATATGTGGATCAAAACATCTGGTGAGAAGACATAAGTCACAAAATCATGTGGATATGAATCTTGTAATATACAAAGACATTGTTGGAGGTGGACCTCCAATCCTCTCTCCGGCCCACGAGTATGGAAAAGACTTTAGGCCCATTAAGAACTCGGAAGAGTTAAGTGGTTGATCTCGGCCTAAAGAAGTTTCTCGTCTCGTCTCTGCATGATATGGTTCAAGTCTCGTCTCGTATAAATGATCTCGGCGTAATAACCGTCTTGGCGACGTTATCATACTAAGCTAAGAAAAGAGTCTAGGAAGATCTTGACGATAACATCAAATCTAGTAATTATTGTTATATTTCCTGTTAGGAAATAGTTTTGTAACCGCCCCCTATTCACTTAAAAATAGAGGAGAAAGCCTCCAAAAAAGGGTTATGCTTTCATTACTCACATACAAGCAATACAAAGCACTCGCACATTACTCTCAAAATTCTTCTCTTTGCAACCTTATTTTATCACAATTCTTGTCCGTCTTGCCTCTTAATCTTAGATTCATACTTCATACTTTGCCTTAAGTAGTATTAGAAAAAAAAACTAAACTGCGGAACTTCAGCACAGAAATCAGAGTAGCCATGGAAGTTCAAGCAAAACACTCTCGGAACTCCAGCACAGAAATCCCAATCGAACTCCTTATTGATATATTTTCGAGAGTCCCGGCAAAGACTATAGCAAAGTGTCGTTGTGTATCGAGATTATGGAGATCCATATTTTACTGACTTTTTCCTGACTATGTCTTCGACTCGTGAACGCTTGTTCTTATTCACCATCGAAGATGAGAACAATTTATACTTTTACTCTTCACCTCAGCCTCAGATTTCAGATGAGAGCACGTGTCTTGTTGTACCCACAACTCGTTATCATGTTCAACAGAAGCAATCTCTAGCTGGAGATTGTATATATACAGTTGGTTCTCCTTTTCCTGGATTCGTGTGTCTGGAAAGACAAAACACAATGGCTATTTGGAACCCTGTCACAGGAGATTCTGTATCCTTACCCAAAGTGGAACTACAGGGTAAAGCTGAACCGAAGTTTCCTCGATCATATTATATTTACAAAGAGTATACAGTCAACGATCCCGTCGACAAACAGTCAAATGTAGTACTGGGCATCCATACTGTGACTCATGATGAGCATCATCTTTTGAGAGTGGACAATGAAAACCATTTATGGAGAATACCTCAATGCAAAACCCATCATCCTCTATCTAATGGAGTTTGCATTGATGGTGTTGTGTACTATACTGCTAGACGTGCTGGTTCTGATGCTGATTCGTGGATCGTGGTTTTCGTGATTGTGTGTTCTCATGTTAGTTCTGAAGAGTTTAGCTTTATCAACATACATGAAGACATGGCTTATTCTACCTTGATCAACTACAAGGGTAAATTAGCTCTACTAAAGTTTTTATTGCATAAAAGTCCTTTGTCTCCAACATTTCTTGAGTTCTGCGTTCTACAAGATCCTGAGAAAAATATATTCTCCAAACGAATCTACACATTGCCTCTTTTGTTGAGCAACAACATCCTTGACAGTTCCCAAGTAGACGTTCTCGGAATGACTGGTACAGGTGATGTACTTGTGTTGTCTCTGTACCCAAAACACGGCCCAGATAACATTTATTACTTCAACCTTGAGAACAACCGCTTCACAAGAGTTCAAATCCAAGGTCTTGAGGTGTTTAATGATTATAAAATTCACATCTCTCTAGACAATGTGGAGAATTTTAAACAGTGCCCGACTCTAAGATTAGACATGTAAGGCAATGGATCAATGGCTCAGGGTCTATTCTAATATATTTTGTTTGAATCAGTTCTCAAAACCAAATAGTACATTATCTTCTACAATTTAAGGTTTGATCTAGTGCAATTTCTTATTATTTATTATTCAAACTATTCTACTATGTAAATGTTATGTTAATGCCGTAATTTTCACAGAACGTATTAGTGATTTGCTTATAATGCAGTGATGTTCCTCCTATGAATGTTCCTTCGAAGATGTATTTTTGAACTCTTTGATGCAAGTTGTGATTGATGAAGAATGCAATAGGCTTGTTGCATTATATATATAGGATAAACTATAAGAGTTCAGTAGATAAAAAGCTGTTGAGCAATCAAAACCAGAGAAAGCAAATGCTTTTGTACTTCCTGTCAGTGATCGATCATAAGGGTCCCAAGTTAGTAATCACTAACCATTTGGGTATAATTAATCTTGTACTGAAAATATTTATAACAACATATAGATACAAAGATGTGCAAGTAGTTGAAAGATGTAGACCTTGTAGGTCCTCGCATGTTCTTAGAGAGGCTAAAACCATTAAACCTTTAGAAAACATTAGTGGTTTGTGTAGGTTTTTGGGGTCTTTGAATCTTAATTCTGTGATTCAAACAATCTTATTTCGCTATCACATCACCTTTAAGAGATAAATGAATCAGGGGTTAGTGGCATAAGAGATTCATAAATGTATTGAAAAGGTTTTATAGATATAAGTTTAAACGTCAATTCTCTAGAATCCCAAAGGTGCTTGATCTTTTTTATCAGTGATGAATCTATCAAAAGATAATCTTTTCAAACAAATTCGATTAAGTAAGTGCATAAGCTGAAACTCTTTTCTGTTCTTCACCATTTTTCCAAGCTTATCTTCTGTACTACATAATCGGAACTTTCTCCATCCCTCGATTCATACGTGACAAATAAAATTTCTGCATACTAATTTTGAAGATGGCTGAAAGAAATATCAACTTTAAACCCCCCAACTAGCCCTGGGCATTCAGTTCTTCGGTTCGGTTCTTTTGGTTTTTGGTTCTTTCGGTTCTGAAAATATGGTAACCAATGGGTACCTATTAAATTTCGGTTCAGTTCGGTTCCGATTCCGTTTCTTTCGGTTATAGAAATGTGGTAACCAATGGGTACATATTAAAATTTAGTTCGGTTCTGGTTCAGTTCCGATTCTGAAAAGTGAAACCGAATGAGTCTCAAATATATTGATTCGGTTCCGAATGGTTACTTTTTTCAGAAAAGTAACCAAATACCCAAAAAATGATTAGTTGTAACCAAAAGTAACTAAAGTATTTTACTATTAATTAGTTTCGGTTTCTATTTGGTAACTTTCGGTTTTTGGAACCAAACCGAGAACCGAAGATATCTAAAATTGGAACCGAATGGTTCTTTTCAGAAACCAAAACCAAACAGAACCGAATGGTTCTTTTTAGAAACCAAAACCGAACAGAACCGAATGGTTTTTTTTAGAAACCAAAACCGAACAGAACTAAACCGATAACCGAAGTTACCTAAAAGTTGGAACAAATGGTTATTTTCTCGGAACCGAAACCGAACCGAACTGAAATTTTCGGGTTGGCTCGGTTCGATTTTTTGGTTCTGGTTATTATGCCCATGCTTACCCCAAACCATTGAGAAATTTCGGAATACCGGTTCAATTGAAGTAAACCAAAAGGAATCGAACTGAATCGGAAATCCAAGTTCCAGTGCCTATATAAATGCCGAAGCTTCGTAGGTTAGTAACTTAGTATCCACAATGGCTGAAACAAAATCCCTAATTCTTTAAAATCAGTTTCATTATAATCTCTGAATCATGTCGTGTTCCTTTGTTGGAGGAAGGTGATGATATGAAATTGTCGCCCCAGTCTTATTTGCATTCATTAAGATGGATGTAACATGGTGATTGACTATTTTCGTCTGATTCCCAGATCCTAGAATTTTCTTGTGATTTTTTTAAGTTTGTTTATAATGGAAGTGATGAGATGGCTTTAATGTTTTGTGACTTCCAGTCTGACCTGCTTCTGCAGTGTGTGAGTGATTTGCCATTATTCTCCTATTCAAAGTTTTGAATTTTTTCTTTCAATTTGTGAAATTGTTTCAAAGTTTAGATTTTTATTAATCTTTGTATTCTTTTTTATTTGTTTCTTACATTTGACGAAAGTGATGATAAGAAATTGTCGCCCCAGTCTTATTTGCATCAATTACGATGGATGTAACATGGTGATTGACTATCTTTGTCTGATTCCCAGATTTTTGAATTTTCTTCTGATTTTAAGTTTGTTTATAATGGAAGTGATGAGATGGTATATATGTTTTGTGACGTCCAGTCTGATCTGCTTCTGCAGTGTGAGTGATTTGCCATTTTCTGATCCTATTCATTGATCTTTTCATATTAGTAATTTTCTTTTGAAGTTTTAGATTTTTGAGTACAGAAAGAGGAATGAGGAACTATAACCATATTCGTCTGCAAATCTGAAATACAATTTGTTGATTTATAGACATGCACTACCATCTGACCTCTTTTTGTATTATGGTTTTCAATACCCATTTATTTAGTTATCTGCAATCAGAGATGAAAATTGTGTCCTATTGAATGATAATCCAATGATCAATGAATCAGTAGAACACTATCTTTCGGCTGAGATTTTCAGCAAACTATGCTCAAAATCATTAGATATGTGTTTAGTTCTATTTGTAGGTAATGATTGCCTTATGGTATCTGGTGCCCAGATTTAGATATAATGTATTTGGACATTTCGTTTTTCAAAGGTCAGAAACTGAATAAAACAGGCTTTGCGACACTGTTAGCTTCTTATCACATAAGCTACCTGTTACTTTAACTACCTGTTCACATCTATCTATATATCAATGTCTGGTTTTTGTTTCGGTTTGAACATTTTATTCTTGTGTTGTTGGTATCATCTTGCCTCTTTTATTGTTCTTGTGCAGGGTTGTTGACTTAGTTCTCTTGGAGTTGAAGTGACAATTTAGATGATCTGGTTACTATGAAGAATTTATTTACAATCTTTACAGAGCCATCCAGCATCTGCAGTTGCTTCGTTTGTTATGATGTTTAAATTTTATTTTGCTCAAATTGTAAATACTAATCTTGTAACATTTATCTTGGTAGATCTTTTGATCCACTATACATGTCAATTTTCATATACATGATGATAGCATCAAGATTTTCTTCATCACTCTGTTAAACAGAAGATTCACAAACTCATATCAAGCTCTAAACGAGGAGAGGATATGAGTTTTATGAATGATGGCAGTTTCTGAAAAGTGAACTTTGAATTGAACTTAATTACCGCTACGTGCTGACACGTGAATTCATTCACATCTTTTGCTTCTTTAAGAGTGTAATTGGTATGTTTTGTATTCAAGTATAATAATCTAACTGTAAAGAATTTAACAAATGGGTTTGTATCTATCTTTCATACAGACTCTAAAATACAAACAATTGCTGAGTACTCTGTTCTTGTAGTTGCAAATTTCTTTGTGAACAACATCTAGCACCAGAGAGTGACATCAACAGAGCCTTTTCTGTATCTCTATCCATTCTTCTTTGAATCACTGTGAGTAGATACTTCAAAAAAACTGAATCGAATGGCAACATGATTGGTCCTTCAGTGGGGAGGCCAAACTCTTCTTCAGACATCTTCAAGAGCTCTTGAAAAACAGAATTGTTCAGGTAACTTATTGGAAAAGCAAAGCGTTCTTTATCCACCGTGTAAACCACGAAACAGCCCTTCTCTACAGTTGGTGAGCTTCTAGTAGTAGAATCTGATCTCTGACATGAGATTCTTTTCCTTTTGAGAGCTACTCTCTGTTGCCATTTCTTAGCCATCTGTATGAGCTTCTTTGTGTTCATCATTCTCTTTTTGCTGGGCAAAGACTTTGTTAGATTGGAAAGCAGAAGAGAAATGTAAGCTGTATTAAACTCTTTGAATGCAAGTCTTGGTTGATGAAGAATTCAATAGGCTTGTTAGATTATATATAATAGGAGAAACTATAAGAGTTTTGATATCGAGTCATCAAACCCCAAGAAAACACATGTACATGCCTCTGTCTTTGTCGTATGTGATCATAAGGGGTCCCAAAGTTGGTAACAAGTTCTGTCTGCTCAACTTGTGGATTTAAAACTTCTGTTGAAAAAGCATGACCATGTGAACTTGAGTATGAATGTTATACGAAAACATTTTAGATCCAAAAACATGTGCTAGTGAATGAAAGATGCAAAACTTGTAGGCCCTTTGACGTTGAGAGTTTAGAACCCTAAACCTGCAGAAACTTCAACGGTAAAAATTCTGATTTCCCACACGATTTTCGCATCTTATATGAGTGAAGTTGTTTCAAGGCTCATGAAAACCTTATCTAAAGCTGGAAATTTTGGGCTTCAATGAACACCAGAAATTATTACTCTGCAATAAAATGATGTTTCGATAAGTTTTGTAGAGATTCAGATGATTTTTCGTCAAATTTTTACATTGAGATTTTTTTTTTGGTTTCTTTTTAAGTTTTAAAACTTTACTAATTAGTTGTCTCTGAGATACTACTATATTACAAGCAACTACTGAGTACATAACTCACTATGACAGATGAATTAAGTATATCTCTTGTTCTTCTGCAGTCTTGTTGGCCTTAACAGAGATTCATATGGACACTCGATGAATAATAAACTTTTAGCAGCTGATCCAACTTTTTTTCGTTAAAATGGCATTAAAATTTCAGATTTTTATATGAAACTTTTACAACATGTGATATATAAATTAGCTTTCAAAATGGTAGTTGACTGTTAATTTGATGAGAGAAAATAGAAGAGAGGCTAAGATAATTAGTATTTCGGAGCATGATCTGTTTAACTAAATCTATACAAGCAGAGAAGATGCTACATTCTAAAAGGAAAGCAATTCTTGAGTAATACTACTTTGTTCTTGTATTTGCAAAGAACATTGTAAAGAGCATCTAGCGCTAGAGATTGACAATAAGAGAGCCTTTTCTGTATCTCCATCCATTCGTCTTTGGATCAGTATAATGAGATACTCTACAAATGCAGAACCGAATGGCAATGTGACTGGTCCTTCTGTTGGTAGACCAAACTCTTCTTCAGATATTTTCAAGAGCTCTTGGACGATAGAGTTCTTCAGGTAAGTTATCGGAAAAGCAAATCGGATTTTATCAGCCGTGTAAACCACAAAACAGCCCTTCTCTACAGCGGTTGAGCTGCTAGATGCACTTGACCTCTGAAATGAGATTCTTTTCCTGCTCAGTGTTGCTCTTTGTTGCCATTTCTTGGCCATCTTGATTAGCTTCTTTGTGTTCATCATCATTTTCTGAGAAAAGATTTGTGAGTTTACTTTGTAGTTCTCTCTGAGTGAAAGTTCTGGTTGATAAAGAATACTACAAGCTTGTTTCAATATATAGATGAAGAAACTATTAGGTTTAGACAGGCTTTGTAACAAGCTTCCTGAGCAACCTAACCAGACACAACACATGTTTATGTTTCTAGTCTAGGTGATCAATAAGGGTCCCAATTAGTTGGTAATCAATTATGTCTGCAAAGCCACTAGTGGACTATACAACTTATCCAGATACTGCAACTTTAATGAAGAATTCAAGAGGCTATTTTCACATTACATTATATGAATAAGAAGCCAAAAAATGCCAAACTCATATTAGCATAAGGGTCCCATGTTGGTAGTGGTCCAGCAACTAAATCAAATATGAGTCACAAGTATAATAGATTTGGCGTACTCATTCAGGGGACAACAAAATTTCTGGTGAAATCAAGGAAAATGATCAATAAGGGTTCTAATTTGGTAATCTATCAATGACAGATAGATCATACAACGAAAGGCATGTGCTGATGGACCAAAGATGAAAAGCATTTAGGTCCACTGATTTTCTCACCAGGGAAAATGACAGAGAATCAAACATTACTGCTACAGTCTCATATTTTCTTAAGATAGACTGAGTTCAGATCTTACAAAAGAAACATTCTTGTGCAATCTATGTGTACCTTTTCACAGATTTGTTGTTCTAGAAATGGTTGATGTATGTGTATTTGATGAAATATAGTGCAAGAAACTTGAGGTCGCTGCACCATTTTTATGATGGACATTCAGTTTCTGTTTGTGCTAAAATAAGTTGGAAATGTGTAAGTAAAATGGTACAATACAGTTTTTCAGGATGAAACTGTGACAATAAGTGAGACTGAAGTCGATTTTCATATTAAGTCTAAAAGAGAGACAAACATGGTGCATTTCTAAAGTAATCTTTAAAATCTAATAAAGTAGAATCTTTACAAAGACAAAAATTGCCTGACTCTATTCTCTAAAATACAAGTAGTGTTGGAGTAGTATTGCTATGTTCTTGTTGTTGCAAAGAACAATGTAAAGAATATCTAGAACTGGAGATTGACATTAACAAAGCTTTTTCTGTATTTCTGTCTATTCGTCGCAGCACCAATTTAATGATATACTCCAAGAAAACTGAATCGAATGGCAAAGTGATTGGTCCACCGGTTGGGAGGCCAAACTCTTCTTCAGATATCTTCAAGAGCTCTTGGAAAACAGAGTTGCTCAGGTAACTTATCGGAAAAGCAAAGCGTTGTTTATCCACCGTATAAACCATGAAACAACCCTTCTCTGTAGCAGTTGAGCTGCTAGTGGTAGAAACTGATCTTTGAAATGAGATTCTTTTCCTGCTCAAGGCTGCTTTTTGTTGCCATTTCTTGGCCATCTTCATGAGCTTCTTTGTGTTAATCATTATATTCAGGGGGAAAAAAGGCTTCTTAAGATTGGAAAGCAAAAGAGATATTAAGTTATGTTTGTATGATAACTCAATGAATTCAAGTTATGGTTGATGAAGAACTCAATAGGTTTGTTGGATTTTATATACTAGGGGAGACTATTAGAGTTAGTATATTAGAGCAACCAAATCAGACAGAAACACATGCTACTGTATTTCCTGTCTGTGACCCATAAGGGTCCCAAGTTGGTAATCTATCATATCTATTGATCAACTTGTGGATTAAAACTGCTGTTAAAAAGACATGACCATGTGGATTTGAGCATGAAATTTGTACACTAATATTTAGATATAAAGACATGTGCAAGTGAAGAAAGATGTACAGCCATGTAGGCCCTTTAACATTCTCGGAGAAGTTAGATCCCAAAACCTGCAAAAAAACTTCAATGGTTGTTGATAGCTCTATTAGTGAGAGAAAATGTTTCAAGACTCTAGACCTATTTGGCTATTTCCACATGAGAATCTACCAAAAGCTGATAAATTTTGTGGTTGGCCGTGTTGGAAGAGAGAAACTATTTTAGAAGTGTTTAAATATTTTTGGAGAAGAGAAACTTTGAAAGAAGAAGATATTTGTTCTTATTTAGAAACTTAAGTGGATGGTTACAAATGAATGGAGAGGGAGGTATATATAGCCTCCAAAACTCAAAATATTTCTAATATTTTAATATAAAATCTAGAGAGTTCTACCATAATATCTAGATTATTTTATTATAGTTATCTAGATATTTCTATCATAATATCTAGATATTTATTCTAGGGACTTCTCTAGAATATAGATCAAATTTTATATAGCCCAATTAAAGTTGACCCAAATGAGACTTGATCCAAAATCAAGTTTATTTATTTTCAACAGGCCGTTGATGTTCACTAGAAAAGACTTGAGCTTTGCAAGAAAAAGATGTTTTGATAAAAAAAATTGTACAGAATCAGATTAAGCTTCATCAAATTAATCTTTTGTAGAAAAATTGGAATTGTTTGGTGGACAAAGATCAGTGTTGTTTTTTGTAAAGGTAGTGTGTATATGGAATATTGACAGAGAAAGTACATAACATATATACAAGACCGAGGATAGAGTATCAATCATGATCAATTAGTATCCTTAACATTTTTTTCTAGATAATAAACTAACTGTTGACCAATCTCTTCTCCTTGTGACTGATTCATTAAGTTCAAATCACAAGAACATCTCTTTTTCTTGTGCCTTTACTGTGATTCTTATGGACAATCAATAAATCATAATGAATAAGACTTGTCGCAGCTACAACATTTTTCATTTAAATGGCTTGAAGATTGTAGAGATTTATAACAAACTGCCAGAACAAGTGATCTTTGAAGTTAGATAATTTACTAAGTCTGATGAGACAAGTTTACATAGAGACAAAACAATAGTTTATATTTCTGCAATGATGTGATAATCTAATTAACTATGAACTTTACAAATCTCACAAGTCTACTAAAGTCTAAAATACAAGCAATCGTTGAGTAGTGATTCTCCTTTGTTGTTCTTGTAATTGCAAAGAACATTGTAAAGAGCATCTGGCGCTAGAGATTGACAATAAAAGAGCCTTTTCTGTATCTCCATCCATTCTTCTTTGGATCAGTTTGATAAGATACTCTACAAATGAAGAATCGAATGGCAATGTGACTGGTCCTTCTGTTGGTAGACCAAACTCTTCTTCAGATATTTTCAAGAGCTCTTGGAAAACAGTGTTCTCCAGGTAAGTTATCGGAAAAGCAAATCGGATTTTATCAGCCGTGTAAACCACGAAACAGCCCTTCTCTACAGCGGTTGAGCTGCTAGATGAACTTGACCTCTGAAATTAGATTCTTTTCCTGCTCAGTGCTGCTCTTTGTTGCCATTTCCTGGCCATCTTGATTAGCTTCTTTGTGTTCATCATCATTTTCTGGGTAAAGATTTATGAATTTACTTTGTAGTATTCTCTGAGTGAAAGTTCTGGTTGATGAATGATACTACAAGCTTGTTTCATTATATAGATGGAGAAACAATTAGATTTGGACAGGCTTTGTAACAAGCTCCAGAGAAACCTAACCAGACACAACACATGTTTATGTTTTTAGTCTAGCTGATCAATAAGGGTCCCAATTAGTTGGTAATCGATTATGTCTGCAAATCAACTAGTGGACTATACAACTTATTCAGGTACTGTGATGTTAATGAAGAATTCAAGAGGCAAAAAATGCCAAAGTCATGTTAGCATAAGGGTCCTATATATGTTGGTTAGTTGTCCATCAGCCAAATTAAATTTGAGTCACAAAAGTTATAGATTTGGCGTAGTCATTCAGGAGACAGCAAAATTTGTGGTGAAATCAAAGAAAATAATCAGATAGATCAAAACAAACACATGAGCTGGCGTTGCAAAGATCAAATTCGGTGGGAGGGTTGAGAACCAATCAAGAACAGCTCCCGCAAGATTCTTGGAAAATAATATGTAGTATCCGACATCTTTTTCCTCGTCCTCCAGGTGAGATATGTCCGCTACCAAACGGAAAGTCTTGAGGTGTAAAACCGGATCGGAATTTCCCAAATACGTGGGAAACTTAATTTTCCCCATGTCTCTTATATGGGTTTATGTTACCCTTTGAATAAACGGGGTGAATCGTGTTTGCTCGATTACCTTGTTTATCTCTGGGGCCGACGTTGTTGCCCTATGAAACTGAGATTTCATGAGATCTTGCTTCGCAAGATTACAGAGGAACATCTCGCGAAGCTCATGTACTTCAGCGTCCTTGACTCGTGCTACGTCGGTTACTCTTGATCGAGGTCCCGAAACGACCCCTGCTCTGAGGGTTTGACATTTAGCTTGAGTGCAGGCCAATTGATGCCTTAGCCTTTGAATTTCTCCGCACATTTGGGCAAGTTTGGCTTGCGGTTTGGGCCGGAACTTCAGTCGCGGTCCGGGCTGTATTTTCTACAGTAGAGTTTGGCGGTATGCCTGACCGTGATGGTCTTTAATTGTTTGGGGATGGTCTGACCTCCGTTTAAGTCTGTGATCCAGACTCTACGGGATCTGTCCATGTTACCTTATTTTGCATCGATCTCTTGGGTGATGAGGGCAAAGTTCCTCTCAAGATTCCGCGAGGTGATCCACTCTTCAGGATCTTGTTTCCAGCGAGGATTCTCCTCTGTGATTGAGAGAACATGGCAGTGACTTTTGCAACTACAAGACTTGCTGCCGGAGTTCTTGTTCCCTCCGATCAAACTAAGCCATCAGCTATTGATTTCTCGCCATAGCTTGGTGATTTTGCTCAGTCAACATTGCCACATCGTTCGTCAAATCCGTTATTCGACGAATTTGGCGTTGATATGTTACCAATGTTTCGGCCTCTGCCGTATTACCAATTTGCTTCACCTCGTTCTCCGAAGATTCGAGGTGGATTGGGTTATCCTCACTGCGTGGTGATCCAGAGGGATCCTTCCATCATTAGCCGGGATCAGGATCTAGTTTCTTTAAGAATCTAGGCCCCACGGTGGGTGCCAAATTCATTATGCTCGATCAATCAACCAAGGTTCAAGGAATTACGGGCTAACGAATTCGAGAGTTATGAGCTTAATGAGCTGATATTATTGATAGACAAATTTGGTTACAAGAATTGAATCACAAAAACGAGAGAATTTGCCTATTCTAGTCTTTAAGGATTTTTCTGGTGTCTTCTTCTTTGCTTTCTCCTCTTTTTATACCCCACGACTTTGAATGCGGCTCCTCCTTTTTCTTCGTTCAGTTCGCTTCTCATAATCGTCCTCTTCCCTATTCTTACGCTTGCCATGTCACCTCCTTCAGGGCTCCCATTGTCTTTGGCAAGTTCATTGATTATCGATAATATCTGATAGGCTTATCTTCTTTCAGCCCGCTAACATTATTTATTACCCATTTACTTAATGAGCCTTAGCGGACCAAGCTGTATGAAACCTGGTATCAACCATTATTCTTCATCTGATTACTGTTGTCCATCCCGATTATAAAATCTGTCAAGCAGTTTTCGCAAACTCGGGTTTGCATTAGAATTCTGTGGGGATCCTGATTTACCAAAATTAAAATGAATAGATAACAAAGAGTCGAACAGTACAAATAAAAAAATAAAACGCATGGATTTACCATATCGTGAGAATAGGGACAGCTAGATCCAAATCAACAGCGACCTACCATATAGTTATGCAAAATGACATTACAATCAATTATATCCTCCTATATAGTACAACAACGGAAGATGCAATTTTGATATGAAAAACACATACCTGACACGGAATAGATTTCAACACCGGTCCGTTTGGAGTGGGTCCGAGTATATATGTCGGTCCATCGTAAGTCTTACCATTCAACTTTTCTAAATCTTCTCATAACTGTATCATTGAGCTACTTGACTGAACAATTGCTTGATTCTACAGCGGAACATTACATTTTGTAAAACGACAAATAAAAACATTGTTTGCAATACCACCGTTTTTGGTTCTTGGAAGACTGATGAAGTTTGTCTACTACCAAAAGCATTTATCAACTTCTTTCTAATACAAGTTATATGATTTCTGATGACGGTTAATCCTTCAAACATTTTTAAGAAAATTAAAATATATTGTTTATCAAAAATTGTTACAAAATATAATCAAAATTTATTTAAATAAAAATTATAGTCCATGAAATGACTTTAAACAAGTTTTTTAACCAAAAAATTTAAAATCTAAAATTTATAAAAAAAATTATTAGAAAATGGAGTATAGCTTATCAAAAGTTATTGTTTACATTTTTTTCAAGCTTGACACCTGTCTCATGATGCTCTTGAAAAGACGCATCGTCTCTATGATGTTTCAAGATAACCACAATAAAGAACAGATAAAATAAGTATTTTTTTTAGTTTCTTGTGATGATTATATGATCAATCACCTTTGAGTACTGAAATTCATACATAATGATAATTTTGTGCATCACTCGTACCATACTAAAATTAAAACATGTGCTATGAACAAAATCAAGAAAAAATCATATTCCAAATAAATTTATAACATTCAACTCTAAAAATATTTCTTAAAGTTTCAAATATTTGTCCATAAAACTAAAATGATAATAAGATAATGTTAATCATGAAAAACCATGTTTTCAAAGGCATGTGCTAGTCTTTAAACTTCCAAATGATCAAATAGCTCTCACAACCATTGCAACAACCTTAGTTATAGTGGGATCAAAAACTAAAATGACATCTACACAGTTTTTTTTTGGTCGTACATCTAAACTATTTTTCAATTGAAAGGGAATGTTTATCACATCTAATCTAAAAAATTAATTAATAAAGTTTGCAGTCAATTAAGAATTTTATACAAAAATTTGATTTCACTTTATGTTATTCTATGTAATATTGTTAAAAGATTAGAGATTGGACTATAAACAAATCTGTCAATCTAATTATTATAGTGTCCAAAAAAACCTCTTGAGAATTAACACAAAAGAACTAGCAAAAAAGGCCTAAGAATCTAAAACCATCAAATCTTACGAAAACTTCTAGAATATCGGTTCTATTATAAACCAAACCGAATATATCTTTCAAACCAAATTCATAAACCAGACCGATTTAAACAAGAAAAAACTCTGGGAAAATGGTCATTTTCAAAGCAAACTTTTTTCATAGTATCTATTTCAACACAAAGTATAGAGCAATGCATAATGCCACACGAACTGTCTAAAAATTCAAATAAACAACATGAACTTTAAATCTTAGGCCGAAATCAAGATTGACCGTTAAAAACGTTAGTCAACGGTTAAATCTCCGTTAAATGATACGTGCACAGTAGGAAAAAAAGTCATTTTCAAACCGAACTTCTTTTGGAGTGCCGATTTCAAATAAAACAAAATAAATATAACATAAAATAAATTAAATTGAAAATAGCTTTTCACTCCATTTTTCATTACTTTTGAGAATTTATAGATTTCAAATTTTATGACCTAAATCCTCATTTTTGATAATTTGTGGATAGCTTTTGGAAAATCTCTTTTCACTATATTTTTTATTAGTTTTGAGAATTTATAGATTTCAAATTTTATGACTAAAACCTTTTTTCAAGTGTTGGTTAATCACTTTTCTCTTCAATTTTGATTAATTTTGGGAATTTATATATTTCAAATTGTATATGTAAAGAAAATATATTTACTAAAAGTTTTGATATTATATGTAAATATTTATATTTTTATATATAATTTTTTTTTATCTATTTACATTTAAACTTTACTCTTATAAAGTTTTTATAAATATTAATTATAGAAATATTAATAAATTTTATACTCTAATTTAATTTATTTTATGTTATATTCATTATATTTATTTTATTTTATTTGAAATCGCACTCCAAAAGAAATTCGGTTTGAAAATGGCTCTTTTTCTTACTGTACACGTGTCATTTAACGGAGATTTAACCGTTGAGGTCAATGTTGATTTTGGCCCACGATTTAAAGTTCATGTTGTTCGCTTTGAAAATGGCCTTTTCTACCTTTGTAAGCCACTGCCTTTCTATATAACAATGCTTAAACAGTTGGCTTCTAACATATAGTCAACGGTCTCCCAAAACTCTGCGAATAATGTCTTGTTCCCGATTTCGGGTGTGTGTTTTTCTTCTTATGTGGATCAATTAGCTTCTTCGTCCATCTATTTGTCATATGCGTTCCCTTCCTTTGTTGGAGGAAAGTGATGATAAGAAATTGTCGCCCCAGTCTTATTTGCATCCATTGCGATGGATGTAACATGGTGATTGACTATCTTTGTCTGATTCACAGATTTTAGAATTTTTTGTGATTTTAAGTTTGTTTGTAATGGAAGTGATGAGATGGATTTAATGTTTTGTGACGTCCAGTCTGATCTGCTTCTGCAGTGTGAGTGATTTGCCTTTTCTCTGATCCATTCATTGATTCTTTTCATATTTGTAAATTTTGATTCAAAGTTTAGATTTTTTAGTACAAAAAGAAAAGGAGGAATGAGGAAATATAACCATTATCGTCTGCAAATCTGAAACACAGTTTGTTGATTCATAAACATGCACTACCATCTGACCTCTGTTCTTTGGTTGTTTTTTCAATATCCATTTGTTTAGTTCTCTGCAATCAATGATGAAATTTGTGTCCAATTCAATGATAATCCAATGATTATTAAAATCACAATATCACCATCTTTCGACTGAGATTGATCTTAAAGCATTTTTATGTGTTTTTGTTTTATTGATGATTTGCCTATGGTATCTGATGTCCAAAGTTGAATCAGTATTTGGACATTTCGTTTTTCTTAGGCAAAAAGTGAAAAGAACAGGCCTTGCGACACTGTTAGCTTCTTATTACAAAAGCTACATGTTACATTAATACTTGCTTACATCTATCTTGTGAAATGAACAGGCTTTATGGTTTTAATCTTGTTGATTGTTATTTATATTTTTCTGTCATATGTGTTGTTGCATTTGACCCATTCTAAGTTGTTTCTTCTATTCTTTTGGTTAATTTAATCTTGTTAAGCACCTTCTCTGCAACAACATCTTTGTGTGTTTGAAAATAATTTGATCTATCTAGTGATGATTATGTGTTTTACTGACAAGTTGATGTTAGCTTCGTTGCTGGAGAAATTGAAGAGGATTGTTTGGACTTCAGTGGGTGTAAAGTTGCTATTAAAATATGAAAGTCAAGTCCCATCAAGTGCTTATTAAAATATCTGTAGCTGCTTGTTTTTGTATCAGAATTCTTATGTAATTTACAATGACTAAGACATAACAATTAAACAAATGACGGAATTTACAATGACGCACTTTAGTGTCTCTTCTCAATGCTACACTTAAACAAATGGTCTTCTCTCCCTTACTTTTCAGTATCTCTCAACACTAGGGCCTTTTTTGATACTTGCTTTTCTTTGATTAGTGAAGTGGTCTCAGCAGACCCAAACATATTAGCACCACTCTTTGTTATCCGAAGATCTAAGTTCAAAGAAGGAAAAAAGGAACTGTTGGAAGAACAAAATTCAAATAAACGGTAGAAAGTAAACAACTGTTGGTATTTTAAAGGTTAACACAACAATGGCCAGAATTGTAATGCTTGTTGTTAGTGGCTTGGTGTCTACATACAAGCCATGTGTTTTGTTTCATTGGTTCTTCGAGATGAATTTTGAAAAGCTTGTGGAATGGCAAGTCATTAAGTTACACACGTTACAGTTTGGAAATTCTGTCTCAAGCACAAAGAAAATTTGCATCTAATTTTACAGAGGACATCTTGATGCAGGACTTGGAATCAGTTTTTTTTTTATAAAGCTCATTTAAGATTACACTTTGAGACAATTGTCTTGTATACAGCTTTCTTCAATGCAAGAAAGGATACATATATTCGACTACTACAAGTAATAAACAATCAATTGGATCGTAAAAGAAACAACATAATCATAATAACTATATTACTCCACACTTTTTCTCGTTTACTTGATCTCAAGCTATTGCCGACTTGACTGTCTCGGCCTCTGTAGGACGCCACCATGATTTCTGGACAGAGAGTAATCCTTCTCCATCTTTGAAATGTGTCATTCTTACATCCCATTTCATTGATTTCACCATCTTCTCAATTTCTCCTATTGTTTCTATGTCATCTCTCACTATGAAAGTTCCGTGTGGTCTAAGAATCCGGTCCACTTCAGCTATTACCCCCACCAAGTTGCATCTAAAGGGATTTTGTTTATATACATAGCCATCAGAGTTTGCAATCAAGAAATATATATCAATTAGACTAAGGATGCATAAATGTATATATACCTCTTTTTCAGTCCAGAGAAAAGATGATCAGCATGAAGAAGGTCGTAAGTCCGAGGGTATGTGCTGAATGATTCACACCAGTCATGATAGATTCCAAACAAACCACGTTCGTATATAATTGGAAGTGTATCAGGTGAATCGATTGGAACTACATTCATCACCCATAGTTTCAAATCCTTTAATGCAGCAGCAAAACTGAAACCCACGAAATTTCATTAGCAACAAATCAATAGACCCATTTTGATTTTGATGAAAGATTTTTGCTTACTTACCCTCCATAGACAGCCCTCATGTCCATCACATTTCTCACATAAGACCAATCGATTCCCATACCGTTGAGGTATGACTTTGAAACAACTGTCTTCCAGCGTTCAAGGTCTGCTGTGAAATCCTCTGGAGCAGGTTTTCCATATACACCTTCCTGAGAATCTAACCACTGAGGGACAGTTTCCACTCTCTCTGGCCACTTTTCAGGCCAAACTGCACCGCGTTTTGATGAGTCTTCTGTTACTTTGTGCATACATGTCTCAAGTGGAACATTCCTGCATCAAACACATTTAATTCAGATTCGGCTACAGGTTGGTTGTCAATTGACGTGAGAAGGGGAATAGATAAATTACCAAGCAGCATTTTGATCATCGGAGTCTTTGCAGAGAGGTGGCTCATTTTGAGATCTTTTATTGTAGCATTCATTCGACATTGGCTTTTGGTAAATGGCAGCACCAACTTCATTCAGTTCATCTTTCTTAATCGTCATCAGTTTCCAGCACATAGCCTTTGTGAGCTTCGACATAGCTTTTTAACAGAGAAAAGCATCTCACAAGTTAGTCAGAAATCAACTTCCAAAGCTCTATTCATGGTCAAACAAAAGAGAATAAATTTCCCAACCTTTCCATATGCCAACATCTTCCTCGGTCTTCCTGTAGACTGGAGTCGCTGACCAGACAAAGAAACCACCCGGCCTCAATGCACGATTCAATTCCAAAAGTAGTTTACCACCTTCAGTTCAGATGACCAAGAAAAGAAAGGTTATTCGATGAAACAAAAATAATATTAAATTGCACTACAAGATGGAAAACATTTTACCTTCGATATGCCAAGGGACTCTACAACGTGCACAATGGATGAGGTCAAAAACAGATCCTGGGAAAGGTAATCTTTTGGTTCCCATAACATTTGACATTGCAGGGATACCACGTTCCAAAGCAAATTGCACTTGTGCTTCATGTTCATCTTTGGGTGCAAATGACAAAGCAAGCACATCTCTGTCAAAAAGATATCCCCCGAAGCTAGCAACCCCACACCCAACATCCAATATAACACGGGTTCTATTTCCCCATGCAATCTCAGGATATGACTGCAAAAACATATAGAATAATAACGTCAATACTCATATAAGAAAGTTATGTAGACAATGAATGAAAGACCACTAGTAGGGTATACCTGTTGGACGAAATCAATATAGTGAAGAGCACCATTCTTGAACTGAGTACCTCCACCAGGGAATGTTAAGTATTCACCACTCATTTTCACCCAGTTTTGATGCCCCTTAACTTCTGCAAGCTTGGTGTGAGGTATATTGTTGTACCAGATCTGTGGCAACACAAAACAGAATATTTAATCAGCACAAAACATTGTTGCACAAGCAGGTTTTAGATCCTAGAATGTAGATTGAAGTCTTTACCTTTTCTCTGCTCTTCGGCCACTTGATGGATCGCTTATACCCTTCGGGAAGAGAAACAAGGCAGCGTGGAGATTCCTCGGGACAATGCCTCTCACGATGTTCATAATGCTTTGTTGAATGAAGCTTTTTGATAGCTTGCCAATTATCAAGGCAAGGGATGTAGTCTGGTCCAGCTGTCACATTGCATACTTTCCACTTAATTGAAGACACTTGTGATTTCTTCTCGTTCTGCGATTCAACCAATTGGGTTGACCAAGTCCCACTTCCAGTGCTAGACTCCTTTGTGATTTCAGCCTGGTCACCAGCTGGGAAAACATCCTTACTCTTCTCCGTATTTTCTTCAGTTTCACCAGCATTTTCTTCTGACTTCTTCTCGGTGTTTTCTTCAGATTCACCAGCATTCTCATCGGTGCTGTTACTATCCTCAGATTTGTTTTCTTCTGAGCTCTCTTCCAGTTGTGTTTTCTCTTTTTGCTTCGTTTCATCAGTTTCTGCTTCAGTGTCTTTCTCATTCTCTCCATCTTTTCTATCCCCACCACCATTCTTGTCATCAAATTCCTTTTTTTCCTCAACCGACTCCGTTTTCTCCCCAGAATTCTCCTCATCAGATTTCTCAGGATCAGTCTTCTCTTCGTTGCTCTCTGTTACAACCTCAGTTTCCTCGTTCTTTTCATCCGGAAAACTCTTGGAACCTCGATCAACTTCTTCATTTGTGATGTCACTCTTAGTAGTAGGTTCCACATCTTTTGTACTCTCGCTAGCCGAAAAGTCAACAGACTCAGTTGGGGCAGACCATGAAGACATGAACATCCACGCCCCAACCAAACAGAGAGAAACAATTAAAACGATGGTAATGGTTAAGCCATATCCTGATGACTTCTTCCCGTCTACACGAGAATATTTCCCCATTGCCATGTTCCTAAACGCACGGCACGACCCCTAGTCACATGCACCTGAAAAGCGAATTAGAGGAAGAGAGTACAATGCATTAGTGACCAGTAAGACTTCAAAAGATCTGATTTTTGATATTGTTATATCCATAGACTCTAGCAACTTCGAGTAGTAACCAAAAAAAAGAAACAAGTATTCCCTTGCAATAAGAGAACAAAGGAAGGAAGATCTACGATTGATATCAAACCATTGTACAGACACTATTGACTAATGACTACTCGTCTACTCCCATACTTGAGCTTGTTTCTTTAAGGTTAACTCCAAGGTCTAAGCTTAGGTAGATGATGATATGTGAAATTGTAGAACCAAATACTAGTAGATCTAAGAAATAACTTAATCAAACAGATCAAACACTAGCAAAATCCAAATCACAGACTTTTACAGTACATTTAGCAAAAGTAAGAGCAAACATCAGTTTAAGATGTAAAACAAACTCATAAACATATCCGAATCTTGCATTTGCAGAGATACCCAGAAGCAAGAACATGTAAAGAAAGCGAAAAGTTGCTATATTTGAAGTAAAGATTACCAGAGAAAGGGGCTGCGTCAGATATCCTCAAGATTGGAACTTTGAGAGCAGAGAGAAGAAAGTTCCAGTTCCAGATCCGGATCTAAAAAGAGCGAGAGCAGGATACAATGATCCCACTAGATTGCTAAATTATATATCTGAGAGAGCAAGTGGCGACTGAACAAATCGTACTACTTACTCTGCACAGGTCAGTGAGACTTACGGTGCTAAAATACCAGAATTTTGGATCTGATTTCACACCAAAATTAATTATTGCTCTTTTTTTTAAATAATTGATAATTATGGTCTCCGAATATTAAATCATCTAACTCGCGTCGGTCACCGACATATTTTTGAGGGAAAAGTTTTGTTTGCTGGATACGGTGCCGTTTAATTTGAGGAAACAGCTAAGCTCCTGAAACCAACCTAAAATAAACTAGGATCAGGCCCATTAGGCCCATCTTTTTATAGTTTGTCTATGAAAAAGATTGCGAGTTTTATTAATTTTTAGTTAAATATATATATTATATATATCTATATTTTTTTTTCAGTTAAATATATAATTTCATGAATTTTAACCCATGTCATTGATCTCAAGTTGGAAGAAAAGAAATTCAACTAAATTCTAGTCACTTTTATTCATCACATAAAAAGAAAATATATATATAGGTTAAAACATATAAAAAGAAATAAAATAATATATATATATATATATATATTTTCTTTTTATGTGATGAATAAAAGTGACAGAATTTAGTTGAAATTCTATTCTTCCAACTTGAGATCAATGGCATGGGTTAAAATTCATGAATCTTAAGTGACTAAAACACTCTTTTTTTTTGTCGCCTTAAAGCTTTATCAAAAGGATTCTTCCGCAAGAATCAACGTTCACAAACATAATAATCAAACACCAGAACATAAAAGAAAACAAGATAAATCATGATTAAGCCATGAAAACTTGTTCTAAAGGGTTCTCGATTTCCTTTTGTCTTCATCAAAAGCTTCAGAAAGGCAAGAAGGAGCACCAACCGCTACATACGAGTTAAGGCGTCCTCCCCTGATAATACTCTTGGCGATTAGACGAGCAGGTATGTTGCTCAGATACGAAGAGGTGTGGAAGGAGCAGGCCGCAAAACGTTCCTGACATGAGCGGAATTTGTCCACATAAGCTCTGTATTTGACCCATTCTCTTGGTTTAGTCAATGCCTCAGCGATACTCTTGTCCTCAGACCAAAAATCTACATTATAACAATGAGATCAAGTAGACTACGAGCAGCCCATAGCAAACCAATAAAACCCGCAACAGTTTTAGTTTGGACTGGAACTGACATCTCTCGCATGAAACAATGTTTTGCCCTCATGGTCTCGCAGTACCCACGATAAACCACACATTCCCGGAGGTTTTGTCCAAGCTATTCCGATGTCACACTTCAATCTCCCTTAAATGGCATATTTAAGGCCTCTAAATATTCAAACTCTCAAAAAACTGTCAAGTCAGTTTATAATCCAATTCATTGTAATGACTAATGATCATTGCTACATCCTCTTGATTTTGTAAAGTAAAAAAACAAGTCAATTATCTTTGCTAAAAATCATCAATCTAAAGAAAAAAAAATTAAAAATAACTTTAAACTGATATATACATACAAAAATATTGAACCAAAATTTTAATAGAAATTCTTAAACATTATTATTACTTTAAAACTTCACACAAAACTGTCATATAAGCAATTATTTAAAACAAGAGTTTTACATTAAAAAAAAAGCACAACACGAATGATCCAAAAAACACTTTGTACAATTATTCGGTTCAGTTCAGTTTCAAATTTTCTAATTTTAATTTTTTGGGCTTTAGAAAATATGTCTTATTTGGAATCAAATTATAATTCAATTTAGATTCATATTTCTTTAGATTCTGAAAAATAAATACGCTCACTTGATATTACAGATTATTTTGATATTAAAGGTCATTTGATTGCAAATCAATTTTTATTATGGATCATCTAATAAAATAATGAGTCATATTATATTACGAGTTATTTTATAATTTAGATTATTTGATCATTACGAATTATTTGATATTAAATAATTACGTTTTTATATAAACATTTGATATTCGTATTTATAAAATTATCTTATGTTTAAAAATTATAAAATATCTTTTTAATAATTTATCTCTTACGTAGAACGGACAAGAATTTAGCCTAAATTTACATACAAAATCTCTTTTTTAAACTAATTTTATCACGGATAATAACATGATATTTTCCTTTTTTAACTGATTTTATTGCGGATAGTTACATGATATTTTCAAAAAAAAAAAATTTGATAATTGGCTGATATTAACATGATATTTCTTTTTCATTTCTTTAATTGATTTAGAAGTTTCATATTCTCTCATTAGTGGTTAGCCGCCTAATACTAAACATGTCAGATCCGCTAGAAGCAAAATCTTTGACGACAACCAAAGTTAAGAAAGTGGGAATATGTATAATGGCTCCAAAATTACGTATTCATGA
Organism: Lepidium didymum; assembly: GCA_963920545.1. Taxonomy (NCBI): domain Eukaryota; kingdom Viridiplantae; phylum Streptophyta; class Magnoliopsida; order Brassicales; family Brassicaceae; genus Lepidium; species Lepidium didymum. The sequence continues at coordinate 18,915,075 of OY986992.1, read as the reverse complement.
AACAAAGACTACAAAATTGAGGTTATGACTAACCCCATCTAACACCAAGGTGGTGTTGGATACGCTTAACAACTTGATTCAACTTGATTCTCTTAGCTTTTGTATATGAATTTTTTTAATTGTTTTGAAAATGACTTAAAACTAAACACCAAAAGCTCTGGGTAATTAAAAACTTGAATTGGTAACATAGTTTAAGATGAATTGACCAAAGAGGAGACTTGATCACGAGGCCTTAACAAACAAGGAGGTAGACATAACATGACAGACGTCAAACACTCCTTCTGGACCAAAGGAATTTAATCCTTTTTCAATCCAATGTCCTATGCTAAATTCTTCAAACTATACGTATATGGACAATGAGAATAAAAGTCTTGTTGCGAATTCATAAAGTATGGGATCCGACCAAAACAAAAAGTCATAAAGTATGGGATATAATTAAACATTGTTCAAGTGAATCCGACAAGAATGATAGTAGCCACAACATTGATCAAGACGATGGTAGAAGTACAATGGGTCATATATTCTATTTTGGATCATCACTAATCACTTGGTGTTCACAAAAATAGAACAATAGTTACTCTTTCACCATGTGAAGCCGAGTTCATGACAGCAATTAAAGCAGCTAGACAAGTTATTTGTCTTCAAGAATTTCTATGTGAGATCACGGGATGGAAGACCGAGCATATCATCATCAAGATCAACAACAAATCTCCAACAGCACTCACTAAGAATCTCATATTTCATGGTAAAAATAAGCACATACATAACTGTTACTATTTTATACGAGAGTGTATCGAAAAAGAGTTAGTTGATGCAGAGTGTATTGAACAAAAGACGGATATCTTAACTAAAGCATTGACATGAATCAAGTTTAGTGAGTTGAGAAGCTTGATAGGAGTTCAAAAGATGTCCAATAATAATTAGAAGCTTAAGAGCGAGAATATTGTTGGATAAGCTTCAAACATATCTTATTGTCCAAGATATCTCTAAAGTTAGTTACGATTAAAAATATTTAAGTCCCCGATTGAGAATTTTTTTGTTGCTTTGAAAAGCAAAATTTTTTGTAATAGATTGAAATTAAACCAATCATATTCAAGTTTGTTTTTTATTCTAAAACATGATTGGTTTAATTTTAATCTTTTAGATAGATTTTTGTTTTTCAAAGCAACGAGAGCAATTGTCAATCGGGGTTTAAGGTTTATTAGTATTAGAAGTTGTCTAATCCTAATAGAATTACGAATAAGCAAAGTTGTGTTAGTAGTATGAAAGACTTGATCGCAAAATCACGACAAAGTTTGGAAGAGAAGAGGAAGATTTATCATCGGAAGCAGAAGATAGCACAAGCCAAACGGTTGCATGTCGCTTAATTAGCCCTAAATTAGGTATTTATGTATATATTTATTTAATTGGATCTTGCTTGTGTTGCAAGTCAATTATTTTTTATTCTCAAATTAATCATTAATTATTGCTGTGTTGTTTTGTTTCCTTTTCAGATGGTTGCAGACGTTAATTGTTGAGATTATCTCGATTATCTCAGTGAATTGGAACAGCTTGGATGTGACTTCATTCACGGTCAAGTCGAGTGCTTGAAGATGTTCAAATTAAGGTGCAGAAGCGACCACAAAGCTGAATCTAACTCAATCTTGGAAAAGGAAGAAATTCCACGGTGTGATGAAAATTCAACAAGAAAGAAACAGAAGAGATGAAGAACAACAGACGAAAGTAAGAGCCATCTATGAGCCTAATCTCATCGAATGGTTTTGTTAATGTCTAGTATGTTTTGTTAAGATTCTATTGTATTAGACTAGACAGATTATTCCAGAAATTGATATGATTATGGACAGACTAAGGATACGGAGCTTGTAGTGGAGGCAGCATTCATGTAAGCCGAGGAAGCATTCGTGTAGCAGTTTGGGCTCAAAACGTGTTCTAGGGGAAATATTTTCGGGCGTGTGACTCATTTGTATTTTTTTTTTCTTATTTTTGGTTTTGTCCCAAAAAAAATTTCCAAATAAAAGATTTTTAACAGGGCAAATGAATCACATCCAAATTAACCGTTTGTTGATCAAGAAACGTAAGAGATCAACAACAGACGAAAATAAGAGTCATATATGAACTTAATCTCATCAAAAGATCAACAACAGACGACGATAACAGTGTTATGTGCAACAACAGAAACTTTGTACCCAACAATTGTTTTGTGTTTTAGAGAATTAGTTGAGCTTAGCAGATTCTATATACTGTATTAAAATTAGACAGATAATTTCAGAAATACAGTGTAATATTTATGTCTTAATTATTTTTGTGACTCATATTTGATTTAGCTGATGGACCACTAATCGACATAGGACCCTTATGCTAACATGACTTTGGCATCTTTTGGCTTCTCATTTACATAATATAATGTAAAAAAAGCCTCTTGAATTCTTCATTAACGTCACAGTACCTGAGTAAGTTCTATATTTAAATTCTTGTAATATCTATCTTTTTTATCGAGTTAAAAATTAAACTTATTAAGTTTATTTATTTATTCATAGTTTAATGTTTTAAAAATGAGAAAATGGTCATAGAGGACTCCAAAGTCGTATTTATTTTGGTTATTAAAATGACCATTTTCTCTTTTAAAAATAGCTTATAGAAAGTGCAATTTTTAACAAATTCAAAGTCGTAATCGTGAAAAAAATTATCTTTAAATAGTATAAATTCATTAATTTGACTGGATCGAAATTAGAGTTGAATAATCCTATGATTAAATGGTTAATTATCTTGTAATGATCAAAATACCATTAATGAAAGTTTTTTTTTGTTCTGTTTTAATAAATTTTCAAAGACATTGGAAGCAACTTTTCACAAATCCAAGATTGAGGAAATTCAACATTAATATATATATTAGGAATATTGGAAATTATTTTTCGAAGTTTTCCTAAATAAGTAAAACTGATTAAATTTTTTTAATCTTAGGATGACGAAATTAGATAAAACGATTATAACTAGTTTCCTAAATAAGTTTTTCAGGTGTTTGAGAAGTCTTTACAATATGTAAAACGATTCAGCCGTTACAACTTACAAGAATCCAAATGTTGTTAGACAAGTTCGAGAAATACTGAGCAGACATGGACTCACTGAGTTTGAGCTATGTGTTCTAGGCAATCTCTGTCCTGAAACGGTTGATGAAGCAGTGGCAATGGTTCCTGCTCTTAAAACGTAAGTTTACTACATGACATAGGGAGCTTATCCCGTTTTTTTTTTCTGAAATTTCTTTTAGATACATTAAACGGAGTGAAAATGTTGTAGCAGATACAATTGCAAAAAGGGCCTTGTATCAAGCCCAATCGTTGTAGCCCTAACTCTAGTTTGAATGAATTATCTTTTAGCCCAAAAAAACTTTAGACCAATTTAAAAAGGGGTTGTTATGTACAGTCCTCTCTAACTTCGAAATTATGTACACTGTCCTCTCCATTTTTTCGTTTTGTTTTTGCCCTAAATGGGTAGAAAGGGGTAGGCAGCAAAAATGAAAATACCCCTGGCGAGTATTTGGAAAAAGTCTGGAGCACGCTGAAGACGTTCGTAGGCAATGTCTATTTTTAGGCGGGATAAGTAGAAGACGTATGTTCTCTACGACTGGTAAATATGGTAATGGATGATTTTTTTGTTTTAATTATGTATAATGCCATCTTTAATCTTGAAATTATGTCACATGCCACCAATGTGGGAATGAGTGCTACATTTGGTGGAAATCAATTTAGTTTCTGGAAATGTTTAGCTCATAAGGTGTAAGTGTTGGTTAAGTAGTGTTGAGTTATGGCCGAAAATGTGAAATGTTTAAGTTGTATGTTGTTTGCTTTGTTGTGTGGGTGGTTCCTTTTGTTGTTTCGTAATGTACGGGTAAACGGTAGTTGTAATATTGTGAATATGGTAATGATAATGTCATGTTTAATCTTGAAATTATGACACATGTCACCAATGTGAGAGTGAGTGCTTCATTTGGTGGAGATCAATTCAGTTTCTAGAAATGTTTGGCTCATAAGATGTGTTTGGTAATGAAGGCAAAAATGGTAGTTGTGATATGGTGTGGTATGTAATCGGACATGTTTCCAGGACGTCTAGAGTAGACAATATATGGGATGTATTCCATGCATTGATGTAGTTTGTGATGCAGATTGATTGGATGTCATAGGCATGGTAGGAGTCTACGAAATGTAGAGTAAAAATTAGAATTAAATGAGGAGATCCAAAGAACGAGGTAGTAGAACAAATTGGACGTTTTTCCCGGACAAGTGTGTGGAGACGTCTAGAATAGACAAGAAAGGGGTAAAATCGTCTTTCTACATTACGAAAGAGGGCTAAAAAACAAGGGAAGTAAAAGTGGGCATTTGGCATAAATTCGGAAAAAAGGGGGCACTGAATGCAATTAATTCTTTTAAAAATTGTCTTATGGTAGGATTAGGAATAGAGATAAACAGTAAAACTTATTTTATGTTAGGATTACAAAAAGTTTCCAATTTGTTTCCTAATCAATATATATTTGAAATTTTGGAAAAAAAATTTGTGATTTAAGTGTAAGTGTGGTGAAGATGGAAACAGTTGAAATTTCCGACCGTTTCCAATGGCTTCTTACGGATTACTAAATAAGCGATATTTGAATAACATGCTTACATTTCTACAAGTACCCATCAATAATGGTTGGAATAGTCGGAAATTTCCGACCATAAATTCTTTTTTTAATTTTCCGTCAATTCTGGTCGATTTTCGGTTGAAAATTTCCTACTGTAGTTAGCCGGTTAGAATTTGGTACAATTTCTTGTAGTGATTGTATTTATTTTTATTTATGATTATTTTGTATTTTAAGATCATGAATGGGTATAATTATTTACAATTCCTTTTTATTTTATAGAATTATAAATATATAGATCTCAATTGTAAGAAACATTAACTGATAATTAGCCAAAACAAAGCATTATCTTTAGATATTATATAAATTTTATGAAGATAATTGCAAGATTTAATGGGACCTTAACTTTGATACAATGAGAATTTTTTTTATATAAAATCTATTCTTTAACTAATCGTAATAACAAAACTAATAACCGCCATCACTAAAATTATAAATTCATTCACCACTCTATCTCTCATTCGCTTGATCACTACTATTCAACAAAAAGAAATAAACAGATTTGAAGTTTTCGGCATTAAAATTCATTCAGATATGAAGAAGTTTCCACGTGGATCACGGTTTGAGCCAAAGGATCGAGTGTTAGAGAGTCGTAATCTTCACAAAGTTGGAATTCGTATTCTGGCTCCAAGAATAAAGGATTCATCAAACAAAGACGAAGCCTAAACCTATTGATGAGAATCAAGGTGCTAGTTTCAAAAACTTGCTAGCAAAAGCCCAAAAGAAACTCGAAGAAAAAAGGCATCAGATTGATCATCAGGAAACAAAAGAAGATATCACAAACCAACGGATTGCATCTCGCTTAGCCCTAAATCAGGTACTTGCGTATATCTTTATTTAATTCTATCTTGCTTGTGTTGCAAGTTTGCAAGAAAGCAATTCTTTTTTGTTCTCGAATTAATAAGTAATTATTATTGTGTTGTTTTGTTTCTTTTTCAGATGGTTGCAGACGTTGATTGTTACGATCATCTGGATTATCACAGCGAACTAGAACAACTTGGCTGTAAATTTATTCACGATCAAGTTAAGTGCTTGAAAAAGTTCAAATTAAGGTCCACAAGCGACTACTTTCATGAATCTAACTCGTACTTAGAAAAGTACGAAATTTCATGGTGTGATGAATATTCAACGACAAGGAAACAAAAGAGATCAACAACAGACAAAAGTAAGAGTCATCTATGATCTTAATCTCATCGAATGGTTTTGTAAAGATTCTATTGTATTAGACTAGATAGGTTATTTCAGAACTTGATAAGATTATATGGACAGATTAAGGATATGGAGCTTGGAGCCGAGGAAGCATTCATGTAGTGGTTTGGGCCTAAAACGTGTTCTAGAGGCAAGATCTTTAACAAATGGGCGTGTGACTTGTTTGTATTCTTTTTCCCTTATTTTTGGTTTTGTCCCAAAAGGTTTTCCAAAAAAAGGTTTTTAATGAGACAAATGAGTTACATCCAAATTACCCATTTGTTAGATCAAAAAATGGAAGAGATCATCGAAAGGTTTTGTTAATCAGTCTCTAGAGATGTCCTTTATAATGTTCAGTGCAACAACAAAAACTTTGTACTTAACAATTGTCTTGTGTTTAAGAGAATTATTTGAGCGTAACAGATTCTATTGTATATTAAAATTAGACAGATAATTTCAGACTCTCTTATTGTCAATCTCTAGCGCTAGATGCTCTTTTCAGTGTTCTTTGCAATTACAAGAACAACAGAGGAGAAACACTATTCAACAATTGCTTGTATTTTAGACTTGTGAGATTTGTAAAGTTTATAGTTAATTAGATTATCACATCATTGCAGAAATATAAACTATTTGTATTGTCTCTCTGTAAACTTGTCTCATCAGACTTAGTAAATTATCTAACTACAAAGATCACTTGTTCTGGCAGTTTGTTATGAATCTCCACAATCTCCAAGCCATTTTAATGAAAAATATTATAGCTACTACAAGTCTCATTCACTATGATTTATTGATTGTCCATAAGAATCACTGTAAAAGCACAAAAGAAGGCACAAGAAAAAGAGATGTTCTTATGTTTTGAACTTTATGATTCAGTCACAAGGAGAACAGATTAGTCAACATTTAGTTTTATATCTAATAGAAACAACACTGATCTTAATATCCACCAAATAATTCCAGTTTTTCTACAAAAGGTTAATTTGATGAAACTTAATCTGATTCTGTACAATTTTTAATCAAAAAATCTTTTTCTTGCAAAGTTTTAAGTCTTTCTTAGTGAACATCAACCGGCCAACCACAAAATTTCCTAGCTTTTGGTAGATTCTCATGTGGTAATAATAGTTCAAGAGTCTTGAAACAATTTCTCTCATTAATAGAGCTATCAACAACCATTGAAGTGTATCTAGCTTCTCTGAGAATGTTAAAGGGCCTACATACATATAGGATGTACATCTTTCATTCACTTACACATTTCTTTATACCTAAATATTAGTGTACAAAATTCATGCTCAAATCCACATGGCCATGTCAGAAGTTTTAATCCACAAGTTGATTAATAGATATGATAGATTACCAATTTGGGGCCCTCATGGGTCACAGACAAGAAATACAAAAGCATGTGTTTCTGTCTGATTTGGTTGCTCTAATATACTAACTCTTATAGTCTCCCCCAGTAACATGACAAATAGATGGACGAAGAAGCTAATTGATCTACAGAAGAAGAAAAACACAAACCCCAAATCGGGAACAAGACATTATTCGCAAAACGAGGTTATAGATTTTTTGTTTGAGAGACCGTTGAGACCATGTTAGAAGCAAGTGTTTAAGCTTGTTATATATAGAGAGGCAGTGGGTTACAAAGGTCGCTTATGAGGGTTTTTTTTTTTTGTTCAAACCAGTTCGGATTTTTAATTTGGTTTGAAAGATAGGTTCGTTTTGGTTTATTATTATAGAACCGGTATTCCAAAAGTTTTCCTAGGATTTGGTGGTTTTGGATCCTTAGGCCCATTTTTGCTAAATCTTTTGTGTTAATTCTCAACAGGTTTTTTTCTACAAAATAATAATTATTGACAGATTTGATTATAGTCCAATCTCTTTAACTTGAAAAATTGTTTTCATGTCAATTTAGTTTTTTGATCCCACTATAACTAAGGTTATTGCAATGGCTGTGAGAGCTATTTGATTTTTTGGAAGTTTAAAGACTAGCACATGCCTTTGAAAACATGGTTTTTTCATTATTTGAAACTTTAAGCAATATTTTTAGAGTTGAAAGTTATAAATTTATTTTGAATATGAATTTCTCTTAAAATTGTTCATAATGTATGTTTAATTTTTAGTATGGTACGAGTGATGCACAAAATCATCATTAGGTATGAATTTCAGTATTCAATGGTGATTGATCACATAATCATCATAAGAAACGAAAAAAATAAATTACCAACTTTCTCTGTTCTTTATTGTGGTTATCTTCTAACATATCAGAGGTAGAACCTTTGATGTTCTATATTCTATTTTCTGATAAATTTTTGTAAATTGTAGATTTTAATTTTTTTTTGTTTAAATTATATAACCTTTATTAAATAAATGTTAATTCTATTTTGTGATAATTTTTGGTAAGCAATAGATTTTAATTTTCTTGAAAATGTGTGACGGATTAACCATCATCAGAAATCAAATATTTCTTATAATAATTATGAAACTTATAGAATTTGAATTTTAATGCATGTTTAGTGTATTATTTCATTAATTTAATATTATCATTTAACATAAAACAAAATCAGATTATATCTTAATTTACATGAAAAAATCTATTTTTCTAACTGATTTTATTACAAATAATAACATTTTTTCTGTTTTTTGATAGGTGTATAAAAAGCAAAGTTTTTCTCGATACATTAGCTTTTAAATAGTTTTAAAAGTAACTTCTATTAAAGAAGTTTTATCAAAAAAAAAAAACATGTATTAGAGAAGAAGTTGATAAATGCTTTTAGTAGTAGACAAACTTCATCGTCTCCCAATAACCAAAAACGGTTGTAAACAATGATTTTATTTGTCTTTTTACAAAACTCTTTTGTCGACATCATTTATTATAGTAAACAAAAATTTGTTTATATTTTTTTTCAATTTCTGTCTTAATATCATTTTTTTTTAATATTTTTCATTTTGTGTAATATGCATAATACATTGATCATGATGATCATATATACATTGTGGTGCTATAATGTGGTATGATGAACACATAAACAACCATATATAATATATAGAAAATCCATGAAACCTATATTCACATCATCATGTTTTATGAAAGGTCAAGTTAAATTGCTGTTTCTGAAAAATATGCCACAATTGCTATATGTCTTGCTCACAAATAATTATGATATAATTTACTTGTAAAATATTGTAAGCATAAAGAAAAGGTAATACATTATATTATTTTGTTTTGTGATAAGACACTATTTATTTCAATGATGTAAATACAAACTCATAGTGTACTATTTGTAACTACTTACTAAAACTTAATTATTTTTATCATTTTTTTAATACTTTTATGGAATTAATACATATAAAAAATAAATAATATGCATGACTACAAATTATTTTGATTAATTTTCTTACACAATGTAAAAATAATATAATATTTTAACTTTTATTTATTGGTTTTTGTTCAACACTTTTATTTAAAAATTAAACCGGGTTGGAATCTAATACGTAATGAAATATATAAAAACAAATCAAACATTTGTAAAATTATGCACATTTTAAAACAAAAAATAAAGAAAAATAAATAAATAAAAACATTTGTAAGTTATTTTGTAAATGATCTAGATTTCATTACAACAATAAATTCTTAAAAATCAGTAAATATTAGAAAATATATATTTAATATCATTAATTTTTTGTAATTATTTTTTTTAAATACATGTAAAATTTAATATATAATATATTTATTTATGTATAAATGTTATCTTGCGCGCAATTACGCGGGTACAAAACTAATTTAACTGAGTCAAACTTGAAGTTTCCTAGACCGGTCAAACTGAATCAGTTCGATCATAGGTTTGCCAAAGTGGGAATACGTATTATGCGTCCAAGAAGTTTATAATATGTATTCATGAAAAAAAGACTAATTAAACTCATTGAGCATCAAGGGGGTAAAATGAGAGACTTAATCGCAAAAGCCCTGAAAACAATGGAAGAGAAAAGGCAAATTGATCATCCGGAAGCAGATATCAAAAGCAAAAGACTTGCATCTCGCTTAGCCCGAAATCATGTATTTAATTGTATCTTGCTTGTGTTGCAAGAAATGTTCATTTTTATTCTCAAATTAATAAGTAATTATTACTGTGTTGTTTTGTTTCGTTTTCAGATGGTTGCAGACGTTAATTGTTACGATCATTTGGATTATCACAGCGAACTGGAACAGATGGGGTGTAAATTCATTCACGATCAAATTGAATGCTTGAAAATGTTCAGATTTAGGTCCAGAATCGACTACTTACATGAATCTAACTCGATCTTGGGAAAAAATGAAATTCCATGGTGTGATGAATATTCAAAGAGGAAGAAATAGAAGAAATCAACACTAGAAGATAATAAGAGTCAATCTATTAGCTTAATCTCATCCAAAGGTGTTGTTAATGTTTAGTGTGTTTTGTAAAGATTCTATTGTATGAACAGCTTGTAGCCGAGGATGAGCAAAGCATTCATGTAGCAGTTTTGGGCCCAAAACAATTATCTAGAACCAATATATTCATTCAAACATAAGGGCATTTGTATTATTTTCCCTTTATTTTTGGTTTTGTCTCTATAAATTTTCTAAAGAAAATGTTTTAAATGAGATAAATTATTTTAAACAGAGCTGTGTTTTTTTGGCCAAAACGTGTTTATTGTGGGGAGCATGATGAGTTTAGGATCACCTCTCTATGCTTGTCCCTTCAGCTTCACGGTTTGGATGAATCTTTGTGTTAATCTCTTCTCTCATGAGATTACTCATGATTGGTATGATACTATTTCATTCCTCTCATCTCCATCCTTGGGTGGTATGGATAGCATTCTTTCTAGAACGGCTTTTCAAATCACTGTTTACTACATTTTGAAGGAAAGAAATTCCAAGATTCATGGTAAAATTTGGACTAATGCTTCAGGTCTTACCCGCATTATTGATAAGGTTGTGCGGAACCGAATTTCTACCCTTGCCTATCGTTCTCATCATAGATTAGAGGGTTTACTTTGTAGGTGGTTTGAGATTAGACAAAGTTAATTCGTTTATTCTTTGGCAAGTTTTTCTTTTTTCTTGCTTTCATTTTTATTGTATGTGAAACTTTTTGTTGATCAATAAATTTAAAATTTCAACAAAAAAAGAAAAAAAAATTGATCATATTCAATTTCTATTTTCTGCCGATTTATGTATTACATTTCATATTCCGCAGACTTATAAATTTAAACAATGTATTCTATTCTGATGTTACTATAACAAGAAAAAAAATATCACATTCAACTTAGAACACAAGCCCATCTAATTTAAAAAATCCTAAAACATGTCTTAAAGTCTAGTCCAAGAAAAGTGCCTAATTTGGAAGCTTAAGAGACATTCTTCTAGTCAAAGTTATTTATTACTAACTACTAAGTATTAGTTTATTTCCAAAACAATTTATTATCTTTTTTTTTTCAACATTGGATCGACAAGGTCCGATCCATAACCTAAAGCTCACTCCCCAATAATCCTTTTTTAAGGGACCATAATGCAGCAGGTATAAATCGAACCTTGGTGCCAAGTCATTAGCTGGATCATCCTAACCACCAGAGTGAGAGCAACTCGGCCAATTTATTATCTAATTTTATTCTTATATAGTTTTGTAATCTCATTTAAATAAAATTTCATTTTATGAGCGTAATTCTTGTTTAAAATTATTTGTATGATCTAAGTTTAAACTTAAAGTAATTGGCTTTTAGTCTAGTGGCAGGTGGTCAGTCTACTAAGATATGCGCACTTGTACAACTAGGGATCGAGTCCCACCACTTATATTGTGTAGAATTTTGGCTAATGGGCCGGCCAGTTGTGACTCAATGTTGACAAAAAAAATTTAAACTTAAAGAACTTTGGTTATCGATTAAACCTTGTCGATCAAATTATTATTGACCAAAAAAAAGTTTAAGCTCAAGGAAATGTAAAATTCTTGGAGTTATAGCTTATTTAGCTTCTTCTTTTCTAGGAGTACCCACATGCTCTTCATCTTTGCAACGCCAGCTCATGTGTTTGTTTTGATCTATCTGATTTTTTTCTTTGATTTGACCACAAATTTTGTTGTCCCCTGAATGACTACGCCAAATCTAGAATTTTTGTGACTCATATTTGATTTAGCTTATGGACCACTAACCAACATATATAGTGGTTACATGACTGGCATTTGTTGCCTATTCAATTCTTTATTAACATCACAATACCTGAATAAGTTGTATAGTCCACTAGTTGATTTGCAGACATAATTGATTAGCAACTAATTGGGACCCTTATTGATCACCTAGACTAGAAACATATACATGTGTTGTGTCTGATTAGGTAGCTCAGGAAGCTTGTTACAAAGCCTATCTACATCTAATAGTTTCTCCATCTATATATTGAAACAAGGAAGTATTCTTCATCAACCAAAACTTTCACTCGAAGAATACTACAAAGTAAATTTACAAATCTTTTCCCAGAAAATGATGATGAACACAAAGAAGCTAATCAAGATGGCCAAGAAATGGCAACAAAGAGCAGCACTGAGCAGGAAAAGAATCTCATTTCAGAGGTCAAGTGCATCTAGCAGCTCAACCGCTGTAGAGAAGGGCTGTTTTGTGGTTTACACGGCTGATAAAATCCGATTTGCTTTTCCGATAAGTTACCTGGAGAACACTGTTGTCCAAGAGCTCTTGAAAATATCTGAAGAAGAGTTTGGTCTACCAACAGAAGGACCAATCACATTGCCCTTCGATTCTGTTTTTGTAGAGTATCTCATCAAGCTGATCCAAAGACGAATGGATGGAGATACAGAAAAGGCTCTCTTATTGTCAATCTATAGCGCCAGATGCTCTTTACAATGTTCTTTGCAATTACAAGAACAGCAAAGGAGAATCACTACTCAACGATTGCTTGTACTTTAAACTTTAGCAGACTTGTCCGATTTGTAAAGTTTATAGTTCATTAGATTAACACACTATTGCAGAAATACAACTCTTTAAACTTGCCTAATCAGACTTAGTAAATTATCTAACTTCAAAGATCACTTGCTCTGGCAGTTTGTTATAGCTGCAACAAGTCTTATTCACTATGATTTATCGATTGTCCATAAGAATCACTGTAAAGGCAGATGTTCTTATGATTTGAACTTAATTAACTAGTCACAAGGAGAAGAAATTAGTCAACAATTAGTTTACTATATATCTAGTAGAAACAACACTGATCTTATTATCTACGAAACAACTCCAATTTTTCTACATTAGTTCAATTTGATGAAAATTATTCTGGTTCTGTACAATTTTCTATCAAAAAATCTTTTTCTTGAAAAGTTTTTTAAATCTTTTCTGGTGAACATCAAACTGGCCAACCACAAAATTTCCCAGCTTTTGGTAGATTCTCATGTAGAAATAGGTCAAGAGTCTTGAAACATTTTCTCTCATTTACAGAGCTATCAACAACCACTGAAGTGTTTCTACAGGTTTGGAATCTAACATCTCTGAGAATGTTAAAGGGCCTACATACATATAGGTTGTACATCTTTCATTCACTTGCACATGTCTTTGTATCGAAATATTAGTGTACAAAATTCATGCTCAATCCACATGGTCATGTCTTTTGAACAGAAGTTTTAATCCACAAGTTGATTAATAGATATGATAGATTACCAACTTGGGGTTCTCATGGGTCACAGACAAGAAATACAAAAGCATGTGTTTCTGTCTGATTTGGTTGCTCTATATACTAATTCTAATAGTCTCCCCTAGTATATAAAATCTTACAAACCTATGGAGTACTTCATTAACCATAACTTGCATTCGAAGAGTTATCATACAGATCTCTTTTGCATTCCAATCTTTAGAAGATTTTTTTTCCCTGAATATAATGATTAACACAAGGAAGCTCATGAAGATGGCCAAGAAATGGCAACGAAGAGCAGCCTTGAGCAGGAAAAGAATCTCATTTCAAAGATCAGTTTCTACCACTAGCAGCTCAACTGCTACAGAGAAGGGTTGTTTCGTGGTTTGTACGGCGGATAAACAACGCTTTGCTTTTCCGATAAGTTACCTGAGCAACTCTGTTTTCCAAGAGCTCTTGAAGATATCTGAGAAGAGTTTGGCCTCTTGAAGATATCCGAAGAAGATTTTGGCCTCCCAACCGATGGACCAATCACTTTGCTATTCGATTCAGTTTTCTTGGAGTATATCATCAAATTGGTGCAGCGACGAATAGACAGAAATACAGAAAAAGCTTTGTTAATGTCAATCTCCAGTTCTAGATATTCTGTACATTGTTCTTTGCAACAACAAGAACATAGCAATACTACTCCAACACTACTTGTATTTTAGAGAATAGAGTCAGGCAATTTTTTGTCTTTGTAAAAATTCTACTTTATTAGATTTTAAAGATTACTTTAGAAATGCACCATGTTTGTCTCTCTTTTAGACTGCCTCATTAATATGAAAATCGACTTCAGTCTCACTTATTGTCACAGTTTCATCCTGAGTTCTGAAAAACTGTATTTGTACCATTTTACTTACACATTTCAAACTTATTTTAGCACAAACAGAATCTGAAACTGTCCATCATAAAAATGGTGTAGCGACCTCAAGTTTCTTGCACTATATTTCATCAAATACACATACACCAACCATTTCTAGAACAACAAATCTGTGAAAAGGTACACATAGACTGCACAAGAACATTTCTTTTGTATGATCTGAACTCAGTCTATCTTAAGAAAATATGAGACTGTAGCAGTAATGTTTGATTCTCTGTCTTTTTCCCTGGTGAGAAAATCAGTGGACCTAAATGCTTTTCATCTTCGGTCCATCAGTACATGCCTTTCTTTGTATGATCTATCTGTCATTGATTTTACCAAAATTTGTTGTTCCCTGAATAATGTATTTGATATATCATTTTTGTGTGTCTCACATTTGATTTAGCTGATCTGATGTACTAACCAACATGGGACCCTTAAGCAAACAGACAAAGCTACCCAGAAGCATGAATTTGAGATTTTAGGCTCCTCTTGTCTCCAACACTTATCAACTTGACAAGCTTTCACAATTTTCATATATATATATACAATGTACAACAGCCTCTTACAGTATTTATCAATGACTTTGTACCTAAATCTTGTCTTGAAATTGTCCTTATAGAATATTTATACCGACATGATCATGTCTTCTACATCAAGTTGTTAGTCCACAAATTGAATTGCAGACAAAATTGATTACCAACTTAGGACCCATATCAATCACATAGAGTAGAAACATGAGCATGTGTTATGTTTAGAAAAGATAGCTCAAGAACTTGTCACAAAGCCTGACTGAATCCATTTGATTTCTCCTTCTATATAATACAACAAAGCATATAGCATTCTTCATCAATCACAATTTGCACTTATTCAAAGAGTTCTGCAACACAAATTACAAATTTTTTTTTTTTTGCTTTTACAGAAGACAATGATAAACACAAAGAAGCTCATGCAGATGGCCAAGAAATGGCAACAAAGAGTAGCTCTCAAGAGGAAAAGAATCTCATTTCAGAGATCAAATTCTACTACTAGAAGCTCAACCGCTGTAGAGAAGGGCTGTTTCGTGGTTTACACAGCGGATAGCGCACGGTTTGCTTTTCCGATAAGCTACCTGAGCAACTCTATCTTTCAAGAGCTCTTGAAGATCTCTGAAGAAGAGTTTGGACTCTCAGCAGATGGACCAATTACATTGCCGTTTGATTCAGTTTTCTTAGAGTATCTCATCAATTTGATACAACGAAGAATGGATGGAGAAACTGAAAAGGCTCTGTTAATGTCACTCTCTAGTGCTAGATGTTCTTCACAAGGATCTATGCAACTACAAGAACAGAGTAGTACTCAGCAATTGCTTGTCTATTAAAGTCTATGTTTCGTAGAGAAAAACATAATTGTAAATATGTATACGGTTACATTGTACTCCAATACAAAATATCATTTACTCTCTTTATTCTATTTTCTAACTTAAACATATATTATATATACCATTTCACTTGAATGATTACTTATCTAGTCTAATTCGTTTTTCGATCCACAAAGATCAAGATCAAATGAATATACCCTTTCTTTCCGTCGCTCAAACGTAAATGAGAATTTTCATATTCCACACAAGGGGATATAGATACTATAATCTAATATATAGCACATTAAAAAATCACAGTCGTTTTGCGGCTCTTGGAACTTGAAGTAGGGAGTTAAATTTTTAGCTCTGAGTGCAGCCTTCGCCAAAGTTCCAGTTCCATTAGAACTTAGGACAAGAATCAATCTCAAACTACATATTCTTATTAAAGAATATACAAAGGCCCAATTATCAGTCACAATTATCCTCAAAAGTAACATATACTGATTGAATGAAATGGAATTCAGCTTTCAAAATTTCTGAATAATATTTTCTTCAGAAAACACAGTTACAATATAACTATGAATGCCAATTAACATTAAGAAACATAACCCTGAAAAGGCAAGATTTGTACAACTAATAAGTAACAGAAAATTCAATCATTTTTACAAATGAAGAGACAGTCATAATGAGTAGATAGTTGTTTAAGAGTGATAAATTCCTTCATATCTATCAGATTATCCAAATGGAAGTCACTTAAGCTTTCAAGTAATCTACTAATAAACCCTGCAAATACGAACACGAGAAACAAGCTGACATAACTGAGATGCTGGTGTTAAAAACCAAAAACGAATACATTAAAAATACAAAAACATAACCATAAGAGCATAATGCTGACGTTATACGAGCTTGGAGTTTTCGAGTTACGAAGAAAACAGAGAACCAATTGTGTTAAAACAAAAACCAGATAAGATATAATTGAGATGTGAGCAGGAATTAAAGTAACAGTTAGCTTTTACAATAAGTTAACAGTGTCGCAAGGCCTGTTCTTTTCACTTTTTGCCTAAGAAAAACGAAATGTCCAAATACTGATTCAACTTTGGACATCAGATACCATAGGCAAATCATCAATAAAACAAAAACACATAAAAATGCTTTAAGATCAATCTCAGTCGAAAGATGGTGATATTGTGATTTTAATAATCATTGGATTATCATTGAATTGGACACAAATTTCATCATTGATTGCAGAGCACTAAGCAAATAGGAATTGAAAAACAACCAAAGAAAATTAAAACAGTTAGAAGAGAGGTCAGATGGTAGTGCATGTCTATAAATCAACAAATTGTATTTCAGATTTGCAGACGAATATGTTTA
The DNA here is from genome assembly GCA_963920545.1 of Lepidium didymum. NCBI lineage: Eukaryota > Viridiplantae > Streptophyta > Magnoliopsida > Brassicales > Brassicaceae > Lepidium > Lepidium didymum. The sequence continues at coordinate 18,897,968 of OY986992.1, read as the reverse complement.
TATTTCCTCATTCCTCTTTCTGTACTCAAAAATCTAAAACTTCAAAAGAAAATTACTAATATGAAAAGATCAATGAATAGGATCAGAAAATGGCAAATCACTCACACTGCAAAAGCAGATCAGACTGGACGTCACAAAACATTAAAGCCATCTCATCACTTCCATTACAAACAAAAAATCATAAGAAAATTCTGAAATCTGGGAATCAGACAAAGATAGTCAATCACCATGTTACATCCATCGCAATGGATGTAAATAAGACTGGGGCGACAATTTCTTATCATCACTTTCGCCAAATCTAAGAAACAAATCACAACGAACTACAAAAAATAATCGAATCTGAGCTAGCGAAGGAACATAGACATAACCAAGACCAAATTCACCACAGTACCATGCCGAAAACCCAAGGTAAAAAAAGAGAAACAGATCTTTTGATCTATGAAATAAGGGTTTATAAGCAGTCGAGAATTTTGTTTGTTGAAGAGAGAGCTAGGGTTTAGGCGTTATATAGAAGCAGAACACTGCTTAGGGTTTTTAGTGTTTCTCTCTTCCTCACCGCTCTTATATGGGCCTAGGCCCATTTTTAACTTAAGTGTAAATCTTCGTTCTATGATTGTATTTATTGTAAGCGGGCCTAATAAAACCCAAAAGTCCCATACCTCTTGTGGCATTGTAGGTGTATTGTTCTTACTAAGAAGTAGAAAGCTACAAAGTTTCTTACATTTGAATTTTTCAACATAATATATGAATTTTAGAAGTTTATATAAAAGGACAAAGAGTGATATGGGATTTGATTTCTAGCTTCTACTTTGTCTTATTTTGTTATGGGTCCAACGACAAACCAACATATGATATAAAGTAATTAATAACTAAATTGTTTCTAAGATTAATATATAGAAGAAGTACAGAAGATGTAAGATAGTTTGCGTAATCATATAGAACCCTAAGAAACAGGAAACATGGATATTAAGGATTGTATTTTATGACGCAAAGCAAACGCATAGGTCTTTTAACTTTACACTCGACCTCTTTCTAGTGTGGTGATGACATAACGAGACCTAAAACAAGCCTAAAAAATATGTGATTTTTTTATGTAATAAAAAACTAAAAATAATAATAAATATCTCATAACATACTTAATAAATATGAGTTTGTGGTCTTATTTTATTATATACTAACTAAAAATATTAAATATGCAAAAAAAAATTACACATATATAACTTTAGTACACAAAGGACTCAATCACATTTATCAAAAAAAATGAAACCTATAATAAATCTTATTAAAAAAATGTGGCCTTTCTAAATTTGTGACCTTAGACAATTGTCTTTTTTTTATAAGGTCAAGCACAGCTCTGCCTCATTTAGACAACGACTATGTTTATAGTTTATACCAAACCCTATCTGTTTTCATTTACCATTATTAATACCTTATTTACAAATTTTTTGTTAATTTTGTTTTGTAATTGAGCTAATTTTGTCTTAACAACAATTCTCAAAGTCTCTTCACTCAGAAGTCGCTCATTATTACAAATTTACAATATGGTAAAAAGCTGAATTGAATCAACTATTTTGTACAACTCTGCTAGTAAGATCCGTACGCAACTGTCACATGTAGGAACGACTTTAACTACTTATTTTCAACCGTAGTTTTAAGTCAATGTCCTAATAAACTTTCCAAAAAATTAATATCTACAAATCATAAATATAGATTTCTGGAGAAAAGTATAAAGATTTTAAAGTTTTATATGCGTCTATATACGTCACACCAAATTCTACAAGTACTATTATCGTTTTCAACAATTTCACATAATATTTTTTGTTTCAACCACATTAAAAAAATTACTCATTTAGACGACCCTGTCAAATATGGAATCAATGAATTCAGAATATACGAATTCAATTCGACTATTTTTTTTAATAATAGGATTGAACCAGTCAGTGCATTTTACATTAGTTTTTTATTTTGTCCAATAAAAACAATCCTTATCCCAACTTGACGAAAAAGAATAAAACAATTCAACTCGTGGATACTCGTAGTCTTTTCATGTTGAGTTTGAAGTTTCTCTCTGGTCTATGTTTTTGCCTATTATCTTTTCAGTTTCTAGAAATGGCTTTTACAGTAAACTGTATAGAGATGCTGAAGATAGTAGCTGATCCTGGAAATTAACCAATTTTCTCACTTTTTTCTGGATGAATTTGCTCAGTTCAAATACCGTTTTAGTTTATTTTCTCTTTCTTATTCTTCGCATTTTAAATTTTAAAACTGATTTTCTGCTCCGTAATGTTAAAAGATTATCCAGAAATCAGTTATTTGTTCATCATGTACCTTAACATCGGGTTCTTTATTTGATCTAATGAACTAAATAAAGTTGAAAAAAAAACACTAATTTGGGTTTATTAGTTTTGTAGCTTTTTTTCCTCAAGATTTGAATGAATCGGATATTTAGGGTAATTAAAAATTACTGGTTTATCTTTAATCCGATCGAACCTTAATTAATGTGATATTGATGGAATTAAAATGGCATATGCTTGAAGATAATCCTGACGTGGCTTTGCAATATCGTATTTTCAAACATCAACTAAGCCGTAAAGCAATCAGACTTGAAAATTGTGGATCAGATTAAAAACACAGAGAATATTAAAGTAAAGTCTGTGATGTTAATCCAAGTGAACCTATGATGTTAACCCCTTATTTTCGTATATATTTATTTATGTACTATATTTATAGCTCTAACGTGAAGAAATGAAACTAGTACTAATAAAGAATATATAAGATTAAAATGAATAAATAGAATAATTAAAGGTTCTAGTTATATGATGCATTGTCGTATATTTTAACTTTTTGGCACGATAATATTATTTGAGTTCTCTAATAAACTAGCCATGCTGACTCGGCGCTTTTCTTTATTTTAAAAGTTTTTTATTATTATTAAATCTTATTTTAAAGGTTCGTATTGAATTTCAATAATTTTGTATCTTATAGTCTTTTATAGTGGATTTATCTATGATTTTATTTCTCTAATGATTTTTAATAACGCTTCAAATCTCTATGAGTATTCTTTTCTTTTTTTGTAAAATTAATCTTGGAGTATTTATTACTATAAAAAGTAAATAAAATATCCAACGATTATTTGAAGCAGTATATATATATATCCAACGATTTTAATTAAATAAAGTGACAAGCGACTATAAATGTTAATAATCCAACTTCATTTTTATATTATAGATGGGGAGGACAGACAATTCCGCCATCCATTTTATATCTATTTTATTTTGGTAAAACTCTTTTGATTTAACATACTACTTTCCAAAAATCATTAATTAAATATTAAATTTTGGTTATTAAACATTCAAATTAATGTTAACTTTTTTAAAAATACTAAATTTTGTATTAACTCGACCAATTGAACTTTCTGATAATTTAATTAATGAAATTAATAAATCCTGTTTAAAAACTGTTATTGATCTCATTTAAATGAAACGGTGCATTTCATCTGTCTTCGTCGAACCTGCAAAACTAAAAAAAAATGGTCTGAAAATATAACAAATTCAACCTACATAATCGATGTTGATGATATCTTTTGATTTAGTAAAGGTAGTATGCAACGAAAGATCTTTTTTTCTAGCTTCTGCAGATGACTCCGGTGATGTTAAGGTGCCTTCAATAGTTGTTCTTAATACATAATTATGAAATTGTGGGACTTTTCTTGATTTGATTAAGATATGTAGTTATGTGCAATTTATTCCATGGAGACCTTGGAAAGGTAATTGACTATATCTTAATCGTGACTTGATTTTGTTACAGGCTTAAGAAGCTTTGACTTTTGTCCTCGTCACTCAAGGATGAAGATATAATAACGAGCGATGAAGTTGGGTTTGTGATGGCGACCAAATTTTATACCATCTAAAAATGAATTTCATCAAAAGTGAAGTTCACTAACAAAAGAGAGAAATCAATTTTGATACATTGAAGAGAACAAAAATTAATTTGGAGATTTTGTGAGTTAGGGTTTGGAATTGGAGATTTTTTTTTTTTTGGGTTTTGCAGGTTTGAAGAAGATAGATAAAACGCACTGTTTCACTTAACTAAGATCATTAACGGTACTAAATGGAGTTTATTTATTCCGTTAATCAAATTAACGGCATATTCAATTTACCGAGTCAACTAAAAATTGAGTATTTTTAAAAAGTTAAAAATAAATTAAATGTTTAATTAGTCATATATGAATTCGAATGTCTAATTGTTAAATCAACGATTTTTGGTAAGTAACGTGTTGACATTTTTCTTATTTTATTTTTTATTCTATAGAAGATCACTTGACATCTCAATTGTTATGGATCATAATAATATGTATTTTTAAATCAATATAAAACATTATCCAAAATACTCTTTTTATAAATCTTTTCCACTTTTTCTATCTCTTCGCATATTATTTGCCATGTATGTTACGTTCGATACAATCATATGTTTTTAGTATTTTTCTCTTTATCTTGTAAGTATGTATTAATTATCAATGAAATAAATTCATGTTACCAACTAACAACTTATAAATGTCGCATTCTAAGTCAACTATAGGTCTATACAATGATTGAGTATGGCGTAAAATCAATGCCTAGTAATTTTATTAAAGGTCGAATACTTGTTTTTATGAAACCAATTATTTCAAAGATTACATACATTAAACTAAACTTTAATGGAGGTTGAGTCGTTGACTATGAGCCTCACCATCTGAGTCATTTCTTGTGGATTGATTCTCAATTCAATCAAGCAACATTACATATATGCTCCGTTGTTATCTAATTGCATAATAATAATGTTTTGGATAGTGTAAGAAGCTATCAAGAATCTATATATATGATTTGAAACTTTCTAATGCCATCACAATTATATTTAAAGAAAATGTAAGAAATACACCTTACCTTTTATTTACAATTTTACTTTGAAAATGAGTAAAAGCAAAATATATTTTTAACAATAAATTTGGCTGAGGTATTTATGCAATTCTCCTATTTATTATATGTAGTACTTTTACAATATTAAATATATATGAATTTCCTAAGCACAAAACACCACTAATATTGAGGTATATGGTTAACAAATAAATAATTTATAGATAGCTTTCTAATATTCCGGATAAGAAAATTAGTTTTGTGGTTTAAAGTTCTAAGGATCAAGAAGATGGAAAAGAAGCGGAAGAGACTTTGAAGGCGGACGAATTCCCCAGTATATGGAGCGAAAGATGGCCAACTCCATGGATCCATTACCATCTTCAAAATTTCTACACCAAAAATACCACTTCAAAGCTTGGGAGAGAGAAGAGATCGACATCGTCTAAAGGAGAATATCTATTTCTGAATAAAGAAGAGATAAAATGCGATGAGTACCACGCGCTCCTAGATAGACACCACCAAACCATCAGAAAACAGTTTCATATAAGACTTGAATAGTATTCAAAATTTTTTTAGGACTCATCCACGAAACATCTATAACAACCAAACACAAATATATAATTAACAGATGTAATTGTAAATGTTTTTTTTACCTGTTGCTCAATATTAAAATTTTATTGATCAATGAAGGGATGACCTCTTAGACATAAGATTCATCTGTCACCATTCATAAAAAAAAAATCAAAATGTTTTGATAATATAGTAACTGAATATAACTCTTTACAAAATAACATAACTCCGTCGACATTAATTTCAAAGATATTTGGATTCAGATTATCTCACTTAGTAATATAATTTCTGAATATCGACATTATTATGGCAAGATTATTATGGACTTTTATTTTTGGTGGAAAGATTATTACAGACTTATGGTATAAAAATCTATTTTTCTCAAAATTTCCTTATTGTTTTTATCCAATTTGTATAATCTCATGATATACTCTTTGGAATAAATTATGTAAACTCAAAATAAAAAGATAAATTACAATTGCGTGTGAATACGAACATGATTGGTAACGGTTGTAACTTTGAATTTTTTACTGTAGAATTTAAGTTGTAGGTTTTTTGGTTGTAGATCTTTTTGCTATAGATTTTTTTGTTATAAAATTTTATTTTTGTAAATCTCAAATTTTGGTTCTAAAAATTTAGATTTTTATAACCAAAAACATTCCATAAATAAAAAAATTATTTTCTACAACAATGAAAGCCAAAACCATTACCAATCAGATTATATATCATTCCTTAAAAACTAAAATATTATATGGTATATCCTATAATAAATTCTTTACATAAAATGTAATATTATGTAAATCTTTACATAAAAATGGCATTCAGATTCATTGCCTGTTAGGCAATCTCAAATATCGTTTGATCAATCTTAATAGAAAAAAACGGTTGATGATGATAAATAAAAGATAATACAAAATCAAATTTTAAAATAAAAAATGAAAAGTGTCAAAATCGGACTCAAAAATTCATTTAAATACAGTTAAGAAAAAACTCTTTAAACACATCAATCATTCTCATCCTTTCTTGTGTTCTGATATTTTTTTCTCATTATTGTTTTTTCTCTATTAAACCCCCCAAAAGAAAATAAGAGACGAGTCCAAATTTTCTTCCTTCTTCTCAAATTTTTTGTTCTGTTTTGCTTTTATATTTTTTTCTGGAGTTTTGGTTGGTAGAGATTCTCTTTCTCTTCGTGCTGTGTATCGTGATCATCGTAGGTGTTGGTAACTGCACATTTGAGGTATTAAACTCTTTACCTCCTCACTTTCTAGTTTTCCCCTTTATTCTCGCAACAATTTTTTAATTTCTGGGTTTTCATGTTTTTTTTCTCGGCTAATTGAATGGTTTTCTACTCAAATTTTCTCTCTCTCCTTTTTTTCTCTTCTTTTGGGTTTTGTCTAAAGTGTAAACCCTTTCTAAGAATCTTTAAGTGTTTCTCTGATTTTTTTCCTTTGTTTAGTTTGTTTATTCAAATCGGCGACTTCGATCAATAGTGTGTTTAAAAGGTTTTAGCTTTTGATGATCCAGAAATTACAAACAAATTTGGGTTAGTTTCGTTTTATTAAGCAAACTAGTTCTAGCAAATTTGATCTTCTGAGTGTTATTTGTTCAACGATCTTCGTAGTTTTGATTCAGATTTTATAAGTCTGTGATACTTATAACAGTATTGATTTTGGGTTAAAGCTCCATCAACGACTGTTTTGTTAAGTCAATTACTAAATTTTTAAGACTTTCTTCAACAGCAAAGAGAAAAATTCTAAGGTTGACTTATCTTCACGTTTTCAGTATGATCAAAAGTTTGAGTTTTTATTCTGTGCATAACCTCGTATTGATCGTTTTTGTTGGTTGAAGGTTTTGATTTCTTCTTTCAATTAATCTTTCTTGCTTGCATGTTAAATTTTGAATGTGTTGTTCACTCTTGTATCCTAATTTTTCAGTATATCTGACCTGTGAAGTTTTTCAATGTATGTGTGTCAGCTTCAATAGGGTATTATAAATGTGAACTAATGCGTTTGTTTCTCTTTTGATTTAAAAAGCAGATCAAAAGAAAGAAGTTGCTGAATGGATATTCCACAAGAAGCACAAAATGGTGCTTGGGGGATTCTCTCTGGAATTGGTCGCCACCATCGTCCCTCCACTGATGCTACTTTGTTCTCCAGTTCTTTACCTGTTCTTCCCCATGGAAAACGTACAAACCAAATCCCTTGAATCATTATATATGCTCTATTTACACACACATTTTCTCTCTTTTGCTTACAAGTTTTGCTCTTTTTTGCAGTTCAATTGAGTGATAACAGAGATGGTTTCTCACTGATAGATGACGCGGCTGTTTCTCGTCCAAACAAGCTTAACGAAAATGCTGATGATATTGACTCTCACTCCATTGGAAACCTGCTCCCTGATGAAGAGGAACTATTGACAGGGATGATGGATGATCTTGACCTGGGCGAGTTACCTGACGCTGATGACTATGATCTTTTTGGTAGTGGAGGAGGAATGGAACTTGACTCTGATTTTCGAGACAACTTGAGCATGAGTGGTCCTCCAAGGTTAGCCCTTTCGAGTCTTGGTGGAAATGCAATTCCACAATTCAATATACAAAATGGTGCGGGAACAGTTGCTGGTGAGCATCCTTACGGTGAACATCCCTCGAGAACATTGTTTGTCCGGAATATTAACAGCAATGTAGAGGACTCTGAACTCAAAGCTCTCTTTGAGGTAATTTCAACAAAATTTGACCTGACACTGTTTGGATTTATTATAACAAAGCTACCCAACGAATCACTGATGGATTATGTTTTTTGTGATATGTGGCAGCAATACGGTGACATAAGAACGCTCTATACTACTTGTAAGCATAGGGGATTTGTCATGATATCTTATTACGACATTCGTGCTGCTCGAATGGCTATGCGGTCTTTACAGAATAAGCCATTAAGACGGAGAAAGTTAGATATTCACTTCTCAATTCCTAAGGTTTGCTACTGTTTCTTTCTTAACACTGTTAAGGATTTTCTGTACGGCTCTGATTTGTTTCTATTGTCTGTTTCCTGTATAATATATAGGATAATCCATCTGAGAAGGATATGAATCAAGGGACATTAGTGGTTTTCAACCTGGATCCCTCAATCTCAAATGACGACTTGCATAAAATATTTGGTGCTCATGGCGAGATCAAAGAGGTGATATATATTTTTTGTGTTTTTTTTTTCTTTTCATTACCAAATGTTATATGTTTGATTTTGTTGAGTTGGTTTGGATGAGAAAACATCCATGTTAAGCGCTGCTTATTTCCTCATAAAAAGCAGATAAGAGAAACGCCACATAAGAGGCATCACAAATTCGTCGAGTTTTATGATGTTCGAGCTGCCGAAGCAGCATTGAAGGCATTAAACAGGTGTGAAATTGCAGGAAAACGTATCAAGGTTGAACCTAGTCGCCCTGGAGGAGCTCGTAGAAGGTTTGTATGTTTCTTAAATCTAACTTATTCGATAATTAATGCCTTTATACTTCTCACATCTGATTACATATTTGATCTTCTAGCCTGATGTTGCAACTTAACCAAGAACTTGAACAAGAAGATTTGCATTACTTACCTCTGATTGGTTCACCCATGGCAAACTCTCCACCAAGTGAGTCTATTAACTATATGCTCGCTTCAGTTTTCTATAAATTTTTGACATCGTCAAAAGCTGAAACTGTTTGATTTGGTGGCAGGTAACTGGCTGCAGCTGAACAGTCCGGTTGAAGGTAGTCCACTTCAAAGTGTACTTAGTAGGTCACCCGTTTTCGGGGTAAGTCCTACAAGGAATGGCCACTTGTCTGGTTTGGCTACTGCTCTAAATTCACAACCACCAAGCTCGAAGCTTGCACCCATTGGCAGGGGTCAAATTGGTAGCAACTTTCAACAGTCATCACATTTATTTCAAGAGCCAAAATTGGATAACAAGTACACGGGAAATCTTTCCCCTTCTGGTCCTTTGATCTCAAATGGAGGTGGAATTGAGACATTGTCAGGGTCAGAGTTTCTCTGGGGAAGTCCTAACTCACGCTCTGAACCTTCAAGTTCCTCGGTTTGGTCAACATCATCAACTGGGAATCCATTTTCCTCTGCTCGTGTAGACCGATCTGTTCCATTTCCACATCAGCATCAAAATCAAAATCCCAGCCATCATCATTTCCATGTTGGGTCTGCACCATCTGGTGTTCCTCTAGAAAAGCATTTTGGATTCTTCCCAGAGTCTTCAAAGGACACGTTGTTCATGAACAATGTTGGTCTTCAAGGAACAAGTGGGATGGGTCTCAACGGTGGAAGTTTCCCGTCAAAAATGGCCAATCATGGGATCATTAATTCTGGAAGCATGGCCGAAAATGGTTTTTCAAGTTACAGAATGATGTCTTCACAGAGATTCAGCCCCATGTTCTTAAGCAGCGGTCTAAACCCAGGAAGGTTCACCTCTGGATTTGATGGTTTGTATGAAAATGGAAGGCCTCGTAGAGTCGAGAACAAATCAAGCCAAGTTGAAGGCAGGAAACAGTTTCAACTTGATTTGGACAAAATTCTCAATGGAGAGGATTCTCGGACTACTCTGATGATTAAAAACATTCCAAACAAGTAAGCTTTTCCTTCCTTTATTGTTACTTCTACGATACAGCAGATTCCTGACTGAGTTTCTATCTTGCTATTATCAACAGATACACCTCAAAGATGTTGTTAGCTGCGATTGATGAAAAGAACCAAGGAACCTACAACTTTCTTTATTTACCCATTGATTTTAAGGTAAGGATTGAACAGAAATGTGAAGTTACGAATCCATTAGCTGTTACAGCAAGCGGTTAATAATTTTGGTTTGGCAGAACAAATGCAATGTTGGCTATGCATTCATCAACATGCTCTCTCCAGAACTCATCATTCCATTCTACGAGGTCATCTTCTCTCTCCACGTTTCTTCTAAGCTATTGTTGAATTCAGTTTAGATCACCCAGAAGATGAACTAACCAAAACACCCATTTTACAGGCTTTTAACGGGAAGAAGTGGGAGAAGTTTAACAGTGAGAAAGTAGCTTCATTGGCATACGCTCGTATACAGGGAAAATCTGCCCTTATAGCCCATTTTCAGAACTCAAGCTTGATGAATGAAGATATGCGTTGCCGTCCAATTATCTTCGATACCCCTAATAATTCAGACTCTGTTGAACAGGTAAAGCTGTTAAAAACAATCCTCTTTGGTCTGAAAGAATACAATAGAATAGCTACTTAGATAGTGATGATCTTTTAGACTTGTTCCTTGGATTTGAGAGGCTTTGGTGTCTTTTTATAGGTTGTTGAGGAATCTAAAAACGTGGATCTGTTTGACTCTCAGCTCAATGATGATGGCAGAGAGAAAAGCTGACACAAGAGTTAAGAAGACTCAGTGTTGTGATCGTCGCTGTTTCTTTCTTTTTTAAAGTACTAATTTTTTTTAACCGTAAATATTGGTGAAAGGCAGAGTTAACTGATGCAGCACCCTGCAGAGTGTGTTTTCGATTTGCAGGTTTTAAAATGCTGCCTGCAGCTGTGGGAGTATTTACTCTGTTTTCTTTTCTTTTTTAACCTTTCTTCATGTTTTTTAGTTTCATGGAGTATATGTCAAAAACAAAAACCATGAATACTCGGTTTTATGTTGTAACTCTGGTGACTCTGGTTACTTTTGTTATATGGTATGCCAATTTGTACAGTAAGAGAAATGAATACTCACTCTTATGCCTTTCGTCTCTGCTTTCTGATTAAAAGTCGGTATTATCAAATAGACAGATAAATAAACCAAAAACACAACAACTGGAGTTATGTCGGCACAAAAACTTGGTTTCTAACGCAGATAAACTCGTGAGATTAGGTTTTAAGTCCTTGAGTTGTGTTTGGTTTCCTTCGAAAAAAACTAAAAAATATTTTAGGTACATAAGCTATGAGTTTCTCGTGACGAAAAGAAAAAAAGAAAGAAATATGAGTTTCGTAAATGTAACTTTTCAATTTTTCAACGCAAACGAAAAATAATATCCCTCCGTTCCAAAAATTTATGATGTTTAAAATTTTTTTACACAAATTAAAAAAATAATTTAAAATTTCATTTTTCCAATTGATTTTTTTTTTATCGATGTAATAATTATTCAACTAATTAGAAATTAATATGTAGAATACAAATGGTCAAAGTAAATAAATAATATATAATAAATATTTTATTAAAAGTTAAAAATATTCAAATAATTTGGAACAAAATTTTTTTCTTAAGACTACCCACAATGGTTTTAAAATTCAACACCTTCTTTTTCATCCACATCATCTTCTCTTTCTTCCACCTAATCATTCAACACACAAATTATTTTTATACTCTACAATAGTTTGTTTAAAAAAATTCAATACATACCCCACATTTTATTAAAATATATAATTTTATTAAAAAACACACTTAATTTTTATTAAAATACACATAACTTAATTAAAACACACATAAATTTTATTAAACACACATAACTTAACTAAAACACACATAAATTTTATTAAAACACACATAACTTATTTAAAACACATTAAACTTTTATTAAAACATACATAACTTAATTAAAACACACTTAATTTTTATTAAAACATATATAAATTAAAATATTTTAATTACGGAGTATATGCGAATTTTGCCCATATGTGTTTGACTAGATCTGCTTGCAATTCGTGATGTATATTTGAATCACGCAATTCAGATCTAGCACGTATATGATTGGCAAATGCAGGTAGCACCTCAGTCGAGAATGGTTGCGGTGTACTAGACCCACTTGCATAAAAAAATTACACATGGCACAAAAAAAATAAAATTTAAAAAAATTTTGACCAATCAGATTTAATCTACATTTTAATTAATTTTTTAAAAAAATTTCAACCAATTGTCAAATGACACATGGCACAAAAAAAAATTTCAACAGAGTATTCAACTCTCGGCCACTTTGTTGAATCCACCTTGGATTCATCTCCACCATTGCAATGCTCTTTTGTGTTAGAAATTTTTTTCAACACTCACTTTCAACTAGCATTATAGGTAGTCTAAAACATCATACATTTTAAAATAAATGAATATTTTTTCCTTTTGTGGTTTCCAAAATTCTTTTGAATAAATTTTTGTTTATCTAAACTGATCTAAATTCTTGGTCGACATAGATTTTTGTCATCTTTGATATTTATAGTTGACGTGGGATCCTACGTGGTGAATTTGCATATCAACCAACGGTGGAGATTCATTTTATATGATTTATTTGTGAACTCTCGATGTCAAATCACGTGCAAATGGGCCCATTTTTCGCTAAGTCTACACTATTTACGTAACAATCATATATTGATGCAGTGGTCCAATTTAACGGAAGGAAAGATCACTCTGCTCCGTCACCGTAACTATCTTACAATTCACATGGCGAGTCTCTGTCTCTCATCGTCCCGGATTGTTACTCTCCATCATCAGAAACCCTTTCTCTCTTTTAAACTCCAGCCTCGTTCATCATATCTCTCCGGTCTAAGTCACGCTACAACTGATGTTTGCTTCAATCCACTAAGGTATAATTAAAACAGTGTGGATTTTGGAAAATTTTCGATTTGGTTTTGTGTAGCGCTTTTGTTTTTTGAATGTTGGTTGGTTTGCAGGTTATCGACTGATCGTCAACGAAACATTACGGTGTCGACGAGGAATGAGAAGCGGAGAAAGAGAGGATCGAGTTTTGTGTGTTATGCTGCTCCGATTTCTGTCCATAATCTACAATGGATCTCGACAATTTCTTGCCTGTATGATCTCGATTGACTGAATTTATGTAATTTCCTCTGTTTCAGATGAGCTATACTAAATGATGTTTAAATTTCTAGAGCATTGATGCTTGTAAGGGGAAGTAGTATCCATAAGTCTGTTGTTGTTCCACTATTTGCTCTACACGCACCATCGAGTATCATCTCCTGGATCAAGTAAGCTTGGTCACATGATACTACCAATGCTTGATGCTTTGAATACTCGTAAAGTAGCCATCTTGAAGTCTTTACACATAAACCTCTCCATCTAATTTTTTGTAGGGGAGAATATGGCGTCTGGGCTGCATTCATGGCGCTTATTGCTCGATTATTCTTCTCTTTTCCAGGTTCGTATTCATTTTCGTGTAGATTGAGTTAAATCAATGCCTTGTAATTGACTGTTTGTAATTGTTATACAATGCCTTGTTTATAGGTGAACTTGAGCTGCCATTTATTGCATTACTCTTGGTGATTGTAGCGCCATATCAAGTCATGAACATAAGGTTAGAATCTTATTGAATGTAATGATAGAGTTAAGAGGTTTTTCTTTTCTTTGAAGTCGAAAATCTCACTGAGTTCATATATTTGCAGAGGAAAGCAAGAGGGAGCAATCATATCTTTAGCAATTTCATGTTTTCTGGCTTTCCAGCATTTCTCACGAGCAGGCAGCTTGCAGAAAGCATATGAGCAGGGTTCAGTTCTTGCTACTGTAGCCATAATTAGTGTAACAGTTGTATCACTACTTTTCTTAATATAAACTATACTCCAAATAGAAAAAAGACTTTCATATGTAAATCAGTGTTACAATGTATACTACATTTGTTTGCTCTATAGAATGTGCTAAGTTGGCAATATTCTCGTTGGTGACGGATTTATCTATTAAGTTTTGGGTTGATTGCAGTGATGTCACTGAGACCAAGAGTATATATGACACGTTAGAACAATTTCAATCGCACACGTAAGAGAGGATCGAGTTTTGTGTGTTATGCTGCTCCGATTTCTGTTCATAATCTACAATGGATCTCGACTATTTCTTGCGTGTATGATCTCGATTAATTGCCTTATAATTTATAAATTTACGTAATTTCCTCTGTTTCATATGAATAGAAAAACATCTTCCAAATTCAAACGAAGATGTAATCAAGTCTTCTCTTCTTACTGTTTCAGTTTTGGTTTTCTGAATGTCTTTTTGTTTTCTCACTGATTGATCTTTTCTTAGCTCAAACTTGATAAGAATCTTCTTCCAAATGCAAACAAAGATGATGTTACGGTAATCAATCAAGTCTTCTCTTCTTACTGTTTCAGTTTTGGTTTCCTCACCTTTGAGAGTGTCTTTTTTGTTTCAGTTTTGGTTTTCTCACTATTGATTAATCCTGTTTTGGTTGTCTCAGGTGAAATCTGACGAGAATCTTCTTCCATAGGCAAAGGAAGATGACGTGACGGTAATAAGTCTTTTTCTTCTTAGACCATCTCCAATGTATTCTTATATTTTTTACTCTAATATAAAGGAACTCTATAATAGAAGTGTGTTTTACTCTAATGTATGTCTCTATTTTTTACTGTACAAGAGAATATTCTAAGTATATTCAATTTTTACTTTAAAAAGATCACTTATAAAATAGAGGACAAAATAGCATTCCTCTATATATAGAAGAAAAAAATAGCATTCTACTATTTTAGAATCAAAAATAAAAATGAATTATAGTGAATTTACTCTAAAATAACATTTAGAGTCAAAAATAGAAGTGGATTGGAGATACTCTTATGTAGATAAGAATTAGCCGCAACTCTACTTTGACTGATAATTTGAAACTGATAATCATTGATTGTAATTAATATAAATAGAAGAGAAAGAATAGGAATTACGGGTCTTTGGGCATTTAGTGGGTGAAAGCCTTTTGGCTTGGGAGAGAGTTTAGGGGTTTTTTGGTTTTCTCATTTGAGAAACATAAGCAACTCTCTCTTTTTCAGAATCTTCAAGCGGCTAGACCAATATGGTTAACCATGAGGCATATGCCGACTTATTTGGAAGACCGGGAGCATGGGAAAAATATCAAGACATGGCCAAGCTACATTGTAGTTAACAGCCCGATTAATGACAATACCTTGACATGTATGGATATCTTAAATTTCATTCATTGCTTGTGTAAACCAAAGACGCTGTAGGATATAAACCAACTAATTTTTTCAGGCTTTTTTTGGAAGGCTGTTGTGATTCAGGCTCCAAATGAAGTTATGCGCACCATAAGATAAGTTCGCATTTGGTTTGGTTTTTCTTTTAACGTTTTCCGGATTCCCGAATCTTTGTTTCTTTCTGTTTTCGATTTGCTAAATCAGGACATGCCAGAAAATATTCATGAAAACCTGAATTTGACTATACAACAACTGGTGAATAATCTCAGGAAACAGCTTCAAGATCAGCTGGTAATGGTTGAAGAACATCATTTGGTTTGGTTATGTTTACTATTTTCCGGATCCCAAGTTTCCTTACGCATTTCGATGTTGCTAAATCAAGATATGCCAGAGAATACTCATGCGAACGTGATTATACTGCAACCGATGGATAGAAACACCTTAAAGATCAGTAGGCAACGGTTGAAGAACATCACTCGGATGAAAAAGAAGAACATTGAGTCAGAGCTGAGATTAGTTACACATGAGATGCACAAGTGTTGATTTTACTTCAAAGTAAGTTTATGACTCAATGTTCTTCTTTAGAAACAAGTTATTTTATTATCATTCAAATCGACAAGATGTGGTTCTAGAAGTGGATGTGAAAATGGATTTTGAAAATTTCATTAATATCACATGCGCTTTCCCTATTTGCTAAACGAGTTGTGGTTTCAATGGCGAGGAGGATATTTCCAACTGTGAGGACGTTTGATATGACATGTTATTGCAATAGAAAATAATCCAAAAAAATAAGATGTTTGTATAAAATTATTATCTAAGGCAAAAAACCATAAATTTCAAAATTAAATCAATTTTGTTGCTAGATCAAAGCACATTCACCACCGTTATATAAAGAGAGATATCTAAAGTATCTTAAAATGTTCTGAAATTGCTCGAACTTCATCTCAAATTTGCTGACCACAAGAGTGTCTCTTAGACATTGTGAATTGAATTATGTCATTAGTCACAAGGCTATCACAAGGATTTTGGGATTCAAAATTGACCAATACATCTATCATGTAACAACATGTGTTATATAATTTGAAAAGTCTTTAAATTTGATGAAAATCACGACAATGTACCCATCAAATTCCATTGTCAACATGTCTTCCATAAAAGCGTAATCTTCATTATTTTAGCGTAACTGTGTTCATAAACGTATTTCATATTTTATGTCTCTTTGGCAATTCAATATTTCATATTTTATGTCTCTTTGGCAATGCAAACATAGGTTGAGAGAAAAGATGTTGTCCTATGGTATCAATGATGTTTCTTTAGCCTATTTATTTATTTGTCGGTTGGTTTATTTTTTCTGAGTGTCAAGTCACTAGTTTTATGTTTATTGATTTAATGCTTGTATTATTTGAAATTTATGTCTTGAACATTAGTTTTGAGTGGAACATTTCTTTGTGAATTTTAGTTTAAGTACCGTATTTTAAAAGATATTTTATAATAATTTTGATATACAAAAATTTAAAAAGAATCAAAGAATCAAAAAACCAAAACAATGTAGTCATCAAATTCTTTTGTCAAACATGTCTTCCGTTCAAAATGTGTTCTCCATGGTTTTGGCGTAATTGCGTGTATAAATGACACGAGAAGCGTGCACCATGTTTTATGTTCATTATGCAATATAAACATATGTTGAGAAAATGTGTATGATGGTTTTTTTCTAGTCTCAAGTGATTAATTTTATTTTTGTATGTCTTGAAATTTATTTTTGTTGGGGTTATTTATTTTTTTGCCTCATTTATTAATTTGAATTAAAGTACTCTGTTTTCTAAAATATTTTAAGAAGTAAAAGATTGAAATTAAATATTTTTGTTTTTTTATGTCAATTGAAAATTCTGATCCATATAATTTTTTTTGTCATGTTCCAATAAAAAATATTCTCATAATACTAAATATTTTAAAAAATTGACTTGAAATCTGATGCGATATTAATTTGCATTCGAGTTGATACTAACGGTTGAGATTAAATTGCCTAGGCCCCAGATTAAAGCATTTGTCGCAAAACCTTCACCGTCCATGTAACGGTCACGCCTTATTGAACAAATTATTATTTAACGGAAAGATCACTCCGTCATCCTTCACCACCGTGTTGCCACCACAATACAATACAAACATGGCCAGTGTTTGTCTCTTATCGTCCCGGATCGTCTCTCTTCACCACCAGAAACCCCTTCTCTCTCTTAAAGTTCGATCTCGTCCTTCAAATCCATTTACTCTAGGTCACAGTACGAGTGCTGTTTGCTTCAATCCGCTAAGGTAGAGTGACACAGAAACGTGCGATTTCAAATACTCAAATAGTGGATTCGGATTTTGTATTCTAATTGTTTTGTCTAACTATTCTCGTTGTGAATATTCGTTGGTAGGTTATCGACTGATCGTCAGCGAACCAATACGGTATCAGCGAGAGTTGAAAAACGGCGAAAGAGAGGATCGAATTTGGTCTGTTATGCTGCTCCGATGTTGTCTGTTCATAATCTACAATGGATCTCGACAATTTCTTGCGTGTATGATCTCTCTATCTCTCTCATTCATTGTGAATTTTGACGCTGAAATTATGCTGATGTGTGAATTTCTTTGAACTTAGCTTCGATCAGATTGTAGTGAATCGTTTTGATAAAAGAGATTAGTATGAATCGAGGACTTCTATGCACAAATTTTGCTACAGGATTCAGGAATTCCACTTTGATTACCTTGGAATCATGAGTGAAAATGAAATTGTTATAGCTGATTGTGTAACTTTAACCGTTTCATCAGCAACATAAGTTCAATGCTATACTGAATGTCATTTCTTTTCTAGTGCATTGATGCTTGCAAGAGGTACTGGCATTCATAGGTCCTTTGTTGTTCCCCTATTCGCTCTACAAGCACCATCAGGCATTATCTCCTGGATAAAGTAAGTTCTTTAATGGTGATATGATATCTTTTCATTCATTACCAATGCTTCTAGCCTTTGCTACATAGGTTAACTTTTTTAGATATTCTGTAAAAGAAAACTTTGCATGTTCGTACAGTCATCTTGAAGTCATTAAACTTCTGCATCTAATTTTCAGGGGTGAGTATGGCATCTGGGCAGCATTCCTGGCGCTTCTTACTCGACTTTTCTTCGCTTTTCCAGGTTTGTAATCATCTTCGTCAAGTAGGTTGAGTTATAGGCTATTGAATTTAGTGTCGGATTTATTTTAAATCGATGGTGATAACCCAAGATTTATACAGCGTTTGTTCGATTTTAGATGTCAATAACTTAAGTGTCCACTACTTAGCTGTGCTGACAGGATTGGCACATGTGTTATCAGATCTTCAACTTGCAGAAGAGTATGCCTGCCTTTTTTTGTTTTTAATTCTCTTGAAATGTCTTGTTTATAGGTGAACTTGAGCTGCCGTTCATTGCATTACTCTTGGTGATTGTGGCGCCATATCAAGTTATGAGCATAAGGTTAGAGTCTTAGTAAATGTAATGTTTTGGATCAAAGTTTTTCGTTGTTTTTATTCGAGACTCATTGACTTCTTACTCTTGCAGGGGAAAGCAAGAAGGTGCTATCCTTTCTTTAGCAATCTCTTGTTTTCTGGCTTTCCAGCATTTCTCACGAGCAGGCAGCTTGCAGAAAGCGTTTGATCAGAGTTCAGTTCTTGCCACTGTAGCCATAATTGGAGTCACAGTTGTATCGTTCCTGTTCTTGCTATAACTATGCTCCTGACAATAGAACTCTCATCTGTAAATCTCTGTAGCAATGTGTACGAAGTGACAAGAATAATGTGTTGTATTTATGTTCTCTATATGATATGCTTGTATTTGGCATTTTTTACTGGTAACGGATTGATCCTGTAGCTGCATATGATTCCATAAGGAACTGGTCTGCGTTCATAACATTTGTACTTATAAATCATGAAGGAGGAAGAACGTATTTAAGGATATTGTGGTCGTTTTAAGGGTATTGCGATCCTAGTAGTAGCTGTTTTAAATTGCTGCAGGTAATCTGGAGTTTGTCTGTCATTATCGGTGTGCCTACCTGTTTTGGAATGCTGCAGGTATGTAACGACTTGAAGTACTTTGCATTTAGTTCGCTTTTATATATTTCCCTTGTTAATCCATAATTAATCATGTTTAACGTTGCTTTTGTATTTTTAACCGTTCCCTAAGTATTTTATTCTCTAAAACTGTGAAGAGATACATGATGCTTAATGTGTCTACAAGAATGTATATATCCTAAGCCCTTTGATTTTGTAGTATCTCCTGATAAATAAATATACTTCCACTAATGAACTATAGCAATAGAACAGATGTTGAAAGTAAGGTCTTGGATTAAAATCTTCTTGCTGATCATGGCTGTTTTCTTGAACTCTATATATCGTGATGGTAGGTATGAAAAACGCGCCTCATCGTTTGCAGAGAATGATTAAAACCCTGAAACCCTTGTCGGATTAAGGATAATTTTCCCTGAGCAGTGGCATTAATATCCCAATTGCTGTAAGTATTGAAATAAGGCTATGTGACACAGTGGTTGCTGAACTTGGAAGCCCAGTTGGCTCTCCCACGCTGAAGGGTGGTCCAGAACCAGGTATGCCTGTCGTTGGAGTTGTTATTGGGGGTGGGTATGTAGATGGAGGGGAGTTAAAATCTGGTGGAGTCATTTGACTCGGCGGGCTTGTACTGCACTTGGCAAAAATAAATCACACTTATTTTTCTCACTTTTTAGCAGGTTAAGACGTTTAAATTTGATGGAAAGAGAAACGTACCTGACTGTTCCTGATGATGATGAGAAGTGACAGTTTCCTTTACCTGGAGCATTATAAAGAGCAGATTTTGAGTATCATCTCAGATTTATCTCTTGCGTAAAAGGTGAAAATTCTACTCGTTATCGAGTTCTTTAACACATTAAAATCATATGGTGGGATAGTATTCCTAGGTTTATGAGCTTATTCCAGACACTCAAACGTCTATCAGATGTGGAGCTCTCAATTAAAAATAAAAGAGATGTGGATGGTAGTATACAGGTAACATAAACCTACTTTCCTGGCTCTTATGGTCAAATCTTTGTAGTCTTGTAGACATGTACTACACTAAAATTTCTTACTTGGATCTGTGCTGGTAAGTTGTGCTGCTCCGCCAAAGTTGCAGCTGTCTGAACCAGGATGCTTCTGGTAATAACTATTGAAAGCAAAGGAGGCATGATCACGAATAGTGTTAGGCTCGTAACAGGCTGCACCTTGTTGGATCTGGCCACAATCAGCTCCTCCATACCCACACGCATAATCTAAAGCCACCTGTAATGATGTTGTCGAAGCAGTTGCTTTTGCTATACACCACTGGCCACTACCACCACCAGCGCCGCCACCTCCACCTGCGCCAGTGTCACCACCGCCGCCACCTCCACCTGCACCGGTGTCACCACCACCAGGTGCACCACCACCTGCACCAGTGTCACCACCTCCACCAGGTGCACCACCACCACCACCATAACCTCCACCTGCACCGGTGTCACCACCACCGCCACCGCCAGGTGCGCCACCTCCTCCACCACCTGCACCAGTGTCACCACCTCCTCCACCAGGTGCACCACCACCACCATAACCGCCACCACCTTCACCAACATCACCACCATCACCACCTGGTGGTGTGGTACCACCAAGAGGTGGGTAGCCACCCGTACCACCATCAAGTGGTGGATAACCACCAGTTGGAGTAGCTGGACCTGGGAATGTTGAGGAAGGCAGTGTTGGTTGGGTTATGGTCGGTGTGGTGGTAGTACCGGGAGGTGTAGGATTAACAACTGGTATATCACCTTGTCCTTGCTGAGCTATAACATCTAGAGCTGAAATCAATCATCACAAAATCAGGTTAGTTCTTTACGTCCTTAACTTTTCACAATGCGCAGGGAAACACGATTGTAATGTATCAGAGGCAAAGAGATTACGTGAACTGATAAGAAGACATAGAAGCATGATGGAGAAACATCGCGGAGCTAAACGGTGAGTCATATTCATTCTGTTTCTCGAGTAGTTAATAAAACTTTTAAGAGAGAAAAAGAGTCCTCAGGCAGTTCTTGGGATTTGGTAGAGGAAAGAAAGAATGATTACGAAGAAGTTCCCTCTTTGGTATAGATATATCTAATTATAAAGATGAAGAGAAAAGAGAATCATAGAATCAAAGATTTCTTAGGATGGGAGAGAGAAGGAGATGAAGGACATGTAGGGAGAATATAAGAAAACTTGAGAAAGGAGAAACTTATAGGAAGCTAGAAACGGCAAGCAAGAGAAAACACCATAAAGAGGAAAAGGTATTTACATATAAACATATTTTATAGTGGAAAGATATACAAGAAGCTCCTTTCTTGTTGGGAAAAATGTTCATATCTCATCTCCAATGTAGGAAATAGTGTATCAATGAGTTTTGCAGTTTGGAATTAGTTAATTTGATACACTAATTTGTGTCTTAGTAATGACAATATTATGATCATCTTGGAGATTTGAAGATTGTTGTGTTTTAAAGGTAGGAGAAGAGAGATCCTTTTTCTGTTTTTTGAACTATTGTCGTACTGAATCGAACAGCACAAAGTTCCAAAGACTTGTAAGTAACTAAAAACATGGTAAAGTTAAAGTGTTTCCTATGAAACATAAGGAATCTGCTGATTAAGCCCAGTTGCGATTCTCTGTTTTTTCTGTCTGATATGTTTCTTCATTTCTAAATAAGTGCTTCTTTTTCTTTCGTTTGTTTCTAACCTTTTTGTATTTTATATCTTTCAGATTTTTTCTTTTTCTCTTTTTTTTTTTATATTTAGAAAGTTCCATGTGGTAACTTTGTCCAAAGTGGTAATCCAAACCACTAACCTTTCATATGAAGCGATATAAATCCAAATCAATCGTCACATTAACTCATTTTTAATCTCGTGTGTTATATACATTGAAAGTAATTACGCAAACTATACGACTAGTACAATAATCAAACATGACTTGACTATTAAATAGATCTATGGCTTTTTGTTTTTTAATATTTCGCAGGTGTTTAATCCCGGTTCAGATTCTCGATTTTATGGGCTTTGGTTCACAAACTTGTAATGTTGCTTTTTGTCCACCGACCAAAGTTTTGTACAAGCATATATCAAATGAATCATTAGGGCAAGGACTCAAAAAGTTAAGAGTTAAGACCGTTTATTTCAAAAAGATTATCGTTAGCACGTGGAAATAATTACACAAAAATAGTTGATCGATGTCACGCATAAGAATTTTAACAAAAGAAAATACAGAACAAGGGTACTAGTAAGATTTGGAGTCTAAACTCAACGCAAAGTAAAAGTCCATACAAAGTTCAATAGATTAAAAAAGTTTTAGCAGTAAGGAGTAATTTGACCTAAAAACTTTGTCAATCAATCAACCATAAATTTTAACAAAAGAAAAATCAATCAACCATAAATTTTAACAAAAGAAAAATCAATCAACCATAAAGATAAAACAGAAAAATATAGTGAGTCAACCAAAATAAAAACCTTATTATTATTTTTTACCATAAAACGATCTCACTACACACTAATATATTTCTATAAATCTACTATTATTAATGATTTTCCCATTATTGTTCTCAACTATAAATTCTTACCATTATTATGTTAACAAATTGGATTTTAAACTCTTTAAGAAGAAAAAAAAAAAAAGGCTCCATATTTGTATTTGGATTGATTTGTTGGTTCGGTCTGATTAAACAGTTATTTGACAATTTTAAAAAGGCAAAAAAAATAAAGGAAAAACTTTCAATAAGGTGAAAAATCGACAGAGGGTTTTCCTTCAACACAGTTATATCTTCTCTTCCATTCTGCTTCCTTCTTCCAGTCTTGGTCTTCTTCTTCGTATTGTCGCGACTGTGAAGCCACATAGAGTCGTTTCTTTTCTTCAGATCTGAGAGAGTGAGAGTCAGCTTTTGCGGAGGATAATATGAGCAGCAAGGTCGGCGTCGTCGGCGGCGGAGCCAGGAAGGCCAATAATGGAATTCACGATATTCCGTCAGGGTCGAGAAAAATAGTACAAAGTTTGAAGGAAATTGTTAACTCTCCCGAGGCTGAGATCTATGCTATGCTTAAAGAGTGCAACATGGATCCTAACGAAGCCGTTAATCGCCTCCTCTCTCAAGGTTCTCCCTTTTTTCTCTCTTCATTTTGTTTTGTTTGGATGGTGAATTTAGGTTGCAAAGATAAGTAGGGTTTTCATGTATCCCTGAGAAGGTTACCTCGAATTTGACTGTTTGCTGAGGTTTCTATTAGGGTTTGATTGGGGTTTTGGTTTGATTCTAAATGGACCTTTTTTTTTATTGGTCCAGAACTTTGTTTGTTTCTATCAGTTTAGTCATTACCAAATTCTATAGCTGTTTCTCTTTTAATGGATTTTGTGTTCTCCTTGATACTCTGTAACTTTCTAGCTGGTTTTGTTTCTGAGATCATCAACTCTCGGTTCTTTTTCTATATATATTGCTAATGGTTTGCTTTCTTAGTCCTTGATCTTCAGTTTCGTAATAGGTCTTTATTTTTTCTTACTTCGTGGTACAAATTAATTATCATCTTCTAGGCTCGTCTTTGTTGTAGTTGGCATGTATTAGTGATATTGGTACTTGTTTTTTCTCCTATGCAGATCCTTTTCACGAGGTAAAGAGCAAGAAAGAAAAGAAGAAAGAGGTCAGTCATTGCCTAAAACTTGTATTCCTCTGGAAAATTGTGCGTTTAGTGTCCAGTATTGGCGTTTTGAATGTAAACTGCTGGCACAATCTGATTAGTACATGCTCAGACTATGTGTGATACAATCAACTTCTGTTAATCTGTTTCTAGAAAACAATTTCTACATTGACACATCCAATGGTATTGAAATATTATCGCAGTTATGTTCTTATACCTTCGGACTACTTAGTGCCTTCAAACGCTTTCATTGCCTCATGTTGTACCGGACTCTAATTTGTTGCGGGAATCAAAGGAATTCTAGTTTTAGTTAGTTATGATTTACTTTATTTTGGTTTTGTGATTTTAAAAGCTTTCTCTTTATTTGAAAAAATAGAGCTTCTTATTTCGTTTCAGACGACTAGGGATATACTAGATTCCCGTGCTCGTGGTGTTTATAACATGTACAACCGGGGTGCTAGAGGTGGTTCTGATCGTTATGCCGGACGAAGTGGATCTACTCATTTCAGCTCTGTTGGTATACACATGATCTCTTCGATACAGAAAATTTATTTGGATTTAATCAACACAAGATTAAATGTTGATGTGTTTCTGCTGTTCAGATTCTGGAAACATCCAGGGAAAATCTACAAACAAGAAAGAAAGTGTAACGTCAGGTCACACAGGATCTTGGTCTTCTGCTTCTAGAGTGGCGAACCACCATCAAGCACCACACAGGTTTTCACTCCTGTGGTTCTCTTTCTGTTGCTTTTAGTTGGCTAATTATGGGACTGAGGGGTTAAGTATTAATGTGGCCTATAGATTAGGTAGGTAGTAGAATATCACAACTAGTTTTGCTGGAAGTAGTTGTACATGTTGGTTTGGGGCAGTATGATGAGGTTAGGTATGGTCATTTTGTCAAGATCATGCCGCAGTTAAAGGCGTGCTCCTAATAGACCTTGAATTTTTTCATTCCACATCGCTTTTGTAGCTCTTTCAGTTTGCCTTTTTTTCAGAATTATGTCTTTGTACGTGTTTCTAGTTAGGTTCTGAGGTTTCTCATGTTAGCTGAGTATCTATGCAGTGATACTGATGCAATGGAATATAAAATACCATCAGTTGCCTCAGGCGACGGAATATCATCATCACAGTCGACTGCTGCACATCAAACTGCATGGTTTGGAGCTCCAGGTCAGAGGTCTATGGCGGACATTGTGAAGATGGGTAGACCACAAAACACGACAACAAAGCAAAATGTTAATAGGTGTTCTGAACTAAATCATGAGCATGAAGTTAGTGAAAATCCACTGGTCCCTTTTAAAGATGATTTTCCTTCAATTGAGAAGCCAGTAGCACCTAGTACATCTTCTGTATCAGTAGAACCAGAAGATACAGAGGTACACAATTGTCCATCTGACTTCCAGTCCAGTAAAGGTGATCAGCAGCTGAAGGACCGGTTAGAAAATATACATCTTGCAGAAAATGTCCCTTCTGAATTTGCTGGTGAAACTTTACAAGAAGATGAGTCGTCTGAATTTGATGATAATCCTTACAAATATCAGACACAGAGCCATCCGGTAGAGCACCACAAAGGTAGTATTCTGAATCTCTATGGTATAAAAGTTGGTATGCCGTATGCGTTGTCTTATATTTTTATTAATGGATACGTGTGTACTCTTTGATTTATGTTGTGAATGACAATATGTCTCTTCATCTATTAAATCACAATGATTGCTAGTGTGTCCCACAAATTCTTTGTTCTGTTCCATATCTGTGCGGGCTTGTGTTTATTGATCATGTGAGTAATATAGACGTATAGTGGTGCTGGGTTGTCTGAAAGCTTCTTTGCTATTTGGTTTCTTGTGAAATTATACTTTTTCAGTCCTGTTTATTTTCTCATTTCTTTTCTTTTTTAAATTAAAAGTAGAAAGTCAGTAGCATATGAGTATCTTTTGATGTTCTTCGTGGTTTCTTATTCACTATCTCAATATTTCTTTTCAGATGAAGATGATGTTTTATCTGGTTCGGTCAATTTTCAACAACTAACCATAGATAGTCATGATCAAGAAGCTTCACATGAAGAGGATAGACCAGGTGTTGTAATTCCAGATCATTTGTTAATCCATGCAGAAGAATGCTCGCATTTAAGTTTCGGAGGTTTTGGTTCAAGGAGCAACAACATAGAGAAGAAATCTGATGTAGCTCCACAGATCGAACATTCAAATGCTAGGTATTTTGTACTACTGATCTCTTTTCCTAATTTTTCCTGGTTTTCACTTACGTCTAACTTGCCAATTGATCATGGTTTTCACTTACGTCTAACTTGCCAATTGATCATGGTTTTTACAGAAATATCGAATTCTATGGAGATGAACGTCGTGGAAGTAATGCCAATGGAAATATTGTCCATGCACCAGCTACCGGAAACTATGATTCTTTAGAGTCTACACTGGAGGGTTCGAAGCAAGAAAACTCTGAGACCATTGAAGAGAACCGATACACATTTGCCCAGTCTGAGCCAGGGTATTCTTATGAAAATGCTCAGCAGCAGCTGAATACTGCATATGATGCCTCACAGACAAATGCACAGAATCAAATGCAGAATCTTGCGTCGTTATCGAATGTGACGGTACGTTACATGTGCATTGCCCTTCGTAAAGAACTAAGTTACATAAAAGTCCAGATTTTATGATAGCTTTACAGAAAATCTTGCTTTACTTATTTAAATAATGCGTTGAGGCTGTTCTGAAAAAGTATATTGTGATTTTTGAAGTAATATCCATGATTTCTTGAAAGTTAACATTTGTTTTTTTTTTTTTTTTGGCTTCGGCAGGGGTATACCCACTCAGTTCCCAACACATTATTGGCACAAAATGCGAGGGAGCTTGACTTCCAGTATTCACCTTTCCCAACTGCACAGTCTATGCAGTTAAGGAATAGCAACAATGCCTCATCACTTGGTGCCCAAAGCATTTCCATGCCAGAGGTAAAAGGCTTAAATATTTCTCTCTTAGGTCCTAGCCTTTGTTCAGAAGGAAGATTTCTCTCTTGGCCTTTATTCAGAAGGAAGTCGTAGTGTCTTGTTAGTTGTCACATGAGATTCTGAAACTTATTTTCTAGATTCTGGATTTGGCTTTAAGCTGCTTATTGGTACAAAATTTGATCTGGAGAGTCTGTTCTTATTTAACTTTTTCCTGGGTGGCTAGTGCAATCCATTTTTACAATAAGAGGGATTTGAGTGATTTTGATTTATTGTTCTATTACATGGCAGGCGCTCTGTGGCAGTGGAATTCCGGCAACTCAGCCAACTCAACAAACCTTACCAGGAATCGCTAGTGGACCAGCCCTTCCTCAACAGCTTCAAATGCATCCCTACTCTCAACCCACATTGCCTCTAACGCACTTTGCAAACATGATCGGTTATCCTCTAATGCCTCAGAACTATCCATACATGCAGTCGGCCTACCAGCAAACATTTGCTGGTAACAGCTCATACCACCAGCAACTAGCAGCAATGCTTCCGCAGTACAAAACCAGTCTCTCTCCTGGTAATATGCTTCAGTCTGCAACCGCGCCTGCCTCTGCTTATGGATTTGGAAACTCAGCCAATGTTGGATCTGTGGCAAACTTCCCTCTTAACCAACACTCTGCTCCTACTGCTACGACCCTTGGTTATGAAGATGTTCTTGCTTCTCAATACAAAGATAGTAATCATCTGGTAGCACTTCAGCAGCAGCAGCATCAACAGCAGCAGCAGCAGGTAAATTTCTCTTTACGGTTACTTCCTTGCAATTTTATTTTGGTTCTAAACATGAATCATTTGGTGACGTTCTTCCTCTTTTTGAGAAACATTCAGAACGAAAACTCGGCCATGTGGCATCACAGTCATGGTTCCAGAACCATGTCAGGTGGCCCAGCACAACAACAGCAACAACCACAGACTCAGCAAGCAGCAGCAGGGTATCGTCAGGCTCAGCAACATCATTATGGATCTCATGGCTACCCAAATTTCTATCAGTCCCAAACAGAAATGTCACTGGAGCGGCAACAACAAAACCTTAGGGATGGTACTGGGTCTCAGGCTGGTCAACCCTCAAATCATACTCAGCAGCTGTGGCAAAACTCTTACTAAAATAAAGAAAGAGAGTGGTTTTAATGTGCTTCTTTCGGCTATAGAGGTTTATGTGGCGAGTCCGTGGAAGAATTTGGACTTGTTCCGAATGTAATTTTTCATCATCAATCTCGTCTCTTCTGTTAACTTAGGGAATACAACTCTAATTTCATCAAAATGGAACTTTGAAAAAGGAAACTTTTTTATTTTATTTTAACTCTTGGCTCTTACTTTTCTTGTCCAAGTGTTTGAACATATGTTATACATCTTCAAGCTTAGGTCCGACATGGTTTTGAAGTGACTTTTACTTATCTCTTTTCTTTCTTTCTTTACCGGTAGATTCATATAATTGTAACCCGAGAGAGGAGTACCAATTTGAGTGGAAAATAGAAATATTTCTATTTTTGGAATAAAAGTTTGGAAACTTTCTAATGCTAGCTCCAAAAAAATCTAAACTAGAATTCGAAAAACTGTTATCCTAAAATCGATATGGCAAAATAAGAGTACCTTAGTACTGAATCTCACTCATCTACCAAAAATGACATAGCCGACGTACAAAACAAGTCGACTGCTTTGACACCTTAAAAGAACAAGAAAAAATTAGATTTCATTTAAGCTTTTGAAGTATAGATAGAGAGCAAAATAACCTTGTACGCGGTAGGAACCAAATCCAAAAGAGTGCAGCACCCGATTAAATAGGAAGATAAACAAAAGCACCAACCTAAAACATCAATTAAAAAGCAATTAAACCTGCCTAGATTAATGCTAAATGGGGAGTAAACAGAAACTAAACCATAATTATATTCCTTGAACCAGCCAGTCAAACCACAGGAAAACAAACCAATACTGGTAGACTACTAGAGACAAAGACGAAGGCGAGTCTTCTCCATAATTGTATTTCGATTTGGTGTGTTGGTTCGGTCTGATTAGATACAACCGGTTTAAACGAAGAACCGTGAATACGGTCCAATAAATTTACAATTTTAAAGGCAAAAAAAAAAGGGGAAAGGAAAAGTTTTCAATAAACCGAGAGGGTTTCCTTCATATAAACTTCCGTTCTCTTCTGCTTCTTTCTTCCTTCCTTCTTCGTCTTTGTCTTCGTCTTCTTCGTGTTGTCGCGACTGCAAAAGCCACATAGCGTCGTTTCTTTCCTTCAGATCCGAGAGAGTGAGAGTCAGCTTTTCCGGAGGATAACATGAGCAGCAAGGTCGGCGTCGTCGGCGGCGGAGCCAGGAAGGCCAATAACGGAATTCATGATATTCCGTCAGGGTCGAGAAAAATAGTACAAAGCTTGAAGGAAATTGTTAACTCTCCCGAGGCTGAGATCTATGCTATGCTTAAAGAGTGCAACATGGATCCTAACGAAGCCGTTAATCGCCTCCTCTCTCAAGGTCCCTCCTTTTTTTTCTCTTTTCGAATTGTTTTGCTTGGATGGTGAATTTGGGTTGCGAAGATAAGTAGGGTTTTCATGTATCCTTGATAAGATTATCTTGAAAGTGACTAATAACTGAGGTTTCTATTAGGGTTTGATTGGGGTTGTGATTTAATTCCGAATGGACCATTTTTTTATTGGTCTTGAACTTTATTTGTTTCTATCATTTTAATCTTTATCAAATTCTGTAGCTCTTTCTCCTTTAGTGGATTTTGTGTTCTCCTTGATACTCTCTAACTATCTAGCTGGATTTGTTTCTGAGATCATCAACTCTCGGTTCTTGTTCTATAGATATTGCTAATGGTTTGCTTTCTTAGTCCTTTATCTTCTGTTACATAATAAGTCTTTATTTTCTCTTACTTGTGAGAATTAGGTAACATCTTCTAGGCTCGTCTTTGTTGCATTTGACATCCATTAATGATATTTATACTTGTTTTCCCCTATTCAGATCCTTTTCACGAGGTAAAGAGCAAGAAAGAAAAGAAGAAAGAGGTCAGTCATTGCTGAAAATTCGTATTCCTACAGAAAATTGTGGTTTTAGGTCCTAGTATTGGCGTTTTAGTGTCTGGTATTGGCGTTTTAAACTGTTGGCATAATCTAGAAAGAGGTCACTCACATGCTGAGACCATGTGTGATACTATCAACTTCTGTTTCTAGTAAACAATTTCTATATTGACTTACCTAATGGTATTAAAATATTGTCGCAATTATGTTTTTCTACCTTTGGAAGACTTTTTTTTTCTTTTGCGGGAATCGAAATATTTCTAGTTTTAGTTAGTTATTATTTTTTTGTGTGATTTTAAAATCTTTCTCTGTATCTGGAAAAAAATAGAGCTTTTATTTTTTTTCAGACTAGGGATATACCGGATTCTCGAGCTCGTGGTGTTAATAACATGTACAACCGTGGTGCTAGAGGTGGTTCTGAACGTTATACTGGACGGAGTGGATCTACTCATTTCAGCTCCATTGGTATACACATGATCTCTTCGATACAGAAAATTTATTTTGATTTAATCGACAAATGATTAAATGTTGATGTGTTTCTCTTGTTCAGATTCTGGAAATTTCCAGGGAAAATCTACAAACAAGAAAGAAAGTGTAACGCCAGGTCACACAGGATCTTGGTCTTCTGCTTCTAGAGTGGCGAACCACAATCAGGCACCGCTCAGGTTTCACTCCAGTGGTTCTCTGTCTGTTGCTTTTAGTTGGCTCAAACTGGGACTGAGGGGTTAAGTACTAATGTGGTCTATAGATTAGCTAGGTAGTAGAATTTCACTATTAGTTTTACTGGTACACTGCAAGCACTTAGTTTTTGGAAGATTTGAGCCAAGAGCTAGGCATTCTCTGTCGTACAGTTTCTGTTTTATTAAATGGACGCATTGAAATTTTATATATTCTGGAAGCAGTTGTACATGTTGGTTTGGGGGTGTATGATGAGGTTAGGTATGGTCATTTTGTTAAGATCGTATGTTTCAGTTAAATGTGTGCTCCATATAGACCTTTAATTTTTTCATTACACTTATCGCTTCAGTTTGCCTTTTTTTCTCTTTCTAGAATTACGTTTTTGTACCTGTTTCTGTTTTATTTTGGTTCTGCAGGTTTCTCATGTTCGCTGGGTATCTTTTGCAGTGACACTGTTGCCATGGAAAATAAATTACCATCTGTTGCCTCTGGCGATGGAATTTCATCATCACCGTCGGCTGCTGCACATCAAACTGTATGGTTTGGAGCTCCAGGTCAAAGGTCTATGGCTGACATTGTGAAGATGGGTAGACCACAGAACACAACAACGAAGCAAAATGTATATAGGCGTTCTGAACTAAATCATGAGCATGAAGCTAGTGAAAATCAGCAGGTCCCTGTTAAAGATGAATGGCCTTCAATTGAGAAGCCAGTAGCACCTAGTGCATCTTCTGTGTCAGTAGCAACAGTAGATCCAGAGGTATGCAATGGTCCATCTGACTTCCTGTCCAATAAAGAAGATCAGCAGCTGGAGGACGGGCTCGAAAATATACATCTAGCAGAAAATCTCTCTTCTGTATTTGCTGGTGAAACTTTACACAAAGATGAGTCGTCTGAATTTGATGATAATCCTTACAAATATCAGATGCAGAACCATCCGGTAGAGCACCACAAAGGTAGTATTTTGAATCTGTATGAGTATAAAAGTTGGTATACATTTGTCAGATATTTTCATTGATAGATATGTGAGTACTCTTTGATTTATGTTGGGAATGACAATATGTCTCTTCATCATTTAAATCACAATGATTGCTTAGAGTTTCCAATTAAGGTTAAGTTCTATTATCTGTTCTATATTTATGTGGGCTTGTGTTTATTGCTCATGTGAATAATATATGCCTATAGTGGTGCTAGGTTGTACGAAAGCTTTTTTGCTATTTGGTTTCTCGTAAAATTATACTTTATCAGCGTTGTTCATTTCTCTCTTTTTTTTTTCTTCAATGTTTTTTATTTTAAAATTAAAAGGTAGGAAATAAGTAGCATATGAGGATCTTTTGGTCTTCTTCTTCTTATTCAGTATCTAATATTGCTTTTCAGATGAAGAGGATGTTTTATCTGGTTCCGCCAACTATCAACAACCAACCATAGATAGTCATGATCAAGAAGCTTCACATGAAGAGGATAGACCAGCTGTTGTAATTCCAGATCATTTGTTAATCCATACAGAAGAATGCTCGCAATTAAGTTTTGGCAGTTTTGGTTCAAGGCGTTTGAGCAACAACATAGAAAAGACTTCTGATGTAGCTCCACAGATCGAACATTCAGATACTAGGTATTATGTTACTACTGATCTCTTTTCCAAATAATTTCAGGTTTTCACTTATGTCCTAATTGCCAATTGAATCATGGTTTTTACAGAAATACCGAGTTTTATGGAGATGAGCATCGTGAAACTATCGACAATGGAAATATGGTCCATGCACCAGCTACCGGAAATTATGATGATTCTTTAGAGTCTACGCTAGAGGATTCGAAGCAAGAAAACACTGAGACCACTGAGGAGAACCGATACACGTTTTCCCAGTCTGAGCCAGGGTATTATGAAAATGCTAAGCAGCAGTTGAATACTGTATATGATGCCTCACAGACAAATGCACAGAATCAGATGCAGAATCTTGCTTCGCTATCGAATGTGACGGTAAGCTACATGTGCATTTCTCTTAGTAAATAACTAAGTTACATAAAGTCCTAGTTTCTTATGATAGCTTTAAAGAAAATGTTGTTTTGCTTATGGAAATATGCGTTGAGGCAGTTCTGAAGAAGTGTTTGTGATCTTTAAAGTGATTCCATGAATAATTTGTTATCATTAAAGTGATACCCATGATTTTTTGAAAGTTAACCTTTGTTGTTGTTTTTTATTTGGACTCGGCAGGGGTATGCGCACTCAGTTCCCAACACATTATTGGCAGAAACAGCACAAAATGCAAGGGAGCTTGACTTCCAGTATTCACCGTTCCCAAGTGCACAGTCTATGCAGTTAAGGAATAGCAACAACGCCTCATCACTTGGTTCCCAAAGCATTTCCATGCCAGAGGTAATTTAATCCCTTTTGTTTCTAAGAAACACGAGGCTTATATATTTCTATCTGTCTTAGCCTTTGTTCAGAAGGAAGATTTCTCTCCTGGCCCTCTATTCAGTAGGAAGTCGTAGTGTTTTCTTAGTCGTCACATGAGAACAGTCTTGTTTGCTTAATCAAAGGCAGTAATTTCTTGAGATTCTGAAACTGGGTTCCTAGATTCTGGATTTGGCTTTAAGCTGCTTGTTGGTACAAAATTTGATCTGGAGAGTCTGCTCTTATTTAACTTTTTCCTGGGTGGCTAGTGCAATCCATTTTTACAATAAGAGGAATTTGAGTGATTTTGATTTATTGTTCTATTACATGGCAGGCGCTCCGTGGCAGTGGAATTCCGGCAACTCAGCCAACTCAACAAACCTTACCCGGAATCGCTAGTGGACCAACCCTTCCTCAACAGCTTCAAATCCATCCCTACTCTCAACCCACATTGCCTCTAACGCACTTTGCAAACATGATCGGTTATCCTCTAATGCCTCAGAACTATCCATACATGCAGTCGGCCTACCAGCAAACATTTGCTGGTAACAGCTCATACCACCAGCAAGTAGCAGCAATGCTTCCGCAGTACAAAACCAATCTCTCTCCTGGTAATATGCTTCAGTCTGCAACAGCGCCTTCCTCCGCTTTTGGATTTGGAAACTCAGCCAATGTTGGATCTGTTGCAAACTTCCCTCTTAACCAACACTCTGCTCCTACTGCTACGACCCTTGGTTATGAAGATGTTCTTGCTTCTCAATACAAAGATAGTAATCATCTGGTAGCGCTTCAGCAACAACAGCAGCAACATCAACAGCAACACCAGCAGGTAAATTCTCCCTTTAGGGTCACTTTCTTACAAATTTATTTTGGTTTCAAACATGAACCATTTGGTGACGTTCTTCGTCTTTTTGATATAAATGTTCAGAACGAAAACTCAGCGATGTGGCTTCACGGTCATGGTTCCAGAACCATGTCAGGTGTCCCAGCTAACACGTACTACAATCCCCAAGCACAACAACAGCAACAACAACAACAGACTCAGCAAGCAGCAGCAGGGTATCGTCAGGCTCAGCAACAACATCATTATGGATCTCATGGCTACCCAAATTTCTATCAGTCGCAAACAGAAATGTCACTGGAGCGGCAACAACAAAACCCTAGGGATGGCACTGGGTCTCAGGCTGGTCAACCCTCAAATCAAACTCAGCAGCTGTGGCATAACTCTTACTAAAATAAATGAAGAGAGTGGTTTTAATGATCTTTGTGTGGCGAGTCCGTAGAAGATTTGGGATCTGTCTGCATGTAATTTGTCATGATATCATCTTGTATTAACTTAGGGAACACAATTCTGATTTCATCGAAATGGAGCTTTGTGAAAAATGAAACTTTTTAAAAAATTTAAAAATCTTCTAGCATTAGATCCAACACTCTTTTGAAGTTTACCCTCCCTAAACGATTGACATTTACTCATCTCTTCCATTAAATATTTGTAGAAAGAAAAGGTAATACATAATAAAATTATAATACGTTAACTTATTTTTTCAATTGTTATATCGATATAACTTTATAATCTAAATTTTCATAAAGTTCGAATTCTGTTATGCACCAGACGACTATCGTTGGGTCAATATAATATATTTCTATATCGTATTATTTTTTTGGGATATTTCTATATCATATATATTTATATATAGTTTATAAAACTAAAATAACATCATATATATTTATTGATTTATATTAATAAAAGAAGTTTGAAGGAAAAAAGAAAGATTGAAAGTATGAAAATAGTCATCACATATAGTAATAAAAAATTATTTATTATTACATCTAAATTAAATAAAAAAAGCATTAAAAAAAAAACTCCTTGACCAGAAAAAAACACTCCATATTGGATTCAGACTTCTTTTAGTTTTCAGACAAGCTCGATTGATGTATTGCAGATTTACTTTAGTTTTTTCAGACTTGTTCTTGACTTTTTATGGATAATTTTACCTACTTTGAAAATAATCGTATGGTTTCTGTTTTAATATATCTCACGGTGTTAGAGCCGGTTTGCTAAAAAAAAGGAAAAAACACTCCATATTTGAATTTCGATTTGGTGTGTTGGTTCGGTCTGATTTAGATACGACCGGTTTAAATGAACAACCGTAAGTACGATCCAATAAATTTACAATTTTAGAAAGGCAAAATTTTGTCTTTTTGAAAAAAGGGAAAGTTTTCAATAAGGTGAAAAATCGAGAGAGGGTTTCCTTTTTCATATATCTAAGCTTCCGTTCTCGTCTGCTTCATTCTTCCTCCCTTCTTCGTCTTCTTCGTATTGTCGCGACCGCGAAGCCACATAGAGTCGTTTCTTTCCTTCAGATCCAAGGGAGTGAGAGTCAGCTTTTGCGGAGGATAACATGAGCAGCAAGGTCGGCGGCGGAGCCAGGAAGGCCAATAATGGAATTCACGATATTCCGTCAGGGTCGAGAAAAATAGTACAAAGCTTGAAGGAAATTGTTAACTCTCCCGAGGCTGAGATCTATGCTATGCTTAAAGAGTGCAACATGGATCCTAACGAAGCCGTTAATCGCCTACTTTCTCAAGGTCCCTCTTTTTTTTCTCTCTTCGATTTCTTTTGCTTGGATGCTGAATTTGGGTTGCGAAGATAAATCGAGTTTTCATGTATCCCTGAGAAGGTTATCTAGAAATTGACTGATTACTGAGGTTTCTATTAGGGTTTGATTGGGGTTTTGGTTTAATTCTGAACGGATCATTTTTTTATTGGTCTAGAACTTTGTTTGTTTCTATCATCTTAGTCATTATTAAATTCTGTTGCGCTTTCTCCTTTTGTGGATTTCGTTTTCTCCTTGATACTCTCTAACTTTCTAGCTGGTTTTATTTCTGAGATCATCAACTCTCCGTTCTTGTTCTATAGATATTGCTAATGGTTTACTTTCTTAGTCCTTGATCTTCAGTTTCATAATAAGTCTTTATTTTCTCTTACTTGTGAGAATTAGCTATCATCTTCTAGGCTTGTTGCATTTGACATCTATTAATGATATTTATACTTGATTTTCCCCTATTCAGATCCTTTTCACGAGGTAAAGAGCAAGAAAGAAAAGAAGAAAGAGGTCAGTCATTGCTGAAAATTCGTATTCCTACAGAAAATTGTGCTTTTAGTGTATGCTATTGGCGTTTTAGTGTCTGGTATTGGCGTTTTAAACTGTTGGCATAATCTACAAAGAGGTCACTCACATGCTGAGACCATGTGTGATACTATCAACGTCTGTTTCTAGTAAAAAATTTCTATATTGACTTACCTAATGGTATTAGGATATTGTCGCAATTATGTTTTTATACCTTTGGAATACTTAGTGCCTTCAGACGCTTTCTTTATATTTGCGGGAATCGAAAGAATTCTAGTTTTAGTTAGTTATTAGTTTTATAAACTTTATTTTTTGTGTGATTATAATAGCTTTCTCTTTACTTGGAAAATAATAGAACTTTTTTATTTCTTTTCAGACTAGGGATATACCGGATTTACGAGTTCGTGGTGTTAATAACATGTACAACCGTGGTGCTAGAGGTGGCTCTGATCGTTATGCTGGACGGAGTGGATCTACTCATTTCATCTCCATTGGTATACACATGATCCCTTCGATACAGAATATTTATTGGATTTAATCGACAAATGATTAAATGTTGATGTGTTTCTGTTGTTCAGATTCTGGAAACTTCCAGGGAAAATCTACAAACAAGAAAGAAAGTGTAACGCCAGTTCACACAGGATCTTGGTCTTCTGCTTCTAGAGTGGCGAACCACCATCAAGCACCGCACAGGTTTTCACTCCAGTGGTTCTCTGTCTGTTGCTTTTAGTTGGCTCAAATTGGGACTGAGGGGCTAAGTACCAATGTGGTCTATAGATTAGCTAGGTAGTAGAATATCACGGTTAGTTTTACTGGTACGCTCCAAGCAGTTAGTTTTTGGAAGATCTGAGCCAAGAACTAGGCATTCGTTGACGTACAGTTTCTGTTTAATTGACTGGACACACTGAAATTTATTATATTCTGGAAGCAGTTGTACATGTT
Organism: Lepidium didymum; assembly: GCA_963920545.1. Lineage (NCBI taxonomy): Eukaryota > Viridiplantae > Streptophyta > Magnoliopsida > Brassicales > Brassicaceae > Lepidium > Lepidium didymum. The sequence continues at coordinate 18,860,704 of OY986992.1, read as the reverse complement.
GGTTTGGGGCTGTATGATGAGGTTAGGTATGGTCATTTGTTAAGATCATGCGTTTCGGTTAAATGCGTGCTCCATATAGAACTTTAATTTTTTCATCCCACATTTCGCTTCAGTTTGCCTTTTTTTCTTTCCAGAATTATGTTTTTGTACATGTTTCTGTTTTATTTGGGTTCTGCAGGTTTCTCATGTTTGCTGGGTATCTTTTGCAGTGATACTGTTGCGATGGAAAATAAATTACCATCAGTTGCCTCAGGCGATGGAATATCATCGTCGTCGGCTGCTGCACATCAAACTGCATGGTTTGGAGCTCCAGGTCAGAGGTCTATGGCTGACATTGTGAAAATGGGTAGACCACATAACACAACAACAAAGCAAAATGTATATAGGCGTTCTGAACTAAATCATGAGCATGAAGCTAGTGCAAATCAGCAGGTCCCTGTTAAAGATGAATGGCCTTCAATTGAGAAGCCAGTAGCACCTAGTACCTTTTCTCTATCAGTCGCACCAGAAGATTCAGAGGTATGCAATGGTCCATCTGACTTCCTGTCCAATAAAGAAGATCAGCAGCTGGAGGACCGACTTGCGAATATACATCTAGCAGAAAATGTCCCTTCTGAATTTGCTGGTGAAACTTTACACGAAGATGAGTCGTCTGAATTTGATGATAATCGTTACAAATATCATATACAGAACCATTCGATAGAGCACCACAAAGGTAATATTTTGAATCTGTATGGATATAAAAAATTGGTATGCGTTTGTCTAATATTTTTATTGATAAGTATGTAAGTACTCTTTGATTTGTGCTGGGAATGACAATATGTCTCTTCATCAGTTACATCAACTAAGGTTAAATTCTATTTAATGTTCCATATTTATGCGGGCTTGTGTTTATTGCTCATGTGAATAATATAGGCTTATAGTGGTGCTAGGTTGTACGAAAGCTTCTTTGCTATTTTGTTTCTCGTGAAATTATACTTTGTCAGTCTTGTTTATTTCTCTCTATACTTCTCTTTAATGTTTTTTATTTTAAAATTAAAATGTAGGAAATTAGTAGCATATGAGGATCTTTTGGTCTTCTTCACAGTTTCTTATTCAGTATCTAACATTGCTTTTCAGATGAAGAAGATGTTATATCTGGTTCCGCAAACTTTCAACAACTAACCATAGATAGTCATGATCAAGAAGCTTCACATGAAGAGGATAGACCAGCTGTTGTAATTCCAGATCATTTGTTAATCCATACAGAAGAATGCTCGCAATTAAGTTTTGGAAGTTTTGGTTCAAGGCGTTTGAGCAACAACATAGAAAAGACTTCTGATGGAGCTCCACAAATCGAACATTCAGATACTAGGTATTATGTTACTACTGATCTTTTTTCCAAAAAAATTCGGGTTTCACTTACGCCCTACTTGCCAATTCATGGTTTTTACAGAAATACCGAATTTTATGGAGATGAGCATCGTGGAACTATCGACAATGGAAATATGGTCCATGCACCAGCTACCGAAAATTATGATGATTCTTTAGAGTCTACGCTAGAGGTTTCGAAGCAAGAAAACTCTGAGAACACTGAGGAGAACCGATACACGTTTTCCCAGTCTGAGCCAGGGTATTCTTATGAAAATGCTAAGCAGCAGTTGAATACTGCATATGATGCCTCCGAGACAATAGCACACAATCAGATGCAGAACCTTGCTTCGTTATCGAATGTTGCGGTAAGCTACATGTGCATTGCTCTTCGTAAAGGACTAAGTTACAGGAAGTCCTAGTTTTTTTATGATAGCTTTAAAGAAGATCTTGCTTTGCTTCACGTTTTATCAAAAAAAAAGAAGCTTGCTTTGCGTATGGAAATAGTGCGTTAAGGCTGTTCTGAAATAGTAGTTTGTGATCTTTGAAGAGATTCCATGAATAATTCGTTAATATTAAAGTGCCTATGATTTCTTGAAAGTTAAACCTTTGTTGTTGTTATTTTTTTGGACTCCGGTAGGGGTATACGCACTCAGTTCCCAACACATTATTGGCAGAAACAGCACAAAATGAGAGGGAGCTTGACTTCCAGTATTCACCGTTCCCAACTGCACAGTCTATGCAGTTAAGGAATAGCAACAATGTCTCATCACTTGGCGGCCAAAGCATTTCCATGCCAGAGGTAATTTAATCCTTTTTGTTTCTAAGAAACACGAGGCTTAAAAAATTCTCTCCGGCTTAGCCTTTGTTTAGAAGGAAGATTTCTCTCTTGGCCTTTATTCAGAAGGAAGCCGTAGTGTCTTGTTAGTTGTCACATGAGAACAGTTTTGTTTGCTTAATCAAAGCCAGTAATTTCTTGAGATTCTGAAACTGGTTTTCTAGATTCTGGATTTGGCTTTAACCTGCTTGTTGGTAAACAATTGGATGTGGAGAATCTGTTCTTATTTAAATTTTTCTTAGGTGGCTTTTGCAATCCGTTATTACCACAAGAGAAATCTGACTGATTTTGATTTAATTTTCTTTACATGGCAGGCACTCCGTGGTAGTGGAATTCCGGCAACTCAACCATCCCAGCAAACCTTACCTGGTATCGCTACTGAACCAGCCCTTCCTCAACAGTTTCCAATGCATCCCTACTCTCAACCCACATTACCTCTAACGCACTTTGCAAACATGATCGGTTATCCTCTAATGCCTCAAAACTATCCATACATGCAATCGGCCTACCAGCAAGCATTTGCTGGTAACAGCTCATACCACCAGCAACTAGCAGCAATGCTTCCGCAGTACAAAAACAGTCTCTCTCCTGGTAATTTGCTTCAGTCTGCAACAGCACCTGCCTCCGCTTATGGATTTGGAAACTCAGTCAATGTTGGATCTGTTGCAAACTTCCCTCTTAACCAACACTCTGCTCCTACTGCTACCACCCTTGGGTATGAAGATGCTCTGAGTTCTCAATACAAAGATAGTAATCATCTGGTAGCACTTCAGCAACAACAGCAGCAGCATCAACAGCATCAACAGCAGGTAAATTTTCTCTTTAGGGTCATTCCCTTACAATTTTATTTTGGTTTCAACATGAACCATTTGGTGACGTTCTTCCTCTTTTTGATAAAAATATTCAGAACGAAAATTCGGCGATGTGGCATCACGGTCATGGCTCCAGAACCATGTCAGGTGTCCCAGCTAACACGTACTACAACCCCCAACCACAACAACAACCGACTCAGCAAGCAGCAGCAGAGTATCGTCAGGCTCAGCAACAACATCATTATGGATCTCATGGCTACCCAAATTTCTATCAGTCCCAAACAGAAATGTCACTGGAGCGGCAACAACAAAACCCTAGGGATGGTACTGGGTCTCAGGCTGGTCAACCCTCAAATCAAACTCAGCAGCTGTGGCCAAACTCTTACTAAAATAAAGAAAGAGAGCTGTTTTAATGAGCTTCTTTCGGCTATAGAGGTTCGTGGGGGAGTCCGTAGAAGAATTTGGATCTGTTCTGAGTGTAATTTGTCATCATTTTTGTGTAGGGATGTTAATATAGGTCTCTAAACCCATTTAAAACTAAATGGGTATATTATATAAAACTAAACCCATATATGGGTATGTCCATTTAAACTCATTTATTAAACGAGTTTTGAAACAACTAAATAGGTACCCATTTTTTTAAGGATGGATCCATCTAATAGAAACATCATTTTCTATTTTCCTTCCAAAAATTAATAATGAATCTATACTTATAAGCGTTTTAATATTTTGAATTTGTAATATTGTATGTACCCTATAATCAAAACAAAATTTAAAATATAGATTATAAATATTTCATATAAATTTCTACTATTTATAGCACAACAAAAGTTAATGTTTTATAACTAAGATAATATTACAACTAATTTATATATAAAATTTGGGTATAACATAAGACAACAACAACACTATTAAGAACTAATTTCTTGTCACTGTTGAATCAAAATAATTACTAAATTTGTATGAATTAGTTTTATTTATTTTAAATTTGTGAATTGTGAAGTTTTGACTTTTGACATAACATTTTGTATCTTGATTGTTCATAATGTGTGGCCAATCTTCTAACAATATTATAGGACAAACGCAATTTTCTAAAATCAACAACAACAGAAGAAATGACACTTAATCACTTGACCAAAAACATTTTTGATTAAAAATTATTTAAAAGATTTAAATGAGTTTAAATGAGTAAGATAAATGAATACATGTTTAAATGGGTTATATTGGTGCCAAGAAACAGGTAGCCTAGTTGGTTTACCCCTGATTTAGCTAGACACTAAGTGGTGAGTTCGAATTCCACCCAGTTTCAATTGGAAAACTTTAGTTATAGATCAAATCTTGTCGATTCAATAGTTATTTGTTGAGCAGAAAAAATAGGTTATATGGGTTTACTTAATGGGTGGATAATTCTAAATAGAGTGGGTACCCAAGTTAGCATCTCTATTCTTGTTTTTTTATGTTAACTTAGTGATCATAATTGTGATTTGAAAAAGGAAACTATTTTTAACTCCTTCGACCCTTGTTTCTCTTGTCCAAGTGTTTGAACCTTTGTTATACATCTTCTAGATTTAGTTCCAACACGGTTTTGAAGTCTGCCCTCTCACTAAGCCATTGAGTTTTATTCATTTCTCATCCTAATTATATATGGAAAGAAAATTGATTGGCTAATGTTTGTTTTTTTTATAATAAAAAAAACAAAAACCAAAAACTAGTATTAAAACACCTTCCACTCATGGCCTTAGTCTGTTGGACAATCTCTTAATGTATTTTAATTTTTTTTTGTGTGAAAAATGTCCTAATCTATTTTAATTTTATTATATAAAGCAATAAGAAAGAACTATGAGAGAATGCCCAAAAAAAAAAAAAAAATCTTAGATGGTCGGGTGGTAATGCGCATACGCACATGATACATAATTACAAAAGAAAACACAATAAGATCACATCCACTTCAATAAAGAACAAACAAATAGTGGACAATTTATCTTATGTCAATTTGTAATTATATATCTCCAAATTATATTTCGAGAAATCTTCTTGACTATGATTATAATGTATAGTGACAATTTTTATTCCTACCGATATTATAATGAATCTATATAATGACATATTCCACTTGCAGACCAAAATTTTTAAGTCTGCGTTTTTAAATTTTAATTTGTATCTACAAAAATACAAATCAATTGTTATTTGGAGATTTAGCACAAAGATTAAAAGATAATGTGTTTGATGATTTTGTTTATTAAGTGAGTAAAATGAGATTAGGAGGTTCTTCGGCAAATGTTTTAACTCTAAACTTTTAGTCTAAGTTTAGGTCTAGGTCTCAAATATGTTGTACCTCTGAATTTGAATTCCTTTGTTTTTTATAGAGAGATCTCACCTAGGATTTTCTTTCTTATGTGTTTGGTGTACGCTTTGCGTGTGCGGGCTTGATCTGCAACATAGTTGACAGTACATTCGTACTTCTCTATATTTTGCAGGTGTCACTCTATTTTAAAGACAGTTTCGGTGCGTAATTAATTGCGTACCGCAACATGGACCTGACGAGACTCACGAGTCGATGATATAGACTTGACAAGGCCCATTGGTCAAAGATATCTATCTTGAACAATATTTTCTTCATCGTCAATGGATCTAAGTGGATCAGGGAACGCATGTCCATCTTCAAATTCTTTTTTTAAATTTAAAAATTTAATGTAGGTGGCTGTAAATAGTTTTCAAAAATAGTAATGGTGTTATATTGTCTATTGTTTATGATGGATATAGTTGATTTACTTTTCAAAAAGATAAAATATAAAACTAAAAAATATATATATAGTGATTTGAAGAGTTTTTCTTGGAGAAAATCCTACTAAGCATTGAAGAGAGGAAATTTTCAAAACAAAGAACTTAAGTTGCCCCAAATCATCACTTCACTTAATCAATTAACAAAAAAAAAAAAGTTCATCACTTCACAAAAAAGCTGAGTTACTAGAGATTCTAATCCTTTTGCATTGAATATCTCTTAACACCTTTTTTTCTTTGTAATATTGCTTCAATCAATTTTACAAGTAGAGAGACCACCCAAATCATACTCTAACCCCCACTTTCTATTTCTCTCTCTTTTCTTTTTATGTAAAGTATTCTTTTGTTAAATAATCCCCCATTAGTCAAACAACATTAAAATGTTTCTCTATATATTTGGTTTTGCCACCAAACCCATTAACCCAAATACAATGAAAACAAAACCAAAAATAGTATATAAGTAATAAACTCTTTTCTTTTGTTTTCACTTTCCAAGCAAATCTCTAAATAGCTTACCGCAACAACACAATGCAAGATGTTTTCAAAGCTTATTATATATCATATACAATACACATACACTAAACTCATTATGTTCTTAGTTTCACCTTGAAGACACATACATATACATATCTTGTCTAAAAGATTACTTGTATTATACCTCCCAACCAATAAATGTATATAACATAGACAATCAATGAAACCAAACACGACCAACAACAAAAAAGGTTTCCTCTTCGAGAGTATTTTATACTTTTCTTTAACTCTAATTATCAAGATCACAATACAGGTACGGAGATTGAGATTGAAATAGGAACAGAGACATCGTTTGTAAAACTGCCGTCTCTATTGTTGTTCGAATTCCCGACATATCCGTAACCACCAGACCTCATCGCTGCATTTTCACGTCTCTGGAAAACCCGAGCAAGCGAAGCCGCTTTCCGTCTAGCTCGCTTTGTCCCCGTGAACAAAAGTGTCTGTAGCAATCCCGCAATAGCAGGTGCTCTCAACACTTTTTCCGCCACAGCGGCTCCACCACTTCTACAAAGTTCGAGCAATGCAGCTACTGCGTTCTCTTTCCCTCTCGGTGTTCCGCATCTCATCATTCCCATGAGCCCTGCCACAGCGGATTCCTCTTTTCCTATTTCTTCAGCACCAAGAGATTGTCTTACTAACAATGCTAAAGCTCCTGCTGCTTCCTCTGCTACGCCTTCGTTCTTCAGAGCTCCAACAAGACTCGACACACCTCCTCCTTCAATCATCCTACTGCAGTTTTCAGGATGCGTTGACAAGTTATATAATGCTGTAACTGCATCTTTCTTCCCTCTTTGTGTCCCGTTTTGAAGCAGCAATGCTAATGCCTCAACACATTGATCAACAATTGCTATCCGTTTCTTATACTCGTGTACTGCAGAAAGACTGAACAATGTGGCTGCTGCGTTTTCTTGAGCTTCCACTGTGAGTCCTGATACGAGGACTCTTACTATAGACTCCAAACAATCATCTTCTTCCATGATTAGACTCTTGTTTTTCTCATAAATCGAAAGGTTAAGCATCGCGGTCACAGAGTTCTCTTGCGCAATAGCGTTTTGGGATTTAAGAAGGCGGCACAAGTGCGGTATTGCACCTGCTTCAGCAATGAATGCACGGTTTTCTTTTCCGGTTTTTGCTAGAAGGCGGATTTCCCGTGCCGCAACTGTCTGAGCTACTTCAGACCCATCTGCTAGATTCTTAATAAGGATTGACACTGTTGCTTTGTTTGCTTCAACCGCAGCTCTTGTCGGAAGAGCCGAGGCGAAACTCTCGTTTGGCGAATCTGTAAACTCTGACTCAAAAGATATGCCACTCGCTGTGCACCATTGCACGATTAAATTCCTCAGAGCTCGATTGGGAACGATCCGCGAATCCATGAGCATTTGCCCCGTTTTTGGGCAAGTACAGTGCCCTTCTTCAATCCACCTAGCTATAGAGCTCCGATCATAAGTTTGCCCTGTCGAAATAATCACAGGATCTGTCATCAGATCGAGAGAGATTGGGCAAACGAAATCCTTTGGTACAGTAATGAACGTGTCCCCAATCTCCTGTGCGACAAACCCTTTTCTGGGTTTCTTCGGATTATCGATTCTCCGTTCCAATCCATCTTCTTCAAATCCGAATAACAAAAATCTACAGTATCGTGTAATCGCCACAAACCCATTGATCACAGACCCTGTAGGCTCCAAATCACCATCATGATTCACAATCTGTTCTTCCAAAAATTCGATTTCGGTTCTACAACTCTTGGAATCCCTAATCCCCAATTTCTCCACGAATAGCGATCTCAGAGCAACTGGATTCGGTATTTTCCCGTTCTCGAATCCATCTAGAAAAGAATAGAATGTTTCACGTAGCGATTCGTCGTTCTTATCGATATACAATCTCGATTTCCTTGATTGTCTCTGCAGTAGTTCGATTTGCTCTTTAATGTCGTCGCTAAGGCCGAGATCGCTGACCGGGAAAACATCCAAAAGAGTCGAAATCTCTTGATTCAAATCATGGAAATATCCAGAAATCGAAGGATTTTGCAACAACAGCCATAACTTACTAGATTGACCGCAGTAATCGATGAGTATCTTGGAGCGATATAGAAGAAGATGAAGCTCCTTCAAACACAGCAAAGCCGTCGACGAAGAGACAGTGCTTTTAGAGCCCCAATTTGATTCTGCGAGAAACTCGAACAACACAACAAAGATCTCGATCTTACGAATCAAAGAACGAGCGTTTTTACGTAGGAACGAGAATCTAAAGCCGCTAAAACATGAAACAACCTCCGTCGAAATCGAAGCTAGGGTTTGAACAAGAGCGACACCAGAGAGGTCAACGGGAGCCAAAAACGCTTCCAAAGACGGCGACCTCCTCCGCCGCAAAGATGAAAATATCGCCGCGGAAGCCATAGAAATCCGGCGGGATTTTCTCGTACCTCAGATCGAAAAATATACACAAAGATTTATATACGAAGAAGAAGCAGAATCTTAATTGAAAATTAAAGATTCGACTAAGAACAAAAAAAAAAGTCAGAGGAGAAGAAAAAGTGGAAATGATACTTTCTGGGAAAGAGAGAAGGAAGAAGAACGCGTTAATATGAATCGAAAGGCTCAGAATTTTCTTTTCTCAAAACTTTTTCTTTTCCTCTTCGTTGTAAGATTTTTCTCTCTGTATAAAGTTTTTATTTTTCGCTCAGTAAAAAGTCAACAATACTGGAATATAACGGATAGAATCCATTCGATTTTCTATTTTTCTAGAAAAATTCTAATTGTCTTTTTGTAATTTATTATTGGAAAATATATCACTTCACTCCGACTCATAATTAATGCTTTCTGCAAATATTTATGAGTAATCTCGTAGATCAATGTTTATTTTATTTATTTGTATTTGTTATGAATACTATATGTATTATTTTGGTGGTAGATTCGATGTCTTTGTGTATAAATGATTTTATTCATTACCCCTAATTTAGTTTTGTTTGACCAATCGGTAACACACTTATTTAGGTCGGCAAGCGTTACATGTAAAACACGACATGAAATCAAAACAGCATTTAATTCAGACAAAATTTGATATGATCTCATAAATTATTATATAATTGGTTAATTTAAAACGACAAAAGAATTTTCGTGAGTTGATTAGAAGTACAATCAATCGACAAGGAGTCAAAGATGTAGAAAAGGTCAATGGTATTGTTAGCCATTTTATTGGTCGATAGCTCCGGATCTCAATTGAAACAGCGTATTAGGTTGCCCAAATAGAACAACAAATTTCAAAGTTTTCTCAAACATACAAAAACCATAAATTCACCAACTATTTTTATATATTCACGAATATTCTTTTGATCATTGCTAATTCAATTTGGAATTTAAAGCTCATCAGAAGTACATTTCCAACTTGACCAATTTTAGTAGAATTAGTAACTCACTGAAAAAAAGGTATTTTCCTTCCAAAAAATCATTTAACATTTTAGTTTAATATAATTAAAACTATTATAAAATATTAATGGTCATAAAAATTAAATACATGTACATATTGCATAAAAATACAAAACATTTTATAGAATTATAAAAAAATCTATTTAACATTTTATACAGTGAAATAAAAGGAATATTTTTTTATCAATAGCCGGAGGTGATAGTATATACTTCAAAATTTTACATTTCACTCTAAATATTTTTCTTAGAACCATAATAGAAGATTTAAAACATATTATAAATAATAAATGATAAATTTTAAAGTCTATTTGTCTCCATAAAAAAGAAAAAAAAAAGACAATACATACTCCATTTTTGTATCCTTCGAAAGTTAGAAGAACCCTATGTAAGTGAGGCGTTGACTATGAAAAAATGCAACAAAGGCGCGTGGAAAAAATGTGAATCCAAAGTGAGAAAAACGTAAGTGAAAAGAAAATGTTCTGTTTCTTACTTTCTTTAAGTAAGTTGAGTTGGCTACAATTCATTAAACCTAACCCAACTTGATATCTTCATTGTTGCAAACAATTTGTTTTGTTTTTTAATCAGTATTCAATCGATAAAAATCCGATACATAGTTTATCATAATCTTTAAAATTCTTATTTAACCTACTAATTTATAGAGAAGAGAAATCAAACTCTAGATATCATAATCATTAGCTGAATCATTATAACCTCCAGACTAAAAAAATTCGGCGCAAACAATTTGTATTTATTTATTTAGTTTACATATCAAAATAGTTTAATATTTTTAAAATCTGTAATAAAAACATACTTGTATTAATCTCTTAACCGAAAATATATACCTTTATTAAATTACTTTCTCATCTTTTAACATTCAGAACCCAATATATATATATATATATATATATATATATTATCATTTCATTTTCATGTATTTGCATGTACAAGTTACAAAATAATTTTGTTTATTAGAACACTAAAGATTCTGGTTTTGAGTTTGAATTTATTTACACCTCAAATAAGTGTGTTTCATTTTTAAAAAAATAAAAAAATTCCTTTTAGTATTTAGTAAATTTTATATGTGGCGAATTCAACTAAATTTAGTGGTTAGGATAATCCAGCTAATGTAACTAACATTAGGTGTTCGACCCTTCTTCACTATAGTTGATAGATTATAATGAGATTTTATGTTATGGATTATCGATTCAATTTGACAAACGAAAAATTATAAATGTTGACAAAGTAGTTTTCATTTTTTGTTAAAAGAAAAATAAATAAATAATGTTTTTCTAGAATATCTAATGTGTTTTCATTTGGAAACACTAGTATCTTATTGATTAATTGACGTTCATTTTCTTCCAAAAACCGTACTCCAGATATGACTATCAAACCTCTTTAAACCGAATTACATTAATAATAATAATAATCACAAAACAGGGACTTTATCCATTGTTGTAGTTGCATTCTATAGAGAATACACGTGATATTGTCTATTTTCTAATTACACATGTATCACTTGATAGATGGGAATTGTTTCAGTGTGTTCAAAAAAGCTACGAGCTAGAACATGTTTTTAATTTAGAAACTGTTTGATAATGGGGAATAATAATACTTTATAATGTAAGATCACAAATGGAGAATGATCTAGTTGAATTTTAAAATAATTCCTTTAAAATAAAATAAAAATCCGAGCTTCTGTACAATCGTCACTTCGAAGATTCAAGGCATAAATCGGACCGACCACGGTGTCTTTTGACTAACGATAAAGAAAAAAACAACCATGTTTTAATTTTACGTGTCCTATATTTCATGAGTCGTTACATTCATTCATTTTTTTTTTGGTTTAAATGACGTTCATACATCCTTTTCAATTTTCATGTTTGTCTATTTTTCCACAAGAAAAATGAAATTTTGAACGTTGAATCCAGGAATTGAATATCATTTTTTTATATTTATGAGTAAACTAAATAGTCAATTACCTTAATTAATAAATAAAAAAGTTGACAAAAAAAAGAGTTGAATTTGGAGCACAAAAAATGAGTTGAATCAAGGCCCACCAGCTAAAATTTCCCTATCCACTGTGGGTAGTAACCATTCATTAGAGAGCTAAAGCCCAAATAAAAATAGTTGAAGGCCCAAGCCCATTAATAACCGGGTATTTAAACCGGTCTTGTAACTGTATCCTTCAAGTATAGAAACACGTGGAGAACACGAGGGAATTCAAAATAAGTTAAACTCCACAGTATGTCGCGTACCAAACTACCACGTCTTCGTTCCAATTAACACGTGGCGTAACTTGATGCAATATAGACCCACCGATAGCTGGCGCTTTCTACTCTACTGTAGGTGCAACGTACCAGATAACACCACCTTTCCACTTATGAAAATTGAAAAGCATCTTTTGGTTTAATAATTTCTCTAATTTACAAAAAACGAATAATTAATTGAATAATGAAGGACTAGTTTGCTGCTTTGATAAACAAGTGAGCACACACGTTGTTAGAGAAGTTGGACACAGAAGACCATTCCAGATTTCCACCTCATCGTCTCCTGTAAACGATTTTCTGCAAAAACCTGAAACTTGCTCCCTCTCTAACTCGCTTCTCTCCATTTCTCCTTCTCTCCGTTCTTCTCTCGATTTGAGGAGAGAAAATCGGTTGATTTTATCTCCGTTCTCTCTTGTTTTTTATCGGAAATTTTTAGCACCGTTACCGTTTTCTGGTCAACCATGAATATCTTTAGATTTGCTGGTGATATGACTCACTTGATCAGTATCTTAATCCTTCTTCTCAAAATTTACGCGACGAAATCTTGCGCTGGTGAGTTCTCTTTTCCTGAAATGTGTTGTAGCTCGTTGAAACAATCGCATTGCTTTAACCTTTTGGTTTCGTTTCCGTAACTTCCGAATGCAATCTTATTTGAGTCCTATTTAGGTTTGGTTGTCAATTTTCAGGCGAATTCGAGCTGGTACTTTGCAATATTTAGCCAAAATATTGGAGAAATTTCTATCTTAGAATCTGAAACTAGAAACGAGATAAATCTCTTGTCTAAATTACATTAGGTTTAATGGAAATCGCAGTAATAGAAAGTTGATACACGGACTGGAAAATGCTCGTAGTTGCTCATGGTTTTCTCAAATTCAGGCTAGACATTCGCAGGTTCTAACATTTTTTGTATCTTTTGGCTAGGAATCTCTCTCAAAACTCAAGAGCTATATGCGCTTGTGTTCTTGACTCGGTACTTGGATCTGTTTACGGATTATGTCTCTCTGTACAACAGCGTGATGAAGATTGTCTTCATTTCCAGCTCTTTGGCAATCGTTTGGTGTATTCGTAGGCATCCACTTGTGCGTAGATCGTACGATAAGGACCTGGACACATTTCGTCATCAATATGTTGTGTTAGCATGTTTTGTTTTGGCACTTCTCCTGAATGAGAGATTCACATTTCAAGAGGTAATTTTCATATGGATTCATATGCTTTTGTATTTGGTTGGTAGATACTATGGTAGTGAATACTTGTGGGAAATTTCTAGCATCAAGCATAGTTTAGTTGTTAACTGGCATTAGAGCACTTCCTGTGCATATTTTGTGTTATCTTCTTCTCGGTTCATTCGTTATGAACCATAACTGATCTTCGTTCTGCTAATTCTAAAGCATATTCTTGCACACTATATGTGCTTGGTAATTAATTATGATGGGTAATGTCAGTTCTTCAGCTCATATACTTTGGATTTTGTTATTTAACTTGGCTAGTGGTAGAATATATCAACGTCTATGTAAATGAATTGAACATAACTACTTCCAGAACCAATGTGGAGTCTGGCTTCAATATTTTTATTAAACTGTTTGCAATGTCAAATTTTTGCATCTTTAAAGGTTTGTTTGCTTCCATTAGTTGAATCTGCTGTGTCCTAGTTACCTATGTTTCAAAAGGTGACAATGAATTAGTCTCATCTGTATCTCGTTTTACTTTATCTTGCCAAAATGTTCTTTGATTAACTTGTCACAGGAAACTTTAGTAACTACTTACATGCACTTCACCATGATTATTTACACTTGTTACCTTAATATGTAGTTGTCCAGTATATGTTCCTAGAATAATATTCATCCTTTTAGCTAATATCACTCCGAGCTGTATTCTTAAGTAGTGTTGCGGCAGTGTGGCCTGTCTATGTTGATAGCCAGAATTACAGTGCAATATGCTAATTCTGCATACCATTTCAGGTATTCTGGGCCTTTTCTATATACTTGGAGGCAGTTGCTATTCTTCCCCAGTTGGTTCTGCTGCAGAGAAGTGGGAATGTGGACAATTTAACTGGGCAATATGTTCTCTTTCTTGGGTACGTTATTCTTTCCAAATTTATGCGTTTGCTTACTTGATCCACTGGCAATAACGAGTTCACGTTTGGAAACCCAATGTTAATTTGATATGAGATCTATTGGGTTTGCATAAAAAACGATTTTTCTTATTGACTTACTGTGTTTTTCACAGTTGATTTTCTTGTTAATTTGATCACTGAGAAACGCTTTCAAGCCTGATATTTAAATTATTACGCATATCTCAAGTTTCTATGCAACTGTTTTTCCTTCTAGTTCTTATCCGCCTCGAGGTCAAGGTGTATTGAGTATCTTCAGTTCGGTTTTGCTCCATTCCTTTTGTTTCTCGCATGCAAAATCTCAATGTGCAAACTTGAGAAAGTTTTCAGTATGCACTCACATGGGCATGATTAACTTGCAGGGCGTATCGTGGACTATATATCATCAACTGGATCTATCGGTATTTCACAGAAGATCATTTCAGTAGATGGATTGGTAATGTTTCAGCAGAGCACCAATTACATTCTAACCATTGGTGTTTCCTCATTGCTAATGTTTTACATATTTGCATCTTCCAGCTTGTGTCTCTGGTCTTGTCCAGACAGGTCTATACGCCGATTTCTTCTACTACTACTACCTAAGGTAAACTAACCTCACCTGTCTGAATCTTAAAACTTTTATAGCCTCTGATCATGTTACTGACTTTGAATTCCTTCCGATTTTGTTTTAGCTGGAAATCAAACACCAAACTTAAGCTTCCGGCTTGATCAGAACCTGAAAAATTTTGCGACAGTAAAGAAAAACCAGGAATTTACAACGATGGCAAGATTAGTAAAAGAGAAAACATGGTTAATATGTTGTTTTTCTAACAATGAGCTGAATGATGCACGATTGTTGTTTAAATATGTTTTTAGCCTTTTATGCACATTGTAATTTTTGAAAGACTTTTAGACATTAGCAAAAGGCTTCGAATTATCAAACTTTAGTCATTACAAGAACACACAGATACAGGCTGTTTTTTTCACGTGTGTTTGTTCAAAACTGTAGCTCAGATAAGAGCAAAGTCAAAAATGTCTTATAATGTTAAAAACTAATCCTCTTGATCGAGAGCCACTTTCTTAGTTTTCTTCTTGTGCTCTCGTTTCTTCTTGCTTCTTAGCTCATCTCTCTCTTCGCCCTCAGAGACATTTTCTTTGCGTCGTTTCTCTTTCTTCGTTTTCTTTGTTTCCGCAGGAGCTGTCTCTGTTTCATCTTTGCTCTGATCCTCGTCGTCTTCAACCTCAGAGACTCTTTCTCTACTGCGTTTCTTTTTCTTTGACTTCTTTGTTTTCACAGGAACTGTTTCTGTTTCATCGTCTTCCTGCTCCATGATAGTCATCTTCTCCTCTGTAACAGCCTCAACCACTATCTCTGCTTCAATCATAACCCAAATCATCTTACATTCTGACGGAGGAATGGAGAAATTGATGCCATTTCTCAACGGTAAAGATAACTAACCTTCGCCAGTGAAGCCTGTGTCGAACACAAGACCTGTAAGATGTTGCTTCAAAAAAACCTGCAACAAACCAATGATAGATAAATAAAGCTATACATAACCAAAAAGGATAAAACGCCTGCCCAAAAGCATACCGCAGAAAGGAGCTGGCGTGTCTTCACGTCATAAACCCGTAAATATCGGTCCAACCCTGGACGATTCAATCACAAACACACACACATGAGATTGTTGAACAATTTGATATATAACAACATACATGACTGTTGTAACGCTGTATGGAGCTTGGAGTTGTGACAATGAATCTTACCGCAAGAAGCTATCACTTGGTGCTGTGGATGTCTAACCACCGATCTTATGCTTCCAGAACACTTACCTAAAAAGCTTCCCAACAGCTTTCCTGCAACAGATATGATTGAATAGCTGTTTGATTCAGCAAGAAACATTATTTATGATTCATCTGTGGAGTGAATCAACAAACCTGTTCGTATATCAAAGGAAGCAAGGTCAGCAGAAGCATTTCCAACATAGATAGTATGACCATCTGGGTCTTCAGCAATTGCTGTAATGGCGGTCTCATGGTAATCAAAGGACAAGACTGGTCTACGCTGAGCAGAAATGTCATATAGACGAACCTGTCTCCAGCACATGAAATACGTCAGTATCAGGGCAAGACCCAAAAGACAAAAGAAACAAGAGGTTTTAACCTGGTGAGACTTGGTTCCTGTGACAATTTTACGGTGATCATCGCTGCTCAAGAATGTAGCACTTGTGAACCAGGTGGGCGTGAAGATTCCAAGATTATCTCTAGGAGGCTGCACCAACAGAGGTTGATAGAAAGACAGTAGAGGCTTAGTTACTTCATCAAAGAAACAGAGACGCTTTGAAAGAGAAAAAGACAAGAAAGCAGCTCACGGATTTTGCACTCCAGATCTTAGTACGTTGTTCAAGATCCCATATATTGACCTCAACACGTCTCCTGGATTAGACATCATTTCAGTATGGTAACAACAAAATCAAGATGTAATGAAATGATGAAGAAATCTAAGCAAATCCATTCAGTTCTTAACTAACCCTCCAAATAAGCTGAAGTTTTCGCTCCCATCCACTTTACCAACCAATATTTCACCAGAACCACATGCTTTCCAACTTTCTGGAGCAGCATCATCCGTGGAATCAGCACGTGCATCGGGAAATTTCACTGATTGGAAGCTAACATCTCCCTTTCTCGTGCATGTAAGCAATGTGCAAGATCTAATAACATCAATTTAGTTGAAAAACGTCAATGGCAACACAACATTGAAAAACAAAGAACAGAAATTTTCGAAGAAACAGTTCCAGTGTAAGAGTACATGCCTTTCTGCCTGATCGTCCTTTTGTTTTCTGAATAAGTGCAGGGCAGATATTTCGTTATCCTCAGGTAAACAACTGTCATTACCGAATACAGAGTATGAAAAGTGAAGATCACCATTACAAGGATTAAAAACCTCAACCTATGGAAAAGATAGAAATCAACAAAATGATTGGATAAGTATTAGCTCAGTTATGAAGAGAAATTTATTACTCAAATACACATAGCTTTAAGAGTAAGGAAAACTTACATTGCCATCTTTTCTAGCAACAGCCAAAAGCTGTGATTGGAAGAAGAAAGAAAAAGATGAAAAAGGTTACGAGCTTGCCATTTTGACTGAAAAACCAAAAAACATAAATAACGAAGAGAACAATACGAGTTCAGAAGCTCAAGTATATAACCAGATTTCACAATAGAAACTATTAACTATTTGGTAACATAGTTTCACAATTGAATCCTCAAATTTGACTCAGGATTAACATAATCATTTCCAAGAGGACCAGGACCATACAATCACAAGTTCAAATCCTATAAGCTAAATTCAATATTTTAACGTACTTCAGCAATAGAAACTAGAAATTAAGCTTCGATTAAACACAAAAAGAATGAAACTTTACCGGATTCCTTGGCCAGTCATCGATGGAAGCAGCAATAACACATCTGGATGCATTCATATCGCCCCATGTGTTCACTACAGTCGGAGTCCCTCTTTCTTTACCTCGAGCTTCAGTCACTACATATCAAATTGAAAAATATATTAGAAAAAAACAACACTTTCTACATAATCTCACAAAGCAAGAAAGAGAGAAGAAGATGGCACCTTTGATTAAACCCAGAGAGTCAAAGGTTAAAGCACGGATAGGTGGGCAACCGAGGTTCTCGTTGGAAATGATTCGAGGCATTTGATCGCCGCCTAATTTGCTCCGAGTAGCAAAGTCCCGACGACGGAGAAGGCGAGTAGAAACCCTTTTTAAAACCCTACGCTTTTTGTGGCATCAATTCTAAACCGGACACAACAATGAAACCAATTATTATGTTACCTGAATTGGTTTAACTTTTTGGGTTACCTAAACCGGGATAATACTAACAATTAGGTTCCTAGGATGTGTGATCTCTTAAACTCTGTATTCAACTTGCTTGTAAACAAATGTTAGTGTTCATTCTAAAAAAGTGAGTCTAATTTGGTGATAGCATTCGTCCTTTATCGTTCACTTGTCCAATCTCGGTTTCAATTTGGAAATTAGTTATAATGGAGGAATTTGGTATAATTTTAGATGTAAAAATATAACACAAACCAACAACTAATAAAGAAAATCTGTTTGTTGGTTAATCAGAAAAGTGTCTACAAAAAGGCTCTTTTTATCCTCTATAAAACCTTCAAGTGGCACAGAAGACGAAAGCTATTTCTTAGGCTTTCAGATTTCTCACTAGTCTTTGCAAAATTTACCCTTTCTATTACTTGAAACAATTAGAACCCAAAGAAGCCGAGCTCGCTGGCTTTTTCCTTCTCAAAGGTTTCAAAATACTGATATATGATTGTCACTGCTAGTAAGATTCCAGTCCCTGAC
Source organism: Lepidium didymum (assembly GCA_963920545.1). Classification (NCBI taxonomy): domain Eukaryota; kingdom Viridiplantae; phylum Streptophyta; class Magnoliopsida; order Brassicales; family Brassicaceae; genus Lepidium; species Lepidium didymum. The sequence goes on along the minus strand of OY986992.1, from coordinate 18,842,235 downwards.
CCAATGGCTCCCATGAAATCAGCCAAAACAGTGAGTGCACCGATGCACACTCCTCCAAATGCAGCTGCTGTTGGGATGTATCGGTTCAGCTCCTTCTGCAAGTTAGACTCTCTGTGTCCTGGCATCACCATTTGTTGTTCCTATCATATTTTACATTAGAAAATTTAGTTTCATTCTCCGAATCTTTTAAGTGTGTAGCAATGGAGAAATGGTTTAGGGACTACCTTGAGCTGTTTAGCTACATCTCTAGCAGAAGACCCGGAGACTTCAATCCAGGTTTTTGAGAATAGGGCACAAGCAGTGAGCATGAAGACGATATAGAACAGAGCATGGAATGGATGAGCTGCCATTTCGGAAAAGCTGTAACAGTGGAAACAAAATATTTAGAGAATTGATAATCATGTATTAGTTATATTGTTGGGGACACACAACTTGTGAATTACCTAGCTGGAGCTGTGATTAAGTAAGCAAGACCACTAACTGGTATAGATTGTCCACTGTACTCTGATTCTTTCCACTGCCCCAAGAGGTTTACAAAGAAATTCCCGCTGAATTTCCTGTGCAGAAGCTGTTGACAGGGAAATGCAACTTGTCAACTTTCTGTTCGCAGCACTACAGTCCCTTCATTAGGAAAGAAAAGAATACACAAGTACCTGAGAGATGAAGTAGAGGTTTGAAACGAGAGCTGATTGGAGAATGATTGGCATGTTGGAGGTGTAGAACAGCTTGATTGGGTAAGAACCCTGTTGGCCGCGGGCACTCTTTGATCTCACAGGCAACACAACACGGAAGCCTTGGAAGTAGATAACGATCAGAAAGATCAAGACTGTTGCAAGCAAATTGGTAACATTTGGAAGGTTTTGCCTGTAGAAAGCTTGTCTGAGCGCAGCAACCTTATTGGATTTAGTTATCAGCATATGGAACAATGCAATCACAGCGCCTTCAAACTCAGCTCCACGACCGGTGTTAATTGTTGTTGGGCTAAATGCTTTCCAGATAATGCTTTCACTGCATCACCACAATCAACTGAAAAAGTTGAAGAAGCTCTGTATCTAAAACTATCATCTGTAAAGACATAAACTTTAATGTGAAGATGAGCTTTAAACATACCAGATATTGGTTGCTATGAAAAGGGAGATCCCTGAGCCAAGACCATATCCCTTTTGAAGAAGCTCATCAAGGCAGATAACGATAATTCCGGCAAAGAAAAGCTGGAGGATGATGAGAATGGCATTTCCAACACCAAGCTGGCCAACTGGACCATACATTCCAGAAAGAACATATGCAACAGCCTCACCAATGGCAATCAGAATCCCAAGGAGCTTCTGAGCACCATTCCTAAGAAAACACAACACAAGCAACGAATATATGAGACAACGATTCTGGACTAGAGCTCTATCCTTAAGAAAATTACGAAAAGAAAATACTTACAAGAGAGCACGATCCTCACGGACATTATTGTCAACCTCGATAATCTTTGACCCTGCTAAGAGTTGCATCACGAGTCCAGATGTGACAATAGGAGTAATACCGAGCTCCATCACAGTTCCACGGTTCGATGCAAGAATGACACGCATCCAATAAAATGGATCAGCACCAGTCGTAGCGTGAATCCCATAGAGAGGAAGCTGACTGCAGACAAGGAAAATGAAGAGAGAGATCACTGTGTAGATCACTTTCTCTCTGAATGGAATCTTCCTGTCAGCACTCTGCACTTCTGGAAGAAAAGCCAAGAATGGCCTCACCAAATGCAAAACCCTGAATCCTCCTCCCATTGTAACTTATCGAATAGGTTCTTCAAGTTATCTGCTTCTGCAAAAATTGAGAGAAACAAAAATACGAATTGAGAAAGAGAATGCACAAAAAAATTGAAGAGATCTGTGCATTTCCAAATAAATACTCTACAATGTCGATGCTTTATCGTTGCATGTATACATGCAAAATTAAAAAATAAAATCAACAAGAACACTAGCAACTTGGGTTAATTTTTCATTGAATACACACAAGGAAATTTCCAGAAACCAGATCTACCAACAAGCTCCGAGAAGTCACAAAATCGCATTGCGAATTCCGAAAAATATAAATGAACGTTTTATCTACCGCATGAGAATTAGATCTCTAATCTAGGTGTTAAGTTTCCGTAAGAACAGATTAGAAAGAATTGTCAATATCTCTGCTTTGAGATCGACTAAGACTTTCGTCTAGAGATTAAATCACAAAAGAGATGCGAAATCAAATCTGGGCTAAAGAGGAAAAGCGACAAAATATTTACCTCTGCTAGTTTGAGAGAGAGCTTTGCGAAGATCAAGTTTTTTTTTTTTTTTTTTTTTTTTGCTCTTCCGCTGATGATGATGAGCTTTGTGTATCAAGATCGGAAAACTACACGTCCTCAAACCAATACGAAGTGTACACGTGGCAAAATAGAAAAGTTTTGAACAAACAAATGTTCGCTCCACCTGAATTATGGAAATCACCGTAAACATTTTTTTTTCTCTTCACTACACCTTCGGAACAGCTTCGTAATACAACAAACTATAATACAATTTTCTGATTATGCAACTCAAACTGCGTTGCTTTTTTTTAAATTAACCATATTCAATAAATTTTATTAACCAAATTCGAATAATAATTTGGGAAAAAATGATAAACATGATGTTCAATTTGGAAAAAATGATAAAATTAATAATAATTTGAATTGTTAAATCAAATTTGGTTGATAAAAAATTCAATATGATTAACTTAACCAAACATAAAGTTTGGTTTGAATAATAAAGAGCACACATAAGATGTTTGATAATGTGATGATCTTCACCTAAAAAAAAATTGAACTATTCTGATATTGGTATTGTGACTATAAGTATTAGTAATAATTTGTGACTTTTTATATATAATTTTGTTACGAATTTTATTTGTTGTGAATCATTATGACTCTATTCCATAACGATTTGTGATTAAATTGTTACTAGATGTACTCGTCACAAGTATATTGTGACTTTTTTGTTACCAATATGCATTCGTGACACTTGTATTGTAACTATTTACAAATCGTCACAACTTCATAACAATATTTTTATATTGTGACGAAATATGTATTATTGTGACGAAATATGTGCTATTATGACGAAATATTATGTATCCATACAATTTTTTTTCTTGTAGTGAGTTTAGACTCTTTAAAAATTGTTCGACGGATCCATCCAAAAGTTATTTATGTATGTACTACAAACTTTCAGGAAATGTACTCATTTTTATTGAAATATAATTTATGGAACTAAAAATGAATATAGTATTTTTATAAATTTTCTTAAAATACTTTTTTTTGTCAAACTCTTAAAATACTTCTAATTCAATAAACTTCAAAAGCCCAACACTTTCCAACTATAAATATTACTGTAATTTGAAAGTTTTAGATTTGACAATTATGTATTTGAGATAATAATAAGCATAGTAAGTGAACCTAATATTCTAATTTTATTAAAATCCAATACCAAAATAGAATTCAATCAAAAAAAAACTAGAATAGTTATTATTTACAAAATAAAACAAAAAAAATCGCAAATGGCCTTTAGTCTAGTGGTAGGCGGTAAGTCCACTAAGACATGCGTATTTGCACAACCAGGAATCGAGTCCCACCGTCTACATTATGTAGGAACTTGGATAATGGGCTGGCCTGTTGTGGCCCAATGTTGACAAAAAACAAAAAAACAAAAAATCCTAAAACTAATTCAACAATAGAGAAACTAAGCTCTAGTGGTGTTGGAAACAACTTCATCCTCCCATAATTTACTCGGCCATGGGGGAATAATGTGGCTAATCGTCATAAATCTCCTCTCGTATAGCTAAGTTACCAATGTATCCGATGATCTTCTTGAGGGGCGTTAAACTTAATGTTTTCTTTTATTTATATTGCTAACTAATCCTTTTTTTAATAGTTCTTGGATAAGCGGATGATGTAATGATTATAAAGGGATATATAGATTCAGTCCTCTCAAAGGTAATCATTTTGATGATCTGTGATGAGGATTTTGCTAGAATTGTTGTTTCAGCCAAACTCATAAATTTTAGAGTCATCATCTTTGACAAATATAGTTTAATTCTGGATGACGTTATGAATGTTGTAGATCTCACTTTGGCAGCGTAGGAACATATCATCCCACGTTTGAATCTAATTATATTAATAACTGCAGATAAGAGAGTTGTTTGGTCAATGGGATAACAAGTATGTGTGATTAGTCATTTTTTTTTATCAATTTTTTTTATGTATGTTTTTGTTTCTCATAACGTTTATTCGTTTTTTTATTGTGGTATAAATCTTTATTAAAAACTAACCTAACGAGAACAAAATCCAAATTAAGAAAGTATAATATACAAAGAAAACAAAAAAATAGTTATTCTATTTTACTTATTTGTGATTATAGAAAAATTATAGAATCTATTAGATTTGGTGTCAAGTTTTTATATTTTTGTACCCATAAAATCTAGAAATATATTCTTTCTTATTTAAAAATTTAATGGAAAAAATTATATTGTACATCATTTGCACGTCTAAATTTGCCAAACTGTAGATTTTAAATAATATTTTGATGAGACTACAACCGGTTAAGAACTTAACCAACACAAATCAGTAACAATAATCTAATTCTCTTGGTTTAATCATTGCAATTGGTTTAATCATTGCAGATGGTGATAATGAAAAATTGGTCTTCCTAATGTTTTTTTTTTCTGATAAAAGATTTTGGACTTCCTATTGTTTAGGAAATGCTCTTATTTTCTTTTAATATTTTCATTATGTTGCAGATAAGTAACAAAATTAGTTTGGTAAGTTAAATCACTAATCGACAAAAGAGTTTGATTTATTTATCATAAGTTTAAGATTAAAAATGAAATACAATAAAATTTAAAGGTTAAAAGCATTTAAAAAAAAGTTTGTGGTTTTTCAACTATTGAAAATAAATTTTTGACAAATATTGTTCTTATTTATCATTGATGATAAGAAAGCAAAAAGAAAAGTTACTGACCAACAAAATCTCCACATTCTTTCTTATATACTTTGTGACAAATCAATAGAGTCTACTTTATATCGTTATTAAAAAAGATGAGGCCAACAATCTTAGTGTATGTAATGATATTAATTATAATTTTCAAAAAAGTTATATATAGCTACAACTAAAATAGTAGAGAGTATTAGCCGTGTAACGTTATTTACAAGATCATTTCCAAAGTTATGTGTCTAAGACTATGGAAAGTTCTTCCTAAATTAATATCAGCCACCCAATATGCCTTCGTATCAGGGCGTCTTATATCAGACAACATCTTAATAGCGCAAGAAATGTTTCATGCACTCAAAACGAATAAGCGAATTAAGAGCAAATACATGGCGATTAAAACAGATATGAGCAAAGCATATGATCGTATAGGATGGGATTTCTTGCGACAAACGCTCCTCAAGCTTGGATTTCACAAAAAATGGGTTAAAGGTATAATGTACTGTGTGAGTACCGTAAGATACTCAGTTTTATTAAACAGAACTCCACGGGGGTGTATTACCCCTACCCGGGGACTTCGACAAGGAGACCTTCTCTCCCCATACCTTTTTATTCTCTGCACTGAAGTACTAATACACTTCTTAAAGAAAGAAGAAACCCTTCAACATCTGTCCGGGATTTCAATTGCATGATCAAGTCCATCAATCTCTCATCTTCTCTTTGCGGATGATAGTTTGTTTTTTTGTAAGGCAAATTCAGAAGAGGCGGATACTATCCTTCGTATTCTGAAAGATTATGAAAAGGTATCAGGACAACAAATCAATTTCTCTAAATCATCAATACAATTTGGGAAAGACGTGGATATGTCAAAGAAAATGGATATTCAAGGCTGATTGGGTATACACACTCTAGGAGGAATGGGCACTTATCTGGGACTCCCAGAAGGTCCCAAAACAAAGGTCTTTGCTTTCGTTACGGAAAAAATAAACTCAAGGATAAATTCCTGGACTGCAAAATTTCTATCTAAAGGGGGTAAGGAAGTTTTAATCAAATCGGTTTTGACTGCCATCCCATCCTATGTAATGTCATGTTATCGTCTTCCAAAGAAGATAACTTCGAAGATCTCTGCTGCTATTGCAAACTTCTGGTAGCATAATTCTGACACTGCCAAAGGCATTCATTGGGCCAGGTGGGAGAAACTGTGTAAACCCAAAATGGAAGGAGGCTTGGGTTTCAGGGCAATAGAGGAGTTCAATTCAGCCATGCTGGCGAAACAACTTTGGCGTTTATTGGATCACCCAGATTCTCTCCTCTCAAGGATATTTAGGGGCTGATATTACTACGGTACCAACCCACTTGATCCCCGTAGGGCTTATTCCCACTCTTATGGGTGGCAGAGTATTATCTCCGCTCGAGGACTAGTTCTGAAGGGCTTAATCAAGAGGGTAGGCGATGGTGAAAATATTTGGGTGTGGTCGGATCCCTGGATTCCTGATTTACATCCACGCCCAACCATGGGTTATGCTCAAGACTTGTATCCGAATATGAGAGTATCAGAGCTGATCAACCCTCATACGCGTTTATGGCGTGAGGCCTTAATCCACCAATTTTTCCTCCCGCACGATGCGAACATCATTCTAGGAATTCACATCCCACGACGAAAAGGTCCGGATAGGCTGGGATGGCATTTCAATAAGACTGGCACCTACTCAGTAAGATCAGGATATTGGGCGGAAATCAATTTATCGCTCTGTTCTTTCCAATATTATGGTCCTAATATACATGAACTTCAAGCCCGAGTGTGGAAAGTTAAGGCACCACAAAAACTCCGACACTTTATGTGGCAAGTGGTATCAGGACATTTGGCGGTCAAATCTAATCTCGTCAGACGCGGGATTCCCTGCGACGAACAATGTGATTTATGCGGATCCGAGAAGGAAACGATAAATCATATATTATTTGAGTGCCCACCAGCTCTTCAAGCCTGGGCTCTATCAAAAATTCCGGCGGGTCTGACGTTTCCAGGGGAATCTATTTACTCAAACATAGATTATCTAACAAGGAGCTTACCCTATCAAGAGGAGACCAATACTTACTCATGGATACTATGGTACCTATGGAAAGCGAGGAATGAAAAGATTTTTTCGAATAAATATAGGACCGCACAAGATATTATCCAAATGGCGGAATCAGAGGCACGAGTATGGCAAGAGGCCCACAAGAATAGCACAATCGGGAGAGAATGCAATATTACGTTTTCCCAGCTAGTCTCGGGATCTATTTCCAGACCATTAACAGTCAACCCAGCTTTCTCAGGATATAGGTGCATGGTTGACGCATCCTGGAAGGAGTCTGATCTGTTCTCTGGCCTGGGATGGTACGCATTCCCTGACAGCTTTGAAGGAATAAACTACGGAGCACAAAGTATCAGACAGAGTTTATCTGCCCTCCACTCGGAGTTCGAGGCTCTTCTCTGGGTCATAACGTGCTTGTCGTCAATGCAGTTCGGAGAGGTGGAGTTTTTCGTAGACTGCGCAGAACTTCTCCAAATGATCGACGAACCACAAGTTTGGCCTGCCTTCCAACCCTACCTAGATGATTTCTCAAGACTGCGAGACGCTTTCAGGTTATGCTCCATTTCTAAGGTCCTCCGAGTTTGAACTACAAAGCTGATCAGTTAGCCCGCAAAGTCAGAGGGGCGTCTAAGTCTTTGATTTTGTGCACAGGATGAGTTTGGTTTTACCTTTGTAAGATCATATTTTTTGTATGAGTTGATTGAGTTAAATTGATAAAAAAAAAAATAGTAGAGAGTAGAAGAAAGGATACTTAAATCCGCAGGTGACTTTGAAAAAGAAATTAACAATGATGATGAGGTCTTCTTCGAAGGGCAACCTTAAACCTTTTTTGGTAATGGCATTGTGAACACAAATTCATGTTTGTATTATTAAACTTAAAAGACAAATATCATGATGAATTAGATTACTTGGCTTCACGAGTTTTAAACAATTTTGGACCCACCCACTAATCAATTATCAATATATACATATACCTAAAGTCTATCCCCATTATTTATCTAAAACAGCGTACTAATAATACTTTACACTTTAATTTTTACATTGAAAATGTTTACAAATATATTGCTATGAAATTTCAAACTATTACGGTCATCCTTCCATTGCGGTGCTTAACTTAGAATTTATCTGATTAGAATTTGCGTGAATCGTTGGAATCGAATCCGATCCACCAATTTGTATTAACAAAAGTGATAGGCTTTTAATCATGTTAATATATTAAGCGACATCGATTGTTTCTTAAAGCTCAAGATGTAGTAATTATTATACAGTATGGTAAGTAATCATAACACACACATATATATATATATACATATTTAATAAAACACTGAATAATAATAATAATAATAGAACATATAGAGTAAATGTATACACTTGTATAATAATAATGGAGCATATAGAGTAAATGTATACACTTGCAATACGATTTCATAAATTCGTGTAGATTGTTAAAACAAAAATAACATAAGTATTAAATTTCGTAGTTTAATAAAAAAAAAATCGTAAGTAGCTTTTAGTCTAATGGTAGGCAATAAGTCCATTATGACATGCATACTTGTACAACTAGGGATCGAGTTTCATCGTCTATATTATGTACGAACTTGACTAATTGGCCGGTTAATTGTGATTCGTTGACAAAAAAAAAATCAAATACTTTACCCAATTGATAGTGTATTGAATCTTGATAATTAAGACTAAACCATAGAGCCTTTATTTATTTGACTTATCACTTGAATTTTGTATTCTACATTTATTTTTATTTTTTGGTAAAATTTGTATTTTACATTTAAACTCTATATTAACAGAAAAACATTATTAGAATGTATGAGTATGTTCACTAACTTATGAAAAAGGTACTCTATCTTACAAAAAAAATTATATGAAAAAAATAATCAGCTTAATATAAAAGCAAATTTATAGCAAAGATATAATTACATATAAGTGCATATAATTAACACCAGTTTCTTCCGACAAACTCGACCCGACCACAATTAAAAATCCTTGTGTTAAAGAAGCTTACTCACACATAATTACGTCTCTTAAACCATTCAATCACATCTGTTTGTATTTAATTAAATAAAAAGACATGAAAACGTATTGAAAAGAACAATATTGTAAAAAAAGAAAAAAAAAATATATATATATAAAAGAAAAAGAGAACAAAATACGATCTACCTTCTCTTTTTTCCTTCTATCATCTTTCCCACGCTTTGCCTTAAATTTATTTATATTTATATATTTTTTTCTTTTTTTGAAACAATTTGGCCACTCTTTTTTCTTTTTGCTGTAATCCTCCAAAATTGTCAGGTTTTTCTTTCTTTTGTCAGAAGGAAAAAATTGAATCTCTGGTTTTTAAGTCTCTCTCACAAACATATGAATCTCAAAGCTCTGTTTGAATGGATACATTGAATAAAAATAATCTCTCAGAAGAATAAACAAGTTACTCAGTAGTGAATCTAGAAATTTTTTCAGTGGGAAAAAAAATATAACACAATAATAATATATAAAACTTTTAATAAAATTTTAAACCAAAAAGAAAATTTTTAATAAATTCTTATAAAATTACTCTACACTCATTCAATATTTAAAACTTTTTGACCTTTTTTTCATTTGAAATAGATTTAAACAATTTACTTTTAATAAAAAACATAAGACAATCACTTAATGATCTTTACGTTAGTTTATATCTTTATAATTTGCAATTCAACACAAATACTACTATTTAGAAATAAATTATTAATAGAAAATAACATGTAATGAGAACAAAATATAACATAAAAAGTGCTGGCAAAAAAAAAATATATAATATAAAAAGTCACATTTTTAATATGCTCTGCCAGCAGAAGTGACAAGAGAGAGATGGAATAAAGAGTTAAAGGGGGTTTAAAAAGTTAGAGGAAAAATAAAAATGTTTTAGGATTTTGTAAAGTTAATTAGTGTTAGTTTAAATTTTGATATATTTGGGCTTGGGTTTACATATATTAATAAATATTTTGTGTACGTGGGTGTGGATAGGTTTTTGTGATAAATGTGGGGGCAACTTTTTTACTTTAGTGGTAGCATTATTTAAACTTAATAATAAATTACCTAATAAAATGACAATAATTTGTTTTTAACGGGAGCAAGTGCCACCATATTCTATAACATAGGTCCGCCCATGGCCAGAACATTTCAGAAGATATGCAACTTGAGGACGACGTCGACGAAGGTCTCCTCCAACAATGGAACCGGTATCTGTATGAAGTCACACAATCCAAATTTCGACGTTGATGACGATGATGGAGATTCTGTTTTTGATATGAAGAGTATTTCGAGTAGCAGGAGTGGAGAACTCAAGGTGAGAGATCGTCGGAGAGCTGTTTTAGAAGCTGTTGTTGCGAAGATTTTCGCTAGTACGACTTCCATTAAAGCTGCGTATGCAGAGCTTCAGATGGCGCAACGTCCGTACGATAACGGTGCGATACAAGCGGCGGATACGGCGGTGGTGGACGAGCTTAGAGCTTTATCGAAACTTAAACGGAATTTTCTGAGGAAAGAGCTGAATCTGTCTCCTCAAGTGGCGATTATGCTTGCTGAGATCCAAGAGCAACAAAGCTTAATGAGAACATACGAAATCACAATTAAGAAACTCGAAACAGAAGTTAAGGAGAAGCAAGTGAAAATCGATTCGTTGAAGATGAATCTCGAAGAAAACTCAGTGTTTAACAAATCACTTGAGAAGAAACTCACGGCGAGTGGAACAATTTGTATGTTCGATAACATTCAAATTTCGAATTTGAATGTGAGTCACTTTCTTCAGTTTCTAGGTTTTACGTTGAGATCCGTACGAAGCTTCGTGAAATCCATGGTGAGGGAAATGGAATCAGCGAGCTGGGATTTTGACGCCGCCGCTTCCGCCGCCGTTTCGATAAACGTTAAGAATGCATCCACCGTATTCGCAAGGCCGAGCCACCGTTGCTTCGCGTTTGAGTCATTCGTCTGCGGGAAAATGCTAGAGAATTTCGAATCTCCTAATTTCTCGTTATCTAACGAGAAACCTAATCGTGAACAATTCGAAAACCTAAGATCCGTCGACCCGATTCACTACTTGACCCGGAACCCGAATTCGTCCTTTGCTAAATTCACGCTCCACAAGTACTTGAACGTTATACACGCGAAGATGGAGTGTTCCTTCTTCGGAAACTTGAACCAGAGGAAGCTGGTTAACTCGGGCGGGTTTCCGGATTCGGGTTTTTTCGCTTCGTTCTGTGAGATGTCTAAACGAATCTGGCTTCTACATTGCTTAGCGTTTTCATTAAACGAAAACGTCACGGTGTTTCAGATCAAAAGAGGTTGTAGATTCTCTCAAGTGTACATGGAGACCGTAAAATCAGGCGACGAGTCACTCTTCCCCGGCGATAATGTCGATATCCGGGTCGGGTTCACGGTTGTTCCCGGGTTTAAAATCGGTGACAACGTTATTCAAAGCCAGGTTTGCTTATCTCCGATCAACGGCTTCCCTCCGCCGGTAACTTCATGAATGTCATTCAACAAAACGAAAATTACAAAGCGGTGGTGGTAATGTACACGCGCCGGCGAAGGAAAAGAGCGAAGGCGCGTGGAAAGGAAGAGGTGGGGACATGATTCCTTGGGGGCAGCAAGACTGGCAAGTGGGACCTGTTTTGAAAGAGGTAAGAGAATGTGACCGAAGCTGAAAATGGCGCGAGGGACAAATCATCATGAGAAAAATAGTTTAGTGAAACAAAATTATAATTTTTTTTCTTTTTCTTTTTCTTAAAGTTTAGCTTATAATACATCTAAAGTAGAAGAACATGGAAGAAAAAAAATATTCTGTGTTTTTTCAAAAAAAATTATAATTTTTGTTATATACATGATAGTTTTATAATGTTCGGAGTTGGTCGGACCATGCCTGTAAATATTATTTTATTTATTAAAATAATTTATTGAGATATATAAAGCACTCTTCTAATTATTACGAATATTGTGGAGTGACTTGTAAAATAAGATTAGAATCGGATTTTTGTAAGTCAAACATTTACGTTGAGCCGACTTAATTAATTGACCTAATTAATTTTTATAATATCAGTTTAAGGAATATGAGTTTAGCAATATAGAAAAATACGAAAGAATAGTCGAATTTAGAATAATTAATAAGGAAATAAAGAAAACGTGTAGAAAATTAAATGGATAGGCGAGAGTAAGAATTACGAATTGGATTTGAGTAAGACAGATGTGTGTGACGTAAGACAATCAATCTAGTGGAATGAGAAATTTGCACGTACGACCCATTTTTGATATCTACTTCTTAGGCAAACTATTCAAAGCCGTTGTATAATAAATTCCTTTATTTAATACTATAGATATGTGGGGGTAGGAATTGTATTACTCAGTAATAATTATAATGAAAAATAAATGTAAATAAGACAATGAAAGTTAGAGATCTACTTTTTCATTCAATAAAATACATTTTTAATTATTGAACGAAACAATCGAATAAATTATCTTTAGGTTTGGAAAATTATATTTAGAGTGTAAATGCTAACCGAGAATTGTGCTTAATGTATAATTTAGCAGAATTTTTTTTGTTTTTTATAAAATATTTTATGGAGATACTTAAATTTAAATGATAGTAGCTGAATTTTGTTAAATGTGTGATCTAGCGGAATTTTTTTTTAATAATTAGATCTACAAAATCTAACTCGTAGTCAAAATTTATCCTATAGTTCCATTTAATCTATTTTCTTAGTGAGTTGAAATCTTGGATCATATATTAAATTGGAATATGATGAACAAAATCAAAGATAAATGATGTAATTATGAAAAAAGTTAAAGTTAAACTCATGAAAAATGGGCAATAGATCTCTGATTAATATAGTAGATATCTAATGATCCATGATTATTATTTATATCTAAAATTAATTAATTAAATATTTTTTAAAGAATGTCGAATTTTTCTCAGTTTGGTGATGAGGCTAATCCAGTTAATGATTATGACATCTATGGTTCGATTACTCTCTTTTACAAATTGATAGATTAAATATGAATTTTAAGAATTAGACTATGCTATAAATCGGATACTGTCAATCCAATGTTGATAAAAAAAATTTTTATAATGAATAGTAGTATTCATATGTATAATAAAAATATAATAAAAAGGAAAGAGTTGAAAAAGATAACTATTGATGATACACATAAAATATAACTCTAAATATTAATAAAGAAATAAAGTGAATGTGGAATTCGTGGAAGAATAAGAACGTGACTGAATAATGAAAAAAGTTGTGGAATGGAAGAATTTTCCAATTCCTCATTAGTTACCAGTTACGGCCTTAGTCTGGTTCAATGTCTTTTACGTGTTGAGTTCAATTCCAAAAATTCGTGATAATTCCCATGATATTAAAGAGATCGGACTATAGAATAAATTTTAGGTTTCGTTGTTCTTTGGATGTGAACCTTGGTTTTATAGACGAAGGTGCATGGAATCAGAAACATATACGCATAAGTGAAAGTGTTTAGTAGCGCAGATTCAAATTTTTCTAAAAGATTAAGAAAGCGGGTATGTGTTGAAAATGTGTAAACACATTATATATATATCATAAATCATTAAGCATAAAGTTATATTAAAATCAACTTTTAAAACAGCACAACCTAATTTGTAATTTAAATATTATAAATTATTTTAAAATAAAATTAACTCCCGAAGTTTTTTGTTGTTTAAATTTAATATTTTTATCAAAATTGACTAAATTACAACATAAAAAACTAGACGTCATATAATTAGTTATTGGTTTGATTAATATTTTTAAAAGATTTTTACATTATATGAAAACTTTCGAGATTCCAAAATTATTTAATTCGGATGGTAAGTTTTCAAAACACTTTATTTTTGAAATCGTGATTCTAAAAGATTCCAAATGTTTCTGATTTGAAGTGAGGGGCACATTATTTTTGAAAATTTCGTGCTACGTATAGCCCATATATGAAAGCTGATTTTGAAACTAACTTAAGTAAACTTGGTTCGGACCAACAACTTTGGTCATAGCATCAATGTACTCTATCGGCAGGCAAATAGGTCGAATCTATATATGTTGTAGTAGTAAATAACTGGTGGAGCCGGACGGATCGAATCCAATTTCTTTTGAGTAAAGAGACTACCGTTTCAAACCTGAGAATATTTGGAAAAAGATTTGCAGATTGATTATTGCTTTTGATACCAAATGAACGTGCAGTATAGTGGGATTGCAATCCTTACAATATATAAACTATATTTGACTAGGTTATAAACATGTTTAGAAATTTACTCACCAATTGATTTGGTATAATTCTTAATATGTCACGTTGAAAAATTTGGTCGTACAAAAAGAAATTAAAGTAGGATGCTTTCTCATGTAAATTTCGTACAACGTTATGGATGAATATTCATACATACAATTATAGAAGAATCTAATGGCGGATTCAGAACTGTTTTTAATTTAGAGCACATTATACAAAAAAATTTGAATATCAAATTATTAGAACTAAATATTTACAGTCGACATGATCGATTCCTTCTAAAATGTGTAAAAAAACCACTTGTTTTTGGGTATTAACCACTTATTTTGATAAATGGACTCGTAAGTTTACTTAAAAGATGAAAAGTAAATTAAATATATGCGTCATTCCCCTAATTTGCAAGTAATAGCATGTCATTAGAAAACAGCATGTTAGAATTAAAATACATCATACAAATTTTCAAAGAAAAACAAAGAACCATAGTTGTATTTGTTTTTATTTAAATACAAATTTAGTTATCTATTAGACTATTATTATTATTATTATTATTATTATTATTATTATTATTATTATTATTATTATTATTATTATTATTATTATTATTATTATTATTATTATTATTATTATTATTATTATTATTATTATTATTATTATTATTATTATTATTATTATTATTATTATTATTATTATTATTATTATTACATATGCTCTTTATCAAACAAGTACGATATTATTGAGGCTCAGTGCAATAAATTCATTAATTTAAATTTCTGATGCATTTCATTAGAAAAGAAAAAGACCAATAGCCCAACAATTTAATAAGAGCTTATTGTAGAATTTCAAACCCAAATGGAAAATAAAGTTGAACCAAAGAAATAGAAAGGCCCATTAGATAATTAATGGCCTACTATCAAGTTGTATTCGTCTTCTAATAAGAAGTTGAACCAAATTACTCGTACCTTATTAATGGTAAGTAGTATTTCTCGTTTTTTTCTTTTCTTTTCTTTTTTGTGGTGGCTAAGATGATCCAGCCGAGATCTATACACTTTTTCAGAGCGAGATTCAAACCATTTAATATAACTCTTCTTTAAAGAACAGACCCCTTCCAAGTAGTTAATTTCTCGTATTTTTTGTCTCAAACATAATAGTTTCTTGACTTGTACACACTAAACAAACATTACCAAGCACTTGTAATTATAGCCTAAGAATTTATAACTCCAGAAAAGAGTTAGGTTGTGTAGAGAACTTGGGATCGATGAGGATTGGTACAATTAGTGCCAAAGATAGAAAGATGATCTGACTCACCACAGAACATAACCATTTAGTGATTCCGTAACACAACCCTACCCTGAAGAGACGACTGATGCTTTCCCTTATTAACAATTTCACCATTTCCATTCACATCTTACTCCTACTTTTCATGTTGTATGGAGCTTGCCCGGAGTCTACATCAAATCTGAAAGTATTTATTAAGTATGTTTTTTTTTTCTAACAAATGTTTATTGATATTAATATGGATTTGACAGAATAAAATATCTATTTTTACAGAAACAGTAGATTCCTCTTTGTAGTTGGTTAGAGCATGTACAATGGTTAGAATTTTTTTAAGGTTCTTAAAATTAAAATATAATATATTTTAAGAATCTAACTAATAGAGGTTTTTAATTTTCAAATGAAAAAGTTAAGAGAGGTTCTTATTTAAGAAACTTAAGAACCCTATCTCACTTCTCTCTTCCACTTTTCTATTTTTTTTAATCTTTTTAATCTTAAGAACTCCTCTTAAGAACTCCCATTGTACATGGTCTTAGGAAGAAGATAAACCAAAAACACACTAACTGTTGAGAATATTTGTGTATCAGCAGGTGAGGTTTTTCTTTTTTAATTCGGAAGGTCCGAATCAGTGGAGAATTATAAATTCTGAACCAAAATATGAAAACGTATGCGATATATGGTTTCTCAAATAAACTGAACATGAGCTCAGACTAATCCTAGGATCGGAAAGAATTATGTGAATACTTCCGTTTATGCCACAACACATATGCGTGTGAGAAGAAGTTTGAATCAGTGAGCTTCAAACATCCTAATATTCACTCAACCATTCTACCATGTTTATGCGGAATTTTTCTGTTTTAATTGGTAGAGAAGACAAACAAATGAAAAAAAAAAACTAATGGATCATGTACATATCACCTAAAATACTTATTACTCAGTCAGCAGTGATAATCTGTTTATTAGGTGAGTATATTTAATGAAACAACAGTGCCACACTATTATTTTCCCATATTTCTAGTGAAAACAGTGTCACACTGTTATATTTGTCCAGTCGAAATATATTATAAGATGACATATCTAAGTAAATTCGAGTTTGAATAATCTTCAATAATAAAATATAAAACAAAATAGGAATCTCCAATCAATGAGCGGTGCCTAAGGGCAGCTAATTCAACGCTTTACACCTACACAAATAACTAACACCTTTTTGCATCTTTCACTATTGTTTTTATTGGAATCTTATTATATACAAAAATAATTAGAGAAAATCCAGCCAATTCTACAAATTCCACATATGTAAAAGTTCGTTGCATACTTTCATTTTGATCTATATTTGAAGAACATAAATCTCTATCCCCATATAAGAGATCTTGCAATCGTATGCAATAACAGAGACCAGAGTAGCAGACTAATCTAAAAGGAGTATTCCAAATTCCAAATAAAAATCAAATCATATCTTCTATTAAAATCTTAATTATAATCAATCTATTCAACCACCAAAAACATCAAACCCAAATCTACCAAATGCTTTACACATATGAATATTAGTGGACTACGAATTTCTCGCTATTTTCTCGACTATATAGCCTATTATTATATACGAACCTTCGACTAAAAGGAAGTTTAGATAAGTGTTTAAAAGTTTGACAAACAAGAAAAAAAGAAGTAAGTTTCCATGTGATTTTTCAACTTTTCACTATAGATTCAGAGTATCCAAAAAGAAATTTTGTTTAAATCTTCAACATCGACATAAATATTTGTTTTAATGAATTTAATATGTATCAAACAAAAATTATGTCCAACTTGTTTTCAATAAGTATTAAACACTGTTAACAACTATATACGTTATCCTATTTTAATAATAAACTTTAACCCTTTTCGCAAAGATTTGACCAAAAAAAAAAAACCCTTTTCGCAAGAGTTTGATAACATTTGTTTCCTTTTTGATGTATGAATTGAGAACTTTTATGTGTGTATATTTGAGTAACAAAAAAAAAAAACACATTTATATATACTAATAAATAACTTGGGGAAATTAGTGATCAATTCGTAATCAATCAACGTACTTTTGATTAATACTCCAAAAAACCTTGTAATAAATGTTAGAAAAATGAAGGAGGTAACATGAATTAATTAATTACAAGATGGGATACTAAACAATAAGATTTTATATCTGTTTAGTCAAATTTATACTATAACCTGAAAAAATATTTAAAAAAAAAAGAAAGAAAAAAAAGTTGTAAAGTAAGAAAACAAAGGTCTATCACGTAGGAAATTTCGTATGATAGTTAGAATAAAGAATGTTACTAAATTGAATATTTTTATAATAAAAGCAACAAAAAAAGAAAGAAAAATGTAGCGGAGACTATTCAATGGCCAACACCAGGACTTGGAACAGATCCAAGAAACCGATCAACGGTGGAAAGAACTCGAGATCGGAGCTTTACGGCGGAGACGGCGGCGTGACCTCTTTTACTCGGCGTCGACGTTGAGATTTTCCCCTTTGGTAAAGCAGTTAAAGTAGTGGTTTTTGTCACGTGAGGCACGTGACTCTTTTCTTCTTCTCTTACCCCTAAGTTCTCTTGTTTCTTCATCTCTAACAGCTTTCTTGAAGAAACCGGCGACGGGAAAACGGAGATTACGACGGCGATGATTATGAAGAGCCAAATGGTCGGAAAACGAACGGCCATGAAGAGCTTTGAGCTTTTGGGGTGAAGATAAAGTTTTGGTGTTTAGAGAGAGAAGTTGAATTAAATTTTGAAGGATTTAAGATTTGATATGAAAACAATGAAGTATGATGCATATATAGTCAACAGATAGAGAGTTTTCGACTATTTGAGAATGTTGATGAAGTGACTAATTCATTAATTAGTTGATATAATTATCTTTTTGAAATAAAAAGTCTTTTGTGTGACGTATTAACACATGCATGCATATCAAATAAGTATAGCTTAGTTAGAATTTTCAATTTTATGGTAAAGTTTGGGAAAATTAATGTTCCAAAAGTCATACACAAACTTATAAAAGAAGATTCGTGGTAGTTTCAATTGTACGAATGCAATTGAATATAAAGTAATAAAAAGTCAAACATAAATATTTTAGACTTTGAAGCTGAACATGCTCCGTCTTCCATATTTTATGCATATTGAATCACAAAACGGATTATTTTGCTTGTATTATTAGAAAATTATCTTAGTCTCATGATTTTATTTTTGTGTAAAATTTGTTTTTTATATTATAGTTGTAAAGTTATATTAGTCAAGTTGACAAAAAAAAATTAGACAGCAGCCTCTAAGAAGAAAAGGTGAAATTAGATTTCACATAAAGAGATATATCACCAAACAAATTGTTATTGTAAATTTTTGCAAGGAGGAGAAAGTCAAAGAAGAGAATTTTGACTTGAAGAGAAAGGGATTATTAGTCATAAAGGAGAATTATAATAATAAAAAGATTTTTATTGGAGTGAATGAAGTTAGAGTTATAAGTACGTAGTGAATCTCAAGTGGATTAATAAGATAAGTAAGTAAGGAGAGTCATTAAATTAGTGAAAAAGAAAGAGTTAGGTAGGCTAATTAAATCTTTTGGGATACGACATTAGATACGATGTAACACGTGGACATTGGCTTTGGTCTGACTCATGAAATTGATGTTTTCCATATTTTTTGAAGCCGCCGGCCACTATTTTTCAAACGACCGCCGTCACGCCACCGTCTCATGTTATTATCCCATACTCTGGAGTCTTTTCTGTCTCTGTATATTCAGATTTTTCTAAATTTTTGTAGCAAATTATTGTTTAACACAAATTAGTTATAAAATAAATTCTTATTCTATAATGGTTGTCCTAATTACGATCTAGTAGAAAGATGCCAAAAATTTACTACAATATATATATATATATATATAAAGAAATTATATAATGGTTTGTTTGAACTTTCCACCAGTATGCGTTTTTATTATATGTATATATGTTTTTTTTACTATTAGGTTTTGTTTTCAAATTATTATTATTATGTATTTGAAAAAAGCTATATAATGGCTTTAAATTTGTTGTTAAATATTTGTGACAACATTAGTTACAAGTTACAACTTGTAGCTATATAAATTAAATATTTTAGTATATATGTTACCAAAAATATGTTGGTAGCTCTATTTGGGATGCTGTAGTAGCATGATAAGTAAAAAAAAGTTAATTAGTTAAATCACATGGAAATTGAGAAATAAAAAAGGGGAAACTAATAACACAGTTTTTACTCTAACGATATACACTTGTCATTTGAACAAGAAATTACATAATTTTTTTTTGATAATCGGAAGAAAGTTTGGGCTTTTTGTCACCAGCCTTTGACAATATTATTTATAGTGCTGATCATTTTTTCCGGCACGAAATATAAATCGGTGATTTTTTAGATGTGCTGTCAATTGAACTAGTTCGTCCCGGTAAAAAGTTACATAGTTAATATAAAACGGATATGACTTATACGTCATCGCTGTTAGGAAGAACAAAAATAAATGAACTAGGTGGAATTATGCGATATCTTTTTCCGTATGTAAGCTTTACACGCTAACATATTATCCGATGTGTTATATGTTATTTTGTCTTCATTCTAAATTATGACACGATTCTCTTGATTAAATATTGTATTATATTTTTATTAAATTTTAAGTTAGCTAAAAGATCATGTTCCTCTCCATTTATCATGAATTTACACCGTAATCGATCCATTTTTGTATTTGTTTTAGCCAATGCCCATAATAGTTATTCGAGCTGAATCTCTGTTAAAAACTGGTCGCTTTTTAATGCTAACTTGCAATAAATATAAACTTGTAAAAATTGTTAAAACTTCTTACAACTTTCTGAAATTTTTGTTTACAAGTTTACTATGTTTCACATACAAATCTAGGCATAGTCTAAAATATTTCTACTAAAATAACAAATCTTCAGAATATGTATATTTTACAAATGAGAACGAAATAATACTAATAATAGCATTAATCATTACCGCCAATATTGATCGTTAAATAGTAAAACCATAAGTGTGAATAACTTGTTCAACCCAATCTAAATATAGTCAGTAGGGTGCGAATTCGGGTAATTCGAGTCAGATCGGATCGGATCGATCAGAATTCGGGTTATTCGGATAGTACAAAACCGATCCAAAATAACCGAACCAAAAAATTGGGTCGGTTCAGGTTAGAATTCGGATCGGGTCAGAATTTTTTTTTTTTTTGCAAAAATTCTTAGAAAATCCTTAAACCCGATCCGAACCGTCCGAAACCCGACCCAAATTACGAAAAAATGATTTTTTAATTTTTTTTTTAGGAAAAGTTCTATAAAAACCCGATTCGACCCGAAAAACCCGACCCGAACCGAAACCGACCCGAACAATCTGATCCGAATTCTTCAAAAAAAATCAAATCCGATCCGACCCGACCCAAACCGACCCGAATTTGATTCGGATCGGGTCAGAAAATCCGGATCGAGTCAAATTTCTATCCCTAATAGTCAGTGTTTTATAAATGTAGAAAATATGCAAAGCGTGTTCACAAACATTAATGAGCTAAACATAAAACTCGTGGAGGCAAAGATACAAAGTCAAAAGCATGGACGGTACTTTAGACTCCAAAGTTGGTCTCCACGTAACCTATAGATTTATTCACAATTATTTTGTAGCTACATAGATGATCATATATATAAGTATATCACCGACTTTTTTTGAGTTGAAATGATTCTTTTATATGAATAGATCAACATCTTGAGACTAATTCACTTGTAATGGGTTTAAGATTCACTAATAATGGGTTTTGAAAGTCTAGTCTATAAAAATCATTATATAATATGTATGATTCAAAAATACAATAATCCAAATACGACTTGTTGATTTTGGATATCCAAAATATAATATACGATATCTAGTTTATTTTCCAAAAATATTGTTAAAAAATATATATAATGCTTAGTCGATCAAACCTTTTTAATTAAACCTGGACATTCGGATATTTTTTTTTTACAAGTTGGATTCAAGTTTTGGTTTCAGGTAATATACTAAGACTTATTCTCAACAAAATAAATCATCAATAAATGTGTTTTCTTTCGGTGGATGTAAAATATATATGAAGACCAATACCGATCAAGTGTAGGTAAATGTTATTCTCATAATACTTACTTTCAATAAGTAAAAGGAAGAAATGAGAAAAAAGAGAGTAGATAAATAGGTCACATGGCCATGTTCTGTTGTTGCCGTCAACAGAGAAACATTTGGCGCAATTCCGCGTTTTCTTCAAACACGTCCGGTCCCATCCTCTTTTGCTCGTCTTATTCCTTACTCTTAATTTTGAGATATAACTAACCATATTTTTTAAATATAAATGTAAACATAAGTGAAGCAGTTTTAGTAGTTTAAGTTTCGATCTATATAAATTTTTGAGATCGACAAAATTTAATTCATAACTCAATTTTTAACATTTTATATGGATAAATGCGATTTTCTAAAATTAAATTATGGTAGAAAACACAGCAAAAGTCATGAGAACTATCATTTAACTATTTGACTAAAATTATTTTCTCTACAATAAATCTGTTTGCCTACCGCAAAATATTCTTTTTTAAAGAAGATTTGTACCTAGAACTTCCCAAGGTGCTTTGCACAAAAGCCACTAATGATAAATATTAAATCTGTTACTAACTTATTTTGTCAATAAGATTGGATCCATAACCCAAATTCATTCCAAAATTTTTATATTAAACTACCACTAGTAAAAAAAGGCATATACCTGCGAAAAAATCGTGGATAAATACAAAGCAATTTAGTGGCTTTTTATGGATTAACCCACAAAAAACCACGAAATTTTTTTGTGGATATGGCGTCGTGGATATAACTTTTTTTTTTTACTAGTATACTATATGCAATAGAATAAAATTTAAATGTCTGTAGTATTTAATCTCTAAACTGAAAAAAGCTGAAATTAAATTATTAAACAAAAGAATTATTTGTATTATTATTGAAATTAATGTCAGTATCATTTTCAAATTATCAGCCCACATTTACAACTTTTTTGGGGGTAAAATGTGTCATTATTGATAATTAAACCAAACAATATATTTGACTTCCAAATTTTATAAAAATTGTACAAACGACGTGTTTGATCACGTTGTGCACAACCTATCACACTTCTCTGTTGTACGATACATTTAATTTATCTATATTTACAAAGTGTATTTAAGCAAACAGTTATGGGTTGCCGACAATTATTGCTTTGCAGATATCATAGTTTATAAGGTCTAATGTCGTATTTAATGTGTAAAACTATATAATATTGTGTCATATTTAAGATATATATCATAAACACATTTTCAAGTAATGAAAATAAAGCTTATGCTGACGCAATTTTCCTCAACGACCAATGACACGAAAGGGTCTCTTGTTGTCGCAATTGCTGACTTTATTCGTAACATGCATTTTTCCGGTCTATAATAAACATTATAATATATAGTTTTAATCATAAAACAGAGTGTGAAAAGTATATCAAAAAATGACCGAATTCATCTGTGTAATATATTTCAATTTCATAACTCACACACAATTAACATGATGCATAACATTTTTTATATATGTTTATAGACACAAATTTCGTATTAGTAATAAAATGATTTGCTTAATAGAATAAAAAAGGAGAGGAAGAAAAAAACAGGAGTTGAACTTTTGGTGAGCAAAATGGGGCCTGAATTGTTGATCAATGTCAGTGGCTAAGGTATCTAATCTCAGACACAATGTTTGTTTGTGCCTCAAAGTAAAGTTTCATTATCTTTATTTGTTTTTTTGACATATTTTTACGTAATTTTAAAACAAAGTTAAGTATTCTATCGCATTTAAAATTAATAAATTAATTATTGGAATTATGTTGTAGTGAATAGAAAAAATTACGATGTCTACGTCTAAAATGAAAATGTAAACAAAATCATGGGTTTTTATAGAGTATTTTATTGAAATTGAAAAAAAATTGTGGAAACCGAAATTTAAAAAGAAATTGATTTTTTTTTTGTGTTGTGATTTGTTCATTTGATTTGATATGTGTAAACATGTCTCAAGTGATATCTTCCATAGGTGCTTTTTCATCGAAAGAATAATAGTAAAATTCAATCTCTTGTTATATTACATATTTTTAATTTTTGCAAAGTTGACTTTCATTTTGGTAAGGAAGTTGACTTTCATTTATTGAAAATAAAAATGAAGTTGTAAAAAATAATGGGAAGTTTATTTTTTTCCGCAGAAAGCCGAAAGATTAAATAAATAAAATTTAATATTGATAGTTTTGCTAACAAAGAAAAAAAGAACATTGATAGTTTTCTAAGATCATGGGAGTCAAGAAATGTGATCACTACTGACGTAGTTTGAGGCCTAAATACACGAGAGACGAACAAATAAATTTAACCTTACATATTATAATTTATCTTAAATCCTAAAGCCAATAATCATAAAATCCAATACACTGCCGACCAAAAAATAAAATCCAATACATTACGAGAAGAAGGCCCAAAATATAAAACCCGTGGGCCTTTTAGGGCCCGGTTTATTTTCTTTTCGTTTGACGTCGTATGGCTTGGTTTTATTAGAAACACAAAAATCTTAAACTTTGAATGGATAGAACGCTGACAAAAAAAAAGAAGAAAAAAGAATGGATAGCACATTAGAACGCCATCAAGTTTTGAACAGAATATAAGAAATATAATGCAAAAACTAGACATTTTTAGCAAATTCTATTTTGAAACTTTAATTTTTCTATCTGTGAACTTTAATATGTTAACACATTTGAATTGGAAACTCCATACTACACCAAAGATTTCATTTTAGAATTTGATAAACTAACATATTTCAAACCCATAAAAAAAAAGTATTAATGTTAAAAAATTAGCCTTGGCTGGTGTTTCTTCAAACCTGGACAATCCAAATCCATGACGAACTACTCATCCGTCAATTTCCTCCGATCCCTTCTAATTGCTGAAGCTTTAGTTTTGCAAGAAATCATCACCAACGTTTTATCTTTTAGATTCAGAAAGATAATCGTTGCATCTGACTCCTTATCTTTGATCCAAGCCATCAACCGTAAAGATTAAAACTCAGTTCATAATCAAATTCTTATTCTCCAATAATATATGTGACCAATTATGATTTTCTCCAATAATAAAAAGACTGAAAATTTAACTATTTAATCAAAATATTTTTCCGACTTAACAATTCATGCTAGTATTGAAAAAAAGAAAAGGAAAAATAGACAGATTTTTAATTTCAATTTCAGAGATCAATAACCAGATACCGGTCTTAATCTATTAAGAAAGTTCTTTAAATTAGAAAACTAATCACAGAATAGTTTTTGGTACCTCTTCAATTAAAAACACATAATACAAACTGAATCTCTCTAGACACATATTATAAAATTATGTAGAGGAGGTTAGACTGCCGCAATTTTAAAATTGAAAAACTCAAAAAGTCAGAACTACAGTTTGAAACATACTATAAACATATGTACACTTAATTTTAATAATAGTAAATACAGAGTTTGGCAGGCCTAGTAACGTGATTCATAACACAACTTAATTATCCTTTTTTATTTATTTATCTTTCTAATTCTTAGTTTTATAATTTTAATATAATATTCACGTACGTAATCATGTACATGTCCCACCAATAATTCTTACGTTTTTTGTTTTTGGAGATTAATTTCCAAATATATGATTGTTTACTCTCTAGTCTCTACTATGACGTTTTTAGAATATTATATTAATTAGCATTTTTTGTCGTGAAGTAGTATTGAGGATCTAATTGAGATTAGAAACATTTTCTTACAACTAACTTTGATGCTAAGTACTCAAATTCAAACGCTCTGGCAAACAAATCAACAAAAATAGATAGAAACTTTTGTCTTAATAGGAAATTCATGTAAACACATTCCGTCCATGCTTTCTTGAAAAAATTCTGTCAGTTTTACCAATTCAAAATTATCTAACTTTTTTTAATAACTCAAATCATATAATACCGAGTTATAAGACTACTAAACTCTAGTTTTGGTAAAATATTTCCATGTAGATATTTAACCATTTAACTAAAACTTCTAATTGTAAATTCTTTAGTCTTATCACTTCACACTACTATATACATATAACCAGCTATAATAGTAAATATGTATTTTATTTGGTAAAAGTAATCAAATATCAGTGACCTCTTCTAAATTGTTGATATTTTCATCAAAAATGATTGATTGTATTTGTTTTATAAATATGTATTATTCTTTCAAATTTGCTTCTCTATAATGATCTCAAAGTTGCTCTTTTTAGTTAGATTGTTTTCTATGAAATGTAAACATCATATGGCAAATCAACTTTCACTTCTCATGATTCTAGCCATTCTTGACCAATCAATTTAAAATTGCAATTAAATCAACATCGATTACATATACATAAAAATGACAGCCATTTTTATTCAGCTAACTATATTGCAATTCAACTAAAAAAATAAAGAAAAGTCGAGTTCTCAAAAAACAAGAGAGTAGTAAATTAAAAAAAAAAATTACAAAATCGAATCATACTTTTTTTCTTTCTTTTCTTGTTTAACAAAGTATAGAGACTATAATTTATTGATTACCGTTGAGTAAATAAATTTAAAAAAACGCGGTGCGTACAACGCTTTCCTATGTAAAAATCGACGACAATATCCAATAAAAAAGCACCACGTGTTAAAAGATCTCGACTTGTGACCCCACTACGCTACTCCGGTGACGAAACACCACCGAACACTCCGGTAACTCTCCAAGATCAGCAAACAATGACTCATCTTCTTCCCCCATCGGAAAAAACACCGCCACGTCATCCGCCGCCGTCGATACAACTGTCTTCTTCTCCGTAGAGAATATCGGGCTCTCGAGAATCGTCGACGAAGTTGTCTCCATCTCAGTAAACCACGCAAACTCGTCTACACAAGACGGTGTCGTTTCAATCTCTCTTCCAAGAGCCATAAACTTATTATCCTCCTCCACCTCCACCTCTGGCTCAACCTCAGGCTCAGGCTCAACTTCTGGTTCTGGTTTTGGTTCGAGTTTGAGTTTAGGTCCGTTTCTTGAAGAAGAAGTGAGAGGCCAAGGATGGTTATGTTCAGAAGTGTAAGTAATAAGAATCATAGTTGGATCATCTCTACTTCTCTCGACTTGTTTCCTCGCAGGACAACCTTTGGTACTACTACAACGATAATAACCTCTTGGATAAGGAGATCCCTTAATGGGCTTTTGTCCATACTTACGCCAAGCCCATGAATCTGATGGTGGAGTTGTATCACCTTTGTGTCTAGATCCCTCCATTTCTTTCATTGGTACATTCACTACTCTCTTCTCTATAGATCTCCTACTGTAAAATCATTCAACAAACACAGATTACAATTTAGTTAATGCTAAAGAATTCAAATCATAGATATTATATGTTTATGTACCTTCGTTTAGGTGATGAATGAGAAGAGATGAGAGGTTTCATGTCATTGAAGGTTGAAGAATTTGGTGATTCAGGTCCAGTTTCATGACTACTTTCATGATCATTGTAGCTTCTTGTCATCTCTAAACCTCGCTTCATCTTTATATATATATATATATATATATATACTCTATAGACTTTATATAGACTATAGTTATATATATTTACAAGAATTGGAATTGAAGAATGAGAGATTTGGTTGATGTTGATCCAATAGTGGAGATATATGAATTGGAGGAGTAGAAGTAGAAAGAGAAAATGGAAGAGAGGTGGAGAAGAAGAGGGGTTCGTGCAAGCATATGTCAATTAAATCTCTACTTGTTATTTTAAATAATAATTTATATATCCTTATCATTTAAGAGAAGAGACCTTGATTTATTTACTATTTTATTGTATAATTATTTCTCTATTATGTGATGGTTACATATGATGAATGATCACACCCTTTCCTTTACATTTTTTAATTATTTTTATTACGTGGTTTCAAGGTGGGGTTAGGTATTAATAGTACACACTTGTTTGATTTTCTTTTGTCTTTATTCATGTACAATGTAATTAAATGATTGGAAAATGATTAAGGTAATTTATTGGGTGGTTTAGTGTTATACTATATGTAATAACTTTATCATTTGTTTAATCTAAAGTGCCAAAAAACATGTGGTCCAATTGGTTTGTTCCTGATTTAGTTAAATATGAGGTGGTGAGTTCGAATCTCACCCTGCTTCATTTGAAAAACTTAAACTATGGATCGAACATTGTTGTCGATCCAATAATTACTTATTGATAGAAAAATAAAAGGATAGAGCTAAAGTTTATTTCTATCTGTTTCAATAATAACTCTTCCATTCACATAAAGTTTATTTCTATCTTGATTTCTGATTTATTAAATACATAAAGTTTGATAAGTCTCTTAATATCTTGTTTTGAGTATTTATAAGCTATCAATTTAGATTTTGCATGTACAAGTGTGACATTTATGAATATTATTGTTAAAAGAGATATAACTTTATGGAAATTGGGTCATCTTGTGTTCGCCTTTATATTGTATGCATTAAGTATATGATTTTGTGTACACAGCAAATCACAAACAATCTAAATAAGTTGCACTCAAAAGTACGAGCCAAAACTATAAATACTACAATATTTAATTAGTAATTTTTAATATATGACCTTTTCCTTCACCAAAAGCAACATCATAATTAATCAGCTGATGACACCCATATAGTATAAAATATAATTATCATGTTTACCGATTTATAATAATAATAATTCTTATTTTGAATCAAAGAGATAATCTTTTTTATTAATGATGATTATCGTTTACTGATCAAAGTTCACTCTTTCTTCAACCTTTAGTTTCCTCTAATCTTAAGTACATAATTGCAATATTTAATATAACTATCGGGATTGTTTTTATATGTTTGTCCTTTCACGAATATTTTGTTCAAACATACCGACACTATTGATCTCTACTGAATATAAAAATTTCCTTTCCTAGGATTTTCTATTTGTAATTATAAGAGATTTAGCTAGCTTTAGATTTTCCATTACAACATAGTATTATGAAATAGCTGATTTTAAGTGAATACTTGTGGAAAATTTGGTACAACTTTTATTTGTCATTGCTAGGTATTAGGATTATATATACCTGAAAATTCGACACTTGAAAGGCTGAAATAATATAATTACTTAGAATTTTTGTGTCTTAGAATCTATGTTTATCTATGTTTTTTTTACAAGAATCTTTTTTTTGGGTACAAAAAACCTCTTTAGCTACTTGGAACCAAGAGATCAAATCGTGGTTAAGCCCTCCTTTACAAGTTCAATTATTACATGTTTATATAATGATAATTAATGCATTATAAAAATATCGATTCCATCTACCATATATAGAACATTGTGTTTATCTGTTATACATTCCGAAACTGTACATTTATCACTTAAAATTTTGCTTTGTAGAGATTGAAGTTTTTTTGTTTTGTTTTTTTTTTGTATATTTTGGGTACTAAGATACTTACTGTCTTAACATTTCAAAAGGAATAGATTAGGAAAAAAAATGATACAAAGATTGTGAGAATGGAAGCCATTCAAATTCTTAAGCACATAATACTTTTTGAAATTGTTGTAAAAATTATAAAAATTACTTGTTTTCTTTAACAATTAAATCGATAAGATTCGATTATAACTCAAATCCACTCACAAATCTTTATTTTTTTAATCTTTAATTGTAGAGAAGTAAAATCGAATTTTAGGTGTCTGAATGTTAATTAGAACATGTAAACCACCAGATTAAAAAGAGTTCAGCATGTAGAAAGTATCCATTATATAAAAAAGAAAGTATCCGTTACATCCTTATTTTGGTTAAATGATAATATATTATTTGTATATGTCAATTTTGTTAAGTTCTTAGTCTAAACATAAAAACACACCAACTACACCAACTATTTAATGTTTGACAAGCAAAATTCTTTTTTTTTGGTCGTGAGCAAAAGTCTTATTTTGTAAATCTGAAAAGATTATCTAAGAGTTTGGGTTAAATTAAATGTTTAGGCGTGAAGCAAAGTGGCTAGAATATATAAGTCAATTGAACTATATTTTAGCCACGGTTTTGGCAAACTATATTATATATTATTGGATGATTTAACTTAAATATCTTATTGGCGGCTAATATCATGGAATTTATTGTTATTTAAAATGGGACCAATTACTTGGCATCTCTGACTTTTCCTAAAACCTCGGCGGGTTCTTGTACAACATGCCATGATTTATTTTTGTGATTTTAATATTTCAAGATATTTATTTTTGTCTATTTTTTCTACAATTTCCAGCTAAAAATTCTAAATTAATATAATATATTTTCATTGTTCTTATTACATTCCCTGTATATGATTATATATAATTTTTTCCCCTTTTTTACTCTTTAATAAATAGTTTACCTTAGAAAATATAGCTAATTTGTTGCAGCCACATTTAATTCTTATAGGGGTTTCTTAAAAAAAATTTGTTTGTAAGATATTATTCCCTCTGATATATGTGTTTATATGCTCAAATTTCATTACCATTTTGCAGCATTTTACATCATTTAGGTTAATTGATTTGTGTATCACCTTACTACATCATCATTTGACAACAAAAAGAATATGTGTAAACAGAATTCTGAATGCTAAATGCAAATGCATACTCAAATGCTATAGCCTCTATATATGTTAACGCAAACATACTGTTATATGCAAACGTTAAACCAGATTTAAGAAGCAAAGAAGTGAATCTTAAATAGTAAGCTAACGACGTAAGTATTAAGTAAACACAATTATTAAAACTGTGCCAATATATAAATGTTGATGCTTATTTTTTGGTAAAAAAAACTCAGTGTGAAGCCAAATGCTTAATTTAAACAAAACCACGACTATGATATGTAAAAAATTTACAAAAATGTTCTCAAAGGTAAGTTATAAATGTCTACATGCAGTCACAAGTTATAAAAAATATAAACGACTATATATATATATATATTTACTGTTTTATTTTTTCGATTGTTATTTATTAAAAATCTTATTAAAATCAGATATTCAATTTTCTAGTGAAAAAAGTCATTATCAATTTCATAGTCTGTTTTATCATTTCGACATAAATCTAAACTTACAATTTTCTACAAATATAAGATGAATGAAAATTCATTCAAACTGAATAAGAAAACAAGAACATATAAAAGTTTCAGTTTCAACATTAGTATATAGTTAACAACTAAAGACTAAAGCATAATATCAACTACCAAGCCATTTCACCAAGGCCGTGCCTGCTTGGTTACAAATGAGGTATTTGCATCAGGCCCAGATACTATGTAACAAATTTCAAGCTCCCAATATAACAATAATAATTATAGTTGGCAGAGTCCATTTTTGATGCTCCTACTAATGGAAGGATTTCATTTTTGATAATCAATTTTATTAGTTTTTCAATTGCAATTCTAACAATTATTTGAAAATTAGATTATGATTAATTACTATCATGGAAAATGTAAATGGTTATATATTCATATCTCCATCTTTTTTTACACGAATTTGACTCCAAAAAATCGCATTATTTCATGGAGAATTGTGTCTCTCTGAATGCTACATTTTTTATACAAAGCTAATGTTATTTTTCAGCAATTTTAAATGGTTAAGAATGTTATGTTACCATAATTTTTTATACAAGAAAGTCCTATAATGTTTTAAATCCTATTTTATTAAAATTATGGATTGTTTTTACTGATAAAACAAAATTATATAAAAATATGAAAGTAATAAAACATTATATACTTTTTTTTTATTTGCCCAAGACTTCCATAGGCCTAGACACCACACTAATTTCAAGCGATATTGCAAAAAATTTCGGAATTGAATTATAAATAAGGTGTTGTTAATCCAATTGTTTAATTGTTAACAAAAAAAAATTAATTACTACTAGTCCAAAATCTACTATATTAATTACTCTCACTTTCATGAAAGGAGAGTTTGGATCTTTTGTGGTGAAGCCACATAAGTAATTTAGTGTTTTCTTAATTAACCAATACAATTGACACATCAGCTATCTTTCTTAATTCTAATTGCCAATCAAATTGTTAGATTAATACAAGTCATCATGTATTAGATCCAACTAAGGACACGATTAGTTCATCAATTTCATCACTTGAAAATAAAAATTAATAACCACACGTACGGGTCATAAAGTCATCGCGTCATCTTCTTCTTTTTGGGTTTTAATCGTTTCAGCTCCTTACTTATCCCTGCTTAATTCTTTTATCACTTCCGTTATCTGTCAAGGAAGGTTAAAAATGAGGTTGAAGGTAATTCTAACATGTGTTTCTCGGAGGCTTTGTTCGAATGATTTTTAGGCTTCAATTGAACTCCTTTTCTCACTTTTTAAAAGTTTCCAGTAGATTGGTTGATTAGTGATTGAACGAGCCTCCACTGTGTTCCCTATTCCGATAAGCTTCTCTTTCACCTTCCGCCACTTCTTTACATATTGGCTTTAGAAGAACTTAAAGAGTATTAGATTTTGGGTATGTTTAGTTTTTGTATCTTTACAAAAAACAGCATTCTGAATTAGTTTGCTACTCGATCAGGTTTTGTTTTCTCTTAATGTCGATACATTCTTAAACTCAATTGCCTCCACTCTTGTCAAAGTATGTTAAAGCGCAAAAGCTTGCTTTACAACACTGACTTGATAAAGTAAGGTAGAGATTAATCTCTGTCTCTTTACTTACGCTTTCATTAATTCCATAGGTGCGAGAGAAGTTTATATATTTTAAAGATTAGATCAAATATGATTTTCTATACAACTAAAATCTATATTAACTATATATCTCTCGCATCACTTTAGAGACTCACCAGTTTTAAAATGAAAATTTGAGAGACTATACATAAATGATATTCACCATTTTAAAAAGAACAATTTCGGAGACTATACATGTTCAAAGATATATATCTATGAGATATCTTCAGTTTTATTTTTCCAACCGTGTTATATAATTGTTTCAAATTTTATGTTAATTAGAAGATCTCAAATACATGTTAGGTTCATTTAATTT
This sequence comes from Lepidium didymum, assembly GCA_963920545.1. Classification (NCBI taxonomy): domain Eukaryota; kingdom Viridiplantae; phylum Streptophyta; class Magnoliopsida; order Brassicales; family Brassicaceae; genus Lepidium; species Lepidium didymum. The sequence goes on along the minus strand of OY986992.1, from coordinate 18,809,550 downwards.
TCTCTCACAAATTCATCATTTAGGCCTCTCATATGTGCTTCTTAAGTCATTTGGATTCTTTATAGTTTGAAAGAAAATTCAAGAAAATAATCCTGCAGCGTTGCGCGGGTTTGTACCTAGTTTTCTAAACTTGCCTCAAAGCTTGGAAGCATGGATAATCGATGCATTTAACCACTGAATGAAACAGATTCTAGAGATTACTTTTTTCCCTTGAAGTCCTTTTTCCTTTTTTTGGGTTCTAAATGTTACATTGGAGCATTTGGCTTGTCAAGAGCTTTAACAAGAGTTTGAGTCAAATCACCTACACTACATAGCTTGTCTTTGGATTGAGGTCCAACAATGGCGTCCATGGAAAATGAATCTAGGGATGAAGCCCTTGCTTGAGCCACACTCAACTTCATTTCTTCAAATACTTCTAGAATGTTCACAAGAGTATTCTCTCCCTTTAAACTTCTTATTTGAACTTGAAACATTTCTCCAATCTGCTCTACCTTCACCTCCTGCTTAAGTTCACAAAAAATGAATGATATTTATTCCATTTTCGGCAACATGACCATAATAATCTCCCAAATCTAGTGCCATTTTACAAGCATATAGAGAAAGCTATTTAGCTTCAAAATATATGGATCTACATCTATAGAAAAAGCTCCTCAATATTTCAAAGGAAAAGCAAAGATATTCTCAATTAGGTGATATATAAAATAATTTCTCAGTATAGAACTATGCAATATTCATAGAGTATCCTTAAAAATGATGAAAAGAAACCTGAAACTTGTGTAAAGGTTCTTTTTTGATAATCTTAAAATCTTCATATTCTCTCTGCAAAGCTTTTATCTTGAGTTTGAGCATGACTATGCATAGAATAGCCTCCGCAATCACCATTCTCTCTGCATAATAGCTCTGCATAATATAATTCATTAATTAAAACTTTCGAACTCACACACAACATAGATAAATGAGGATGATAAATCGTAGAGTGATCAAGTGATTTGTATGTTGTAGACATACAAGTTTAAAGCGGTTGAGATTTTTGAGAAACTGAGGTTTCCTTTGGCTTGCCTTCTTCTTTTGTTCAGTAGCCACCATCACTTTCTCAATGTTTTTGAACTCTTTGAGATAATGAATATAATAGTTTGACGTTTAAAGAATACATCTCGGGATCAATATATATATATATATATATATATACACATTGTGTTGTCGTATAGTACCAAACATACATCATGGTGATGAACATGTAGCTTATTGCAAGTTTTGAAACATCATAAACCAAATAAGTTTTGAAATAATAAAATATATTATATTATAATGACGTGTGAAACTTTTGATATTTAGTTTTTTTTTAATGATTTTTTAAATATATTTAGTTAGTAGTTAAACGAAAAAAAATGTCAAAAATATACTGAGCATTGATCATTTTGAATATGAGTACTGACGGTTACGAGTTGAGTATAAATTTAGAATTAACCAATGTTAGTCAAAATCAAATATCTATGAATAATTCCAGTAGTCTTAGTTTAGTGGTATCTATTTATAGTTTTAAAAAGATGATATGTCGATCCTTTGTGTCACAGATCCCATTCCTGTATAGAGAATAATGCAAAATCTACATTGGTTGGTGTTGACGGTTCGATAGAAACCGGAACCTCTTGATTAACCAAAAGATAAATTATCTATAAATAGCCGAAATAAAACAAACTTCTATTGACCAATAATAATTATGTTGCTGAGTGAAATAAAACAAACTTCTATCAACTAATGAATGCATTATATTCATCTTAAAGTATATATTATTTGAAATAAATCATTTCAGTACACATCACAAACGCATAAAATCAGTAGCTTTATATAATTGCGAATATAAAATAAATGAAAAGATTATAGTAGTAGATAGATGAGAGAGAATTAGAGGTTACATCGATGAACGGGAAAGGAGAATAAAACAATGGCAAAATTCCAGATGTCAGAGACAGATACCTATGAATTAGCCATAAGAATCATACCGACACATACATATATAGCATTTGCAGCAAATACGTACAAATGTGTTCAAATAAATGTAATATTATAAGAGAAGATCTGTCGAGGTATGAGATATGAGAGGAATCACGGGTTTCTTTGTATCAGTACGTTTGTCTCGCTTCGAAAGGTACGTAAGAATGTGGTAACTTTTGGGGCTCTTCTCTTTCACATGTTTAGTTAGCGCCCTTTTGATGTTTTTATTTGAAGTTAAATTTGTAGCTATAAAATGTGGATAAATAATTGAATAAAACATCTTTAAGATACCAGTTAATATGTTTTCATTGTTTTGCGTAACATTAAAACCAAGTTTTTTTTCTTACATGTTTCCGTAGCCTAACTAGTCCTCATAATTCGGTTTGGATCGATTTTTTGAATTTTAGAAATATGGTAATCGTATAGATACCAACTAAAATTTAGTTAAACTCAGTTCTCTTCGATTTCGGCTTTGAATGGGTATTTGGAAATATAAACTAAACTGGACCTAGAATAATTTTGGTTCCCAATCAGTTTAATTCTGAATGGTTATTTTGTAACTAGAAGCAATCAAACACCCGAAAAAATATAATCAAAAGTAACCAACTAATTCGATTTCGAGTAATTACTTGTACCTAAAAATACCATATTACTATTATTAGGTATTGTTATATATTAGTTAATTAGTAAAAATTAGTTTTAGTTCTTACTTTCTGTTCTCACTTAAAAACTGAACCAAACCAAAAATTAAAAATATCAAAATAGTAGAATCGTTCTGTCATTCGCCAAGAACCAAAACAGAACTGAATATCCCATTTTTCTGCTTTGTTTCGGTTCTGATTTTTATGACCAAAATAAAATTGGACAAATCAGTAGTTAATATATATAATTGATTTTCCACAACAAAAAATCTAAATTTACTCATAAAATATATAAACTTTTAAGGGAACGGAAGTAGGGTTCAAGGTCTGCCAATTAAAGAGGATTATTCTGATTTTGCTACAGGATACTCACTACAATAAAACTGTGATTTGTGATGGAAAAGAGCGTTGCAGTGGTGTCGCAAATCGCCTTTTGCAACATCACTGCGACATCAACATTTTCGTCGCAAATCGTTAGTCGCATCCACATTTATCACAGTGGTATCGCAAACATTGCAACGTCATCAGTGGTGTCACAAACCTGCGATAGACACGGGCCTCGCAGATTCGTTGCAGGATTTGCGAGTCCATTGCGAGGCCACATTTGCAAAAAAGTTGCGAGACTACGTTTGCGAGGCGTTTGCGAGACCGTTTTTACGAGACCGTTGCGAGGTCGCATTTGTGAGTCCCTTGCAACGGCCAAGAAAAAAATATTTTTAATTTAAAAATATAATTAACTTTAAAATAAAATATATTAAAATTATTTAATAAATTATTAAAGTAGAAATTAAAATAATATATATTTAAATTAAAGTATTTTACAAAATATTTAAAATTATTCATAAAAAAATACTAAAAGTCTTGTGAAATGTCTGGGTTTTGGTCCGCGCTGCGGTCCGCGTTTCCTGAACTAGATCTGGGCTCCTTGGTGTGCAACTGCTTCTGCTTCGCATCTATTTGCTCGTCCTTCGCGGGCAAAATAGAGAACAGCTCATCATATTGCGATATTTTCTTTTTTGTTTCTGCTAGCTCATTCTTCACCTCCGCAATATTAGAGGAATCCGCAGAGCCTTGAGAGTGAGATCCTTGCGGCGTAAAACACTGCTTTATCCTAGTTCCGAGCGAGCGACCGGTCCCAAACAGGCTCCACCTTTTACGAGGAGCGACCTGATAAGAAAAAAATATATTAATGTGTTAGTGTAACTATTTTAAACGAAAAGTACACGAAATAAATGAGAACAATCTTACCTCGGCGTATATTTGGTGTTTTTTATGCGGTAGATGGCACGGGAGATCTAGTGCTCTCATCACTGCAATCCTGAGTCAGCTCCTTCATCTTCGCAGTGACCTCGTTGTAGATCCTTTCTACTCTCTTGTCGACAAAGACTCCAACCTTGTTCCGCTTCGTCTGGTAAAGAGTCTCTACCAAATCAGGGTGAGGATCCCCTATTTTTTCTTGCTGAAAGTATTTTAAAAGTATATGTAATTGAATAAAATTTTATATAATATATTGAAGATATATTAAACGAAATGCTTATCTTCTTGTGGGTTTAGGCTTTAAACGAAATCTGCCCCAAGCAATGCTTGTGTGGACTGTTACCATAAGAATCAGCTAACCGTGCCGCCTGCGCACTCGCGCTCTTCTTCTCGAACTTTGGATCTTGCCAATAGTGAACAAGACCGTCCTAAACCCTTATATCGAACCATCATGACATTCCATTATTGCCATCAGGACACCGGCCTTGTTCCATCGGGGGTTCGCAACTATTTGCGATAAAGCTGAAAAAAAAAGCTTTGAGTGTAAAGATAAAGCTGTAGAGGTGACCAATAGACCAAACCCACTTTTTGATATACAAAACTACAAAAATACTTGGAGAACTTAACATTAACATCACAGTCATTTGTCTACTCATCACTTGACATTTGTCTCTTTTTATGTCATCACTGGTTTAAAACACAATTGAAACTGGCTGGAGAATATAAATATTACATATATTTATTCACAATTCAAGATAAGTGTAGCCTAATTTTTTGTTTGAAATATCTAGATATCCAAAAAAAAAAAATTTAATCGAAAATTCAAAAATGTTTGACAAAAATTATCGAAAAGAGAATGAAAACTAAAATAAATACACCGGAATTAATTAACTACTTACAAAAAAAACACATACACTATTGATTTAAAAAACCGGAATTCAATAACAATATACATTTTATGTTTCTTCTTACCAAACAAAAAAATACATTTTATGTTTCTTGATATCTACCATTATGTATATCTGTGAACTTTTTATATCTTATATGCACACCAAAAAATCATGAATTATTTACACTAAATAGTATCTTTTAACTTGAAATTACACGAAATGCCATCAATTTATAATTCGTTATTTTTGTTATAAAATCAAAATTTTTGGCATAGGTGAAAAGACAAACGTATCTTTGAAATTTGGTAAAAAAAGACCGCGGTCATATGTGTAAGACGTCCATAACAAACAGTAATATCTCACCCATATGGATTAGATGACCAGAAAAGACAAGTGCATTCATAACTCATAATAATCTTACTCTTTGTTTTTGAGCAATTGCCACGTGTCAGCAATTGGTGGTAGCCATACGGGATAAACGTCCATGATAAACAACAATGTCCCGAACATATGAGTTAGAAGTGCATGAAAGACAAGTGCATTAGGAAATCAGAATAAATTTACGTTTTGTTTTACGCAATTTGACACATGTCATTAATTTATGGGAATTTTTTGTCCTATGCCCCATTTTAATTGGAAATTGTGTCCTATGCCCCCTTGTAAATTTCTTGTGTATTAGCCCCCCTTTTTAAGGTGAAAAGACAGTCTTGCCCCTGGAGTTGGGTCAAAGCAACAACAGACATATGGTGTAAGACGTCCGAAGTGGACATCAAATATGATAGAAAGATGGATTATGATGACTTTCTCATAGGGATTGGAATTACACAAAATGTATAATGCCATCTTTAATCTTGAAATTATGCCACATGCCACCAATGTGAGAGTGAGTGCTTCATTTGATGGAGATCAATTCCAGCTTCTAGAAATCTTTGGCTCATAAGATGTAAGTGTTGGTTAAGTAGTGTTGAGTTATGGCCGAAAATGTGAAATGTTTTAATCATAGGTTGTTTGCTTTGTTGTGTGAGTGGTTCCTTTTATTGTTTCGTAATGTAAGGGTAAACGGTAGTTGTAATATTATGTACGTTTTTTTTGTGTTTGGTAATGAAGGCAAAAATGATATGGGGACGTCTAGTATGGACAATATATGGGATGTATTCCAGGCATTGATGTCGTTTGTGATGAAGATTGTTTGGATACTAATGTGACAGAAAGATGGATTATGATGGCTTTCTCATAGGGATTGAAATTACACAAAGTGTACGCATGGCTGGCACATGGCCAAATGTGTGTACGATGTTAAGACCTATGGATTAGACGTCTGTAGTGGACAAGGTATGCGGAAAAATATATTTTTCATGGAGGATAGAAGTCGATAGTGGCAAGAGAAATAATGGAAGAAGAACAAAGCAAGGTATAATATGACTTAGACGTCTTGTAGTGGACAAACAATGCATGATAATATAATTTTCATAGAGGTAAGAGAAATGGTGGAAGAAGAACAAAGCAAGGTATCATAATCCATATGCTGTCCCAGTATGGACGTCTTACCCCATAATTCATATGTTGTCCAATATGGACGTCTCACCCCATATGTCCGCTGTTGCTTTGACCCAGTTGCATGGGCAAGACCGTCTTTTTACCTGCAAAAATGGGGCTAATACAAAAAAATTTACGAAGGGACATGTGACATAATTTCCACCAAAAAGGGGCACCCCACACAAATATTTTTTAATTTATTTACGCGACACATGTCTGTAATCCGACTCATTTTTGTCCACTAAAGACATCTAACCCATATGTCCGTTACTTTGTTCACACAGCTTCAGGGATACGTTTGTCTTTTCACGTAATCTGCTTTTGTTACAAAATATATTTTTATGGCACTAAAGATAATTTTAAATTGATGATGATATTTTTCATAATTTTCAATTTAAATGTTGCATTTTCTATAAAACTCTCAAAAATCATTTAGATTGGATAATAGATTCATAGAGAATTTACCATATGTCTCCACTTATATTTCCGAACACCAATCACAAAAGGACACTAAGAAATGCCTCAATTAGAAGAAATAAAAATGGATTAGTGATCATTACCAAAAAAAATAAAAAATGGATTAGTGGTGTCTTCACCAAAACCAGTGCATAACTTGATCCATAATCAAATAGCCAGAATGTAGAATTTCTGAGAAAACGGAAAAAAATAAACAACTTTTTTTCCAGTAATTAAATTGATAAATTTTGAATTATAACTAAATTTTTTATCTCAAATTTTTAATAATATAATGTAGAGCAAACACAATTCTTTGAAACTAAATTCCGACACTCTACCATTTTACTAAATGTACTTTCCCACAAATATTATATATATATATATTTAATTTTTGATTAAAAATAAATTTATTGAACCCGGAAAAAAGAGAGAAGCAATATTAAAGGTAAAGACAATAATTTTGTGGATTTGGTTTAATCCAGATTTGTTCTCCTTCAAAGCAAATTGGAAAATATCAAAACTCAGTTGAATCTAAGATTTTAAAAATTAGTACAAACTAAATTTAAAACCAAAGTAAAATATTGTTTGGTTTCATATAGGTATCATTCATTAATTTGGTGAAACTGTAGATTCGTTTAAATAACTCTATACATATATGACTAATTAAATTTCTTGGCTTACTTAAGCTTAAACTAAATAAATCTAATAAATTTACAGGAGATTATTTTGATTAAAATATTAATTCTCACTATATATATCTATAAATAAGTGAATATCTATATATATATGCACACATAAAAATACAAACACTTTGTGTTTTTGTGCTGCATGGTTCCTTATTTCCTGATGCTTTTCAGTGATAAAGTGGAATCTCACCTATAACCCTCTCCTCTTTTTTGTGAATTTTTCCTTGACTGTTTATATTTGTTCTACTCGAAACTAATCTATTCGAACTAATTAAACTGAATTGGTAAGTGGCCTTTAGTCTGGTGGCAGACGGTAAGTGCATATAAGATATGCGCACTTGCACAACTAGGGATTGAGTCCTACCGCCTATATTATATAGGAACTTGGCCAATGAGCCGGTTTGTTGTGGCCCAATGTTGACAAAAAAGTAAAATAAACTGAATTGAATTTTGGCTTTCATTGAGTCTAGATTGAACTAAGCCAAACAATAGACGAACCAAGCTAAATCAACATCTAAACAAAATTGAAATAAACAGTTTTCAGTTTTCACATACCTTGCTTGGGATTAAAAGAGCACTCCAAGCCCATGATCATCGTTCAGTACCACAGCCAAAAAACCATTTGTATTTCCCACACATATTAAATTTAAAATATACATTTTTGGGTGATAAATTATATAACATAAATATTGGTGCAGTTATGACAGAAAAATAAAATAAATAATAATATTGGTGCGGAAGAATTACAGGGCAAATCTCCTTTGGCAGTAAATTCATCACCAAAGCATATGCATAATGAACTTTATATTCATAGGGTGAAGTAATGGAACTCTCTGCCAATGGAGATCTTGCCCTGAAATTGTATTTGCACCTTCTCTTTAATTCTCTCTAGGTATATATAAATGTTACTCTACAATCTACACCAATTTCTCTTGTAGAAGTAGTGTGTTTATATAGTATTGCAATGAAGCATAGTCATTGGCGTGATGCTTCGTAGTTGTAAAGGAGATTTGAGGTTTATTCCCAGAAGGATGTCTTCAATGAAAAATCTCTAACCATGAAAAATAATGTAGTATAGAGACTAAAAAGAAAAGTAACAAAGCTTTTTAAAAAGTAAAGAACTAGAAAGTGATTCTCTTCTTTGAAATGGAAGATCCTTGGGAATGTTCTTTGCAGATTTTCGAGCCTCTTCTTTAATTTTGGGCCGAATAGTTAGTTTTAGGAACTGAACATAATGTTTGGTAATAACTATTTCGACATACTTATTAATTTGGGTTTAGTTTACTTTTAATATATATTCCAAATTAGTATCTCGAATTTTTGTCTAACATATTGGTATTGTTTTAGTATCAACATGCTAAATTTTGAATTAATTCAGACTCATGAATTCTTGTATTTTTGGTTAAATATCAACTTATATTAGAATAATCTTTGGGTTTTACAACGGCAAACAAACCAGAATATTCTATACAAATTTAACAAAAATAAAACTATTTTTGAGGTGGATAACTCAAACACTCTGGTAGTAATGAATATGAAATGAATTTTTGTTCTCAATCTAATTATGATCATGAATTATTCCTAATTATATGAGGGAATTGAAAAATACCCCTTCAGCAACTTATTTTAAAAACATTTATTGTGACAAAAACGACGTCGATAAAACTTACTATTATATAGAGTCTTTAAAGAATCATTTTGCAAAATCTACAACTTTTGGCTCAGACGTTTAAATTATTGTAATAGCGTGTGGATTCTAATTCTAGATCAAAGAAACTTAATATTATCTCGAATAATCGATATCTAGATGTATGAAACGAACATGCTTCATCATTATTTGTCAGTCTGTATCGCAACTAGTTTGTCGGAATAATTCAGCAAGTAGTTCTCCCAAGTCTTAAGTTCATTTTAAAACTAAGTGGTGATATCTCACGGTCTTAACGGTTATTAAACCTCCTTACTCTTTTCTTTAGTGATTTGCAATAGCATTTAGGTATGTATATATACACTTGAGATGCACAATTAGAGATATAATTCTATGGCTGAGGCTCTGTTTCGAGGTGATTTTATGACTTGAGCATTAATATCTTCTCACTTAGTAAAATATAGTAGTAACGTTTTTTTTTGTCAAAAAGTAACTATTGGATTGACAAGGTATAATCTATAGCCAAAAATTTTCAACTGAAGCAGGATGAGATTCGAATTTACCACATGATGCTTAGTTTCTTGGTTAGTAGTAACGTTTAAATTTAGTAGTAGAACAAGACATTTTATTTTACTAATATTCGTTAAAACAAATTGGTATTTGGTGTATTCGGTTTACAAGAATATTTTAAAAGGGGAAATGTTTTTGACAGTTTAAATGTCCATCTCTTCTGATTTTCTGTTGGAGTTCAACTATACTGAATCGCATTGCCCCATGTGATATTGTTTGAAGTTTTGGGATTGAGTTACGAATCGGACATTGTCGATATAATCTTTGAAAAAAGAAATATTTCAAAGGGTAATAAATACAGTATAGGAGAGTCCATAGATTGATTATTGGAACTTGAAAGCATATTAAGTAATTGCTGATTTTGAAGACAAAGCTGCTCATATGGCCTTGGCTTAAGCACGAAGCATACCTATATGTATTTAGAGCAAGATGACCACCATTTGAGAATGGATGAAAACAAAGAAAATCACAAAAAAGAAACAAATTTACATAATTCAACCATAGTTCATAACTTGATAAAAAGGCTCACCTTCTCCACACATCTAAGCTTGAACATCAACCAAAGAAAATAAGAAAAATTGGAGTTCATCACTTATTTGCAGATCTTTTATCCAGATGGATCGATCAAATGAAACTCTCTCAAATATTGGTGCAGAAGAATTGCCGGGCAAATCTCCTTTGGCAGAGAACTCACTACAAAGCAATGCATATAAGAAATGCAAAGATATCTAAGTAATGGTTTTATGCCAATAGAGATCTCACCCTGTAATGCATCTCCACCTTTGATCTATCTCACATTTTCATAATTGTAACCTGCAAATTTGATGTTTTTATTTATACATTTGAGAAGAAGCATATTCCATGGTACAATGCTACTTCATTGTTTTTGTAAATAAGACTAAGGTTTTATTCTGAGAATGATCTTGTCTCCGTATAATAATTTCCAAGGAATAATCTTTCATGCCACAAGTTTTATAGTCAGACATATATTCCTAAATAAAGAGTATACTCATTTTTATTTTATTTTCTTTCTTGTTTTAAAAGTTTTATAATTCTTTGTTACATCTTCGGTATGAACCAAAGTAAAATATTTCACTTTTTTTTTTTTACTTTAACCTTTCTGATTTGGTTGATTCAAAAGTGTTTAGAAAAGACTAATATGTGTTCGAGACTACTTGTTTAAGACTTTAGAGTTCTGATAAGAAATTAATGACAAGAAAATAAAATAATGCTTAATGTGGAGAAAGGTAAAGGTAGTATATAATTGATTATATAAAATAAAATTTTGATTCTTAAAATGGAAGATCCGTTGGAATGTTCTTACAGTTTTGTAAAACTTCCACTTGAAGACGCATAAAATGGCAAGTGGCATAAGACATGCACAACCAGAGATCGAGTTCCATCGCCTACATTATGTAGGAAAAAAAAAAACATAAAATGTAAAAGTTCGAAACTGCAATTTACTCTACTCTATAAAATTTATTATATTTTATACAAACAAAGATATACGTTATGCCAGTCAATCAACTTTGAAAAAGGTGTAATTATTCTGCATTATATAGAAAGTACATTTAAGTAATTGACTTTACAAATAAGTCATTCCTTTTGGAGATACTTTCCTTATAGTTAATTATTTATAACATTAAAATAGAACAATATATATACACATTATAGTAAATATGACGTATTTTGTATCCTATTCTTGTATCACCTTTTAAGATTTGAGATTTTGCTTGAACCATGACACAAGACAAAAAGGTTCCCATCGCCAAGTACGACCAGCATATTCACTAGTACATCCAACGCCACCAAATATTATATATACTCCTAAAAAGATTACTTAAAAGTTACTAACTATCATCCGTTACTTTAGCTAATGTAAGTCTTTATTATAAAGCATTAATATTTCTGGATCTAATTGATAACATCCAAATGACCGTTTACAAACGGTCACATATTTAACTATTTCGTCATATTGGGTCTTGAACATATATTCTCACATGTACGGCTTGAGGTCTGAATCCTACTCGAGAACTAATCAGGTATCCAAAACATCGTGAAGAGAAAACATCGCGAACATAGCTCAGTCCCACTGATAAGAGTCTCAGCCAAAGTAACGATCTTTAAAACTCTTTCCATCTCCGACAACGAACTTAAAACGACAAAAGAGAGAACACTAAGCAGAAGCGAGCGGTAACAGTGATAAAACGACTCCTGGTTGCCGCCCCTGGACAGATCAATAAAGACTTCGACTAGGTTATATGAGTTTCCAAGAGAAAAAATCGAGAGGACATTCGACAAATTTCGAAGACCTAACAAACAATCACTATTTTATGACCATTACATACATTATTAAAATTTAGTCAAAGTTATTCAATCCAAATTTTTACGAATATGCTTGATCAGTGACGGAGCCAGAATTTTTATAATTTTATATATATTTTTAAAATTTTATATATATTTTTTAAAAACGTATAATCTAATCTATTAAATATATACTAAGTTCCGAACAAAAAAAATATATACTAAGTTGGCTCATTTTTCAAAAACATAATTTTTTTTTTCATTTGTTAGATTGTCCTACACTTATTTTCTTACCATTTAAAATAAACAATACTCATATATCCTAAGTTTATTATGGTATACTATATTCAAAAAGAATAATATTAAAATCTATATGAACTAAAATTGACTGGTAAAAATTCTCATTTTGAAAGTAAATTAATGTAACAAACAAAAGTTATTTTTAATTGGATTTAGAAATTTGCTTTGAATTAACACTAAAAGAAAAGAAAAAACAAAGTAACAATAAAGTTAATTCAACGATATAATAAACAAATAAACCAACTGGAGTTAATTACATTTAATGTCTTAATAATTACTTTTTATTTATATTTGACTACTTTAATGTCACATAAATTTTTAATGGGTTTTACTTAATTATATATTTAATTGGGGTTAAAATAAATAAATTTAATTTTACAGGGGTCAATTTTACTTCATAAACCAAATTATACAATGTTTTTAAAAATATCATGGGGGTCAATTGACACGCCCCCTCTACCACACACTACTTCCGCCAATGTGCTTGATAATTGACAAAATATTTTGAATATTTACTTACCAAATATTTATTCCATTATAAATTAGTAGATTTTTGGTCATTGATATTTTGACTAAATTTTTGGTCTAAAAGTATTAGTTACAATTTGTCATGATTTCGTGTAGTTTGTCTATCTGAGGTATATAACTTAGTTTGAGTGTATTAAAACAGATTTGAAAAAAAATATGGGCTTGATTGGTAACATTTATAGTTTTAAGTTTTTTGCGGTAGGATTTTATTTTTCAAAGCTCATAAATTTTAATTTTAAAAATTTGGTTTTCTACAGCAAAAAATATTCCATAAATAAAAAAAATATTTTCTAAAGCAATGAGAGCCAAAAATAAACCTAGAACATGATTAGTGTAATTTTAGTACTTTTGAAAGATTTTTGCTTTCTAGCAACCAAAGCCATTACCAATCACACCATATATGTACCCAAAACAATAGACTTATACCATATCTTATATGATGGCTTTCTTTTTAATATTAATTCCAAATGTTTTAGACGTATCTTTGAACCCGGACAAGTCAATTTTAGACTTCATGAAGCCTTCATAATTAAAAATAGTCATTGTTCTAGTTGGTCAAGAATCGTAATGATTGTTATTGTGGTTTTTGGTAATTAATGCCATATTTGTAGCTAAAACAATAGTACGTACGTATTGCTATCCATTTTACGAAACATAACCTAAATATGTAGTGATGTATTTCTACGCGTACTTACTTTTGTAGTTACCAAAAGTGAAGTAAGTTATATGTGTGGTGACAAAAAGCTCTCCCTAAAGATCTAGAGTTGGAAAAACATATGCTCTTTGAAACATGGGATGTTCCAATGAATATGCTACATACAAAAGACATATTATCATGAAAATAAACCATACGACCCTTCTATATATAGTTTTGCTAAGGTTTCATATTTCATAACTACTCAAAAAAAGAAGAAGATAAAAGTATAAAATATTCCAACAAAAGGAGGATGCATGGTTGGATTACTGGGCAAATACTCCATTGGCAGATAGTTTTTTTTTTGCTATATCAACATTACTTACATAATGGATGAGCTAATGCATTTAAAATGCTTACTGCCAAAGGAGATTTGCCCCGCAATTGATCTCATGCAAAATAACATCCATATTGAGGTAAAGTCTTCTACGATCACACTAAGGTAATAAAGTTATGGAAGAGGAAAAGCATATAATTAATAATATTACAAGCATTAATCATATTCATAAGATGTTATTTCCAATGAATGTAACAATTTTGGGGAATTTTATTTGCTTTTAATTTTTGTGTTTATAAGAATTTTTAAGAAGGTGATCCAAAAAAATACACACACACAGAGGAGATAGTTTTTCAGTTACAAATACATGATTATTTTTAAATACATTATTATTTTTGTTTGATAAAAAATAAGACATAAATATTTAAATTGCTTTTTATTGTTTGATTAGGATTAGAGATAAATAGTGACTATTACTTTAATTTAGGATTAGAAATAATTTTTAATTTTTTTCTAATTTATTCATTTTTTACTTTTGAAATATTTACAATTATGTTTATTTTATAATTATGAATGGATATAATTATTTAATTTTCCTTTATGAATAGAGATACAACCCATCGGTTTTATTTTTTGGTAACTTAGGAGTTTCCAACCTTATGAGAAGGACTTTCCAATAATAAGTTTATAATGTATTTTTCTCGGACGGGTGCATCCCACAGATAAAACTCAATTATTATTAAATTCTAAACGGACAGTTATCCAAATAAACATATATTATAGAAATTATCTGAAGATAAATGCAAGATTTAATGGGATCTTAAATTTGATGCAATAAGAATTTTTTTTTTCTAAAAGATACTACAAAGCTACGACCAGTAGTAATAAAACAAATTCTATAATGAAACTTTTCATTGGTTATTTAGTTGCCTATGAATCTAATAAAATCTTATTTTTAATTAATTGCATATTGGCCGAGGACAAGTAGTTTGGTGGTATTGGTTATTTTACAAATCCAATATTAGGATTTGATCTCTTCCGATATAAGTAGAAGAAAAAAAGAGATTTAGAGTGTAAGGTTCCAATTGTTGACAAAAAAAAAAAAAGCTAATAGTATATTGTGAGTTTATCTATAACAGAAACAAACTAATAAACTTTTCCTTTTTCTTCTAAGTTTCGGTTTTGTTACTTGCTTATTCTATTTATTGTTACTAATAAAAATTCATTCACCACTCCTTCCCTCCTTTGCTTAACACTACTCTTAAATAAAAAGAAAGAAACAGATTGTAAGTGAAGAGATTTTCTTTATCTGATTTTGAAGTTTTCATAGATGAAGAACTTACCACCTGGATCACGGTTTGAGCCAAAGGATCGAGCGTTAGAGAGTCGTTATCTCCACAAAGTTGGAATACGTATACTGGCTCCAAGAATAAACATTCATCAAACAAAGACAAAACCTAAACCTATTGAGCATCAAGATGCTAGTTTTAGGAATAGTTGTGAAGACTGACTTGATCAAGATCTCCTTTGCCTTTATGGATAAAAATTTGGCAGATCAGGAATTAATTTTTGTATTTATTTTTTCTTTAACAAAAACGAAAACCTTTGTTTTTGCACCTTCTAGCCCTTCAGCGAGTCCAAGATATGTACCCATTCTTCCTCGGTTTTGGATACCCAATGTTAGAACCTGAGATCGAAAAGGACAAAAACAGAGCATAACAACAATGGTATAAAAACAGAGCGGATCAAATTGCAGAGTCGAAGCAAAAGCTTCTGCATTTGAGCTGATTAGTCCTCCAAATCCCGTGAAGAATTCATGAAGGTAAGCTCCAATGTTCCTCTGCTCTCGATTTCGATTCACGTCAAAACCGAGATGAAACCTTGAAGAAGAGATCAAGCAGGTTGTGTGTTTGAGTTCTCCGAGAATCAGCTTGTTGGTCTCCGAGAAAAAAACTTTTCCTCTCTGACCAAAAGCTCGTTCTCACATCCCTCCATGACAACACACCTCCTCCTATTTAATCTATCTCTATTGCTTGTGTACCAAATTGTTGATAAGATCAAATCTTTCCATTAACAGTTTTAATCTTATCTATTATTGAACTTAATCTTATCTTCAATTGATGCACATGAAGATCTTATTATACACTTTCCTTCGTATAATATAAGCTCCACATTTAATCAATTTTGACAATCATAATCCAACACCCAAAAGATCCTGAATTTCTTTTCTAGTGATAATATTTATGTCTTTTCCAAATTAAATAGAAGACTTGGAGTAGTTTATCTTCTGACCTGATGCTCTTTCGTAATCCGTTAGAACTTGTAAGATAATAGAAAAATCTGTAATATTAGCTTTACAGAAGAAAAAGCTATCGTCGGCAAATAAAAGATAGAAACTGCTGGGTTATTCCTTGCCACCGATAAACCAGTTAGCTTCTTTTGTACTTATGCTTGTTTTACTTTGGCAATCAAAATCTTCGTACAGAGAATAAACATGTAAGGTGATAGTGGGTCTTATACTATCACCCTAAAAAACCAAACTCTGCCTTAAGTAAAGTTGCAAGAATCCTTGTCAGTTACAAAAAACTGTAAGATACAACTAAAATAAAGTTCAAGAGAGAAAAAAGCAGTTTTTCATCTGAAAAGAAAACAGTTTTTGAAGATAATTGCACGATTTAATAGGATCTTTGATACAATTAGATTTTTTTATATATATAAGGAAAACAGAATCTAGAAAATATATTTTTATAACTAATCGTAATATTCATTTAAAAAAAAAGTAATCGTAATATTATCAATTCACTAACCGACATAACTAAGTGATGAAATTATTATAAATCCACGACGAAAGATATCGGAACACCAAAACCAGAAAGAAAGAAAGTAGAGCTAATTGCGATCTATCTTTTCATTCACTACTATTCAACAAAAAAGAAAGAAACAGATTACAAGTGAAAGAGTTTGTGGTTACCTGATTTGAAGTTTCGGGCTTTAAAATTCATTCAGATATGACGTTTCCACCTGGAACACGGTTTACACCAAAGGATCGAGTGTTGGTGAGTCGTTATCTTTACAAGATGGTGGAGAAGAAGCAAAGCAGTTTCATAACAACTATGGACGTTTACAAAGACGAGCCATGGCTTCTCGATCACGTAACTGACCCTTTGTTCAAGAAGAGGCAGTGGTACTACTTTGTTCCCAGGACTATATATCATGGCAATGTGGCGAGACGGACCGTACCGGGAAGAGGAGAAAGCGAAGGCGGCTTATGGAAAAGCACTGATAAAAAGAAAGAGATCCTCAACCGACATAATAGGGTTATTGGTTACAAACAATGTTTCAGTTACAACAAGATAGTGCAGGGAAAGGACGTCAACACCGATTGGAACATGACTGAATATTCTCTTCCCAAAGGTAAAGTGTTCCAAGATTTGGTCTTGTGCTCGATCCGACAGAAGAAAGTGAAGGAGATCAAAAACAACCCTCAGCCGCCTCAACTGCAAGCTCAGGTGGCTCAGGCTCAGGCCCAGGTGGTGGAGAACACCATCAACATCTTATCAAACCAGCCAGTGCAAGAAGAGGCTGAATTAACCGTAGAAGAGCTTGATGAGATGCTATTTGAGGGACAAGAAGAGGCTCACGAACAGGATCAGGAAAACATCTTATCAAACCAACCAGTGCAAGAAGAGGCTGAATTAACCGTAGAAGAGCTTGATGAGATGCTATTTGAGGAACAAGAAGAGGCTCATGCTCAGGAACAGAATCAGGCCCAGGCTCAGGTGGTGGAGAGCACCGACAATATCTTATCAAACCAAGCAATGCAAGTAAAGCTTAGAGAGATTGAGGAGATGTTATTACAAGATGATCCTGACTTCGATATGTTTGATGGCAATGACAATTTGTGTTTTACCTTCGAATAGATGAGTGAATTTCTAGGCGGAGGTAATGACCAATAACAAAACTGATTACTCAAACTAAAGATCCAGAACGCCTAAATGTTTTGGGTGAAAATTGTAAATTTTTGGGGTGAAATTTATCGGTTTGGATGCCTGTCGCTAGTCTTTGTGCTATTTAATTATTACATTTTTATTCTTATTATAATAATATTGGCATTGATTGATACGTTTATTGAAAATACTTAGCAATAGCATATTAGCTAATGAACAAAGTAATTAAAGACTAATGATGCTATATGTATTATTAGAAGCATGTAATTCAAAAAACACTCCTATATATGACCAGACCATTTGGATTATATTACACCATACAAGATGAAGATGTGAGTTTTGGACTTCATGAGCTGAGTCAAAGGAATAAAGATGAAGGGTTCGAGGGAAGTCACGAGCATGTCACATGTTCCTGATTATTAAAGTCACGAGCCAAACACCTGATGCGTGGAGAAGAAGTTGTTGTGAGATTTCAGGAAACTTGAGTTGAAGACAAAAGAGAATCTTAACAAGATCTTGTTGTTAAGAAGATAAGAATGAATCAAGAGAACTTAGACGTAAAGTTTTAGAGGAATTGAGATCCTAGCTTAAGGTTTTGAAATTCTAGGTCATCTGTTTAGTATTGAAATAGATTTAGCTAGGTGTATTTCTTAATATGCAACACGGAATTAGTCTTTTGTAAGGAAAACATAGTTTTTGAATAAATCTAGCTAGTTTCAAAGAAGTTTTAACCCTATATTGATAGTAACATAAAACTAAGTCTTTGGAGATAAGAGAGCCATAGATAAACAACGAATGAGCAACAAAAAATCATGTGTTTCAGATAACTCTTATCACCATTTCCATGTAAACAATTAGTACATATATATTTAATATAACTTTACTTAATCAAGTGTGTATCTAACCTTCTACTTTGATTCAAAGTGGAATTAAGAGACGTTGATGATCTCTGCACCTCGATGCATGATGAACATCAACCAACTTCAGCAAAAATTTAAAAAAAGGACTTTACTGATATTGTAGATCTTGTGAATCACATATATATTACTATAATTTTAAATTAATATTGGCGCAAAAGAATTACCGGGCAAATCTCCTTTGGCAAGAACTCATTACAAATCAAAGCATAAAGATCTAAGTAATGGTTTCTTGCCAATCGAGATCTTGCCCTGTAATGCCTTTTCACCTTTTGATACATCTCATATCTCCACATTTGTAACCTCCAAATTTGATGTTTGTATTTATACAATCATAGAAACAAGCATATTCTATGGTACAATGCTACAATAATTATACTATATAAGACTGAAGTTATATTCCACGCGAATGATCTCTTGTCCGTATAATTGGTGTCTAAAGAATAACCTTTCAAGGCACAAGCTAGTCAGACATTTCTAAAGCAAAATTAAAGCAGCCTCCTACTTTTTCCCTCAAGGTATTGGAATCCTTGGCCATGTTTTTTGTTTTGTACAGCAAAGCAAACATGGTAGATTTATCATCCATTTCAGAATACTGATCAATATATATCTCTTTTTAAACCTAAATTGAAGAGTCGATACCAATGTGTATTACATTGCACGTTAATATATTAGCATTATTATATTATTTTCGTTAACTGATAACCAATGGTTTTAAATTCATTTAATTGACATAGCTATGTTTACATGTTGTCAACGTTTTGTCAACTCGTAACCTAAGTTATTTTGTATTTTTGCTATCTCATGTGGACAATTTAGAAGACTGTTTGACATGGTTGTGACTTGGAAAAATATATTGGAGAACACTATTTTAAGAGTTCTATGTAGAGAACAATAAAAAGGGTGGTAAAAATAAATCAATGTTATTCTAAAATAGAAATGGAAGATCCTTGGGAATGTTCTTGTAGCTTATTAAGCTTCAACAAAATGTAGAGGCTTGAGACTGCAATTTAGTCTACAACATTATGATATTTTATACATTTGTATTTATAAGTGATTCCACTCCATAAAGTCGATCAACTTTGTAAAGGACCAAATTTTCAATATATAAAAAGTACATATAAGTACCTGACTCAATACATATAGAGTCATCACTTTGAAGATCTGTCATTTAGTTATTAATCTTTCTTAGAAAATAATAATAAAAGTAAAATAATATTAAAGTGACATACTTTGTATCGTATTCCTGTATCAGTTTTTAAGATTTGAGATTCCCTTTGAAAAATGATCACAAGACAAAAAGTTCTTAGGGGCAGCTATTTGCAGCATATTCCTCAGTATATCCAACTACCAATGATCACATATATACATGTACCATTTGTGACAATTGTCCATTACGGTAATAAATATGATTAAGCGTGAATGATAATGGAATCTTTTAGAATAGTTAAGACTTGTGGTGATCGCATTACCAGTTGAGGTCGAATAGCATCGATTCACAATAGTTGATTTTAGTTAGGGGTGCGAAAAAAACCAAACCGAACCGAATTAAACTTCATCCACTCAGAACCAAACTAAATGAAAAAAGGCCTTATATTTTTAAATTTTCAGCAAAAGTTATAATTTAAACTCAAAGTTCTAAATTTTGAACCCTAAATATTCAAATTTATATTAATTAAATTAAACCCTAAATAATTGGATTTTGAAGATTTTGAAGAGATTTGAAGTGATATGGTTGAGTGGTAAAAGTCAGACAGAATAGGGAAGATTATTAGTTGGATGAGCTTGAGTTAAAAAAACGAAATTGTACAAAATCTATTATAACAATTTCTGTATGACATGAGACTAAACACATGTTTTTAACTGTTTCTGACACATAACGTAAGTCACATATTTTGTATGTATCTCGGATTTTTAGGAAGATATAGTTAAGGCATATGTCTTGGAGATAAAAGAAACTTGAAGATAAAGAATAGAAAATCTTGAGGAGACTTTTGGTGGAAGTAAGATCGCATTGGCTGTTGACTCTTGTAGTAATGCAACGTGTTTCAAGAGAGCGTGTGAGTCACGTGTTGCATATTATTTTAGTAATAACACTAATCAGGATTTAGCAACTGTCTACTAATACTTACTTACTTAGGCAGTGGGCAGGTATATTATCCCTCCTAATATTTGACTTCCGCTACGTGTAGACGTAATTAATATGAACAAGACCTCGACAACTTATTATTTAATATCTATTTCATGCCGAGGACGATATTTACTTTTAATATAATTTGATAACCCAAATGAAAAACGTGATTCATTATAATACAACAAACACACGTAAGTCGTAACCATACGTCAATTACCTATGTATAAAAACGTTGCATTCTATCACTCCATCTCACACTTACAATCAATTATCCAACAAGTTTCTGAAGCTCTGCTTCTTTAGGGGCTCGAGA
Organism: Lepidium didymum; assembly: GCA_963920545.1. Taxonomy (NCBI): domain Eukaryota; kingdom Viridiplantae; phylum Streptophyta; class Magnoliopsida; order Brassicales; family Brassicaceae; genus Lepidium; species Lepidium didymum. Next base: position 18,788,460 of record OY986992.1, on the reverse strand, counting down.
TATAGAAATAAGCGAGACCTCAAAACATAATTCTGTACAAAACCAACATGCCAAAACCGAAGGAAACCTGTGCGAGCCATGGAAACGTATCGATGAAGCATCAGTAAGCTACGATGATTTAATATGGAGAAGTAACGGAGGATCATGCAGGAGCAGAAGAGGAGGACGAAGAAGAAGTGAGACAAGAGAGAGTGTGTCTGACTTAGAAGTTGAAGAGACAAGAGGGTTTATGGATTTAGGTTTTGTTTTCACAGACGAAGACTTGAATTCGGAGTTATCTGAAATTCTTCCCGGATTACGGACACTTTTCTGTCCAGAAGAACAGAGAAAGACTGAGTCTTTGGTGTTAAGACCATATTTGTCGGAGACATGGGAGTCTGTTGTAATTCACACACTCTGTTTTGTGACTCTCCCTTTGTTTCAAGCTTTGTTTTGATAATAAACTTAGAACTTTTACACGAGGAATTTTGGTGACTTATGCATAAACTTCGCATACTCTTTTCTGATTGATTTATAGCTTTAAACATAGTCTAAAAATAGCTGAAACAAACAACAAGAAATTAAAAACGTGGAACAGAGTGTGGTGTTTAACTCCTCCACAATCCCATAAGACTCGCTCCTTCATTCTTTTCCTGCAACAAACTTTGACCAAGTTTCCAACTCCAGTAAACCAGCTCCATGTGATCCAGATTCTCGGTTAAGACATAACCAAGATTAATACCCAATAGAGTCTAGATGGAGTGGAAGAAGAGAGAAAGATTCACCTCCAGTTCCTTAAAAATGGTGAGCTGGAACTGTCAAGGGGAAATCCCTTGACAGTTCGTCGGCTAAAAGAGCTCTCTTCTCGTTACGCTCCGGATTCAATTTTCCTAATGGAAACCAAAAATGCAAACAAAGTAGTGGAAAAGATAATTAGAGCATTGAGTTTCAATAATCTGACTTTAGTCTCACCACAGGGACACGGCGGAGGCGGCCTTGTTCTTATGTAGAGAGACAATCTTGAGGTTAGAATAGAAGAACATCTCGAGCTGGGATCGAGATACTTGCATCAAATATGAAGGGAAAGCTTTCTTTAGCTCCTTCACTTACGGAGATAATGATAAACAAATGAGGAAAGAGCAATGGAACCACCTGCTGAACAAACAAGAGATCAGAAACTCCTCATGGCTGCTAATGGGAGATTTCAATGACTTAACTTGTAATGGTGAGAAGCAAGGAGGACCCCCGAGAACTGAAAGTTCCTTCTCAGATTTCAGAACCTTTCTCTCTAAGGGAGATTTATTTGATCTTCAACATTCAGGGGATTTCCTTTCTTGGAGGGGAGTGGGACAGAGTTATGTGGTAAAATGTCGTTTAGATAGAGTCATTGCCAACTCTGATTGGAATGAGCTGTTCCCATCAAGTAGGTGTGAGTCTCTATGGTTTGAGGGATCAGATCACAAGCCTTTGCTAACTTGCTTTGAACTTGGAAGGAAAAAGAAAAAAGGTATATTCAGATTCGATCGAAGACTTAAGGAGGAAGAAAACTAAAAATTGTAATTAGCGAAGTCTGGAATGATGAACGATTCCCACAATTGGTGCAGAAACTTAATGCTATCAGATCTGAAATTATTCGGTGGACAAAGGAAAAACAAAAGGACAGCAGAATCATGATAGACAAGGCCAAGCAAGAGTTACAAGAGGCAATGAATATGAACACACCGAATGAACAAAGCATTAGAGATATTACTCTGGGTAATCTGTGGCCATGTTGACAGGAAAATGCGAAACAAGCTGATCTCACTCTCCTCTATCAATCACTACTATAATACAAGGCGTATTTTGACAGAAAAAAGACGTCGCTATGATATTGTTGGAAATACGATTCCCATCAGAAACCATTGAATTTTTTTTACGGTTTTCGACCACAATGTCCGTCAAAAATGGTCGGACAAACTCCATAGGAAACGGTCAAAAATAAATTTGCCGGAAACCGTTTGAAATAGTCTTGTTGAAAGCCGTTGGAAATTTTTTGTTGGAAACCGTTGAAATTTTCCGTCAAAAATTATTGGAAGCCGTCGGAAACAAAAAAAAATACATAATTACTATATTTGGTAATTATATATTTTAAATTTTTTTAAAAAAATATAAAGGAAATTGCTTCACCTACCTCTCTTTTGGGCTCTTATTTTGGTTGTATTCAATTCCCGTTTAACTCTTGTAAATAGTTTTATTTTTGGTTTTTTGGTTGGTATAAATCTTTACACTTTTTTTTTTACTAAAGATTTCTATTAAAAACAAGATTACAAAGCTAAAACATCAAATAAGCTGAAAATGCAATAATCAGCTGAAAATAGAAATATTTTTGGAGTCTGAGCCCAAACAAGAGAAGCTTTTAAAAACAAGTCCCAAAGAAATTAAGTCAAAAACAAGGAAATCAATACTCGAAAATGCAACCCTGAGATCAAAGATTGAAGACAACAATCAGCATAAGAACCAGAACCGGAAGAAAAAACCTCCTATGGTGAATACGAGTACCCCACAAATGAAGAAAAGGGCTTCTAAACCAACAAGAATGAATCCTCGAACCAGAACTGCTCAAAACAACGGAAAGTAGCCTGACTGGAGGCGAGACAGAGACAAACATGAGGCAAAAAAGGACAAGAGAACATGATACACAACTTCCAGAAATGGCGACGTCGAAGCATAAGCAAAACAAAAAATGTTCACCTCAATAGAACTCATAAAAGAAGTATACCTCAATCAAGCCTAAGTAGTACTGACAAGGAGCAAAACAACCCTCAAACGAAAGGAACCGAATCTCAAAGAACATAACACCCAATCGAAATGAAAAGGGAACTAATCAATCAACCTAAGACTGTAGTGAACGAATACTTATAACCAGATCTGACTTAGATCTAAAAAGAACTAACCAACAAATAAAACTAATATTATGAGCCCTAAACCAATGAATCCTAAACAAGGAAAGACCGATCAAAAACCAAGAGAAGCTCACCTGAGACAAATCCGGCCAGAAAACACCGGCTTCACCTTCACCACGAGAGCAGAAAGACACCAACAAGACTACACCGTCGGAGGTCCGCCACTGCAAAGGAAGACCATCGGAGAAACTTGCTTTGAAATGAAACAAGACCCAGATCTGACTTCTATGGAGCATAAATATCGGCAGTGGGAGACAAGAGGGTGAACAGTGGTGGTGTTAAAGAGCCACCGACCGCCGGTCACCAAGCAAATTAGAGAAAGAGATTTGGTGACGGCTAGGTTAGGAAATCGTCTTCTTCGTTGAGAGAAAGGAGAGAGAGTGACTAGCGGAACATTTAGTATTAAACAGTTTCAAATCTTTACATTTAAAACCAAAAAAACAAAAAAGTTCAACAAAATTTCCATAATCTTTAATATTCTTATATTATTACAATTTTTCTGAACTAAAACCATGGATAGAAGGTTAAAGAATTTCATTCTTAGGGAATCCTTCGATTGAAGGAAGTTTAAGATAAAATTACCCGCGAAGATGGATTGAATAAAAAAATCTCCGAACTCGGGTCTCTCGGGTGAGAGCCGAGCACCCTGACCAGCTAGACTACAACGGATTTGTGATTAGTGAGTTCATTTAATTTATACTAGTATAGAAAAGAAAAGAAGACGCTTGCATCACAAGTCATCCTTGGGTCCATGCTAAATAAATCACAAAATGTAAAGATAATAATAATAAAAATGTAATTTCTTGAGATTCCTGACAGATATTGCTGTGATCTAGGTATTTAAAACAATTGTTAAACACACGCATCAATAAATAAATAAAGAATATAGAAGATTTGATTATGGAGATTGGCAACGATCGACGAACGAGAAAGCAGAAGAATAGAATTCTCTTCTGGTGTGATTTGTTGACATGTTGCTTTCTTCTTACCCAATCTTCTTTATCAAGGTTATGTCGTGGCTCTTCTTCTCTTTGTCTGAATTTATTTATTGGCCTTTTATGTTTTTTTCTTTTTTTTTGCCTTGCGTTTTACTCTTCCCAGTAAAACAAAATCCAGAGATTTCTCAACAACTATTGTTAGCTTCACTTCGAATTAATTTGATCTGTCTGGATTTCTCCACACTTTTTTTTCCACCAATTGTTATATTTTATTGTTGAAATATCTGGCTTCATCAATTCTTAGTTACTTCCCTTAAATCAAGAGAGTTCCTGAAATTTTGCATATCCTCATTAGTGATAGTTTATGAGCTGAGAGAAGAGATTGATTAATGGGGAAACAAGGATCACCGAGAAGTCCTCGACCCGAAACAAAAGATAAAGAAGAGAAAATTGGGAGGAGAAGTTTGGATTCTTTGTCTGGAAATGATCTCTTACTTGGAAGAAGAATTTATGGAAGTGAAATCTCTAAGGCTCAAGGATCTAAAAATGAACAAAGCTGTAGCAGTAACAACAAGTTTAGTTACTCTTGGAAGAAGCAACATTCATGGCTTCGTAGGAACTTCAAGTCCATAGTTTTGATGATCTCAGTCACCGGTTTCATTTTCTGTATCGATGCCATTATGGTTTCCATCTTTCATTCTGATAGTAGCAGGACGGTGATGCAGGACATTTCAAGGTTCAGCAATGTGACTCTGCATAAGGTTTGAAATTGATAATAGATCTTCTTCATAAAATCTTCATACATTCTCCATTGTTATTGTGCCTTATTCCTATGGTTTTTTATTATTATTTCCTTTCCGTGTCTGTCAACTAAGAATGGAGCTCAAGTTGCTTCACCAGTGGAAATGTATAAACGTCTTCTAAACTTAGCTTCAAGTTCTCTTATAAAGGTTAGCTGTTAGAAGATGTAAGAGATTTGTTTTGTTATGTGTTTGAATTGTTAATAATCTTGTTGTTGGTTTGTGTTTCAAGAACGAATTAAAACCCGATACACCGGATTTTCGGGAAGAAAGGTCTTCAAAGTTATCACAATGGAAGCCTTGTGCAGACAATAACAATGGAAATGTGGCATCAGAGAGGTCAAGAGAATTGAGAAATGGTTACATCATGGTTAGTGCAAATGGTGGTCTCAATCAACAGCGTGTGGCTGTAAGTATAAACCAAACTTATTATACATATCTTGATTAAGCATGAAGTTATGTATACATATATAGTGATTGTGTTCGTTTCTTGCAGATTTGTAATGCTGTAGCAGTTGCTTCACTGCTCAACGCGACTCTAGTTCTTCCTCGGTTTCTTTACAGCAATGTATGGAAGGATCCTAGGTATTTTAGTCTCCTCAAGACTTGAAAAGTTGTATAGAATTGCGTTTTGTTGACTTTGGGAAAATGTGTGCATTGCAGCCAATTTGGTGATATATACCAAGAGGATCGTTTTATCGAGTATCTGAAAGATGAGGTGCATATAGTGAAGGATCTTCCTCGACATCTAAAATCTACTGATAACCAGAATCTTAGCTTGGTGTGTTTTTTGCATTCTCTCTTCCTCTGGTTTTTTCTTTACTCCGGTTTAATCTATTGGTGCTGAAGAATCATAATGGGTTGTTATTTTCTTCATAGGTTACTGATTCTGAGCTTGTAAAAGAAGCAAAGCCAGTGGATTACATAGAGCGAGTTCTTCCTTTGCTAAAGAAGTATGGAATGGTTCATCTTTTTGGATATGGAAATCGCCTTGGATTTGATCCATTGCCTTTTGATGTTCAGGTACAAATATATACATAAGAGGATACATAATTAGAGTATTAAGTCTGGTTCTTAGAAATGACTTTTCTTTTGTGGTTTAATTCAAAGAGATTGCGGTGTAAATGCAACTTTCATGCGCTGAAATTCACGCCCAAGATCCAAGAAGCAGGATCTCTGTTGGTGAAACGGATAAGAAGACATGAAACATCGCGGAGCAGATTGGATGAAGCATTGCTTGGTGATTCCGTGGCAAAACATACTGTTAAAGGAGAAGAAAAACCATTGAAGTATCTTGCTTTACATCTAAGGTTTGAAGTAGATATGGTTGCTTACTCTCTCTGTGATTTTGGGGGAGGAGAAGCTGAATATAAAGAGCTTCAAGCTTACCGAGAAGAGCATTTCCCTCTTCTTCTTGAACGTTTGAAGAAATCAAAGTAAAACAAACAACTCTTCTGTTTCTCTCGTTGAGGTTCTGTAAAACGAATCAAATCTTGCATGTCATTTTTCAGGTCTGTTTCTGGAGAAGAGTTAAGAAAAGCAGGTAAGTGTCCATTAACACCAGAGGAAGCAACTTTAGTGCTTGCTGGTCTTGGATTCAAGAGAGGAACATATATATATTTAGCTGGATCTCAAATCTATGGAGGATCTTCCCGTATGCTTCCTTTAACAAGACTTTACCCCAATATCGTCACCAAAGAAACTCTCCTTACACCTGAAGAACTCGCACCGTTTAAGAACTTCTCTTCTCAGGTAAAAAGCTTTTGCCTAAAACCTACTATTCCCCAACTTTCTCTGTTCTAGCTCAAACTTCATTTCACATACTTCGGACTCCGTTTTGCAGCTAGCTGCACTGGACTTCATAGCTTGTGCAGCATCAGATGTATTTGCAATGACTGATTCTGGGAGTCAATTATCATCCTTAGTCTCTGGATATAGAACATACTATGGTAATGGTTACGCACCAACATTGAGACCTAACAAGAAGAGGCTTGCAGCAATATTATCAGACAGTGAAACAATAAAGTGGAAGACTTTTGAAGATCGCGTGAGGAAAATGGTAGAGGAAGGTCAAAAGCTTCGTCTTCGACCTTATGGGCGTAGCATTTATAGACAACCGAGATGTCCTGAGTGTATGTGTAAATCTTAATACTTGATACTAAAACTAGTGTTATTGGTTCTGAAATTTTTTGATGTTTTGTTAGTACAAAAAAGAATGAAGATACTGTATATATCATTGATTCTGAGTTTGAAATCGCTGTGAAATATTGAACTAGAACCTCTTTAGTAACTCCTAGCTATAAGAGTCACAACATAAAACGGCTTCGTTCTGACAATGTCTCAACTTCGTCTATCTGGTTTCCTCTCTGCAGATCTTCTTCCTTCCACCTCTCGCCTCCTTTGTTGCCTGAATGGTTCAGTTAAAAACAAATACTGTGACTAAAAGATCAAACGATTTTCCCAGACTTATCTACTGGGTAATAGCTCAATTAGGTTTAGTCAAAAAACCGAAAATGCAACTTACGCAAAAGCTGAGTATCCAGAACCAGCACTTGCAGCAGATACAAGAGCTGCATTAGTCCCAGCTGCTAGAGGAGGATTCTTCACGTCCCCATCAACCTGATTTAATAAAAAACACATAAATTAAAATAAGTGAAGAACTGAATATGCCAGAATCATTTTTGATAATCTTATTCTAGAAATTTGAATCTGATGACATACCTTATCCCATTTAGATTTCTTGTTTGGTCTACCATCACGAGTGGCGATTTCAGTTGGTATGGAGGGCAACCCACTAGTAACTAAAACTGGAATACCTGAAAGATTTGTCAAATTCTGAAAATACATCAAATCCTGCAGAAGCAAACTGACATCTTATGTTTATTAACTCTCTGAAATTCATCTGTACATACCTGGGATGGGGATATTAGGCTTCGGAGCAGCAAAAACCGTCCCAGGTTGAGTACCAGCAGAAACAAAGTCAAGCTTTTGGTTCTTCTTGCTTTCTTGTTCCTTCCTTTCCCTCTCATGCTTCATGTCAATCTCTGTAGTTAACACATTAAAAAGGTTCATCTCTAATAAATCATAAAATATGAAAAACACAGAATATGGTAATAACTAACACCTAGCATCAATTTTTTTCCATGGTGAAATACTAGAAGATAACAAATGAGTGTATGATGTTGATCAGAGTATTTATAAAATGGAAAACGAAATTAATGATGTTTCTTTACTGAGACAAGAGTCTTCGTGAAGAGATAAAGCAGAAGAAAGAGTTAAAGAAAAAGAGAGGAAGGAACAACCCATTAGAAGGCGAAATTACCTATTGCATCACAGAAGTCGCTTGGGTCATATCCATTGGGGTCGAATACATCTTTACTGAAGCAAGAACCAGTCTGATCGATGTCTTGATAACTCACTGCATGCAATAGGAAGTCTGGATTCCTGTATTCCTTCCTATTCCGCACTTCAGCATTGAAGCTCTTCCCCATCCTTTTAAGGCTCAGAAACTTATCTATTTTCCTCTGCAAACACATCCAAAACATAGACAACTTGTAACGCAAAATCCCAACAAGATGTATCCGACCAAGTCCTAATTGAATCTCAAACAAACCATCAGCTTTAAGTAACGTAAGTTTCAACCAGAAGTACCAAGAGACTTAAAAAAACGCACTAAAGAGTTCTTGCCTTATTTGCCTACATTCATGTCTAATAAATCTCATCAAGCAGTAATTCAGTATAGAATCCTTTCGATCTAATCCCATGATATTGCAGATCGACCCAAACCCCAAAACTAATAAGCTAAGAGGACTGCTATTTCTAACCAGAAGTACCAAGAGTCCCCAAACAACAGACTACAGAGTTCTTGCCTACGTTCATATCTATAAACTTCTCCAAGCGATATTTATTCTAAAATCCTTACACAAAAAGCATCAGTCTGAATTTTTTCTACTATGCAATTGAATCATCAACAGGAAACTTACTTGCAAGTCCGGGGAGCACTTCTCTTTCGGTGGCGGAGGTAGAAACTGATCCAATAACGTATCAGAGCTTTCCCCTGACGCATCATCAGCTCTCTCACCATCCGCAATTCCGGACTCAACAATAGTTCGACTCGACCAATCAGGTCTCGATGAATCTTCGTTGTTTTCAAGTGACCGAGGCGTCGCATGAGCACTAGAAGCTCCTTCACCATCTAATTCCCTCGGCGTTTCTCCTTTTCTTCTATCTTCTTCCATAAGATTCGCTTCATCTAGCTGAGCTTCTTCAATTCTTTCGCTTTCTTCGTGATTTCTCTGCTCTTCTTCCGCGTCTTCCATCTCTTCGTCATCTTCATCACTGTAAACGGACAGTAAAGCAATTCCTTCAGAGTGCTTCTTCTTCGAAGCCATAAGAATCTGCTCAGGTCAATTCGACAGTAGGACTACCGAAACTCGAATCTAATTGCAAGAACAAATAGAATTTGGGGGGGGAAGAGAAAGGAATTGTTAACTTAGGGTTCTTCAAAAATTGTTTTTCAAATTCCCAATCAAAAATTGCAACCCGAATTGGGACCAACGTATCAGAACTTACTGTATATTGAAACGACGTAGTTTTCAGTATTTTGATCGCGTACTAAATGAATTGGGTTGTTGCAAGTGTAAAACCCAATTACTAATTGCATTTACTCTTACTTATTAGACTAAAAGGCCCAATTAATAAAATTATTATGAAACGCAACATTCCATCTCTATTTAAACTTCTATATATCTTGTTTTTGTATATAACTCGATACATTTATATTGATGATGCTCAGTTTTCATATAGTCTAAACTCGTTAAATCTTTTAAACTGAGTTTTTTAACATCTATGGATTATGAAAAATTAACTAACCATTCCATGGTATAAGAAACTTCTATAGGAAAAACTTCGATTCGGTCGGCGATGTGAAGTCCACGAACTCGCGTAAGCACCAACTCAGCAACACGTGATTCCAACAAATTACATTCATACATTTATAATTCGTATGGTGTTAACAAAAAGTGTTAAACAAAGACAGATATTTCATAAAATAATATGAATAGATGCGCGAAAGGATATAAGCCGAGAAAAGGAATGACGAAAGAAATATAAATTTAAGTGAAGTGTGACCATGTCGTAACATGATTGTCAATGATCTATATATATACTCTTCCGTTGGTTTAATGCTGAGAAACGAGAAATGGCTTACACAGTATATGATCTATGTATATAATTTTAAATTCGAAATCAAATGACTTATCAGATACTTTTAAATTAGCAAGCATGAAACAATTCAAACCAAAACCGTTATAAAACAAAGACAAAATTAGGTAGGCGAAACATCATCAACCGGCCAAAACAACCAAACACTATTTTATTTTCCTTCTGTTTTTTTTAGCTTTTCGGTTGCTGTCACGTTTGGCCACGACCACCAAACAATAGACCCAAACAGAAAAAAACAAACAAACCAACCGAAAATCCCAAATACAAAACCCAAACCAAACAATCATTACTTCTTTTACTCACGGATGGCTCAAGCCTTGGCTCAACCACCACCGGTGGTTACCACCGTCGTCCCTGAGCCGCCACCACCACCATCGCAGCCAAAGCCGTATGCTCTGCAATACGTGGTGGGTCTTCTAGGCAGGATCGGTATAAAAGACACAGACAAAGATGGCAACATTAGCCCACAGAGTCCGAGGAGTCCTAGAAACAACATTCTCATGGGAAAGTACGAACTAGGGAGGCTTCTTGGCCACGGAAGCTTTGCTAAGGTCTACTTCGCACAAAACATCAAATCCGGAGAAACTGTCGCTATTAAAGTCATTGACAAGGAGAAGATTATGAAGAGTGGTTTGGTTGCTCACATAAAACGGGAAATCTCGATCCTCCGTCGTGTTCGTCACCCTTACATTGTGCATTTATTCGAGGTTATGGCGACGAAAACTAAGATTTACTTTGTGATGGAGTATGTTAAAGGCGGTGAACTATTCAACACGGTGGCAAAAGGTCGTCTTCCGGAGGAAACCGCCAGGAAATATTTCCAGCAACTGATTTCCTCCGTCTCGTTTTGTCATGGACGCGGGGTTTATCACCGTGATCTTAAGCCGGAGAATATGCTTTTAGACGATAAAGGGAACCTTAAAGTCTCTGACTTTGGCCTCAGCGCAGTGGCCGAGCAGCTCAGGCAGGATGGTCTCTGCCATACGTTTTGTGGGACTCCTGCCTATCTTGCACCAGAAGTTTTGACTCGAAAAGGGTATGATGCAGCGAAAGCCGATGTTTGGTCTTGTGGAGTGATCTTATTCGTGTTGATGGCTGGTTACATTCCGTTCTATGATAAGAACATAATGGCTATGTACAAAAAGATTTACAAAGGAGAATTTCGGTGTCCTCGTTGGTTTTTATCGGATCTTGTTCGGCTATTGACTCGGCTTCTTGATACGAATCCGGAAACTCGGATTACTATACCCGAGATCATGAAGAACAGATGGTTTAAGAAAGGATTCAAAAATGTCAAATTCTACATTGAAGATGATAAATTGTGTAGGGAAGATGAGGATGAGGACGAAGAGGCATCATCATCTGGTAGGTCTTCGACGGTTTCAGAGAGTGATGCAGAGTTTGATGTGCAACGGATGGGGATCGGATCAATGCCAAGACCTGCTAGCCTAAACGCGTTTGACATTATATCTTTCTCTTCCGGGTTTGATCTATCTGGTTTGTTTGAGGAAGGAGGAGAACGGATGAGGTTTGTGTCTAGTGCTCCTGTTTCAAAGATCATATCGAAACTGGAGGAGATTGCAAAAGTTGTGAGCTTTACGGTGAGGAAGAAAGAATGGAGCTTGAGATTAGATGGATGTAGAGAAGGAACTAAAGGACCATTGACAATTGCGGCTGAGATATTTGAGCTGACTTCATCTCTTGTGGTAGTGGAACTAAACAAAAAAGGAGGAAACAGAGAAGAGTATGAAGAGTTTTGCAACAAGGAACTCAGACCTGAGCTAGAGAAACTAATTGCAAAGAAGTTGTAGTAGAAGAAGCATTAAATTTGCCATCTGATACTGAATAGTAAAACGAGGAAGGCTGAGAACAAGAATACAAAAAACAACATTGTATTCCATTCATTTGTCACTATTGATTATTACTCGGAGAATATGGAGATCTTAAGGATTGTTGTTAATCTTATAATCTAAAAGATCTCCATAAGATCCTACTCTGTGTGTGTATTCTGTATATATGTAAGTACTATCTTAATGTGAGTGATCAGGCAATTACCCGGATTTTACTGGCCATAGATTCAGTCTTTTTTCGTTGATTGCTCATGTACTTTGTATATATAACCAAAACAGGAGACGAGCTTAATGAAAATTCTATATCAGCCTTCATTATTTTACTGTTTTGTTCATCCTAAATATCAAACAAAAACTCAGAATGTGAACATAAGTTAAGTGTAGTACGAGACACCTTTAATCTGAAACAGCATTTACCAAACACCTGAGCTCTTTTATCAGGTAAACTCACAAATATTGAAGCTGCACATGTAAATAAGGTTCAGAAAACTAACACATATTCTCTTTACACCAGTAAATGAAATGACTATCTCCGTCAACTGCCAATCAAGCTGAAACGTATGTATGTATTAACCTGATGATCCTGGGGAGGTCAGATCTCCAGAAGCTTCAAGCTCTCAAGTTTTGGATTGATGAGATGTATGAGCCACCAGTTCCTGCACGAGAATGAAGTAAGTAAACACCAAAGATGAAAAGTTTCTTGCTTGCTCATTCTATATGTGAAAAAGAAAATGCTTACTTCTGAATACCGGATGTGATCTCTGTGCATGTAGGAGGTCTTAACAATAGTTTCCCACTTGGTAAGGTTCCTGGAGAGGTCTCTAAGATCGCGCTTTGGTGGATTGAATTGATATCTAAATGAAGGTATTTGAGATGTTACTGAAAGTGAAGGTAGATTATGCAAAAGCCAAGATTCAGAGGGCTTTTTGGGTGACGGTGGTGCAAGAAGAGACCAAGCAGTACCACTATTGATCTTGCCTAACTCATCTCCCTTCACCATTTTCCCACTTTGAAAACTGTTAGTTTCGAAAGCTTCAAGGTCAGGATTGTCATCTGTTTTCGTTCCTGCCGTGTCTGCTTCGTCAGGGAAGATCATGACTTTTGAGTTATGTTGATCATTTGTCATGGGAAAATTTGCAGTGTCGACATATACTGTCTTCTCCAAGAGAGAGCTGGTCGAAGCATTACTTATTGAAGAGAGTAATTCCTGAGACCTGCTTATGTTTCTAGTATGCTTGCTCAATCTGTTAGCTCTCAGGTTCTCGGTTTCCTTACGAGTTTCAGGGAAGCGCGCAGGGTTGTTACCTGTACTGCGAAACGGTGACATACAGCGAGAGTTTCTGTAAGGAGATGAAGACCTATTTGCAGCAGAAATCAGGTTTGATTCAGAGTTGAACTTCTTCAAAACACTTGGATGATCAGGCGATTGAACTTTACTACCTAACTTGTGCTTAGAAACTGAATCAAGAGCCAGCTAGAAAATGTACGAGGAGCTAAGAGTCAGCAATTGTTTAATCATATCTATAAGAGACTAATATATAAAATGAGTTCCAAAGCAATGGATCATGAAGAGAAACTAATAGGAGTCTAGAGGTCGCACCTTTTTAACAGATTGAAATCGAGATTTGAGTTGAGCAACCTTGCTTGACTTCACTTGATCATGGCTTGGAAATGTTATTGGGGAGTTGTGTTTGGCTTTAAAACCAGGTACTGTATTCAGCATCCCTAGAGACTCTTTAAAGCACAGTTGTGGCAACATCCCACAACCTCTCTTTGAAAGATAGGCATACTCAGAAGCGTCATCATGTTCATCATCCACCTTGCTTTCTTCATCATCTATGTCTTGGTGGTTATGAAAAGGTGGGACTATAGACTCATCATACCTATTAGGAGTTTGTCGCTTCTCCTCCGGTACTAATTCTCTTATCTGTATGGTTGGTTCAGACATAAAAGTTGATGGTTTTCGATTTGAAGCATAATGAGGCTGCTCCACAGTCATAGCTTTAGCAGCTGGTAGAAACCGATTCAACATGAAATCTCGAGATTGAGAATCCTCAGAAAGGCTAAGTAGTTTCTTCTTCTCAACAGCACCATATCCACTCACACCACTTATGCTGTGGTTAAAAGAAAACGAGTCCTTTACAGAGAGTGTATCACGGGCATCAGAGAACACATCATCGTCATCATCCTCAGACTCTTCAACTTGTTTACCTTTCAAACTCTGCAATCTTGGTATGTTTCCATCAATGGCTTTCCCCGGTGGAAGACATGGCGTGAAGACTTCTACTTCTTTTTGCGTCAAGTCACAGACTTGGAGTCTTAAGTCGCTACCCTTTAATCTCCCAGGAGCTTGCTCCCAAGTGAAAGGAACAGAGGCAGGTTCAGTAACCTGATCTAAACCCATCATCTCTGGGACAAGAACTGAAAGAGAAAGACATTCACTTGTCTTAGAGCTATCATCAATGAAGTTAATTGACTTGTTTCTACGCACAGAGACTCCTGTTGTCTTCTGCATCCGCCTTATCGAAAGAAGAGGTGCGTCAAAGTTCAGTTTCCTCTCCGCCATAGTAAAGAGTGTGCAAAGAGAGCTAATTTAGCAATGTAATGAAATGGCTCACAAACCAATGAAACTCATTGATGACAAGCCTTTTTGAGTTTGTGATATTCCAGTCCCTCAAGAACAGATCTGAAAAACCAAAAACAGAGCAACTTCTCAGTAATCTTTAGAATTCTATCTATCTATATATGTGTGTGGATTATGTGAAGTAGGTAGATACAAACAAAAATGAAAAGACGTTCGTCTCTGTGACCTCTTTTCGTACTAGAAACTTCAATTCTAATATTAATAACTACGTACACCGCTTCATAAAATATGGGAATTAAATATTTTAGACTCGTGATAGTAATCATTATCTGGTTAAGTATCAGAAAAACCCAGAATTAGAAGATTGTGATTATCTCATAATCGTTGCAGTTATAGTAATAATGAAGAACCCATGTGTTAGATGCAGAATTTTGATAAGAGCTATGGAGAAATTCAATCGGTAATCAACAAATTCATTCTACAATCGAAATTCTCAGAGAGGCCGGAAGATCGAGTTACGTTAGAAGAGTTGCGATCAACGTTACCGGAACATAAAAGGTAGTGATCGGAAGAAACTAACCTGAACGATTCGGAGTCGCTTGAATCGTTCGATCTCGACGATAAGAGAGGCTTGAGAGTTAAGGAGAGTGAAAATAGAGAGAAAGTAAGCTTTATGAGTTATGTGCCGTGAAGATGACGAAGAAGAAGATGGGAGTGGAGCATAAAAAGGAGAAGGTGAAGAAATCACACTAGTCACGAGTCGACTGCTGCATTTAGACTTCTTCTTCTTCTTCCTCATAAATATTGACACACTTCTCTCTCGTTTCATTCATTAGTCAAAGATCCTGTTTGTTGTGTTTTTAAAAGTCTTACAGAATTTATCTTTAAATGCTTTACTTGTATAACTGAGCAAAAGAGTACAGTAGGACTGATTATTAAATAATTTGTACAATTATGAGACTTTTTTTTCATATTTTTGTGGAATAATTTCATTTAATTGTGTGGGGGCGATTAGAGAATGATGGAAGCAAAGAATTTTTGGCGCAACTAACTCAATCTATCGTTTTCAATCATTTACTAGAGAAACTCCACCTAATCAGTGAATATTTCATTACTCAAAAGAGAGATTAGTGAAAAAAGAACTTTTTTTTTTTTTTACTAAACGGATGAAACTGTTGGCTAATG
Source organism: Lepidium didymum (assembly GCA_963920545.1). NCBI lineage: Eukaryota > Viridiplantae > Streptophyta > Magnoliopsida > Brassicales > Brassicaceae > Lepidium > Lepidium didymum. The sequence continues at coordinate 18,772,959 of OY986992.1, read as the reverse complement.
AATACTATTACAGAGAAACAGCTATCAAATACCGTTTGGCGTTGCCCAATCATAATCGTATTGTATGATAAGTGACAAAGACCAATTCGTTGAGGATATTTAAGCGAATATTGACTTTTATTTCTAATCACTATTACTAACTTTTTTTTTAAATACGGAGCACAAGTGACCGGTTTATTAGCCAAATTCCTACATAAAATAGACGGTGAGACTCAATCTTTGGTTATGCAAATGCGCATATCTTAATGAACTTACCGCCTATTATTAGACTAAAAACCACTTGCAATCACTATTACTAACTCTTGAAAATCAAAACAAAATTAGTTAGTTAAAAATAGACAAATTAGAATTATTCTAAGGAACCAATTACTCAAAAAGCAATATACTTTTTTTTGTAACAAATTATTATTGGATCGACAAAATTTGATTCATATCGTAAATTTTCTAATTGAATAAGAATAAAATTCGAAATCACCACTTCATAAGAAATTCAACTAAACTACATCTTTCTTGGGCAAAGCAATCTACTTTTGACTATTTGTTTTGACATAATAATTAAAACAGTAACAGTCAAAAGCTATTATCATCATGCAATGGAATCCCATCCTATACTACAATTGAATTTGAACATATCTTAGTCAAGAGCTTAAAATGGTTCGATAAAGTTGTTAATTGTCTGTTGTAAACCGGAGTCCCAATCCGGTTTAATCAATTGATTTAATTCTTTTTATAAACTTCGCCCTGGATTTAAGGCTTCGAATCTGATTAGAACGCAATGCGACGAAGATATTTTTTTTATACTTCCTACGATCCTCAAAATAAAAATGTTCACAGGTACAGAGAAAACAGAATCCATGACGACATCAAAAAGTGAACCAAAAATTAACAAAATGAAACAAATAGAAGTGTCTTTTTAATTAAGCAGAGAGATAGGAAACGAAGATATAAGGTTATTGAGCAGATAGACATAAAACATCTTTAACTCTGCTCTTGAGCTTCTGCATTCTCCTTCTCTTCATTGGATGCTGCCATTAATTCATCAAACTTCTCCGACTTCGCAAGCGTGATCTCAATCTACAAGTAATAAACCCACATTTGGCTGAACATTTAACAATTTCTTCCATAACAAAAGTACAAAACCATAGAATGAGGCTCAAATTTCACAACCTAAGCATTTTTGAACAATTTATAACGTTGAAATCATTCAAATATATACCTTGGCTTTCTGAACAGGACGTCCCCTTGAATCATCCTTGATATCCACAGTTGAGGTCATGATCTCTAATAGAAGAAACCATTTGCAATTAAGTAAAACTTAAACACCAAAATCATTCAAATATCTGATAACATTAGCTCAGATTCAAGATAGAGAAGATCTTACTTTTTTCAATAGCAAAGCCATTGTTCTTCAATATCTCAGCGACAGTAACAACAGTAGCAATGGCTGCACAATTAAAGTTTGATGAAAAACCAAAATAATATCTTCCAATAAAGAAAGCTCGGATTAGGACACGATAAAAAGTTATATCTTTTGATGATAAAAAAAGAAATTGCATTTCTGGAACATTGAACTTAATGAACTCAGTTACATTTCTCAATTAATTAACCATACATTAGAGTTTTACATAAACACAAGATCAGAAAGTGAAGCTTACCCATTCCGAGTGCAGACAATTCGACATCAGTGTATTGCTGCATGTACCTCTGTGAAAAAACGAAGAATGTCAATAATATGGACTCGTTTAATCAATCTAATGAGTAGTAAGAGGTCATAACTCTTAAGGAATAAACATACATAAATCCAAAATACAGAAATGACAGTCATAAAACAACACAGAGCTCCACCAAATACCCATTCAAACATTTTAAAATGTTACCATTTACAGTTATAAATCGAAAATGTCTATACAAGATAAATTAAATTAACAAGAGACGCCATAGATACATGCTCACATGAACAATCGCAGATTTTTCTCCGCATACAGACATAGAGTACTCAAATGCGAACAGATATAACCAAAAAAAAAAAAATTATGAGCAGTTTTAATCCATAGAATTCACGCAAAGAGGGGTTTAATAGTCTTAGAATGTAAGGGTTTTTGTACCTTAGCGAGATTGACGTAGAAGAACAATGGTTTCTTAGTGTTGGAAACCTGAATCCGATTCTTCTTCTGGGAATCAACGGCCAAATTCAGGTCGTTAATTCCTTCCGTTATCTCTTCCATTGAAACTAATTCGCGATGAACACTTCTCCTCACGAAAATTAGATTTCTCTCTTACTCTGTCTCAGAAAGATGAAATTTAGCGAAAACAGACGATGAAGTTTCTCTTTGAGAACCAAACCCCCAAAAAACCCTAACTTGGAAATACCAAACGACACCGGTTCACACACCTTGAAATTTTTATAATGGGCCGCACTCTAGCCCAATAGGCCTGATAAGAAAGGCGGAGATTCAGAGAAAATAATAATTTGGAAATATTGGAGGAAAAAACGATAATCTACGATGAATCGGCGTTATCCGATCAGATCGTTAAGTCTTTGAAAAGACTCAAACTCTTCGATTGATTCAATCACTCGCCGGAGGAGGACCTATGCCGGTGTTCAAAGCGCCGTTCAACGGATACTCTGTGAAATTTAGTCCGTTCTACGAATCACGCCTCGCCGTCGCCACAGCTCAGAACTTCGGAATTCTCGGAAACGGTCGGATTCACGTCCTCGAGCTCGCTCCTGGAGCTCCCGGTGTCACTGAATCCGTCGCTTACGATACAGCAGACGCCGTGTACGACGTTTGTTGGTCGGAATCTCATGACTCTGTACTCGTCGCCGCAATAGGTGACGGCTCCGTGAAGATTTACGACACAGCTCTTCCTCCTCCTTCTAATCCAATTCGATCTTTCCAAGAGCACGCGCGTGAAGTTCACTCTGTAGATTACAATCCCACTCGTCGGGATTCATTTCTCACAGCTTCGTGGGACGATACGGTGAAGCTCTGGGCTATGGATCGTCCCGCGAGTATCAGGACTTTTAAGGAACATGCGTATTGTGTTTACCAAGCGATTTGGAACCCTAAACATGGAGATGTGTTTGCCTCTGCTTCAGGTGATTGTACCTTAAGGATCTGGGATGTTCGAGAACCTGGATCCACTATGATCATCCCTGCTCATGATTTCGAGATATTGTCTTGTGATTGGAACAAGTACGACGATTGTATTTTAGCTACTTCTTCAGTGGACAAAACGATTAAGGTGTGGGATGTTCGGAGTTACAGAGTTCCATTGGCTGTGCTCAATGGGCATCAATATGCAGTGAGGAAAGTTAAATTCTCGCCGCATAAGAGGAATTTGATGGCTTCTTGCTCCTATGACATGACTGTTTGTCTTTGGGATTACATGGTGGAAGATGCTTTGGTGGGTCGTTATGATCATCATACAGAGTTTGCTGTTGGGATTGACATGAGTGTTCTTGTTGAAGGTCTAATGGCAAGCACAGGTTGGGACGAGCTTGTCTATGTTTGGCAGCAAGGGATGGATCCAAGAGCGAGTTGATCATGAGTAAGTTTGTAGTGCTAAAAAGTTTCATCTTTATTTATTGGTTTGATTTTGGTCAAGCGGAAGTAATTTGAATAAAGTTGGGATCTTGCATGAAAGCAATGTAAAATCTTTTGGAATTTCACATATAAAAATGTTCTCTTTTGAGCTGTGATTGATGATGATAGATAGACTGCTCTTCTTACTTCTTTGTGGACGCATTTTGCGAGCTGTCATATGATATGTAACTGCTATCACACCAATGTGATATTGCAAGTCAAGGAAGTTCATTGTTAAGTGTGAATTGTGTAGTTATACAAACCATTTGTGATTGCCTTAACAATCTGTGGGTATACAATTGAGTTATGTCTTTCCTTTACTAGAGTTTGCTTTATATCTTTGCCTTGGGTTATATCCAGCTTTTGCCTCTGCATTAGGATTCTTCTCCTCTGTTACGTTTGTACTGTATCTAGTATCTACTCACTCTTAAGACTTTTTTTGACATGTTTGTTTGAGCTGTTGTGTATCTTCAATTGATCTCGTGTGTCTAAATTATCCATGGGCATAACAACTGAACCAAAAAACCGAATGTCTAGGACTAGTCGAAATTGTCTAATTTGTCATGAACATTTGGCTGACATTTAGCAAATTCGATAAAATAATAAGATAATAATTTTTTTTAATTTCCTAAGTAAATTATGATTTGAATATTGTCTGTATTTCTTTTAAGTTAAATTTTGTTAGAACTCATTTGTAATTTTTTATATTACATCAAATTTTTCGAATGTTGTTATTTTCATATGTATATAATAAGCATAAATAATTTAATAAAGAAAGAACCAGAACTCTATAACCTTTATAATTTTAAATCATAATAATTTCTGAAACTTATAAACCAAACATAATATTTTCATACTCTTTTGTCAAATATTTCTATAAATTACTAAATTTTCTAAGTCACAATACTATTAGTTTCTTCTATGTTTTTTTGTACTGATATTGTTTTTGTTTGTTTCATAGCTTTCTATAATAACGAATCAGGTGTAAGTAAGTTATTTACTATGATATATCAATCATCACAACAAAATAAATCGATTCCCATTGATATTACAAATTCCAAATCGAATTATTTATACTACTTAGTGAAACTTAGTTTTGGTGATCACGTCAATGATATAGTTAGGAGGGAAATTCATTTTTGTTTCTGACAACATTGCTTTAGATCAAACGTGAATTAAATTTCTAATTATAGAGTTTAGACGGTTCCATTCTTTTTAAAGAATGATATCGAATCTTCCTCCGAATCGGTTTGAAACAATATTCTCTAGAGTTCTGACTATATCTTTGAAATGATTGCAAAATACTTTCAAACGAAGAAACATTTTCTTTAAATACCAAAGTTTCACTGCAAAGAATTTTCGTACTGTTGCAAACGAGTCTATGGTTATCAATTAGCTTAAATTATTACATTCAGATTTTGTTTCGTCATTTGTTTCGTCATGTTACACTCTCCCACAAATATTAACCATTTTTATGATGAATTATTATGTGACATGTTTTTTTTTATATATAACTTTTATTTAACTAAAATGTGTAATTTACTTCAAATTAATATCATCATATAGGATATTGTATTTTGTCTGTTTTCTAGTTTTATATAATAACAGATTAGGTAATTTTCGAAAATTTTAGAAATTTGGAGTAATTTTAACCTATTTTGATAATTTTTCTAAAGTGTTATATGATATTATGAATTTAAAATTACAAATGATTAAATTATTACATTTTTTACGAGATAGTATATAATATGAACATATCTAATTCAATGTTAAAATCTTGATGAGAGCAATGCAATTGCTATCATGTTCTTACCAATGTGATAGTGCAATGGAACGGTCATTGTTTGATTGTAAAATACCTAGTTATTGTTGGATTGTTTGTTCAAATTGGGCCTATAGGTTTTCACCATTTTATATTTGTAGAATTAGTTTAGAAAATGCCCAATAATCTCATGTTTAACCAACATTGCTCGTTAAGAAAATAAGAAGAATTAAGATTTTTCTTGACCTTTTGTTCCGATTTTCTGCGAGATTAACGATTACACAAGAATCTGTCTATATAGTAGCTGAGAATCAGCTTGGATAGATGATTCGGTAACGCTTTCTTATGCGATGCTTCTTCGTCTTTTCTCAGTTGTTCTTGAGAGTTTTATCTCATTCTTTTAGTGTAAAAAGGGTAAGCGCAAAGTGAAGGCTAGGGTGTAACCATCTTCTAAATCTTGCACTGGATTGGATGGGCTTTTCACTCAAGTGCAGTAGAGAAGTCTACGGCTCTGCAATTTCGAGTTCTCTTCTTAAACGTTCTCTGTGCAATCTCATTTTCTAGTTAAAGATCCAACAGTTTTATACTAATCTTGAGCCTTTACTACAAAGTTCAACTAGCATAACACATTTGAAAATGATTATAGATATTGTGAAACTCCTAGTCTTTACAATGTGAGTATACAATTGAGTTGTATCTTTTCATTGTGAGTGTTTTTTGCATAATATCTTTGTTTGATTTGGTGGGTTATATTAACCTTCTACACTAAAGTTTCCTTTCATATGCGTATATTGTATCTACGGACTCTTGACATCTTTTTGACATGTTTGGTGGAGCTGGTGTTCATCACATTTTGTGTCGAAATTTATATGAATTGTCTTGAACATATTTGGCATACCACAAAAGACTATACATGAGATTTGGTTTCTGTTTATCATATACCACAAAAGCTTTTGTCTCTTCATACCAAAGTACAAAAATTCGTGTCTCAACATGTCTCAATAATTTAGATGAACCTGTCTACTTAACAATAATATCCAAGCTTACCGCAATACTTGCTTGCTTTGCTCGTAGATGTTCTTTACTTCCAAGCTAGTAATGAACCCTCAATTCAATCTCTCTATGATAACAACATGGCTCAATCATGGACCAAGATCTCATGTCTTCAGATTTTTGCAACCAATTTTGATGCACTTCATCTAGAAGGAATGACTTAGCCACTTATTCACCTTTACGTTTTCTCCTGTACAAAGTAGATAGACTCATGTAGAATCCCCTCGCATCTATTACAAACACTTGTCTCTTGGTAACTTGGCAGCAAGATGATGTTATCTACAATGGTTTCAACATTCAACACCCTATTTTTTATTCCACATCATCTTCTCTTTCATCCACCTCATAATTCAACACCCATTTTTATTTTACACTCTACAATAGTTTTGTTTAAAAAAATTCAACACTCTACCCCACATTTTTATTAAAACATATAATTTTATTAACACACACTTAAATTTTATTAAAACACACATAATTTTTATAATATTACACATACAAACCATAAATTAAACTCTTACATTATAATTTTTTTAATTAATATTTTAGTCTCTAAACATTCCGAGATGGATATGACATCATCGATCCATAGTATGAATGAAAATTCGAAATAGCTGACAGTATGAAAAAATTTAGAGATACCCATAATTGGGTATATGTTGGGATTGGTTAGGAGGTTGATTTTGAAATTGATAATTGTTGGGATTTGGGTAGTTGAAAGAGTAATAACAAGAATTTTGGGGATTGAATAGAGTTATTATTGGAATCCATTTTGACGAAATAAGTTTTTTTTTTCTATGTCCAAATCAAATGAAGCGAATCTCTATTTATAGAGTATAAAAATTATTAATATTAATATAAAAATAAAATTAAAATAATGTTTATATTATCCAATAATTGAGTTTAAAGGATAAGGGTGAAAAAAATCTAAAGAAATTTGAACAACATGTGTAATCTTCTTTGTTTCTCCTCGCATCCATTTTTCGTAACCACAAAAATGTTCCACTTTTATTCATTTTTAATTTTTCTCAAGAATATATTCAACAAGCAAAATAATGGTCATGTAGACTCTTTACTTATTCAACACCATCATTATGAGGTTTCAATAGTTGAAATTTTTTCCAACCTCACCATTGTAGATAGTCTTATAAGTTATCTGACAATTCGATCACAAGTACTTTTGTTTTTGTCGGATAGTCGGATTGTATTATTGGATAGCAAGAGATTCAAATAACAAGTGATTTCACCTATCAAGTCGTAATTTTTGTAGGACAGAGTCAGACTCTCCTAAAGTAGAACTAAAGAACTAAAAGTTATTTTTACCAAAAAAAACTAATAAGAGCTTCGTTTAAATCTTAAAAACGATTTTATTTCTAATGATGCATATTGTTGATATATTAAAAAAAATATACATCCATAAGCAAACCAAAAGTGCGGAAAATCTAAAATTATTTGCAATACCTTATATGTTGATATTTAATTAACTAAAGAATGCAATTGTAAGCTAATATTTAAATCTATATTGAAAAAGTGTTAACTAATTTTCCGTACGAGTATGGTCGAATGGTAGAGTGAGACTTGAGAATACATTTACAGTGTTTTCCGAATTTGAACCTCCCTCAAAATTAAAATCATAACTATGTAGAATTCAACGATTTTTAAATTATTTTCTTTGATTCTGGGATTAGTCGGATCACATGCCTCATTAACCTGATAACTATGTCGAGATAAAAAGTTTGTATGCCGTACCTTACATGTTATATGGTGTTTGTTGAACCAATTATAAAGTTACTAAAAAAATGGTAAATAATGTATGAGCTGAGGTGTGCATATAATCAGTCCTTTTGTAAATAATATGAACTTTGGTTTGCAATCAAAGTCGTGTGTAAAACACATTCTATCAGCTCAAAAAAGAAGTGAAAAGAAGTTAACAAACTCCAAAAATGTGAAAAGAAAGAATTAAGAAGAGTAAGAGAAGGGGATCAATTGCTCGTATACATGTCTTGGTCTCAAAATTTGCTAAAATGCATGTCCTTATTTTTAGATGGGACAAAAGACAAAAAAACCTGAATTTTTTTTTTATTTACAGCAAAACCTGTTGACTAAACAAAAAACCTGTTAACTAAACTAAAATCGATGTAAACCAAAATCAAACCCCCCAAATCTCTAACTCATCCCAGGATTCCCATGTTTTCCCATCTTCGACGGTTGCACTAAGGTTCATAAGAACCTGATCAATTCCCCAGGCTCATCAATAAGTGGAAGGGCATATACCGCATACAAAGGCAATTAAAAAAGAAACCTGAAATTTGGAACATATGTCTTAAGATATTTTTAGAAACTTGGCAATGTGTCACGGATTACATAAAGCAAAAGTTTAGAATAGAACAACAAAAGGAGAGTCTAAATGCATAAGAAATAAACAAAGCGATAAAATAAAATAAAAACAAATCAAGAGGGGAGAAACCATTGAGCATCCTTGAGTTTCAACATGGAGAGGCTCGGGAAACTTCTGGTTTTCTTTGTTGCAAGGTTGTACACACAAATATCGAGGCATGAACCACTCGTGGTAAGTGGATATAATGGTACACGGCCACCTCGAGTGAAGTAGATGGAGTTGGGCTCAATACCAAGGGTAAGATCAGCAGGGATAGTGATACCCAAATCCAGAAACAAAGCCTCATCACCAAGAGAATCTACCTCAGTAAGATCAGCGTGATAAGTCATCGGGGTTAGATCTTTAAGATCCTTCTTGTACACTTCGAAAATCCTTTGCCTATCAACATGTGACTCAAATAGTCTCGTATGAACCAAGAGAATATCTCCTGATGTTGTAATAGCTATGCTATCCTGACGTGAGAGCTTATATCCTTTCCATTTTTCTTTTTTCATCCAAAGAACTGCATTCATGTACATATCCAATCCGAATGAACACAGGCGGATCCATGAAACCACCATCTTGTCCAAACAAATCCAGCATTCGAATATATCTACATTTCGAAAGGAGGTAAAGACGGTAACCTTTGAGAACCACATATTTGTGTTTTCGTAACATGTTATGAACATTTTCAAGTGTTGGAATCTCACGGTAATGATCATCCCCTTTCTTGCAAACCGCCAAATGATCACCGATGCTCACAAAATGCCACACAACAACATAGTCTCCATTCTTCTCGTCTACTCATTAATACCCTCTCACATCTTCAACAGTAACAAATCGTAATACGGACGTTTCAATTACAATATCCTTGAATTTCTTATCTCCTAAGTGTTCAATCTTATAAAATTCACCCTTCATTGATTCTAGACGTGGAAGACTGATTTTCTCATCGCTAAACACATCAACAATATAGAGATTGGCTAGGGAATCTATCACGAGGAACCACTTCCCAGAGCTTCCAAGGAATCGGTAACCTGAAAAGTCACCCTTGGTCTCGTAAACCTGATCTTCTTTTGGGTTGTACAGACGACAATCATTCTCTTCGAGAGATAGCATCAGCAATGGAGATCCGCTTTGTGGCTGCATAATCAAAGTCGAACGCAGGGCCTCAGCTTGTTAGTGAAGAAATTGATCCTGGTTATTTAGATTGAATTACCTTTCTCAGATTTGTTCTTTTTCTGAGTTTCTTTGGAAATTCTTTTATAAAATATATTTGTTAAATGATTTCGTAGAAAAAAAATAAAGAAACGTAGAAGTAGGTAGATTAGAAAGTTATAAAAATAAGAGTGAAGTATCATGTATAGATTTTTGGATCATGGCCAACCTTTACAGTTTTTTTTTTCAAATTAATAAGTTAATATTCTATTTAAAATAAAAATCTATAAATAAAATATGAGGATTTTAGTGATAGTAGAATTTGTGTGGCTTTTTTAAATAATGTTTTCATTTCGTGTGTCTGAAAATGTTTCATATGATAGAAAATTTCTTATGATATATATAAAATTTAAAGGTCAAAATAAAAAATTTAAAAAGTATGTTTTGTAATTATTTAGAGGTTGTTTAAAAACAAAGGACCTCCGTTAAAATTTTCCTTTTCCCCGTTAATAAAATACTTTGTTAACCACAAAGGTTATTACAATCAATCATTACATTACTATGTAAAAAACTAAGTAACAAAAATAAATTAGCCAAGGTACATCATTAGAGAATAGAATTTAGTTTGCTTCCTATCACATTTCACATGGGTAAATTTGATATGTAACTAAAAATTTCAATTTTTTTTTGAAGCTAACGGTCTGATAACACTTAAATAAGATACACGATATAATGATTTCATACATTTTGTAGTCGCAAATAGAAAACTGAGACTTGGTAATGTATTAATATATAGTATTCATTGTAAACAAATCTCCAGTAGTGTTAGTAGTCTAGTGGCTTTTGACGTTACTGCATATGCGCGTTAATTCTCCCAACTCAGCGGTTCGAAAAGAAAAGTAGATGTTCGTTGTAGCTTAACAACCACTTGGCCGATGTATTTTTACATCATTGTATATATAGATAAACTACAAAGTTATGGTCCGTTAATTTTAATTAAACATTTTTTCGGTTTTATAGCAACATGAGATTTAAATAAGACATTTTTTAATAATATAATGGTTTCATACATTACAAATGCAAATATCGTAGTGTGCAATGTAATGTAATTTCTCCAAAATTGTATGTGTTATTTAAAATGGGTATTGATTGTAGTGAATGTTGGAGGCGGATCTTACTCGAAGTAATCCGGCTCATATGATTTCACCAGATCCACTATGGTTTCAGGTCAGACGAGTCCGGTGTGAGGCCAAAAAACCAACACTTATCAAAATACAAGAAAAAACCGCTTCAGCAGAAAGCCATCTCGGCCAAACATCACCTCGGGTCAGAGCGAGATCGGGCAAAGTCCATGTCAGCTAGCATGCGTTGTAAAGTTGTTCACCTACTATATGGACTTGATAGGCAGCTCAGTAAGCATTTAATGTTGTAGGTGAGTAGTTCAATTGTCCAGTAGCTCGGTGACCACGCCCCTAACAATGACGCTTCAACTACTAGCTTCACAAGCTATAAGCTATAGACGTAGGTCATCATTGCCGACCTAGTAGCGAGGAGAGTTTCCTTAAGACGTTTCAACTATAAAAAGTGATCCTCAACACGCCTAGCTAAGGATCTGATCATCATTTTCTCTTTAAGAACATATAAAACTTTTGTATTATTTTGCTTTCCAACTGAGAATCTAAACCCTCTTTTGTAATTTATATTCTATTTTGATCAATCTCTCCACAAACAGTGAAACTTGCAAAAGTCACTTTGGATCAGATGCACAAGGCATATGTGATCGTGATGGTGGTGCTGGAACTTGTGTTTTTCAATATCTTTGTCTAACTTATTAACTCCATATGTGACCTTTATTTGTATTTCAATATCTATAATTATTCAGTAAATCATATCAACTTAATAACAGAAAATGTGAACTTTGTCTCTTCCAAATCATCCAATAAAATTGATACGATATAAAGAAGACTAGCATGATCTGTACAAAGATGATTATCTATTTGAAACTTTTTGATACCGATGAAAGGTAGGTAACTTAAAGTAGCTAATTATTCCATTCGCAGCTTAGTAGCCAAATCCCACGAGAAACTCTATCTTTCTTAGAGATTTTCCAATATATTTGTTTATTTTTTATTAACAGTTAGATAAGATAATGCTAGATTTATAGTTAAACTCTTAACAATATTACGTAAAGCAAATATATTTTTGTAGAATTGAACTCAGATAGAAAACAAATAATATAAATGATGATCAACTACTTAAACTAACATAGTATTCTTTTCGATCCGGTAACCACTAAACAACTTTGAGTAAGATGAAATTATAGATAAGATATATATCTAAAGTTTCAAAATCTAGTCTACAATAATTATATAATGTTAATTATTACGATTAAATTAAATCCATATTTGTGTTTGTTTTGTTATTATAAAGACGTTTTATACTATATTTAGGTTCTATACTATATAGATGTTCAATATTTTCGAGAAAATATTGGTTATAACTACATGAGTAAAATAGTGAATGTAAGTTTTTAGGTTTTAAAAGTTTTATAGTTATATTCTTAATTTTTATATAAAAAATAGTTATTCACTAATATAATAACCATACATATAAAAAATATATACTTATAAATCCCACAAAGAATACACAGACCTCACAAACATATAAATGACTAATTTTATTATTTTATAGTTTTATCAACAGAAATATGTGCTATTGTCCTTGATATCAATCTCTGGACTAAGCAATTTGCCCAATTTAACAGACTCGTTAGCGAAGAAAACACTTCATATCTCTAAGATACATGTTTTGGTCTCAAAACTTGTTGACTAAACCAAAATCGATGTAAAGCAAAACCAAACCCCCCTCCCAATCCCTAACTCATCCCCACATTCCCATGTTCTCCCATGTTCTTATACTCTTCGACGGTTGCACTAAGGTCGTGGATTTTTCACCGCCATTGAACCTTTGTTTCGCATTTATTTCTCTCTTCTAAAAGAGAACCAAATTTTCAGAATACAAGCCCACCTTCACTGCTCCGTTGAAATATCTTCAATCAATTTCTTCCATTTTAGCGCCCCGCCGGAGAAAAACACTAGGGGGAAGACGAAATTTTGAGAATGAAGTTTGCTTTCACTGTGCCACTTTGATCCGTAAGTTTGATATCGTAATCGTGCTTTAATTTTGTTTGAATCATTTCCTGAGTAGGCCTAGGTTTGTGGTGTTTATTCTCATTAGTTATAGATAAATGAGATTCGTGTTGAAATCTAGTTGGAGAGATTCATTGATAGATTAGTATCCCACACTGATTATAATTTGGTTTTGTTTAGACAATTGTTGGTTTTGGATTGTAGCTCAACTTTTGCTTTTGGATTAGAAAATCTGAACTAGTAGATGAATTCTACTTGCATTGTCTCTTAACTCTCTTCTATATTTTACTTTGGATCTCATTTTCAATATATTTAACAATTTGATTATGTGTGGTGTAATGTGTTTTAGGATGAATGAAAAAATTGGATGTTCTTTATTGTGAATTTGGAACAGGTTCTGTAAGAAGCAGAGAAGAAAATGTCGAGGCCGATCTTACTCGTCTTTCTTCTAGTTATACTCATAGCCACTTCTCAATTCGAATGGAGGCAACCGATTCTTGAGCTTAATGCAGCTCCTAGCTTATCTCAGAAACAACAGCAAATTTCAAAGAGAGAAGAAGCTGTGAAGGAAGGTACTGACTCTAATAGTCTGGACTTTGTTCTAGGCAATACAATGCTGATAGTTTCAACTACTTTGCACAAATTTTTAACCTTTCCTGGGATTGGATTTCATTTCTTTATCATCACTTCTTAAAGAATGAGAATGTCCTGAATCCATCAGTGACTAATCAGAACTCTTAATGTTGTATAGAAATATTAGTTTGAGCCTTGTGTTGTATTTTCCATAATTGCATCAAGCAAATGAGGTTAGTGGAGAAACAAAAAGGTATAAAAACTTCTTTGTCTTGCACCTAAGTTCTCCATTGGATGTATGAACAAGAAACAACATCATGTCTCTGCATAATTTTGAACCTTAATATACAGACATACATACATTTTCTTCCTTACTTTGAATCTTATAATAGAAGACCTGTCATTAGTTTATGATATGTTCATTTTTTTAATCATTACATATCATCTTGTCACAAGAGAGACATATTCAGAGGCTAAATGACCTTGTACGAAGTCTTCAAAAGCAGTTGGTCCGATGCAAAGGAGAGAACGAGACCACTTCCCTTCTAAACAAAGACTTCATTGAGCTCGAGAAGAAACACATCGTGGAAGACTAATTACTTCCATTACAATAAACTCTAATATATAACCCTCAAGTGGTATGCTTTAATTACTCTTGTAATATATTTCTCTTATGATCTTAGATGGTTGGCTTGTCTTTAGAATCCGACTCATTTTGCCATCTTAATGAAAATTCTTCTTCTCTTTGGAACAGCAAAGGTTACCTTCCCTCTCATGTGGACAAACACTTGTTGCAGCTATCCTGTTTACCGTGAATCAGAGCTTATCGAGGAAAATGCACTTGGTTTGTATCTGATGTGCAAACCATTTAGTTCTACTTACTATCTAAGCAGCAAAATCTAGCCTCAGAAAGCTTCGTGATACCATTGTGCATTGTTGTACCTAATTGAACTGTAGTTATACCAGAGTTGTTACGTAGTTGTACCGTAGTTATATCAGTTGTATCGTAGTTATACCAGAGTTGTACCGTAGTTATACCAGAGTTGTATCTAGTTGTACCGTAATTATATCATAGTTGTACCGTAATTATATCATAGTTGTACCAGAGTAATCTAATTTAATTTAATTTAATAATTAATTTAATTAATTTAATAATTTAATTTATTTCAATAATTTAATTTCATTTCATTTAATAATTTAATTACAAAATTTAATTATTTTATTAATTATTTAATTAAATTTATTTATTAAACTTAATGATTGAAAAGTAAAAAGTAACTAGGATCTACCATTGCAAGTGGTCTTTAGTCTAGTGGCAGTCGGTAAGTCCACTAAGACATGCATACTTGCACAAACTAGAGATCGTCGACTCCCACCGCTTACATTATGTAGGGACTTGGCTAATGGGTCGGTCAATTGTAGTCCAATGTTGACAAAAAAAAACTAGGATCTACCATCGATCTGACACAAAAAGTAAAAAGTACCTAGGATCTACCATCGATCTGACACAAAAAGTAAAAAGTACCTATGATCTACCATCGATCTGACACAAAAAGTAAAAAGTACCTAGGATCTACCATCGATTGGATACAAAAAGTAAAAAATACCTAGGATGTTCCACTGAGCGACTGAATCAACAAAGGTTCGTAAGAATTGATGTCTCGTTCTTGCAATCTTCGTCTCATAGTTGTCCCGTAGTTGTACCTAGAACATAACATCGTTGTACTTTGGTGGTTTAACCTTTAGTCAGTTGTACCATACTAAAATGTAATTTATTTTACTTGTACCAGTGACATTGCATTAATAGAGTCTATGTACTATAGTTGTATAACAAAAGTTTTAGTAAATAACAGATTTTCAAAATTTTGGTAAATTCACATCTTCACATCTAATTAAACATTAAAAGAATAAGGTACTTGCTTGAAAATGCTAGTGATATGTAACCAAAAAATAAAAACTTAAATTTTTGTCTTAATTATATAGATTCTAATGGATCCTAGACAAACACAGATTAATAGGAATATGTATGTCTTCTCTTTGTATATTCTATATTATTTTGTGCATTGGCTTCTGCTCTTTCTCATAACATAACATGTCTCGTGCATGCAAGCTTCAACGACTAATGCTGACATGAAGATTATTTGATTATTTTATTTATAATTTCAACCTCTCACGCTGGCTCCACGTTTGCCTAACATTTTAATGTGATGCCTTTAGTATTATTTAAAAACCAAACATCTAGCATCAAACTTATACATTACAATTACGTTGGTTAACATTAATAATTAATTAAATACAATACTTTAATTAAAGATAATAATTAATTAAATACAATAGAATATTTTAACCAAACTAAAATTAAGAGTCACTACGAAACCAACCAAACATGCCTTGACCACTGATATATGTAGATATTAGCTTAGTTTTCACTATCATTTTACATCATTTTCCACCATATAAAACTCATTTGATCTCATTCTAGCTAATATTTTGCATACTTTGTAGATTAGAGTCTTAGGAGCATACATATGCATATTTTCCACTTTTAGAGTCATTTTAGGTGATGTGGAGCTATGTATGGAGAAGTGGAGACTTAGAGATGAAGGTGGAGCAAAGGAGATGAAGTAAAATGCATCAAACAAGCAAGAAAAGTTGGTTATCAAGAACTTTGACAATTCGGTTGATACAAAGCCTTTGGTGAAGAACTGCCATTACTTGACATTGGTGATCGATGAAAGCCTTACCATCAACGGAATTGTATGAAATTTGGATACAAGAAAGGCACAAGAGTTAGCTTTCATTTGGTGGTGGTTTGAAGGCATTAAGACAAGTGGTTAGGAAAATATGGTGAATTTACTCGAGATAGGTCACTCGGATTCCTCCCAGTTCCGGGCCAAACCCGACGTGAGGACCCCGACCTCACGAACATGAAGGTCTGAGCTTTCTGTTGCATCCCACGTCTGGGCCAAACCCGACGTGAGGACCCCGACCTGCCAACACAAAACACCCAAGCTCTCTGTTGCGTCCCACGTCCGGGCCAATCCCGACCTCAGACGCACGGATGTGAAGCCTTTCTGTTGCACGCCACGTCCGGGCCGATCCTGACCTCAGGACCCCGACCTCAGCAACATGTAAGCAAAGCATTCTGGATGTTCCCCACGTTGGCCCCTACCCCAACCTCACTGACCCGACCTCCCGTACACGTGCACCATTTAAGTTTTATTTGACCCGGTTTGTCCCGGGTCAAGTCAAATCCGTCTTCACTCATTTAAACCTAAATATTGGGGTATATTTAAGCAACTTTGGATCATTTTTAAAAAGACACTCTTTTATTTTGAAGCTACAAAGAACCTTAGAGATAGTTTTGAGAGGGAGAATAGTTGGAGACCCTTTTGGGGATGATGATCTTTGGATCATCATCTCTCATCTATTAAGATTTCTTATTCTCTTTTCTTATCTTTCCTTTCATTATGATTATGATTATTTTCTTACTTTGTTTCATGTCTTTGATGTTTGAGTAGTGAAGTGATAGGTTGATGGTTAGGTAGATCTTAGGATTTGATAGTTGAATCTTGAGCTTAAGTTGATAGATCTTTAGATTCTTTCATTTAAAGTGTTCTTAAAGCTAGATTTAACTTGATCACTTGAATCTAGATGCTAGGAGTTTTGTCGCCCGAGAGTTGTTTGATGAAATTCCCGAATAACCTTTTTATGAGCTTTTCTTCCCTAGTCATTGAGAGATGAAGTTAGGGTAATTAGTGGTCTAAGTGAGCTTGTTTGTAATGTTTGTTAGTCTTTGAATCGGCAACGAGAGTTAGTTTGATTGATTGACTAAGAAAGGTTTCATTGCCATGAGAGTGGGATGTTCCATTGTTGTGTCTCATGCCCTAGGATGGTTCTTAATGAGTCTCTAAGCATCATTGATTCGATTATTATTATCCTTGATCAATTGCCTTGCCTAAAACCTATTGCTAGTTTGTTATTTATCATTGTTTAGTTTGCTTGTTATTTTTGAGTTGATTTCTTAGTTTAAGTCTAGGTTGTTTATTGTTTAGTTTTTAGTAGTCTTCACTTCATTTCATTATCTATCGCTTTAGCTTAAGTCCAAATTCTTGCAATCCTAGTGTGTTGGTTCTAGATGTGAATTCGATCCTCAAGTACTACATTGACGTGTTTGCACTTGTTGATTAATTGGTACTAAAAAGTGTGTATCAACCACTTTGACTCGATCCGCCCCCACTTTGACTCGTTTCTCCCTCAGTCTGACTTGATCCCTGTCCTCCACCACCAGACCCATGTATCCGACCTCTTCCACGATGTTTTCCAACTGATGGGAACCTCGTTTGTTGAATTCTACTCTTTTTTCATAAACCAGAGGTAATGTCGTATTTTCTTGTACCTCGGAGGAAACAACCCAATCTTTCTTAGATGGAACTAGATTAATTTTCTGGTGGTAAGCCAATGCCCACATCTCCACCCAATAATATTTGGAGCACAACTCATGTACATCCATCTCTCCCATCCTGTTGTTAAAATTTGTTGCCAATGCATAGACACATAGATATTTGTCTACGTCAAAACACTTGCAGCTGCAAGTTTTCTTTCTCAAGTCAACCAAATAAGAGTACCCATCAAGTCCAATGACAGAGTATTCAAGCATGTAATTGTTTCGCTCATGCACTGTCAACAAAACTTGTAACTCTCCTCTGGGCTGTCATGCACATCATTTGTAGCTTTTTGTTTACCTCTCAACGCGGTTGCATATGACACCTTAACACCAAGTTTTCGTTGAGTCAGACCAATGAGAACTTTTGGAGCTAGTGTCTCAAATTGCCCTGGATAGTCCTCATGCAAAATAGATGCAACTAAACATGGTGTTCCTTTCCTCCTTCCTTGGCTAGTCATTATCGTAGAACGAGAACATGTATGTATCTTCCTGTGAGTTCTAATCGCGAAGACATTTAAATTCTTGGACTTCAATCTTGGTTCCGAAATATTGGCCCACAGATACATTAACACCATTTTTCCATCTAACATTGACATTGTCGTTCCCCATCGCATCATATCCTTCAAGCGGATTCTCTTCAAGGATATGTGAGTCACGCAATTCTTCATATAAAGAATTATCACCATGGTTTACCATCTCTACAACATTCCATAGTTCTTCTCCGTGAAGAGTTACCATACACACTCATTCACTTCAGTGCTTACACCAACAACACTTCCTTGATCCTCTCGTAAACCATCCTCATGCCCCTGACTTAAATCTTTCACAACTTCAACATGCAAAATACTCCAATGTTTCTCATAGCTCAGTGTCATAAAATAGGCGAAGAATTATTCATCATTCGATATATATAATGTCATCGGAGGCTCTAAGTGCAATGGAATGTAGCTCAGTATCAAACTCGTAGTGGCTTCATCTTTCCTAAACTTCTTGTATATGCTACTACGCAAATCATAATACGTTAACTCCTCAAACAATTTCTTAATCACTACAGTGTATATTTTATCTTCGCTTGGAATCCATATTGTTTCAACTCCATCTTTTGAATAATGTCCTTCAGACGAAAAATGTACGAATGTGCATCGACTACTATCCATTTTCTACAGGAAAAAACATGAAAAGCTTGTTATTTCAGAAACCAGTTACACATAGTTGTACCAAGTTGTACTAGTTGTACTAATAACACATAGTTGTACTTAGTTGTACAAGTTACACATAGTTGTACTGAGCAATTGCACATAGTTGTACTTAGTTTTCACCTATGATTTTGAATTTTTTCTACATAAGATTTTGATTTTTATCTAGCTAAAATTCAATGCGATTTCAACAATGGAACTCATAAATTAGCAAGTACTAACAATGTAGCACACAAATCGATCAATAAAACAAGTTTCATAGCCCAACGTGCATATAAATGAAGTTTAATTATTTTTTCAAAAGTATTTTTATATCTTCATTTTTCAATTAAAATACCCAATAACATTGTATTATACTCATACAAAACAATGAAAAACATAAATATTAAAAACGCATCGAAAATTACCTCACACGAAACTTTTTCTTTCTATTCAATGAAAGATTTTCGTTGGGCTTTTCGTTGGAAGAAGAAGAGAAGAGAGAAGAAGACGAAATATAAAATGCACATGGTTTAATTCTATTGGTCCAGTTTACTTCTTGTCATTAATTTTTCCACCAACCATTTCTCTTCTCTCTCTTCCACATCACCCCTTTTTCCCTCGTTTTTCTTTTGTCTTTTTGGACAAATCTCCTCTACGTCACTTGCATTTTGTTAAGGGCAAAATTGGATTTTAAATAAATAAGACATGTATTGAGATTTTTTTCACACCAAATCATGTATCTTAGCAACTCACCCAAAAGAAGGGGTCCATAAGTCAATCACTTTCAAAAGGAAAGCAAAAGCACATGGTTATGCTTCCGGATATATTGAAATGATACTTCTTTCATTATCCCATTTTTATTTGCTTATGATTTTTTCATTGATATCAATGAAGGTTTTTTGTCCAAAAGTAATGTATAAGAAAACGAATGAGGCAGTAAGATCTGAAATTCCAACAAGATGCGTGTACATCGATCATGATTCAGTGAAAAGGATCCAAACTTATGTCATTGAAGTTCGACTTTTTTATTCATTGGATTGACTTTTTATCTCACTTAACGACAACAAAACGAATATATAGAAAAATTGTTAACACCAAAAAAAGACAATAAAGAAAAACACAAATTGTAATAATTACAAGTTGGTTCTAATAGTTGTTATGTGTGTTTGGAACCGTACTAATATTTAGTTTTATTTTTTTGTGAATATTTAAGTTATTTAATAAACCTTAATAAGTATTATCTTTTCTCGATACTATAGTGGTGTCAAAATATTTTTTTTTTATCAACGTTGGATCAACAAGGTCCGATCCATAGCATAAAGTTCATCTCCAATAATTTTTTTTTTAAGCTACCATAATGCAGCGGGTAGTAATCGAACTCTGGTGCCAAGTCATTAGCTGAATCATCTTAACCACCAGACTGAAAGCAACTTGGCGGTGTCAAAGTATTTTAGTTAAGTGTTTTTTATAAATTATTGAAAATCTTATATAACATTAATCCTATGTGGTGTAGGACATGATTTGTGACCAAAAAGATTAAAGAACTAGCTTTTAACACCATCTAATTTCTTGAATTTTAAACATATATGTATATATAAATCTCTCTTTTTAATAACAAAAGAATTGTATCACAAAATTACTCCATAGTGTAGGAGTGTTATTAAAGCTCGAAATCTATAATTCAAAGAATCTTTATTGTTGTTCGACCGATCCAAATGGTAACAGAACAAAGAAATGTTTAAGATCCTCTTGAGATTTGAGATTGCTTTTCCAACATTTATCTAAAAGTTTTGGTGCAGTTAAGAGTTTTCCACATAAATATTTATATTTGTATCTATTATTTTCTGTCTGGTTGAGCAATGTGTCCTTATTTTGTTTACATTAACGTAAACCCAAATTCTAAATTAACGAAGAACAGTTTTGTGACAAAACAAAAGAATTACAAAAGAAAACTAACTACGATTAGAAGAATTCAGATTCTGTTTGGGTAGAAGCTAGAAATCTTTCCACTATATGGAAAAAAAATGTCTCTAAGCAATTTTTTGAAAAATTATATAGGCTTAAGAATTAAGATAGTGAACTGTGGAAAGTGATGTGTTATGTGTAGTGATGATATAATGGAGACCCAATGATGCTACAACATGTGTCTACCCATAAGCACACAGCCTAGCTCTATCAACAACACACCAATCATAAAATCTAATTAAACAAATTAATTGATGAAAAAATAAAGAAGTAGAAAAAACAATAGAAATAGTGAAGAAGAGGGGTCCCCTCAAATGCTAATAGACGATGGATCCAAAAGGTACATTACATCGTTGGGTGCAATTATTCATTCCATCTTTCTCCAACTCCTCTTTTGTTCCCTCTCTTTTTTATTTTTATTTATTTATCAAAATTCATTTTTAATAATTAAATGTTTTAATTTGACCTCTTTTTTCTCCTTACTCCATTTGTTTGTTTATATAAAGCTATTCTTCAAATGATTCTACATCTTCTTATTGTTTATGTTCAACGGATTTGGGAATATATACCTATCTTTTATATTTTATTTTTTAATATATAATTTTAAACTTTAAAGACAAACCTAAATTAGCTAGTTTATATGGCACAATGTATGTATGCATGTATAAATAAATTATCAATGCAGTATATGAAAATAAATTAATGTTCCATAAGCTTTAGGTAAAAAGTAAGTTAATGGAATATTTAAAATTCGAGCAATATGAAAATAAATAAATTAAAAATTGAACATATATTCCTAAATCCAGCCGCTGAAAAAGAGCAGAAAAAGAGCAACTAACAGAAAAAATAAAACTATATATAATACACACTCACACAAATATGTATTATTCAATATTAAAAAGTTTTAAAAATCACACTAAAAGACGACGTTCAAAAAATAAAAATAGAAAAAACGCACCAGAAGATATGACTATAAATAAATAATAAAACACACACATGGTCTAAAATTCCTCATAAAATAGAAATTCAATTTTGAATTTAGTTCTTCTTCTTCAACCTTCTTCTCTCTTCAACCTTCTTCCTCTCTCGATTTATGATTTTTTACCAAAATTAATCAATGAAGGAGACGATCAGGTGTTGTATCGCTTGCATTTTACCATGTGGAGCTCTTGATGTGATCAGGATCGTTCATTCTAATGGACACGTGGAAGAAATCAGTGGTACGATCACAGCTAACGAGATCATGAAAGCTTACCCGAAGCATGTACTTAAGAAACCGTCGTCTCCACCGTCGGATCATGAAGAGCGTGACGTCATCTCAGCTACTAAGATCGTTATTGTTCCTCCTGAAGCTGAGCTTCAACGAGGCAAGATTTATTTCCTTATGCCTGCTACTTATAAATCTGATAAAAACGCTGGAGGAAAAATCCGTCGTGAAAAACGTAACGCAAACGCTGTTAAGAAGCGTTTACAGAATCGTGACGGTGATGATGAGAAATGTGGTGGGGGAAATAATAACGTTAAAGATAACAAGGATTCAACGATTTCTGATCGGTATTTGACGGAGATATTGGCGGAGAAAGTGGTAACGCAAAAAGATCGGAGGAGAGGACGCGGTGGCGTTTGGAGGCCGCACTTAGAGAGTATATCAGAGATTTTAAGTGAAGATTGAAATAAAGGCTTTGCCTTTGAGGATTATAGTAAAAGAATAGCTTTTTTCTTGATCATCCAATTTTTTTTTTTAATATGTGTCGTCGGTTTGGCGATTATTTTCCGTTTAGAACTTTGATCCAATTGTAAAACCAAAAAAAAAAAAAAAGAAGACTTTGATCCAATTGAAAATATTTCAGAAGAAAAATGAAGATATTTAATTCTCATCAATTTCTTTTACTTTTATACTATTCTTACTAAACTGGTTAAATATTTAAAACTAATAGTTGTTTCATGTTGATTTCTTCTCAATATCATTCATACGATGAGGACGATTCAATTAATACATCATAGTCCTAGTCCGAATCCTCTCCACTATTTTTGGTAAAATACATGGATCGAATATTATCGATCATTTTGTTAACAAAAAAAAGTACTTCAGTCATTGTTCAATTTATTTATGTGAAATTAATTTCAGTTTTAGTTAACAAACAATTGTTTAATACAGAGATAACCGATCAATAAATCTAATTGGAGAATTGAGTGTAGTTGTTGTTGTATTAGAAATACTAAAACTTGGTGAGGTTGAGTTTGGTGATTACGAGCAAAACCACCACATTCGACAATTCTTACTCTATTTAGAATAAATGCATGGGTCTATATTACAATAAGGCCTTAATATTATATTCAGGCCCAAATTTGAACCGAGAAAACAAATGTCGGTAACGTGGACCATGACTGTCCTCAGTCACAGGGGAGTACCTGCACGGACACAAACGAGCCAAATGGGTTTTAGCATTTAATGTTTGCATTATAAGCTAAAGTGATCCAAAGAAACTATAGACAGATCTCTCTCGAGCACGAACTCCCAGTAAAGCTTTTTTGAAAATTTTCTTTCAATTTACGGCAAAAGAAACCATCCAAACTTAAACCTAATGAAGATGAGTAGAGAGAAACACCCATTTTTGACAAAGTTTCTTGAATCCTCAGCTCAAATCTTGCTCTTTCAAAGAATTTTCTGGCCTGAATCCTCCAAAATATTCACATGTGACACTATGCAAGCTCCTTCTTGAAGCTCCTCTGTATTCTCCGACCTCTAGAGTATGTATCTAAAGGCTTGGTTGATTTTTTCACTTAAAGCTCTGTTTTAGGAGAACACTCTCACCTTGTGTGATGAACATTATCTCTGTTTTCTGTATTCCTTTGGGTGAAGGAAGCTAAGTTTTGTGATAAGAATCAAAGTCATGAACAAAGCACCAAAATGCTAAAAGATGCCAAATTCACAATCTGAATTTGGTTTATATACAGAGTAAAGCGTAAGCAAACAGAGTAACTATTTAACAAACAAGCTGACGTGGCTAACGACTTAAACTCGCTCCAATTAACACGTGCCACGTCACTGCTTCAGAAACCATTCACGATTGCAACGATTGAACCTCACGTGACCTCTGTGTTGATGGCGTGAGCAATCGCGATGAGACATATGTTAGAGCAAGCGATCTCAAAAGGCTTCAAAATAATGATTGTGAAATCGGACTCTAGCAACCTCACTCGAGCTATAACCACAGGCTCATCAATTTCAGAGATCCATGGAGTCCTTGGGGACATTTCCAGCCTTCCCCTACTCTTCGATTTTATAGATTTTATCTTTATCCCTCGTGAATTCAATGTTATTGCAGATAAAATCGCAAAGGATGCTTTTATTTCGTGTACCAGCTTGGTTACTTGTTTGTTTGTCAAAAAAAAAAAAACTAAAGTGATCGATAGAAAAACGGCTACAATAATATATGGACACAAATTTATTGTTATGATAGCTAACTAGCACTTATAACTTATGGACCAGGACTACAAGTCATTCATGGACCTTATTATCTTCTCTGATCTTCCAAGGCTCCACAATACTAAAAGAATAAATCATTTGGAGAACCCACTTTGCACGGATATGCTAACTTAATTGCATAGTTCCAAGACTTGTAAATTTAGAATTCTATGGTTACAATTTAAAATGGTTTAATTCCACATTTATTATATCATTTTAGAATGTACTATTTGTATATGTGCATCGAATTCATTGGTCCTTTGCATTGGACAACCAACTCGACAATTCTATTTATTGACATAAAAAAACAAATTTCTTATTTTCAGATAATACAAATTTTGACGCAACATTTATTTGACATTGACATTCGGTCCCTCTCCTAGCAAACTAAGCATATAGATTTTTTTTTTCCTGGCAATATTTTGTTTTTCCAAAGCAGAGTAGTACATAAAAATAAGAGGCTAAAATAATGTCCTTCACGAATGATTTATTTGGCAAAGTATATCAATAAAGTATGACTTGCTTTTGTATAGCATAATTGAACATTTTTCTGTAAATCAAAACCAGAATTCAATGTTCATAAGCCAAATGGCAATCCGTGATAAGTCGTGCGAACCAATAACCTTCCTTTGAAGCAAATTTTTTTATTTATCAAATGCCTATTTCGTAATAAGACACAAAAGCTGAGGGTGTTTCGGTCTTTATACTCCTCTGTAAACCCGCACTGTAACTGAAATGGCAAGGAATGGCTTGCGACATTGGCAATGTCAATGATGTCTCTCTCAGTCTTTTTCTCTCTCTCTTTGCCTCCAAAATTTCCCTCTCTGCTTTGAGCAGTTAAGTTGCCGCAATCTCATTGACCAGAAACCCATAAACAATCATTACTCTTTTCTAGTTTTCTTCAAAACCCATTTCCCAAATTCGTCTAGAACTCGTTGATTCTTTCTGAATTTTTTTTCAGCTCTATTGATGATTTAGACCTACAGTTTTTCTCAGAGTGTGAATTTGTAGTGAAAAAATGCCCTTTTCTAAGAATGTATATGGTATAACCCAAACCGAGTTGTATAGAAATGGTGATCGTGAAGACCCAAAGGTAATTCTCAATGGTGTTGCAGTTACTGGACTTGTCGGGATCTTGCGTCAGCTAGGTGATCTCGCTGAGTAAGTTTTGAATTCGAGCCTACAATCTCTGTTTTTCTTGTAAAAGAATTTGTTTTTCTTTTGGGTTTCTACTGTTGAATGATTCTTTGAGCTAATGGTGAAGTTAGAGATTAATAAATCATTTCTTTGCATGAAAGTAATTGCTTTTAGTGGTTTAAGACTTTAAGGTGCCAAATTGGTGCTTCTAGGTATAAATTTGGGAACTCAATGTATGATCCTTTCTGAGATTTTTTCCATGTTTTCTCAATGAAGTTTTTGAGTTAGGGTTACAAAAAAAGGAAGAAGCTTTCATCATATTATGTTATTCCTTTGCCTCCTCTAGTGACTGAAGTTTTATGAATGCTGTGCTTTTTTTATCAATCATTCTCTACTTTTTGTTGTGTTTGGTCTCTTTACATTAGCTTAGTTTATGCTTCTGAACAAGTCCTCATATAGTGACTCTTTATGTCGGTTCTGATATCAATCTTCCTTATAGCCAATTGCTAGAGAAAGATCTTGCTGGCTTAGCAAAATAGTAGCTTAGTTTGGTTTGGAGTGGTCTCTGGTTCAAAAGGGTATCTTCAATGATTCAGGTCTGGAGCAGAGATATTTCATGGGCTACAGGAGGAAGTGATGGCTACAGCTTCAAGAAGTAATCAATTGAAAATCAGATTGCAGCATATCGAAGCTACAGTTCCTCCACTAGAAAAGGCTATGCTTGCACAAAGAACTCATATACATTTTGCATACACAGGAGGTTTTGTCTTCTTCTCTTTTGTCAATCTTCTTATTGTCTTGACCCAATGTGTCTCATTCTTGTTAGGTTTCAGGTTTATTCTTTTAATAAATAATGTCATCATGTTAGTTCATTGTAGGTCCACTTCACAGGCTTTTTCACTTACTCTTATACTAAACTTTCCCTCGTGAAGGGTAGTTTAAAATCTTGAATGAGTGAATTAGTTATATTTTTTGCATAACTATAGAATAGATAACATAAATATTGAAGTTTCAGTAATAGTTTTTGGTTCCTCTTCGCATATATTCAATTGTACTGAACCCCTTAAAGTGATGGGTGGGGAGGAAGTGGTATCATCTTGTGAAGTGATTGAGTTTAATGCCGTTTTCAGGTCTGGAGTGGCATCCTCGTATCCCCAATGAGCAAAATCACTTGATTCACAGTGATTTGCCTCATTTTATTAATGATCCTTATGAAGATTGCAGGGATCCTCCACGGTTACACTTTCTTGATAAGTATGCATTAGGCTAAATATCTATCTATGGACTATGTAACATTTACCATCATGGTTTACCGATTCTTTTGTTTTATCTCCTTAGATATGATATAAATGGTCCTGGATCTTGCTTGAAGCGATACTCAGATCCTACTTATTTCAGAAGAGCATCAAGCAACCTGATACAAGGAAACAAGAAGTTTCAAAGAGATAAAAAGCATTGTAAAAATAAGGTGTGGTTTTGCAGTTTAGATTGGTAAACTTTATTCTATAGAATTCTCTTTAATTTGACAATTGCTGTTTTCTGACATGGACAGAGGAAAAAATCTACCTCAAGGAGTCGAGATATGTCACGTTTGGCCTCCATGGCTAACCAGAGTGCCAGGTAAAATATTGATTATATTGGCATATTGAAGTTTTTGTTCACCCAGTGAATAATTCATTCATACATGGAATTTATTCCAGGAAAACATGTACTGCATTTAGCTTCAGTGGACAAACCTCTTCTTCTAAAACTACCTCAACCACTGACATGGAAAAAAGATTTGACTTTCTAGATCATCATTCTCGTTCTTTTGAGTCCAGTAGTGGTTCTGGCTATATTCAATGCCTTTCAACTGGAACCTCTTCATCGAAAACTGGAGAAAAACCAAAAGGGGTAGTCGTTTCATCCAGCTTGACACCAGGCTCATGCACCATCGCTTCAGTCCTTTCTGAATGTGAAACTGAAGATGCACATGATAATTTCCGACTTAGTCCATCGCAAGAGCAAGCTGCTCGTGGGTCTTCTTGCGTTAGTTGGGATAAGAAAGTGGAGATAGTGGAATCTCTTGGTCTGCAGACAGATAAAGCTTCTGAAATGAAGGAGAAGAACTATGTTGTGAATGCACGAAATGAGAAAGCAAGCTATGGTGAAGGAACTGGTAGAGTTAATTTCCATTCTAAGGACATTAAAAATGATATATCAGAATCAGGACTGCAAAAGCATATTGGAATTAATGAGGTGAGAGAAATAAATACTGGCCAGGAGACTGTGAGAGAACTCAGGGATATTGAACAGGAGACTGAAAGCGAAGGAGAGTGTTTTGTTGATGCACTTAATACTATCAAAACAGAATCTGGAAGTGATCAAGGGTCTCAAACTAGTAAAGAAGTGGTTAGCGGTCCCTGTGGTGTTCGAGATGATAGGTTGGAAAAGTCAGTGTGTGAGCAAGAAATAGAGCAGAATTCAAACAGTGTGAAAGATTCTTGTAGAAAAGATGCGCTTATGGACTATGATTTAAAAACTGAAGAGAGTGCATCAATAGCAAATGCATTTAATGAGATGAACCATCAAGATCCACAGGCGGGTTCTGATGTCAACCTCTTACTACAAAATGATCTTTGTTCAAACAATGATATGCCTAAAAATTCTAATAGAGAACATAGCATCACATTTACATTTGTGCCAGCTTCTGAGATCAGCTTAGCTGATTCATCAAACCCCTCGTATTATCCTGGCCTACAGGAAAATCAAGAACCAGAAGCTGAAATTTCTGGTGATCTTGAAGCCATCAAAATATGGACTAATGGGGGTTTGTTGGGACTGAAACCATCGAAACCTCCAGTCGTGGCAGTGCCTAGTTCTTTAAGATCAGATTTCAAGGTCGGGGAAAGGACTTCTGCAGAAGCTGAAAAGGATAAATCAGAGGATCTAGTTGAAAATGCTTTACCTAAACATGTTCTGAATAATTCCAGCCTAGCAACTGCAGGAACCCATAATCCAATTAGTTCAGATGGCAAAGCCATGGGTTTTGTAGAACAAAGAGAGAGCAATGAGATTTCTTCTGGAGTTTTTGGACTCAGCCACAAGTTACTTACTAATAGTTTCCGCAGAAATGATTCACTTACCCATGATAGAAAGATTATACCAGCAACTATTCCAGAGAACGATGAAGTGACTACAGAGAAGAGGAGGTTTTGTAACCAAAATATTAATGAGAAAACCTTGATAGATCCCTTCAGAGATGAAGCTCCTATTCAGTGGACTACTTCGTCCCCGCCTCTTCAATACATGAAAATATCTCTCAATCCCTCTGACACCCTTCAGGCTTCCAGACTGAGGCTAAAATTTTCAGATGGGGACAACAACTACACTACATTTTCTTCATTTCAGTTGCTTCCAGAGGCTGCTACTTCCATTCCTGATTATTATTCAGATGATGACACGTTTTGTAGATCTTCTTACCTGTCAGATACTGATCATCTTAACGACAATCACTCCTTGTCCAATTCTGAGCAGTGGGAAGAATCCAGTGACAGCCATGAAAGAAAAGAGCAAGAGCTATATAACTCTTTCCATGAAAGTAGATATGTTGATAACAATGCTGAAGCTTCTCTTCTCGGGATGAAATCAGAAAGTGGTTCTTTCGCCGTAAACCTCTCATACCTCCAAAATCCTGCTGATCCCTTACCACCTCCATTTCCACCCGTGCAATGGATGGTTTCAAGGCCACCTTCAGAGAAGGTTGAAGAAAAATCACAGTCCTTACAATTACAAGACGCTCTCAGGTTTGCCTTTGAGAAGCATCTTTCATTGTCTACAGTAGACAAAGAACTGCCTGACATGGTGACTCCTAAACCAGAAACGAAAGTACGGAGAAGTTCTCTATTCTTTTCTTCAATCTTAATTACAGTGTGAATCAGTTCCATATTCCAGAAAATCGTTTTCAATAAAGTTCAAGTTATGAATCTAAGCATATGTTCTTTCAGGTCCATCTGAAGAATAATGTCAGGGAAGAGAAACAAAGTGCCAGCGCAAAGGAGATCGAAACTGGAGACTTCTTGCAACAAATTCGAACACAAGTGAGTGCAAATGATCTTCTGTGTGAAAAAGTTATATTCTGATTCTAAATGTTTATATCATCTTTTGGTACATTCTTGACTTTTTTTTATCAAATCATATACAGCAAATTAACCTGAGACCTGTGGTTATGACAACGACATCATCTGCTACTGCAACAACTGATCCTATCATGAACACTAAGATCAGTGCAATTTTGGAAAAAGCAAACTCAATACGTCAGGTTCATCATCTGTTCTCTAAATCTCTTTCTATAGAGATATAGATATCCAAAACAAATCAAATCTTTATTGCCAGAATATAAGTACTTTTGCCTTATTCTTACAAAACACTATCTATCACTCACTCTCTTCACCTTTTCAGGCTGTAGCTAGCAAAGATGGAGATGAAAGCGATACATGGAGCGATACGTGAAAAATGCTTTTAAGTATAAATTCCTTCTCATCGTTGTAATATACCAAAAGGGTTAAGGCTAGTTCTGCAAGCATTTTTGTTGTATATCATATATAATGTGTGGATTGTGTAGTCGATACATAAATTTTGGCAAACGTGATCTGTATCTTGAATAAAATATAAAAGAAAAAGCTTCATGCTCATTCATTTTGAGGAAAACATTCTGAATCTTTTGATCTCAACCGAAGATCGCAATGAGACTACAAACTGTATTGTGATAAATGTATTGTAATTAAGAATATTAGTACTAATTTATAACGTTTGTTACGAATTTTATTTGTTATAAAATCAAATAAATTATTACGACTCTATTTCATAACGAAATTGTTACTAGATTTATTCGTCACAAGCATATTGTGACGTTTTTGTTATCAATATAAATTTATGATATTTGTATTGTAACAATTTACAAATCGTCGCAAATTCGTAACAATATCTTTATATTCGAACGAATTGTGTTATTGCGACTAAAACTTGCTTCAAATCCGAATTTTACAAGTTAACTGTTATCGATTCTTTTCATGAAAAAAGTGTTTGGATTCCTGATCGATGTATGATCTGAATCATATCTATAAACAGTTACATTATTGATTTCTTCGCATGGCATTAACATCAATGCAACCTAATACATGTGGATGCACGCCAACGACGACCATAGACACTAAGATCATCTCGATTTTAGAGAATTGCTAACTATGTACGTTAGGTCCATTTATCTAAACAATCTCATTATTCTATCCAAAAGTGATATTTGCTAAAGATTCGAATTCTTATCTGTAAATTACTTAATACACGACCACCTTAGCTTGTGGAGGGACAACCTAGAAATGGGTTTAGTCTTGTTATGCAAGCAAATTTTAATTGTATCGAATGTCATGCATGTGTGTATTGTGTAGTTGATAAGTAGATTTTGTCGTACGTGATATATATATTCAAGATATCATGATATAAAATTATCTGTTTTTATCTTTAAAAACCTTTAAAAAAGAAGAAAAGATAACATATGTTTTTAATACGATCTCTGAACAATACGGAAGAGGGACAGTTTTGTGTCAGCTGTTTTATAAATTCTGGAAGCAAGGGTAATAAAAAAAAAAGGTTGAAGAAAAAACTATTAAAATTACTTCTAAAGAAACTATTTAATGGATTTTGTTATAAAAATATTTAGAGGAACATCAAAAAGTGAGTTGGCAAGTAGAAGATAAGATGTTTCAAAATTCTTAAGCCGTGAAGTTCGCTTATGTTGTGTTAATTAATTGTTATAAATCTGCCACTTAAGTCGAGAGATTAAAATAATGTAGATTGTGTTCTTAAGTGTACAGTATTATTTTCTTTAATTAGTAGTTTAAAATTAATATACAATTCTTAACGTCTGGCTCGCATTAACTAATATTGAATATTAAATCTTAGAAATTTGCTTATGGACAAGTGATGGAAAAATGAACTAATATATATATATATATATATATATATATATATATATATAATTTTATTTTGGAAACTAAATTAAAAACTTATCTCTAGACTTCTGGACTCTGTAAAAGGAACTTGTATAGAAGCTCACACAATTCCACAAAAGCTCTCAGCTCTACGTTCCAAATTTAAAGTTGTGTTCTGGGCGATGATGAATCTCTTGATGCTAAAAGTCGAGTTAGCGACAAATTGTTCAGAAATTTTCCAGATAGTGTTAACTCCAAAAAAGTAGGTGGCTTTCCTACCTAGATAATTTTTCATATAAGCTCTTTTTCGTTATTTTTCTTAATGTAATTCAATGAGTTCAGATATTAATGAACTCTATAGAAGAGTTATCTATCGGAACAATACTCTTACCGATCTATTAACAGCAAGTAGATTTATATCTCTGAATTACAGAGTTGATTATTTCACTCGTGATATTAGAGATTCAGCTTGTGTTCCAGATGTTGTATAACTTTTGAGATTCACCTTCTTTAATAAAATTTTGGGTTAGACAAAAAAAATATCAAACTTATTACTTCAACTAATTAAGACAATACAAGTATTGGTGAAAAAACTATAATTTCAACTGGATAATAGAAACATACAACATAATTGTGTCTACAGACCTTTTTTGTTGTTGTTGAAAAAGTAATTGTTTCATGACTGATCAAAAGATTTCATATCCTAATTTCTACTTTACGTTTTGAGTTTGATCCCAAAGACCAAAATAATCTTTAATTTGATTTGTGATTTTTATTAATACTCAATATTTAATTTGTTTCTGATTTTATGTATTTATACGAATCCAATCGTACTCTTAATATCGTTTAGTTATATTTGGAGTCTTTTTTTTTTTTTATTATTATTGTAAAACCAAAACTGTTTGGAACATAATTGAAGTGGAAAATACATATGTAAGAAAATTTCACTGCATGTTTTGGTCAACATTCTGATCGGTACAATCATGTCAGATGATCGATCGGTTTAACTATGTCAATGGCTCATGAAGGAGACATAACCATAACCAGTCAACTATAATGACTTCATATTTATTTATTTAGTTATTTTATTTTTGTTGAAATTACTTCATATTTATTAATTATTATAACTTGTGTGTCTAGATATCTATTTTCCCCTACTCGAATACATATACTAAATAATTATTATTCATAAAAGTTGAGTCACATAGTGGGTATCTCAATTTTCAACTATAGTCTTCTCTTGCCCAATCTTTGGAATGTGAATTTAATTGTTCCAAAATAAAATATATTAAAAATAAATAAAACAATTCTCCATAATTCTTTTCTTTGTTCTGTAAATTGTAAATTCAAATTCGAAAGAAAAGATCTCCAATGCATGCACCCTCATGGAATAGTGCACCTTTTGTTTTCCTAATTAAATCAAACACATATAAAGTTTTATTTAATTGATTATCTCGCTTTATTTAGCAAAGCAACAATAAAAAATAAATGAATTTTATGTATGTCTCCTTTGTACTATGAAAAATGAAAACTGTTCAAAGTTGGAACCCTTCGAAAGAAACTTGTTATTAGTATCAAATATGTTATTTTTTCATGAAGCCAATGAATTATGTTTTAACGAATAAGTAATTAAGCACAATACTATAGAGCTAATTAATCTCCATTTTATTCACGAGCAAGTGAATAAAATACATCAATTGTGATCAACCTTTCTATTGTTCAATATTAGAGTATGTGAGTTTGAATAAAAATGGTAAAACATTTATGATATATGTATAAGTCTATTTCTATTAATATGTGTAGTTTATATTCATATATAGTTAAAATCCGACATTTAGAAATTTAAATGGATAATATGTGTTTTTTATAAGATCAATAAAGTATAAGTCATATCTCTATAACGACAATAAAGAGAAATATATATAATTTACTATCTTTATTCGTATAATTAAATTTTAAAAACACTTTATTAAAGATAGGATTAAAGAACACAAACCATATGAAAAAAATTGCTTTTCTTTTAAAACAGAGCTTTTTTTATAAAGTGAATTTTGCGAACCTAAAAGAAGCACATACTGAAAAGTTTAAGATTTGAAAGGAAGAAAAGAAAAAAAATATGGGCAACCAACAAAAGTTAGTCACCAAATCCATTAAACTTCTATAGAAAGGAAGAAAATTTTGGCCTTAGAAAAAAGATTATTCACCTTTATAAGGTACAACTTAATTACATGTGTCTATATATCGGCTCACACACACATATATATATATATATACAAATGTTTTATACATATGTATATATATATATATATATTTCCATGACTAAACTTCGATTTGATGCATATTTTTCTAGCAAATCTAGCACGCAATGTTATATCCAATTTGTAATCCATTTTCTAACATGTGATCGAAAATGCTAGAATGAAAGAAATTATAAAACAAGTTACACAAAATCGTATATTATTAATATCTGTTTACAACTCTTTCTTGTGGATTTCTAGAGCCGTTTTAAGTAATGTATTTTATTAAGGAAAAAATAATTTATGTATATAACATAATTATTATTTTTTCCTTAAAGTATATAGTTGATATATAATATATATATATATATATATATAAAATAAATTTTCATCATTTAATTCTGTTTTGGTTATAGTTAAACTTGATATAATCACCTTGAGAGGAATAGGAATCCAATTTCTCTTTAAATCAAAATATATTATCTTTATATATGCTTACTTTGCCAAAATAGCTCAATGGATGAAATTCTTCTTCTACGTAAATATATACGCACATTTATATTCCCTTTTTGTACATTTCTATTAAGTTTATCTTTTTCTTTTGAATTTATATTTAACTAAAAAGTCGATCTCTTTTAAAAGTACTTAAAAGTTGTTCTTTTGCGACTATATAGTATAAAGTTACCAATGAGAAAACATATAGTATAAAAAAAGCACGAATTTGAAAGAAAAAATTAAAGAGAAACATGAACATCGATTAGTGGTTTCCTTTTTTTTTCTTTTTCTTTTTACTCTTCCTTTTTTCTCATCTTTAACACTTGCTTTAGTGTTTAAATAACGTACGTGTTATGTTAATTTTATATAAAATTTATAAAGAAACATGCTTTGCTTAACTTTATGTGATCTTTCCGAGACAATATCCACTCAACTATTTCACTAGTTGATCAACAAATTCGTATAAATTTTTACTTCAATTCTTAAGCTCTTTAGGTAAAAAACAAATAATTTAGTGAATCAAATTTGTAAATTATATTGAATTAAAATATGTAGGATATAAAGACTCCAAAATTTAGAAATTAAATTCGACATAAAGTATGAATAAATAAATAAAAATATGCATGGTATTAGAACATTATTGATTTGTTTCCATGCTTATTATTTGGTGACGCAGACAATATGTGTTTCATAACGAGAAAGAACCAAATATATCTTTGAAATTTTATCAGAATATATATATATATATATATATATATATATATATCTTGAGATGAAATTCAATTTTCTGTACAATATAACATATTCAAAGAATTTTTTTATATAAAAGAAATTGAAAAAATGGAAAAATGACTTGGAAAGTAGGGACCAGAAGACAATGTGTGTGTTGAATTGAAAGATGATCCTGACTAAGGTTTTGTATATAAATCTCCTCCTTTTCTACGCAACACACCAAACACTCCTTTCTCTTTGGCGGCTTTCTCCAAATCCAAACTTCTTTTCACTTATTTATGTTTCAATGCATTTGTAAAATATTCTGAATATAATTCATGAAATATATATATATATATATATATACACATCAATAATTCTTTCAGTCGCACCATTTTTAAAATGTTTTTTTTACATTTACCTATTTTTTGATTATTATACATGCATCAAAAATTATTAATACATTTTTGACATGCTAAAGCATATATATTGTGTCTAAACTAAAAGACCTTACAATTTTTTTTATCTCATGTTTAAAGAATTGGGGTCTATGCTGTAGAGAAGAAGTGCGAGTAACCTACTCAACTTGCCCTCGATTCATATTTCCAAAGATTTAATCATCAAAAAATGTTAGTCAACACTTAAAATATATGACGAAATGGATAATGCTGATGCGAATTTAAAAGAAAATAGTATTTATATGGATGATTAATTAGGTTTCGAAGGTGATGTTTTTTTGTTTTTTTTTTGGCAAAAGCCAGTTCAGAAAATATTTAAGAATTCGTATTCCTATATTTTATAAATTTTAATTAAATCTAAAAACAGTTTATGACTAAATTAAGCGACCAAAGCCATATTTACCCAAGAAAAATATACATTTGGACTTTGGAGAGCTTGGAAGTTATCATAATTTATAACGCTCTATCTATCTAGTTACTGTTTTTATGCACATGTTATTACCTCTGTATCGATTTTTTAATTTTATCTTGATAATGTCCTCTATATCAATTGTTTGCTGCTATTGTTCAAACCTTTAATTTGTTTGATACTAGAAAATTAATAAAACTAAAATTATATTAAAATTTAATTATCTTCATATTAAATGATTCTTTGAATTTTTCAAAGTTTATTTA
Organism: Lepidium didymum; assembly: GCA_963920545.1. Classification (NCBI taxonomy): domain Eukaryota; kingdom Viridiplantae; phylum Streptophyta; class Magnoliopsida; order Brassicales; family Brassicaceae; genus Lepidium; species Lepidium didymum. The sequence goes on along the minus strand of OY986992.1, from coordinate 18,736,559 downwards.
GCTAAAACAACATCAAGTATCCCACAATTACAAATTACAAGTCGTCAGTCGCGTGACTTAAAGCCTTCTAATATATACGAGAAATAAACTTAATTAAAAATAACTCTTCAACCTTACAAAATCTTTTAGGTAAGGGAAAGAAATTGGTCATTCTCCCGATTTGGATATCATCTTCAAGACTTATGTACTACTATTTATCGCAAATGTCATATCTGTCATCTCCGGAGAAATCATACATATCATAATCCATAAAACAATTTCGAATTTGATGTGAAGAGACGAGACTCCTCCTGAGCCTATTGGGGCCTTGACAAGCTCCATCATTATGTCCAGGAAACATTACCATCCTAAACTCGAATCAAATTTTGAATCTTTCCATGAATATCAACATAGCATGTATATCTCGTGAAGGCAAGTTAAAACTGACAAAGATCTTGAAACCCAATCCCATAAATTCACTTGAGTAATCAAAATTGACAATATTCTAAGTCTTAGTATTTTTCGTGGAAAATATGTCTTAACTACCGAATCAAAGGCTTTCCACAATAAGAAATCAAGATTCATAAAAACTGATGATCCCCGAAAAATATGATGTATACGAATGAAATATTTGAGATGGTCCAAGCCAGTAAAACTGGAGAACATTCAAAAGCACATGATTATTTGATTAAAATATAAATTTAATTTCCATAATTTTGATGAAAGTTTATATATAAAATAAAAATACATATTTGGCAACATAATACTTAAAAAATGTTTAAACGCCACTATTTAGAAAGACCTTTTATAAAATATACAGAAGGAGAATGCAGACAGTACTTTGAATACACACATTTTAGAGAGAAAAAAAGAAAGAGAGAAAAAGAATACAAAACAATTTGTGAGCTGAAATAGATCGATATTTCTTTGAATGCACACTTGTAAGCAGTAAATGTGCCTAACATATTCCTTCAATTTTTATATAAATATATTCTCCGTTACTAATACTATTGCTTTTCTCTCCTTTCCTACGATAAATATATATTAATATAAATCTTTTTCCAGAAATCAAACAAAAAAAACATTGAAATCTTCTTCCTATAAACGTCTCTTCTCTCTTTCACCGCTGCAACAAAACTTAAATCACAACTCTCTTCTTTCGTCTCCTCTCTATCTCTCTCTTTCTCATTTTAATGGCGACTCAAGATTCCCAAGGGATTAAACTTTTTGGCAAAACCATAACATTCAACGCCAACAAGACAAATACGATTAAGAAAGAAGAAGAACCAGAGCTCAAAACAACAACAATAACAACAGCCGTTAGATCATCATCATCGGATCTAACGGCTGAGAAGCGTCCAGACAAGATCATACCATGTCCAAGATGTAAAAGCATGAAGACTAAGTTCTGTTACTTCAACAACTACAACGTTAATCAACCAAGACACTTCTGCAAAGGTTGTCAACGTTATTGGACAGCTGGTGGAGCTCTAAGGAATGTTCCAGTCGGTGCTGGTCGTCGGAAATCTAAACCACCAGGACGTGTCGGTGGATTCGCTGAGTTGCTTGGAGCTGCAACTGGAGCCGTTGATCAAGTTGAGTTAGATGCTTTGCTTGTGGAAGAGTGGAGAGCTGCTACAGCTTCTCACAGTGGTTTCCGGCATGATTTTCCGGTTAAGAGACTCCGCTGTTACACCGATGGTCAATCTTGTTAATTGTTTTAAAATTCGGTTTTGTTTCGGGTTTGGATTGTTTTATGTTTAACCCGTATAAAAGAACGTGGTTGAATTCGCTTTGCTTACTGGATACGTACAGGTTAGCAATTAAATATTAATTAGTTAATTAATTAATTATTAGGGTTTTTAATGCTTTGCTTCTCTTCTAAACAGATGTTTGCTTCTTCCTTTTTAAATTTCTCTTGTTGAATTTTTAGTTGTAAATTTGATGAAACTCGTGGGATTTTTCTTTTAAATATAAAAACAAACATGACGGTGTCGTTGACCATTAATCTAGAGCAATTAGTACTAATACCGCTCAAGCTCTCATTAATCTAGAGAAATTTAATAAGCTGATAATGGAGCTTATCGTTTAAGTGTACGTAAAGTTAATTAAAAGATTATGGACATTAGTCTAGTTTAACTTTAACCAAGAAACGTCATTCAATTTGGCATTTATGTTCACCTTTCAGCAATAAACTGACAATCACACAATAATCAAAGACCCACAAAACTATAGGATTTTTACTGTAAATGTAGAAAAATTGGGACATTATAAATGCTGTCTTTCCAGCAACAACACTACGATAAATGAACAAGACAAATACATTTTATAACACTAGTCCTATAATATTGACCAAAAACGTTATCAACATTTATGGATGTTTGTGTGAGAATTGAAAGTGGTTTTAATTAACTCATAACTTAAGTCAATGTTAAAATGGATCCTAAGTCAACAACAACGAACCTAAGACCCTCCCAAGACAAAGAGGAACACTTACGTCTAGAACACATAGTAACTCGCGACTTCGTGACCAAACAAGCTAGTCAAGATTTGAGTTAAAGGTAGAGTCATTAAGCTAACGACTAGATAAGCTACTGTAATTAAATAACACATAAAAGTATTACAGACAACAAAAGCAAGACTTGGATGCAACTCATGTCCCGGGTTTGGGAAATAAGTGGTGGGTCCTGTAAATTGAGTTCTGGGTTGGTCAGAATTTATAAATGCGGATCTAAAGAAAAATCAATGAAATTCTGAATTGGAGTTAAAAAGGTTTTGGATAAAAGAGATCATAAAGTTGACTTGTGAGGCTAACATAAAAAAAAAAAAAAAAAACTGCTAACCAAATGAAAACAAATTCTACATTTTTAAGCACTAAAGAAAAGTAAGAAACCATGACATAATAAGATCATAAGCGAAACGAAGCAATGGGAACCATCCATACAGTTTACTTTCTCCATTGAGAAGCATCAGTTTCTTTTGGGTCCAAACGATATCTAAAAACTGAAAAAAGGATTAAGAAAGAAAGATTGAGATTCAGACTGACAAACTCATTCACTCATTCAGGACATGATTTTGGCAGATCGGACATATAGGCTGTCAACAACCTTTCCCATGTTTGCAATCGTGTCGAGAGTAGCCGAGTAGATCGCATCAGCCTTTGGATCTTCGAATATGATGAGGCATCCAGCACCTTGATCTAATGTACCTGCAAATTTCTTGTCAAGAATCATCTGAGATAGTTTCTTCTCCACATGGTCAAGCGGCAATTCAATCAACTCAGCAATGTGAGCTATCTCAACTCGCGAGAAGGGCTCGATCAAACGACACAAGTTTTGCTCCAGAAGCGTGTCATACAGAGAAGAAAGATGCCTGTGGACAATTGGGTCATCCTCTAGCTGTGCCTTGTAGTCACGAAGAGCGTTCTCAAACAATTTCAAGGACCTCTTTGAGTGAGCATCAGCGACTGCTTTCATGGCATCCAGGTCAGGGCCAACATACTGGAGTCCCGCTTTTGATGAGATTATTCCTGCCACATCATCAGCTTGGCTAACCATGATTTTGCACAGTAACATGTATTTCAAACTGGAAACTGCTCTTGGATCTCCAAGGGCGTTAAAGGACTCAAAGGCTTCAAAAAAGTAACTGTATCCAGTTTTGTAGTCCTTCTCTTCAGCGTGAAGAATCCCACTCTGCAGATCTATGGTGCCTTGTTGGGCTGGCGGGACATAAATAGCGTTGGCAGCTGTTCTAGCAGCAGTGAGTGCAGCTTTGGCCTTCGGTAAATTTCTCAAAGAGAAGTGAAGTTTGCTCTCCAGCAAGTCTATGTCAACAAGGAGGAGTTTATCATCTAATCTCCTGACCTCTTTTACCAAAGTACTCAACAACGCCAAAGCATCAACATACTCCTTGTTCTCCATCAAAAGAGCTGCAAGCCTAGCTTCTACACGCTGCCTGAGAAAAGTACGCTTCTCAGAACGGGTCCACTCCACCATTTCTTTGCAGAGGGTGATCTGGAGATCCGTTGTTCCAGGTATCTTTGCGACAGCATCAATAATTCCTCTCACGATTTTTGCGGTTTTGGCCTTGGGGATTAGTGAAAAGAAAGGTCTCAACTTGGTTAGCAGATTGCGGAGATCCTCACCTCTCTTCTCTTCGGTCAGTCGATCACAGAGGTTAGTGATTGCTTGTTCCTTGATTCTTAGAGCCTCAGGTGATGAAGAAGGGTCTTCCAAAACCTGGTATAGTATTGAGATAGCCTCCGAGCTGTTGGCTTCTAGAGCCAGGGAAATCGTCTCCTTGGTAGCAGGATACGAAACCATCGTGGGTTTTGTGCAAATTCAAATTCCTGCAACATTAAAGCCATAGGCATATTTATGAAATGTTTATATATTTCTTTTTACAGACTTAAACTTGCTCTTTAGGTTCTCACCACAACAAAAACAATTTGGTTGTCAATAAATTACCAACAAAATCAGACAAAGTAAGAACAAAATATCACTGTACTGAACCCAGTCTTCTGCATCTAATGATCAAAACAAGCCTAGAGATCTATCACAGACAAGCTAAAACGAAGCAAACATATCAGCAACACAGGAACTGAATTATGAAGCTAACCGAACTATAACCTAAATTTTAATTGATATAACGAATTACGGAGACATAGTACTAACCTTTTCAGTTCAAATCATTCGATTCATCCACTTTTAAGATCCATTTAATTCTATATCAGCTTCGTTCTAATCAGTTTAAAGCTATTAGCTTAACTAATCCACCAATTGAAATTTCTTCACTAAGATAAATTCAATCGAACAAAGCTGGCTAAACCCTAGAACTATCGAGAAAGGGAACCAGATGTGATTTTTAAGAAATCGAAACAATACGCATACATAAAACCCAGAACTAGTTAGATCTGATAAGCATTTTGCAGAAGAACAAATAAACAAATATCTCAAGTACACACTTACCGATGAATCGGCAGAAGGAATCGTCCGGTGTTGGGATTTTGGGAAAGCCTTCGGGGATTTTGGGAAAGCCTTCGACGAGGGTAAAATAAAGAAGACTCTAAGAATTTTTTTGGCTTGATAGAGAAGATAAATGGACATGTTTTTTTGTAGATTTCAAAAAGAAGTGAGGGTATATTTGTCATTTTAGTGGCTGAAGTCAGGGATAGAAAACGCTTTTAAGATTCCGGCGTCTTAAAATCTAGCGTTTTTGGATGTGGAATTCGTAACAAACACCAGACGCTGCAAAAAACACTGGTTTTATAATTTCCCCAAATTATTGTTTAAAACGATACAGATTCTTTGATTATGTATCTTCTTAAATCTCTCTAGAATTCTTGCAAACGTAATGTCGTGAAAACGCACGATATGGAAACACGCATTTCGTATTTTAGGCCCAGTGTCTTAGACTAAAGGCCCAATACATGATCTTTCTTTCTTTCTTTTTTTGTCATATAAAGTAATGATATAAGTTGATAATTCCATGTTTTCAAAAATGTCATTACAAATGTTCTCTTTATTTTTTATTTTTTTGATAAAGGACATTCATTACAAATGTTCTTTGTTTTGAATTTTTGGATTTTTTTTGTGTATGTGTTCAACTGAAAAGTTAAAAAAATTGTGAAAGTAATCAAATCATTCATAAACACACGAACTCTCTCAAAGATAAAGCGATAACAAAAAAATAAAATAAAGACGAAAAAAGTTTACACAAACATATCATATGAGAAAGAAAAAAAAATCTTTAGTTAAGCAAACTTAGACTGACAAACATAAATGTTTTTTAAATATAAAAAACAAGAGAGTTAAATTTTAAAAATTGTAAAAAAATTGTTGAGAGATGTGTATATGTATTAAGCTTAGAAGACAACATCAGGGACGATTCCAAGCTCCTTGAAAGTTTGAGGACAATCAGCTAAAGGATTCTTCCTCATGAACCCAAGTGGGTTAATGATTCTAGTCTCGTTCGAGACAATACCATCATTAGCCGTGAGACTGATTCTGGCTCCGTTTCTTAGGAACTCTTGGTTGTTTACTTCACCACACTCTGGGTCTGGTGATTGAACGAGGACGATCTCGCATAGTTCCTCTTCGTGGTCTCCCATAACTTCCATTTCGTATTTACCGTCTTTGTCGGTTACTGCTTCTTTGGTTAGTGTCACTGTTTGGTTCACACGACTCTTGCATTCAAGCTTTACCTTTGCCCCTGAAACATACACACAGAACGTAAGTTCTTTATAGTCTTACTAAGGACATGTGATTAACCACGGCCGTGTCTAGGTAGTATCAAACGACGTAGGTTTGTTTGAATTAATGATAAACATATATCGCAATAGCTAGCAGCGGAAAGGTCTGTAGTGGCTTTCTTATGCATAGCACATTAGAAGTCCAAGGAAATGAAAATATTAAAAAAAAATCTCTAGTCTAGATTCTCGGGTTTGATTTCCGTTCAAAACACGCAGTCCCAGTAGTCTTGTTTGGATGATGGGCGGTCTCCACTAGTATGATGTTGGAGATCTCTGTCCTTTCAAATATAGGTGATTAATATGATATGTGAATGTCTGACGATTTTTCATATCCGTGAAATTTGTCGGATTCGTCCGGATAACCTTTTGTTTTTAAAAAAAATAGCTTGCGGAACCTTATAACATTTTAATATCGTTAAAAATACGGCTTGAGAAAAAAACGTCTTGGTTGAAATCATTTTAGTGAATATTTCTTGCATAATAATTCAAACCATTGAGTTATATATAGCGAAATGGATGAATTAGTGTAACGAATATATGTTCCTATATTTGATCCTACTATGATATTGATCAATTTATGTATAAGATTAGAGAATGTGGGAAATTACCTTCGAGGTATTTGCTAATACGAGTGATGAATTGAACACGGCATGTGTCGCAGTAAACGGATCCCTTAATGTGGAAACGATCGAAGTCATCGGCATCAGCGACGGCGAAGTGAATGAGAGTGGTGAAACATAGAGCAGAGGCAAGGAAGACGATGAAGAATTTAGCCATTATGCCTTTATTCTAATTGCTTTAAGTCGATTCTTCTCCTCTCTTGAATTTGGAGGTCTATTTGTAAATGTAGTCTTGGGGGTGAAAAAAGTGTAAGTTTTTGATTGAGAGGAGACATTATGATAGAGACAGCCAAATATCTCCTTTTATAGAGAACAGATTAGACTAAACAACAAAAATATGTGATTTCATTTCTATTTTTGGAAGTGTTGTTTATTTTTGGTGTTTGTGTTCTTCAGTTTTCTACGGCTGTGTCTTTCCTTGAACCCGGTCTTTTCTCATTACCATCTATTTTTTCTGTTAATTATTCCTTCTTAATGGATTCAATTACCTTTTTCCACGGTTTAATAACAAAGAACGACAAGATTTGATCCATCATTTATAACCAAACCCGTAACAATAACAATATCATGACACTGTCATATTATAACTCATATATTGGAATTCATGTGGAAAACAAGTATATAACTGTAGAATCTTCAACTTATATAGTATGATTCGGGTGGGAAAGATAGTAGAGATAATATCCAACCACTTGAAGGATTTTCTTTTACTATGTTGAACATAAAAGTGTTTGGATTAGCAATAAAAGGATGAAACAAGAAAAAAAATGTAGCAGTAAGAAAAATTCCAAAATAAATTGACTAAAGCATAATGAGTTGACTCTTGTAATTTCGAACTGGGGAACAAAAAATCTACAAAACTTAAATCTGTAGAGGATCCACTAGACAAAACAGCAGGGAACAGTACAAGTTGTACCTATAACTGTTATATAACAAAAGCCCGAATCTATAATAACATCTTTTAAGTGTTACAGCAAACCTAATACAAGAAAAATCATGTACGTACAGATGAATTGGATTGTACTTCCTTTGATTTCGGCCCCAAAAAAAGAAAAAATGAAAGCAAGAATTTGAACGTTCTTGATCTTCACCGATCTCCCAAACTGTAATCAAAAAAAGAAAAACATGAATGTTTCCAATGTTGAACACAGGAAAGCTTGCAATTTATAAGCTGGCGGCAATAAACATGGTAGACTCTTGCTGTTTTATGTTATCTGCAACATGCGCAACAACTCCAGCTCCTGCTTTGTAAAGTTTTTCACTTTTCACCTGACATAAGACTCAAAATCTCTCTTAGTTCATGTCTAATAGAATACAACAGCTCCGAGAGTGAAAAGATGTTGGATGATTACGTGAATGTTGTTATAAGCAAAGTACGGCCAGAAAGTGGAGTGGAAACTGACATCAACTTTCTTCCACTCTAAAGTCTACAGACCGCGGATCATTTCCTCTGTGGTGATATTGTATAAACTGTTAGTTTCTTGCTGATTTAGAAGAATCAGTCAAATTTTTTGAATCAGTCAACTTTATGCGGATTTGGAGAGCTTTGTGCGGCCTCTTTGGCTTTCGCAGCTTCTGGGGGGAAATGAGCTCCATCTAATGAAACAGGTGGACAATATTCTACATCTACAACATGCTTGTATCCATCCAGAGACCGACGTGGAGGCTGCTGGTAACATAAAACAGGGGAAAGCATATCTATCAGGCCCTGTTTGTTTGTTCATCCAGATGGTCCATCTGAATGCACCATCTAGATAGAGCAGCTAGATGTTGTTTGTTTCCATGGTGAATACTACATCTAGATGTTGCATCTAGATGTTTGTTTATTTGTTTTGTAAATTGACATCTACATCTAAATGAACCTATCTACAAAATGACCAAAAAAACATGATTAAAATAGAGCGTAAAAAGAGGAGAGAAAGTAAAAAAGAAGAGAGAGTAAAAAAAAAGAGATGGTAAAAAATATGAGAAAGAGTAAAAAAGACGCAAAAGAGTAAAAAGAGGAGAGAGTAAAAAAGAGGAGTGAGAGTAAAAAAGAGCTGAGAGAGTAAAAAGAAGAGAGAGAGTAAAAATAGGAGAGAAATTAAAAAGAGAAGAGAGAGTAAAAAAGAAGAGAGAGTAAAAAACAAGAGAGAGAGTAAAAAAGAAGAGAGAGAGTAAAAAAGAAGAGAGAGAGTAAAAAGAGGAGAGAGAGTAAAAAGAGGAGAGAGAGTAAAAATAGGAGAGAGAGTAAAAAAGAGGAGAGAGAGTAAAAAATAGGAGAGAGAGTAAAAAAGAGAAGAGAGAGTAAAAAAGAGGAGAGAGAGTAAAAAAGAGGAGTGAGAGTAAAAAGAGGAGAGAGAGTAAAAAGAGGAAAGAGAGTAAAAAGAGGAGTGAGAGTAAAAAGAGGAGAGAAAGTAAAAAAGAGGAGAGAGAGTAAAAAGAGGAGAGAGAGTAAAAAAGAGGAGAGAGATTAAAAAGAAGAGAGAGCGTACAAAATAGGAGAGAGAGTGAAAAATAGGAGAGAGAGAAAAAAGAGGAGAGAGAGTAAAAAAGAAGAGAGAGAGTAAAAAAGAAGAGAGAGCGTAAAAAATAGGAGAACGAATAAAAAAGGGGGAGAGAGTAGAAAAGAGGAGAGAGAGTAAAAAAATGAGAGAGTAAAAAAGAAGAAAGAGCGTAAAAAATAGGAGAGAGAGTAAAAAAGAGGAGAAAGAGTAAAAAAGAGGAGAAAGAGTAAAAAAGAGGAGAGAGAGAGTAAAAAAGAAGATAGAGCGTAAAAAATAGGAGAGAGAGTAAAAAAGAAGAGAGAGAATAAAAAAGTAGAGAGAGTAAAAAAGAAGAAAGAGAGAAGAAAATGATATTTTGGTATTTTTAATTTTTATGAACTTCATCTACGTCCAATTACTTCTTATAAACACATCTAGAATTTCTAAAAATTTAAACTAAGTTGAGATGCTCCATCCAACATGTCCATCCGGATGATGTACAATTATGCATTTAAACGAACAACAGTTTACATCTCCATCCAGATGGAGCATTTGGATGGACAAACGAAAAGCACCCAGATCTAAGTACTGACAGCTAAATAGTTCTTAGACTTTCATTGAATGGTTACAACTTACAAGCCAGAGCTACTTCCACGAAAAGAAGACCTAATAATCTTTTCTAAGCTAGTTGAGATAAATGAACTACCAAAAACATCTTTTGTGAATCTCTATAGAATGTTTCAGTTTTTAGATTTCTACCAAAACATGTCAGCTGTATAACGGTCTACAAGTGCCAAGTCTTATCACTGTTGTGGTCCTGCTACAGATTTCCAAGACCCAATAGCGAGATATTTACTTAGGTATTGAGCTCGAGTTGGCAGTACATGGGTCTAAACACTTAATTCTAAATACACAGGATCGATTCGCCACCATTAAAAATTTATAGTAAGCAGACTATTAATTCTGATGATCTCATTTTCTAATTACTGTGCTACATGTTTAGATTCCAGATCAACTTATATACAAGATACCGGAATATAAAAAGGATAATATTCATATACAAAGGTTTGATTCTCTTGATAAATTAAAATGTACCTTAAAAAGTTCAGTTTCTCTCCTTATGGAAGATCTACGCCAACCAACCATGTCTAGTCGGGAAAATAAATGCAGACAAAACTAGGAATCATGCCTGAATAAATTAAACAGCAACATAAATTCATAGGATACGGTCATAAGACACGTTTGCATATACAATGCGGCATCGAAACGCCCCCAGAGCAGATCTGCCAGACGTGGAAATACGTTAGAACAAATAAGTCACTACTATGGAGTATAATGATTTAAACTGCTCAGAGCATTACTCACAAAAATTTCAGATGTTGACCATCTGAGGCCATCCTCAAAAGAAGAGGTGGTTTATCAGCTTTACCATCGGTGAGGAATAACTGGCTACCAGTACGTGAAGCGTGTGATTGTGGCTTCGTACCATTGAGGGTATGTGAAGCGTGTGATTGTGGCTTCGTACCGTTGAGGGTACGTGAAGCGTGTGATTGTGGCTTTGTACCGTTGATGGTACATAAAGCGTGTGATGTGGTACGACCCGTACTGTGTGTATGTGGTGCATGGTGAACCGACAACACAGATTATTGGTATTGCATTGTGGCTGGTCCGCAGTGGAGTTGTTATATGTGTGGCGGACAGGCAATGCGGATGGTTGGTATTGCATTGCGGCCGGTCCGCAAGTGTCTGTGAGTGGTAATTGAAGATGGTGTGTGTTTATGCTTTATGTGAATTGTGTGTTGCGTGAGTTATGTTGTTAAGTATTTCGTGCTAACGTTGCCTAGTGGTGATTCCCAAACTCGCTGAGCAAGTGTGTGCTAATGTCTGACTTCCCTTTTGCAGCTGACCGTAGTAAGAACCCCTAGGCCGCGAAGGAAAGCATAGGAGCCGGTGTAGATTTTCTCCTTTTGCAAATATATGTAACGGTTGCAGTTTGTAAAGTTGTTTTAAACACGGCCGAGGCTTTGGGTTTTGAAAATGGTATAAAGTGTTTTGATGTATATTGGTTCGCATATGTGCTTAGCCTTGGTCCGGGGTAAACTAACGGACTATCGTTTTGGGTTGCAAAGCCTAAAGACATTAGGACGGGATAGGTGTTCGAGTTTAGGTCAAGGACCAAGTGTGTTTCGGATCCCTTGGCTCGTCGGCTTGAATACGCATCGGTAGTCATTCCGGTCTAGATCGGACCGGGGGTGTTACATTCACCCACTAGCCAACGATCCTAAAATCACTCACCTTGCTTTTGCTGACGATGTTATAGTGTTTTTTGATGGCTCAGTTTCTTCCTTGAGAGGCATCACCGCTGCAATGGAAAGTTTTAAGGAGCTCTCAGTGTTGGTAATGAATAAGGAGAAAACATATCTATTCATGGCAGGATTGCAACCACCTGAGCTGCTAGCTATCTCACATCTAGAATTCCAAGAAGGAACTCTGCATGTACGATACTTGGGGCTGCCTTTAATGCACAGAAAGCTCCGCCTATCAGAATATTCCTCTCTGTTGGACTCTTATCTTAGCTCGGTTTAACAATTGGACCACTCGGACTCTCTCCTTCGTTAGTAGACTCCAACTACTGCAGTCAGTAATATACAACCACATTAACTTATGGTTCTCAACTTTTGGTCTCCCTAAGGGGTACATCAAGCACATTGAACGATTGTGTGCTTAGTTTTTATGGTAAGGAGGTCTCTCATCTCGCACCAGTGCTAAAGTTTCTTGGAAACAAGTTTGCACTCTGAAAACTGAATGTGGTTTTAGTCTCCGATGTCTCTCTTCCTGGAATAAATCGCTCATTCTTAGGCTGATTTCTCGGCAAGTGGATCTTTGTGGGTGGCATGGATCAAAAAACATCAGCTCCTAAGGGACTTTTTCTGGACAATGGATGACTCAAAACCCTCCTCATGGATGTGGAAATCGCTTCTCCACATGCGGCTTCTTGCAACTCGTTTTGTTCATTGTCAGATTGGGGATGAATTGACAGCAAAGTATTGGCATGACTCTTGGTTTGCTCTTGGACACTTAATCAATGTCACGGGTTTTAGAGGCCCTCGACTTACGGGTATACCTTCATATGTTGTTGTTCAACAAGGATGCGTTAATGGTTGTAGACCCAATGACTGTGCCTATAGTCATTTCTCCTCTAAACATATATGGAATGCGATTCGCTTAAGAAATGACAAGGTTCCATGGTTCAACTCAGTCTTCTTCTTCTTCTTGAAATATGTCAATGAGGAGAATGGGCATTGTTGATGATATATACATGCAAATCGAATTCTACCTTCATTGTAGTTTCTCTAAAAAGAAGATAAAAAAACCTCAAGATATTAGTTATGAATTGCGAATTTTCTCCATTATATAGTCATAGAAAACCTTCTTATAAATTTTCTAACATATATTCAAAACTCGGTCACTAGCAGCAAAATCTTATTGTAATTTCCTTCGTTTTCTTCAACAACTGAGCCATGTTCATCTTTAAACCACATAAATTTTAAAAAAGATATCATCTCGAGCTTTTTTCGAGATTTTTAGGTCTATGGATTATTTTTTCCGCCAATCCATCCATCTTAACTTATAGTATAGTATCACATCACCTCCCTCAAATACCATTACCCGCATAAACTTCATGGTTTAATGTAAAGATAGATTGAGGTCAGGATAAATTACATACATATGATTCTTTATTCATTGAAACAGTTTCATTATGTGATCTGTTTCACTGTTATTCCTTTTAAATTTTTTCTTTATTGATCTATAAATTTGAATTTCAACGAAAAAATTTATAGTATTGTTTACAATATAATATGGCTCTCTTTGCAAAAGACCACAATTATGGTTACTTATGTAAAATTGCAGTATTATATTAAAAATGATAAAATATATAATAAATTATTATTTAACATGTGTAATAAAATTCAGAAAAAAAAAGATTTGGCCAGCAAGAAACTTTTAACTTACAATTTTGAAAAGAAAAAAAAACACATGAATACATGATAAACACGATAACCACGCATGTCTTTTGCGGTCTGAAAGCGCATGAATCAATACTTGACCTGTTACTCGAATTCAGACCAGATATTAGTATATTTATATGTGATTGTGTGACGTGTGTCCTCTTTAGGATAAAAAAAAGTCGAAACTCTTGGCAAATTTTGTAGTTTAATTCCGATTACTTTTAGCCCAAACAAGCCTTCATACATATCATATTGCGATGTGGAGTGTTGACCATCTCTTCAAGTCTCACTTTTAACTTTAACGATTTCTTTGTTTATTGTTCTTATCTTATATCGCATCGAAACAACCCAAATACATTATATTACAAGTTTCCTTTTAGGTCTGACTTTTGTGGATCCTTAGTTCTAATTGGTTGACTTGGAGAGGAAAAGATATGAAAAGGATAGGGTGGAAAACGAATTATATTTTTTTTGTCAATAAGTAATTATAGGATCGACAAAACCTAATTAATAGCCTAAGTTCTCTAACTGAAACAAGGTGAGATTCAAACTCACCACCGGATACCTAGTTTAATCAGAGTAGAAAACGAAATTTATTTCAAAAAATATATTTCTTTTACTTTGCGGGACACTTCCTAAGAAAAATTACTCTAATTAAGTTAACTTTTCACAGATCTTATCTTGTTTTTATTATTCGATTATTTCTGGTTTGTGATTACATTTCTTACTTGAAATATTCACTAGCGTTAGTTTTTCAAAACAATACTACAATACTATTACAAAGCTTATGACCATGATTTTTCTAGCAACGATATAAAGTCATTGTTAAAAACAATTCAAGACCGAATTTGATGAATTTTCGTAGTTGTTATTGTAGGTTTGTAGTTGCTACATACTCACAAATTTTTTCGATTTAGCCAAAACTGATTCAACCCACTCATATATATTCGAGCTTTCACGAATTTAACCATATGTAAGACAACAAAATTTTATTACATCTTTATTAAAAAAAAATGTTACATCGAAATTTGATCAAGACCGAATCAAACCTAACTTTGAGGGATGGCCTTATTGGGTCTCGATCCGGTTTCATGTTTATGTACATACATACAATGAAGCATAACTAAACCAAACAAAAAAAACCGAAGAAACTTTTGCTTACAAATTAAGGTTTGAAAATGAAGATCGATCACATGATGGTGCAGAAGTGAGGGTTATCCTCACTGAACACAGAAGCAGCGTTGTCGTCAATAAGATCAGAATAAGGCCGTTCCTGAGAGTACCCATGGTCGTGTCCGTGATAGCCATGCTTGTGATAGTTGTAGGAACTCACTTTCTCACCATTCTTCGACATCTCGCTTTTTTTGCGATTCTTATCCTTAAAATACTTCTCGTAAAATCCATAATGATGAGGATGGTCAGGACAAGACCACAAGCATATATCTCTGTTTGTAATATTCCTTGCAGCCTTCACTACTTTCATCTTCTCTACCGAACCTGTTACTGTTACTTTCTGCTGTTTCATGTCTATTTGAACATCATGGACTCCTGTTTTGTTCCAAAGAATTGATTATCAAGTTTGGTTCACAATTAAATACCCCAAATTTCATTAATGAATTTTTTAAAAAATACCCTTAATCTTTTTAAGAGCTTTCCTAATTTTGTTCTCACAACCAGGACAGTCCATTGGCACTTCCAACTCCACTACCTGCGTACACACACATATTCATTACACGTATAAACGAGTATTTATGGAAAACAAATGGATATGGGAATTTACTCACTGTTGTCATTTTGATGTATAGACCTAACACAGCTTTGTCGATGGATGACTAGAAGAGAACCACACATACACACATATATAATATATGAAGAACTTAATGGAGAAGATCATTTAAAGTCCACAATAAAATATTTCTTTAGTTTTGGCTTAGATTTAATATTTATTTATTTTGTTGCTTCTATAAGAAAAGGTTGTGAAAATGCATGGAAACTACCTTGAAGTCAAAAGCTTATGTGACCGTAGGGTTATACACTTCAAGTAAGCTACATTTTGTTTATTTGTTAACATCATGATGATATGAGAGAATTGTGTTTATTTAATCCCAAAATTGTTTAAAACTATACCAATACTAAAGGAAATAATTAGAAATTTTACACAATGTTATAGCTAGTTATTTTATATAAAAAAACAAATGTTATAGCTAGTTATTTTATATTAAAAAACAAATGTTATAGCTAGTTAGGTTGAAACTCTTGCAATTGATCAAATCAAAATGAAATCAAACTGTCGTATTTTTTACTATATGGATTATACAGTATTAGGAAGTGGTTTAATAGAATTTTTATTCATGTTTCACTATGTTTATTCAATTTTGTATTTCCTTAGGGATAAAAATTCAGTAGAAATTAAGTTACTAATTGTGATGTAAAACAGACTCGACAATGATAGAACAACCAATGAGCTTTGTACAAAGCTTCATATATTTAAGTAGTCTTATACAGATGACTATTAAACCATCTACCTGGTAAGCTTGTCAATGGAGAAATCTTACAAATATAGTAAATGGAAAAATTACAAGTGGAAGAGTTTAATAAAAACATTGATATCTAAAGACTGGGAACCAGTGATAATATATTTATAGTAAATTTCTCAAGGAAACCTAGTGCAATAATAATCTTTGTTTTATTTCGGCAGCGTCTATTCTTTGAATTTTATACTATTGTGATGCATTTGAATATCTGCAAACAACAATTTTTTTTTATCCTCAATAATACCATAAAGGTTTCTTAAAATTGTGGGAAATATAGAACTATCATGTTCATGCATGTCCTTGTTCGATATCCATGATGATGTGTGTCTAAATATCTTTATATTTTAAAATGGGTTGATTCATGTTCATCGATCTTATATCCAAATCTAGAGTCTCGCACTCAACATATTTTTCTCTTCTCTCTCTTTTATAAGCATTTGGTTATCTACTCGACTTGCTCATTAGTGATTTAATTTGAGTTTTCAAAGAAATAAGATCCTATCTGGGTGTACGGGAGGATTGGTCTTCGGATATGAATCCTCCTCTATAAGCAACATTAGTCCCTTATTCTCTTTGTTTCTTCTATTACACAATTTCGACTTTATTTCATAATCATATTGTAAATATTATCGATTTTTTTATTGAATAAAATTTAACATTCATAGAAAAAAAAAACAATATTGTGCTATTTTTCAGAAACTCAAACGGGCATTTCCCAGAATTTTTAAAACTTTTGTGGCATATTTCATAATCAAAATTTTTTTAATTAGTGTATATATTAACGGAATTGTTCAAAAAACCTTATTTAAATCGGGAAGTATTCCCAAAAATTACATTTTTTGTAGGAAATTTTTTTACTTGTTTTGACTTTTTGAGTATATTTGTTCGTGCTATTATATCTGACTTTTCTAAAGAATTAAAAGATATAAAAAGCCTAGTTGGTAAACAAAACCAGATCGGGTCCTGAACTAAACCCAATAAATTAAGGTTTTAAGCATCAAAATTATTAATAATTTTATTTTTAAAATATTATTTGATTAATATTTGGTATTAATTAGCATAAATTTTTTCTTTTTGTTTTCTGCATCAACAAAAAAATTTTTTTTGAAAAACAACAAATTATTTTGTTTTGGCCGGCACTCAACAAAAAGAGTAGAACTCCTAATTGATTTGAATCAAATATTTCTATAACTTTTTTTATGAACTTGGGTATTTCGGTTTTCGATCAATAAAGACACCCGAACTCGAAAAGAATGTTAACTTTATTTTTGAAAATAATTTAAGTATGGGTTGTTGACTCAACTAAATCTTTAGTGATCCAAGCCCAAATTTTATTTGGACCAAATATTAGAACCTATTATAGGCCTTCCCAACCACTATCTAAAATTCTAAAAGGGAGTAGATAAATTTGAGTTTTTGCAGCAATAGACCAAAACCTAGAAAGCAAATATATATATATAACTCATGGTAAAATCAAGTTTATAGAAAGGTCAGACTAATTTTTGGGGTAAATACAATCCACAAATAAAAAAAATTTGATATACAAATAGACCGAAAACAAATATCCATATTCATATATTACATAGCCAGATAGATAAAATTTGAAATGTATGTCACCCAAATCATGTTTCCTTACCACTTATGATCACAAGGTCACAGACTACAAAACAAATATTGTATTTTTTTTGTTCAACCATTTCATTAAAACTTATATATTCGGTACGTAGTTAGGTGGGAGTTCAATAATTGCTCTCTTTGCCATTCTATCCGTTTCTACATTTTCAGATCTACTAATGTAAATAAAGGAGACTTTTGCAAATCTCATAGATAAAGAGATGATATCGGGCACGATGCCGTGAATCTCCAGGGGAAAACTCCGATCACTGACTGCCTTGATTAGGTTGATCCAATCTGACTGAAACCTGATACTTTGGTGCCCTCGAGCTCATGCTTCCTCCACTGATGTTCGGAGGCATAGTTCTTAGATTTGGTCTGTAACTTTGTCGTTTCTTCCTCTCCAAATTCGTCCAAGTCCGGCAATCTTCTTCTCTGGTAACCAAGATGCATCGATGTTACATGTAAAATCATCCTTGTCCTAGATTTGGATTTCTTTGCTTCTAGATTTCTTGATGTGTTCCTGAATTGTTCTTTCTTCTTTGTGGGCTATTTAGTTGAAAAGACAGATCTAAGTTTTACAACTACAAGTAATATATTAATACAAAATTCTTATTTAATTAGTCATTTCCAATATCTTTGCATGTCCACTAATTACTTTGCCAAGTAACAACTAAGCTCAATCCATAGTGTGTACGTTCATGGATCAAGTGGGTCACCAATTCCTGAACTCCAACTCTCCAAGCTTGAAGCCTTTTGTTCATGACAATAAAAATGCGAATGCATTAAAGAATGTCAATGATAATGTAATCTCAATGCGTGCGTATGTTGCGGCGCGCATGAGAGATTTCCCTACTTGTCGATGGGAAAGTTACGCCGCCAATCACATATTCAATGGTCTATAAATTCGAGTCTCCACGATTTAAATAAATAACTAGACTCGTGCTAGAGATTTAGGTCCTATATAAATCTACATATTCATATTTTAATTTCTGTAAAATTATCTTAAATTCTGAGATACCGAATACCAATATATTACAAATCTTTACGCATTCAAGGTTTCTAATTTTCTATTGCTGAATTTATTCTAATGTGATCACAACTATAACAATTATTTTATTTTTCGCAAAAACATTTCTTAATTTGATTACAACATTAATTTACGTACTTCATATTGTATTATATATATGGATCATTAATTTTAAATTATTTTTCTAATTTAATTACAGCATTACTTTTATTACATCCAAATTATTATTTTTTTGTCAACCTTACTTTCATAATTATATCGACAAGATCCGATCTATAACCAAAATCTATATTCTAAAATTTCTCTATTTTCCCCTTGCCTTACATCCAAATTATTAACTATGAAGTATTGGAACTAATATATTATAGGAGTACATAAACTAATAATTTTCTTAGACTATGAATTTATAGAATTAGTTTAGACAGATATATCGTAAAATTACAGTAATTTGTACTATTAGTAACTAACACATAACATTCTGTTTTTTTTGTTAAATTTATGTTACTACTGTAATTTTTCAAGCTCAAACAAGTGGGAATTCATGAACTCTTTTTCTTTTCTATACATCCACAAAATTAATTTGGACTAAATTCGAAATGATTAATCTTTTTACTTGAGTGTAGCCGTCCAAATAATTCGTTCATTATATTATTTAATTGATTATAAACATGACATCATCTTGATATTGACTGTACAAATGGGGAAACAACCGCCAAATTGGGAGGATTCATTCTTCAACGACATCATTGCCTCCAAGAAATTGTTTTGATTAGCTATGACTTATGAGTGCAACTAATTAAAGAAATTAAGCACTTTTAGTTAGCAAGTTGGGATGAAAATTTCTTAAATTTGAAGTGGTAATTTATTTTTAAAAACAATTTGTATATTTATTGTTTCAAAAATTGGAAATGAGTGGTCAATAAATAGGTGATCTAGTTAGTTTGTCCTGATTTAGATAGGCACTAGATGGTAAGTTCAAATCTCATCCAGTTATAGTTGAAATTTTTTTGCTATGGATCGGACATTATCGATTTAATGATTACTTATTGACTAAAAAAATTGGATATGAGTGCAAATTCTCTAACTTGTTATTGTTATGATCGATTCTTGTAAGTCAAGGTCAAAGGCATATATAAATATTAAAATGAAATCAAATTTGTGAGATAAGTATGATCCACCATTTGAAGCCCATGCTTCATTGCTCTTCCATTCCGGTAACCGCAACTTTTTTTGTCGCATAGTTATTCCTTGAAAACACAATATACTATAAACTTGACTTTTCTTGAAGTATATAAATTGTTTGAAACTAAGTTTTATATTTATAAAATAAAGTATTATATTTTCAATCATATATTGTGATATAACCATATTCCAATACTGATAATAATTTTATTAAATTAGACAAAATAAAGAAAGAAAATGATGCAAGTAAATTACTAGGATACAGAGTTCCGTGTTTAATTGTGAGAAAGGTGGCTGTTTTTTTATACTATATTTTTAGAACAAAATCCACTTATTTGGGGAATTTGCTTGATGTATAACTGTTTTTGAATCTTTTCGAATTATTGGGAGATATATGAAGAAAATTTTAATTATATTTATTTTTTGAGTACTGGTTTTAAGATTTAAGTAATTTTTTACTATGATCTCAATTATACTTTAAACATTAAAAGAAGAAGAAAAAACTTACTTCTTCACATATATAGAAGATTACTCATTGTAGCTCGAAATCTGTCTGTTATTTATTAAAAAAAAATTACATGCATAGAATATTAGATAGAGGAAAATTATCACTTTAATTTTGTTAGCTTTTAAAAATTTAAGGATCCATTGAGTCATTAAGAGAAGTATTGTAGCTAAAAGAAAATACCAATTGCAGCCTTCAACAACAACGAAAGGTAGATGGAATATCACAAGTGGACAAAGAGGTGTTCTCATTTCAGTTTCAAAGTGGAAATCATCGATTATCTCTTTAGTGCTTTTAATTATTACATACACAGCAATCTTTTTATTTTATTATATTTTTTATATGCAACCGAAAATTGATAATTGTTTCGAATTATGTCTTACGTTTCATTATCATTCCATATAACTAAAGTTAGGATATTTTAACAAAACAAAAAAAAGTTAGGATATATTATTTATCAAAAAAAAGCTACGATATTATATATATAGATATCCTTTTACTCCAGAAAAATAAGCATTAGAAAATTCTATACGTAACGTGAAGATATCTTGTTTCTCATCGTCAAATATTACATGCAATTTTTAACGATAATATATATTTCAATATAATTAAAGAAAAAAAGGTTTCAAAGATCTTGCTACTTGCTAGATCGATCGATTTTTGGCCACACCGGTTCGATCCCTACATTACCAGACAAAAAGGCTAGAGCAACAAATTAGGCCTTTATATATTTGGTCATGTTTTTTGAAGACAAAATATCATAAATAGTTATAATGTAATGAAATGAATCTATTGTAAATATCTATCACTAGACCGTGTCCTAAAAACAAAATGTGCAATGACAATTTGGGTTCGAATTAATTTAATATTTTTCGACTCACCAAGATCAAGAAACTTCAAAATACATTTGATTGGACCATGATTGCATTTAAACGCAAATGTTATCCTACCCTAAACCCTAGGGTCGCTAATAAATAAATATTGTAGCTAGAGTAGATCTTATATTTATTTATTTTAATATGAAATCATATAATAAATATAAAAATTAATTGCAATATATATGATAATTTCAATATATATGAGCATATATAAAGATGGGAAAGTTGTTCTTACGGCGCAAGTAATGCAAAATATATCATCACCAAAATGGGAGTCAACTTGCAATTTCCTCTCATTCAGTTAAACATAACTGACTCCTAATATTTTCCTTATAAATACCCATCCTCACTTCTTCACCAAGACAACACAACTTCAATACTTACTTTAAGTTGTCTTATTCATCTATAACAAAATGGCGTCGATAGTATTCATGTTCATGATTCTAACGATTCTTTCTATGGGTCTGAAAGTTTCTCAAGCCACATCTCGAGTCACCTTCCACAAACCACTCGTTGCTGACCATCACCAGCAATGGATGAATCAGTTCTCTAGAGTTTATACTAACCAACTCGAGGAAAAGATGAGATACGATGTGTTCAATAAAAACTTGAAATTCATTGAGGAATTCAATAAGAAGGGAAATAGAACATACAAGCTTGGTGTCAACGAGTTTTCGGATTGGACTAAAGAGGAGTTCATTGCCACCCACACTGGTCTCAAGGGTATAAACGAAATTTCACCATCAAATTTTGTTGACGAAAGGATACCGTCTACGAACTGGAACGTTAGTAAAGTTGCTCGTGAGAGCAAAGATTGGAGATATGAAGGAGCTGTAACACCTGTTAAATACCAAGGCCAATGTGGTAAGCTTCGAAATTAAGAATTACAAAGGATTATACTCCACATATAAGATTCAAAAAGCATATAAATTGTAGTAACTTGCTAGATAGACCAAGTCCAAGGGGTCCCAGGTTCGAATCCACTCCTTGGGAGGGATATTTCACATGGGATCCCGTTTGCAAGACAATGTACGGTCGACGGTTGAAGGTGATGATGCATCGATCTTTAATGTCGGAGATTCCAGTGTGTAGCGAATGATGCAGAGAGTCTCCACTGGTCATAGTCGGCGGTTACCTAGAAGCCGAATCTCTCTGCTAGAAAGTCATTTAGTTTCATCATTCGACATAAGAAACTTAATCCCCAAGTTAGGTTTAGGGTATTCGTTAGCTAACCAAAAGAACTAACCAATGTATATGGATGTATTATTTATGTACAGGATGTTGTTGGGCTTTCTCAGCGGTCGCAGCTGTGGAAGGTGTAACAAAAATTTTCGGAGGAAATCTCGTATCATTGTCTGAGCAACAGCTTCTAGATTGCGACAGAGAGCATAACCGTGGTTGCAATGGTGGAATAATGTCAGACGCTTTCACCTACATAATCAAAAACCGAGGCATTACTTCTGAAGACGCATATCCTTACCAAGAGAGAGAAGGGAAGTGCAGGTTCGATGCAAGACCCGCTGCGTGGATCAGAGGGTTCCAAACTGTTCCAAGCAACAACGAGCGTGCATTACTTGAGGCTGTATCGAGACAACCTGTCTCTGTGTCTATTGACGCAGATGGACCTGGATTCATGCATTACTCAGGAGGAGTGTACGATGAGCCGTACTGTGGAACCAGCGTGAATCACGCAGTGACATTCGTTGGATATGGAACGAGCCCAGAGGGAGTCAAGTACTGGTTGGCTAAGAACTCTTGGGGTGAGAGTTGGGGAGAGAATGGTTACATTAGGATCCGTAGAGATGTGGCTTGGCCTCAAGGTATGTGTGGTGTGGCTCAGTATGCTTTTTATCCCGTTGCGTAACTAAGCAGCAGAGGAGTTATTATACCAAAGTGATTTTATTATTTAACATTATAAATGTTATTATATAGTTTGATTTATATATGGATTGTTTAGATGTGGTGTAAATCTGCATCGCAAAGCTTGACCAATACATTGTATATAACGGTCACTGTATTACATATAGTTGTTGTAACTTGTAAGAAATGTAATGGAATATTAATATTTCATATTATTTAAATTGTTATTTTACTCTTTTCTACGTCGATCATACCATTAATACAAGCGTACAATGTGAATGAGTAAAACTTTTTACTTCCAACATATATACTATATATTGTACTATAAACTACCAACAAAATGTAATTTTATTACATTAATCTATATTATACATTATAGATCTGTATTATATTCGTCGAGTTTTTTCTTTCTCGTACTTTGAATTACAAAACAAAACAGATTTTTTCGCCTATAATATTAATATTAGAGGATTTGCTAGTGTGTACATAATCTTTTTGTAAACTCTATACTTTGTGATTGACTTCCTGCTAAGATATAATGAAAATCTGTTGAAAAGAAATGAATACTCTCGGTTCCATGAAGATTGCTTTATGAATCATGTATAGGGAAACACTCACACGTTTAGTCTCATTGTTGGCTCTGATCAATCAACAAGGGATCTTATTGAAATTAACTAATTGCAGAAGTTGAGTTACATTTTTACCCATTCAAACAAAACATACAGAAAATAAAATGGCTTTAATTTGAACTTTAACTCTGCCTTATCCTCCACTAAAAAGAGTTATTGTATTTAATAAACCATACTCACAGTAGCCTAACAATTTAAAGCTATCTTTTGTTCAATATGGAGAATTATGAAGATCCACGACTCAGTAGATCATCTTACTCTATCCCTAATTGCTTTTAATGCCAAAAATAAATTAGCTATTAGTTATAAGAGAAATTAGCTATAAATTGACACTCAGTCTGGTGGTTAGGATAATTCAGCTAATGACTTGGCATTAGGTTTTGATTCTTATTTGCTGTATTATGGTAACTTAAAAAAATGTATTATAGTGATGGGTTTTAGGCTATGGATCGGATCTTGTCTGATCCAATTGTTGACAAAAAAAATCTATGGAATAATAATATTCTCTATATTTTTTACATGATATGCACTTATACATTTTTCTAAATTTATATCCAGGTCCAGTTAGAGAATTTTAGTTATGGATCGAATTTTGTCGATCCAATTATTGTTGACAAAAAAAATTTCACAGCATTGTTTTATTTTCTTAATCAATTTTCATTCTCCCCCAACCTGAAATCATATAGCATAGCTGCTTAAGACATTAGGTAGGAAAAGACAATACAAGTTTGTTAATATTCAACAACTCAAAATCAAAAACAAAATAAACTTGTAGAGTTGATAGTAAAAAAAACATGTAGTGGTAAAATGATTAAGGATCCGAATCTGAATTAGAAAAAAAAAAACTCAGCAAAATTGTAGGTTTCATTTTATTTTGAAGAAAGTTGTCACTGCATACAGTGGCGACGAAGGAAGGGTTGTGGTGTACTTTTTTTTTGGAGGTTAATTTTGTTTTTGTTTTTTATTTATACTTTTTTCATATATGTAGATGAAGTTCTGATCTATGTCTAATACCACACCTAAATTCATAATTTAGTAAGTTATAAAAAAATTTGTTTTTTAGATAAATATATAACTTAAAAGACCACATCAATTTTACTTTTTTTACGAATCCTTTAAATATACTTTTATAGATTTAGATTATATTTTTCTTTTCATTTTAATTATTCTAAACTGTTAAAAAATTTGGTTTTCTAAATCTCTATAAACAAAAGGTCATAGGAGTTGTTTAACAATATTTATTTATTTTATCCAAAAAACACAACCTAAGATACCAAAATCTCTATATATTTTCAAACACATGCCATATTTTTCGAATTCATTCTACGCCTTATTTAATCTAAGCATGGTACTGTTGTACCCCATATTAAAAACGGTTCTGGATCTTTCACTGATTATATATGTGGCAATTTGCAAAATTGTGATGTTCTTTGGTTGAACTGGACTTAGAGATATTCCTTTAAATTAGTCGGATTTAATCTGAACACCAACCCAAATAATCATCCAAAAATCCTACGAAATTTTATTTCATATTTTTCCACAATATATATTAAATTTTTTGAAGCAGATTATAAATATACAAAGAAAAAAACACAGAAAAGATTAATAAAAATATCCATATAAGCTTAAGTACTAACCATTTTGATTATCCGTTTTTGAAGCTCTGAAAGATTAATATTTATTCCCTCTTCGACCTGCACAATTTTTTAAGAACTTTCCTAAGATATTTATAAAATTTTCTTCCTCTTTTTCATGATTCTGTGAAAACAATACCTCAGAAAGAATGGTGTGTATGAATCTTTGGTTCTGTCCATATGAAATACAACTTACAACATCAAGATGACATTGCTCTTGAGCTAGAAGTTGAAGAACACTTGAGAGACAAGATTTATGTCTGACACAACAACTTACTACGATCTCTAATCCATTCAGACAAGACCTAACCACAACAGCAATGTGTGTGCCTCCAACACAAGAGCAAGTTGGTAGTCGTGATGACGATGCTAATGATCTTATAGAATATTCTCCTGTTGAAGAAGGATGAGTAATAGATCTCTTGATTCTGTCTCTTTTCTCGCTCGCCTCTTTGATCTTCTTCTGTAAGTTTTTGATGTAATTCACAGCTTCTCGAACGTGATCTGAAGAAGAACGTGTACACTAATGTACCCATTCAAATCAATATTAAATACCTAGTGATTTTTGAAACAGAATTTTTACAAGAAAAAGCCAGTACATGGATAAAATATATACTTACACAGAGGTATTGAGATGGCAACAAATCTCTTAGAATCCTGAGAAGAGATGTGATTTCTTGCCTTCTTTTTTTCTCAATCTCTTTGTGTTTCAATCTCTTGTTTATTGGCTCATCATTGTTTCTGTTCATGGACGTTTCACCGATTTGTTGTCTTCCATCGTTTTCAATACTTGGATTAAGCTCTTGAAATGGTGTAAACATTGAAGGAGAGAGCAAAGTAGAGAAATCTAATCCATTCTCATTAGCAAACTCTTGTGTGAACAATGATAAATCTACAGAATCCATACATAGAGGATGATAACTTTAGAGTTGTTTTACAATAAGTTTTTCTCCTAAAAGAGATATGTTTTGAGAGTAATATATAAAATATTATATTTGGTTCCTAAAAAACATTTTAAACGATTTAACTTGAGAGCTGTACATATAGTGGCTATCTTTTTAAACGATTAAACATGCCAGTAGACATTTAAAATGTGCATTAAGCATATCTTTTGTTTCATTCCACAGTGATGGATCAGTAGTGACTCGAATAAACTCTCGAAATTGATATCCCTATTCCAATGAATAAACTTGTTTATAGTTGGATCAGTATTTTTTTTATTATTAATCAAATGTTTGAGATCTTTTGTTCTTTCATTTCCTCTAGATCTGAGACCAACTAGTAGTAATACTATTGTAAGAACGTACACTACTTATTCTTTATTTCTAAAGAATTATTTGTAGTTGAGAAGATTCGAACTCTACATAGTTCAAGAATATTTTTTTTTCAAGATTAGATTAAAAATCAGTACAAGGTTTGTTATAGTATATATAGCATAAGTGATCTTGTATGATCCTTCCTTTGAGATCATTTTCAACTAAAATCTCAACTAATTCTGAATCTAATCAAAATTTAGATTTTCTTTCTATTGAAAATACTTAGGGATTACAAAATACATTTGTGTCAAAGTATTTCATTAATTCAATAAAATTCAATGATTGGAGAAGTAATTTTGATCAAGCGCTTAAATGTTTAGTTTTGCGGTGTTTTCTAATCTAATTTCGGAAAGTTGCGTTGTATTGTGTAGATCAGACTTTATCAATCCAATTTTTGACAAAATAAACCAATAATGTATTGTTAATTTCTTTGAATTAAATTTTATTAAAACTATATAAAAAAGTCCAATTGAATTCATTTATAATATTTTCATGTACGGAATAGTAATACAAAATCATTCATGTCACCATCTACTATACTAAAGATGCGGAAATATATTAGTTTATTTTTAGGCCGCCTAGAAAAAAAATCCCAATCATAGACTTCTATTTTATATCATTGTGATATGCTATTGTCATCAACGAAAATAATTGATACTGAAAAAAGGTTATTCATTTTATATAATACAAAGAAAATATAATTTGTTTTTCTTTCCTAGGTATGATTGCATAGCATCTAAATAAAAGATTCTTCACAGCATTTCTATTCTTTTGGGGACAAAGACCCAATATGTACAAAATGTAGGACATAGCAAAAACATGTACTTTAATATGATTGTGATATGAAATTTTGGTATAGGTATAGGAACATGAGTACAAACCAATCAATTATTATCATCCATTCCAATGTCTTTCTAATTAATCATGGACATAAATTTAACCTTAAACTAACAATTATAAGATTTTATTTCTTCCTCTTCTTGTCTTTATCAGATTTTTCTAATTTCTATCACTATATTTTTATACGACCTATGTTTTGTAATAAATTGGAATCATGTTTTATGTGTTCTGATTTAAGCATAATAATCATAAATATATCAAGGAGCTAGACATAGGGGTCATGATTAATTCTGATGACACTTCCATTGTGTAGATATATAGTCCATTAGATCAGCTTCCAAGTTATATAATCGTATGATCATGATTATGAACATAGTTAACATGTTGGCAATTACGGATACGTAAAGGACGTAGATTATTAATTATATACGAAACATGTAAACGAGTTCAATTATTTGAATTATAAATATTTAGTCTATAGTATTTATTTTGCTTTTGGTGATACATCAACAACACTAATATAAATTATTGGAACATAAATTATAAATTAGAACTTTGAATACGAATTTATTGACTAAAAATGTTTCTTCTGAAAATGTTTAATATTTCTTCTGGAGATTTTGCAGAAAATCTGTATTTCCATTGTTATGTCATATTCAAAATATACTTCTTTTCTTTAAGAGAATTCCACATTTTTTGGCATTTGATATTTTTTTCTGGGACATGCTATTCTATCCGAGAATAGCTAATAGATGTTATCACTTTAAATCAATATGTCTGATAATTGTTTTTTTCACAAATTATATTCTTAGATTTCTGATTCACACATTTTTTAGTATAAGGATCATATATAGTTTCTTTCATTAATTCATTCTATAGTTTTTCTTGCTCTGCATATTTTCTTTTTAATGTTGGAAAGACTGACTCATTCTCTTTTTAATGTTGAAAAGAATGACTCAATTAAAGAATAGTATTCAAATCGACCTTTAGTTGTAGCTCAAAATATTCCATTATCAAAAATGATTCACATCTAACAAATATTAATTTCACTTCAAAAATATGCTTCCTGGAAAACCTTATAATCGCTTTGAAATTTATCTTACGAATTTACAATGTGTCTCTTAATTGCTTGCCATATTAATACTCCATTGATTCAGAAATGTACTTTTTTATAGTAAAAGCACGATATGATAATCATCATTTTTCTAAAGAAGTTTTGGTTAATGTTTGCAGTCTCTTTTTTTTTGTCAGTATTGGCTACCACTGACATTCTATTAGCCAAATTTCTACATAGTGTAGGTAGGACTCGATCCCTGAATATGAGATATTGCATGATTTTAGTATATTTACCACCTGCCACTAAACCAATGTCATTTCACATGTTTGCAGTCTCTTTCAATCGTTGATTTTTATTATTTAAATGAATTTTCACCCTTAATTAAATAGTTTCAAACTCTAGAGGTAAGACCTTCAGTCTCTTAGGAGGAGGCTGACTCGCGAGTATAGGGCCATGTTTAACATCTAAAACATAAAACATTTCTCTTAAGCATCCATAGTTTTATGGAAAAATGTTTTAGTAATTCAATAAAACCTTGTTAAGAGAAATCACCAATTCGGTTTAATGTTGGTCTAAGTGGTTTGCTATAGAATGGTTAACAATAAACCAATAAAATCAACGTGGATGTGTAATTAGCTTTCGAAGTATGATTTCGGGTGCAAAAATGTTTACAACTTTGATTAGGTGGCGAAATATAAAGACCCTTGTAGAATTTTGGTGTTATATGAAATTACCGAAGGGGAAATTTTTATATGAAATATGTTGTTAGTTTATCTAACTTAACCAAATCAAATTCATCAAATCTAAAGCTAACCAAACATGACTTCTAAATCAAGAGGGAATACAATCTGATTGTAACTGAAGTATAGTGTATGAATACTCATGTGACGCATATTAGAAATATCACTCGAATCAATCGACCCATTGCTCATCCTCCTACGGCCGAGATAATAGAAATTCGAATCGGTTTCATATTTTATACCAATCAACCCAAGACAATCTGTGTGAAATAAGAATTTAGCTAAAAGGTCGCTAATGTGTAACACTAGATATTTTCTACAGTTCTGCTTATCTATTAGTTTTCTAAAGTGAAAAGTTGTCTCGAGAACAACAATAAAAAATGGATAAAGTTGTTCTTCCGAAGATCATGCGCGAAGCAAATGCAAACTATAACATCACCACAATAAACTCAACTTGCAAATTGCTTCCAACATAACAATTCTTCAGTCTATAAAATACTCTTTCTCCACATTCTCATTTATCACAACACAAAATCCTTTACACATTATCCACCAAAACCAAAATGGTGTCAGTAATATTGTCTTTGTTCCTGGTTCTAACCATATTTTTCATGGATCTAAGGATCTCTCAAGGTATATCTCGCGTCACTTTGCTTGAGCCATCCATTGTTGATTACCACGAGCAATGGATGATTAACTTTTCTCGAGTTTATGACAATGAATTCGATAAACAATTGAGGCTTGAAGTGTTCAAGAAAAACTTGGAATTCATTGAGAACTTCAATAATATGGGGAATCAGAGCTACAAACTTGGTGTCAACGAGTTCACGGATTGGACTGAAGAAGAGTTCCTTGCCACACACACCGGTCTCAGGGGCATTAATGTAACTTCACCTTTCGAAGTATTCAATGAAACAATGCCATCTTGGAACTGGAACATCAGTGATGTCGTCAGCAAAAGCAAAGATTGGAGATACGAAGGAGCTGTAACACCTGTTAAATATCAAGGAAGATGTGGTAAGCTACTCGTATTAAATTGGGAAGCTTCGTATCCAAGTTAAGACTATCATTATAGGTTTACAATAACCAATACTCCTTTCGTTTCACAAAAATTGTTATTCTAAGCAAAAAAAAGTGGTTCACAAATAGTGTCAGTATAGAATTTCTATGCAAATTTTAACAAAAATAGTTTATTTACAACATGGAATCTTGCAAATCATTACCTTTAATTATTAGGAATATAAATGATTTTTAATATTATTTCTTAATTTATGTGAAAAAATCTAGAATGACACTCTTTGAAAAACTGAGATTTGTTTAGAATACTAGATTTGTTTCGTAACGAAATTAATAATCAATATTACTTCCAGGTGGTTGTTGGGCGTTCTCAGCGATAGCAGCAGTGGAAGGTCTAACAAAGATTGTGAGAAGAAACCTCTTATCATTGTCTGAACAACAACTTCTAGATTGCGCCAGAGAGCATAACAATGGCTGCAAAGGTGGAACAATGATAGAAGCTTTCATCTACATAATAAAAAACCGAGGAATTTCTTCAGAAAACACATACTCTTACCAAGTGAAAGATGGAAGGTGTAGATCCAACGCTAGATCCGCAATACGAATCAGAGGGTTCAAAAACGTTCCAAGCAACAACGAGCGTGCGTTGCTCCAGGCCGTATCGAGACAGCCCGTTTCAGTGGGCATTGATGCAAGTGCAAACAGTTTCATTCATTACTCAGGAGGAGTGTATAATGCAAAGGACTGTGGGACTAATATGAATCATGCAGTAACGTTCGTTGGGTACGGAACGAGCAAAGAGTGGATCAAGTACTGGCTGGCTAAGAACTCTTGGGGTAAAAATTGGGGAGAGAAAGGTTACATTAGGATTCGTAGAGATGTAGAGCGGCCTCAAGGCATGTGTGGTGTGGCTCAGTATGCTTCTTATCCGGTCGCGTGACTAATACATTTAGATTATTTATAGATTAAAGTAATCATATATAATATATATGTTGTATAGTTTGGTTTATGAATTGTATAAATGTGGTCGAAATCTAAATCTCAAAACTTAAGCTTGACCTTTTAAAATTGAAATGTTCACTTAGTGTTCCATATGATATGAGTATTACTAGTTATTATTACTCCTTAGCTAAGACAAATGTATTTTATAATTGTTATATGACTTATGAATATAAATTTAATAACATTTGAATTCGATTGTTTACTATATGTTAGTTAGTTAGTTAGTTAAACGTGGTGAATTAAAGACATACAATGATAGTTCAGTTAGGACAAGAATCACCGTTGTTTGAGTCATCATTGTCGTCAGATTTTGCCGACGTGATCAATGTGCAGTTGAGCTCCCTTTTTCGTTTACCCAATTTATTATCTATCAAGAAAAAAAAAATCTGTTAGAAAAAAGTAATATAATTCTTTATA
This sequence comes from Lepidium didymum, assembly GCA_963920545.1. NCBI lineage: Eukaryota > Viridiplantae > Streptophyta > Magnoliopsida > Brassicales > Brassicaceae > Lepidium > Lepidium didymum. The sequence goes on along the minus strand of OY986992.1, from coordinate 18,704,980 downwards.
AAAAAAAAAGTAATATAATTCTCCAACGGTTTCCTCTACAGTATCATTTATCTTAACATCATTTTATTTATGCGCTAGATGTATTTAATTTATCATATAAGTTCAAAACTATTAAAAGAAAATAAATACATAGAGTAAATAATGAGAACTTATTCTAACTATAATAAGAAACCGTTTTGCTTTTAGAATTGGATTCTCAAGGACAAGTTTGTTGGCGTGTCGGGATCACCAAAAATCTGTTAGATTTCAGTTTAGGATGATCTACTTTTGGGAATGTATGTCAGAAAGTCTGGTTGCACTTTTCATCAGCTTAAAGTGCATTTCAGAGATTTGATAAGTTTGGAAAGAAGCAAAAAGAGACGCAAAGGCCTTTTATAGGCCCAACTTCTAAACATATATCTAACTAAACTTAATTTAACATCACGTTCATTTTGTCCCACATCGGTTATAACTAGAAAGAAGAAAGTAGTGACGTGTCTATAAAAGAGAAAGAGCTATGAATATTAGAAAGCATGATCCTTCAGGCAAGTTAAAGGGGAAATGAGGAATGGTAAAAACTCACTTTTATGTGAGAAGAGCGTTCCGCTTAAAGCCTGTTACGACAATTGGGCGCTCTCATTCTTTACACCATCTGATCCCTCCTCTCCTGCCACTTAACCATTTTTCTTGTATCTCTTTCTTAAATTGTCTTTCAATAAATCATATAACAAAAAAAAACCCATTATCTATTTCTTTGGGTTCCAGTAATCCTATACAAAGTAATTGAGTTTAGATTAGGAATTTGCCTGTACTTAGTATAATGAACCTTTAGAAGTTTAGATTAGGATATTGCTTGTACTTAGTATAATGAAACTTTGGTTTCCAGTTAGGTTCGGTTTCTAGAAGAAAGTACTATAATTAATTATTTTAAATCTGTTCAGAATTATTATAATGAATTAAAGATGCAAAAGAATTGAACATAGAAAAAACCTCATTGAATTGTGTTTCTCATTGTATCTTTTGGCAGAGAAAACTAGATTGAAAACGAATTCATATCAACCAAGATTACAGATAGATTAAAGAGAGAACCAATCTTCAAGCCCGTTTGCCACTGCTAGGGTTGGACTTAGGACAGAGGTTCCAACGTCCCTTGGCACGTCGGCGCTTTATGGTTGCTCTACCACTAGTGGTCCTCATTCTCTTGCGGAAGCCGTGAGTCCTAGCCAGAGATTTTCTTGATCTGCTTCTCTTTGTTTGACACAAAGCAGCTTTTCCAGCTCTTACCACAAGGCCTCTGCGTTTCTGGCCACTTGTTTGACTGCTGAGATCAAACGCAATGGACAAACCTGGAAAGAGAGTAACATAAGATTGGAATTGGTAAACTCATTCATTCAGGTCAACAAGATGTACACCATACAAGAGAATTGATTAATCAGAGTATTCCCTACACTCTCAACCATTGCCCAGATCCAAGACCCCAGACAAATCCCAAATGACCTCAATACAGTCTCCTAGGTTCCTTCCTTGAGCTCTCAACTAACCATAACGTCTATTGCTGAACAGGCAAAACTATAATTCATTGCACAACCCCTGGTTCACTTTACAGATAGAGACTATTACTGGAATACAAGGAATATGCACTTAAAACACAACCGAAAATTACTGACAGTAGATTATCTAATTAAAGAGTACATCAAGTTCATTTCTTCGTATATCAGACCATAAAGTTATGATCAAGAAAAGAGGAAAAGTTCATCTGACACTTCAATAACATTAGAGTGAGATGCAGCAACTAGTGTAATGAGCTAGATTGCCAAGATTTCTGTAAAAAAATAAACAAACAACATTCACTTGCAACTATAATTACATTACCTAAGATATGATTCTCAGAAACTAGCAGAGAAATATTCAAAATTTTATTCACCATGGCTTCTATGTTTCACAATTCCCAAAATTCAGAAAAGAATAAATGTTTGGTAAAGTAAGCTAGATTCAAATCCACACACGAACAATGTCTAATTCACAGACCCAAAGAAGAGAAAACCAAAATTAAAATTTGATAGCACCCAACACCAGTACCATTGAAACACAAACAACAAGACTTCAAAATCCACATTAGACACGAGGTTTACCAGAAAATGGTGAAGCAAGGGAGAGAGATGAAGAGAGAAACGAGCAGTGGAGCAGTTGCGAAGAAGCCTTAGAAGAGCTTAGAGAGAACGGAGTCGGAATCGAACCCGTGCGCAGAGAAAGCGAAGCAGAAGGAACGCAAAATTTGGGGTTAGAAGCGGAAGGATGCCATAAACGCGACGAAGCCGAAGCTGCAACTGAAATGGATAAGGAAGCCATTGAAATTCCCACTTCTTTTCTTATCTCCTTCCCAATTTTTTCTTCTCCTTCACCTTTACATAGTGTACAAAGACTGTATAATCTTCTACGGCCACTACCACGTAAATTTAGTCATAAAACCAATCACAATAAGTCACGTGTACGAAAACTATGGAGTAAATATTTTAGCCCAATAAGATCAAATTAAGAAGCCCAACACTTATCTCTGCTGTCAAAGCAAAAGTGATGGCCGATGGTATCCAGTATTGACTGACCTGGTCGGTTCAAATGTGAACCAGATTAGACCGGACAGGTCATAAATCTGGTTAAGGCCAGATGTTGAAATTGTCTAAAAGAAGAAATGGAATGGATAGATACATCTGATAATGTTCTGTAACTTAATCTTTACTACATTTAACTTCTGTTCATAACACGCATTCTATTTAACAGAAAACCTAGATAAACCGTGAAAAGTTGTAACTAGACGATATCTTCTACAAGTTTTCAAATATTCATCAAGTTGTTTTAGGGGATACACTAAAAGAGTCTCATCGTTTGAACATCTTGGACCACATGTAGAGAACAAAGAAGCAAAGGAGCGCGAAAAGAACAACGTGCATGACGTGGTTGTTGCCGCTATGGATGATGCTCAGGTTCAGTTTCCTTATGTTGTTCTTCACCCCGGCTTGCGCTCTGATCAATGTCAGTTGCTGTGTCACATAAAAAAGAAACCTTTATGTTCTGGAATACGGAATTTATGTATAACGGCATTTAATGCATGTTTCTGCAGTCTTACACAACCAATTCTAGTTGCTTACCAGTTACCACTACATTCTGACGGATATTCTTCAGGTAACAAAAAAAAAGTTGAACTAACTAAAAGCAATATACATACTCAACAACGTATTCTCCTTAATAAGGAGAACAATTGTCAATGATGAGCTCAAATCATTTTTCTGCTGCATTCACCTAACTAGCCGAGATTGTAGACATCTATTCCTATCCACCAGAGTACAAGTCCTGAACATAATCTTAACTGCTGATATATCACAATTCGTTGATTGTAAGCATACTGTGCTACAATCAATTGTAGACGTCTATTCCTATCCACAAGAGTATAAGTCCTGAACATAATCTTAACTACTGATATATCAGAATTCGTTGGCTTGTAAACTGTGCTGAAATTTATCTATTATACAGTGTGATGAAGCTGTAGTTTCCCACATAATCAACACAACCATTTGATACATGTTGAAGAAAACCCATATTCGGATATGTTCTATACTAGTTAGTTAATAGCCTATAATGTAAATAGTAACTAATATAAAGTGCTTAGGACATCAATAGATAACTTAAACAACATCAACAACATACCAGTTCATCTAAGAAGTCCCTCTGAAACTTCGCTTCTGACCCAATTTCTTGAGCAATCTGCATCAAAACAACCGGTCAATGAAATTACCAAAATTTAATGTAAAACACAAAGAACTGTGAATAATGTTGACTGATTCCTTGGAGTACTATGGTATAAAACAATAAGCAAAGTGGTTCAAATACCTGAAGTTTTATTGGTAAGTAAATTAACTAATCACAGATTCACTAATGAGTTAAACATATACAGTATCATAGTACCCTTGACCCAAAAACACCTAGACAATTACCAACGTGCCCGATACCTTCAAAACCAAATAGCTGCAATGGAAACAGAGACAAAGAGTCGTTTGACGATAACCTTTACCCCGTCCCTCATCAAATAGCCATAATAATAACTAAGAGATAATTATGACACATTTCCTAATCAATATGATTAAACCTAATGTTCAAAGAGAGAGCCACAAGCATACAATTCATCACAATATATTTGGCAATTAGAAAGGAAAAACAGAAAATTGAAAATGAGAGAAAGATAAAATTGGGATTTTGAGGGTTCTTCATACATTTTTCAATTGCCTGACTTGGCCATGGAGACCTGTGATCTCATCATCAAGGTCAGAGTGCATCGGATCAATCCGAAGCTGGATTTCCTCTGAACCTGCAGCATTTCTAGTGCTAAGCCCATCGCTGCAACCAAAATACCATGATAAATAGTTGAACTCTACGCAAATATTACAATCTAGAAACATTAAATCCCTAGCTTTATCTATAAAAAAAGATCCGAGAAAGAAATCAGAATCAATTTTTCTATAGAGAAACTTATGATAGAACTATTACCTAGATCTGTACGGAGTGGCACCTCCGTAAAGGGAACCACCTGCACCGCCTCTAAGGGGATTTGACGCCATTGACGCGAAATCGAAGCTAGAACAAAAATGTAAAATTGGATCTTCCTGAGATTTTGAAGAGTTAAAAATCGTAATCCTCAAAAGAAACTGAAACAAGGAATTGAAATTAACAAAAAAAAAAAAAAAAAAATCGGGCAATCGGAGAGAAATCGAGAAACGAAAATGAAAATCGGTTTGCGATGTAAGATGACAAAAGGCGAAAGCGAGCTGGCGGGTTTTATTCGGCTCAACGATAAATGACGGTCAATTATACACATGGTGTCTTATTATTGGCCGGTTGATGTCAAGGTGTTTCTGTAATAAAGAAAATACAGAATGCCAGTTTTGAAACACAACACAAACTCCGAACTACCAAATGGAAAGAAAAAAACGAAAACAATCGAATACACTAACAAGGATTGGGCTTGTTCACCAAAAAAAGCAATGATTGGGCTTCATATCAAAAATCCGAATTGGGCTTGGAAAAGACTTTTGTACTTTTCGTGAAAAAAATGTTGATTATGGATTCTAATAGTGTTTAACAGGGCTAAAACTTAATTGTTAGTGAACGAATAAAGGAAACCTTACAAGTCTTTTTTTTCTTAAACCTAATCCAATCGTGAACGAGAACTAAATATTATATAACTAATACCATATAATAGTAAAATTGTATATTACATATATATATATATGTATATATATGTTTTGTTATTCATTTACGTGTCATTGTTGTATCATTATGTAGTTTTATGTAAAATGAATTTGTATCATTATATTGTTGTTCACTACGAATTTTCAATGTTTTAAAATTTAAACTAGTGTGATATATTTGTTAAAATTGTACGGTCAAGGAAACTAGATTAATGTAGTCTTTGAGTTGTTTGTTTCTAGGTTGTGGGTTATAGATGTCCATGCAATAGCTTAGGCTTTTTCCCAAAGGTAAGAAGTCCAGTCAAAAAGATATTTTAAAAGTTATGTTAAATGTAATTGGACACTAATTACATGTGGTCTAAAATTTCGATAAATGACTGTTTGTCCTTTGTACTCATACAAAATGGTTAGTTTGTTTGTTCCATCATATTTTTGTTCTATCTATTTTGATATCATCTGACATTAAACAATTTATTAATTATTTATACGGTACATATACATTGGACTACATTAAGCCATCCTTCGTATATTTTTTTTATCATCTAAATTATATTAAAAATCAAGGTATAATATACATCGTTCGAATGCATAAGCCACCGGAAATGTAATCACTGGAAAGTACGTCTAATAAGAAATCTGAAATATAAAAAAAAAATCTAGACTAAAATATTTAAGATAAAATCTCTACAAACATGTTATCCGAAACCTAAAGATCAAAACCATCCGAGACTACACGAAGCCCAAAACGACCATTGTACTTAGTTTACGTGTATGTGTGATTTTTTCCTATTTTATTTGTTATGATTAATCCCTGAATTATAGACCAAACATAAAAGTTATGTTACTACAGATTTAGTAAAACAGAAAGAAAGAAGAGTTAATGTACTGTAAAATCGACCGACAGGTCCAGGATGATGTCATGAAGTGAAAAGGAAAGTGATTGTGAGTCACCATTAGCTAACAAAGACGTACATTATCATATGTTTGAATGTACTATAAAGCCCACACAACTTGCATCCACTACTTCTCAACTTGGTTGACTTTATATTTCTGTATTCGAGATTTGTCATTATTATCTTCCAATTTTCAAGTCCACTGACTGAGTCGTATATAAATCCAAAATTATATATATATATATATATATATATCAAATTTATACAACCAAACATTATAATACTTTCCACTTTCTTTTGTATAAAGTAGGAAAAAAATGGAAACTTATTTATGAACTAGACTTCATGTTTTTCTCTTTCTTTTTTTATTATTAATTGGATCGATAAAAAATTTCATCCATAAACTTACTTCCTAAACAAAAGAATTTGATATATTACATATAGCATAGATCAAATTCATAATATCAAAATCATTAACGATCAAATAGTAATGCGGCCATATTTTCTAGTTTCTCTCTTTTTTTTCTCCTATGTTTTCTACTTTCTTTCAGCTAACAAAAAGATATCAACATTTTATATTTCACCAACTATTGTGCGTATATAAACGTAATATTTACACAGAAAAACATTTCGCTAGTCCAAATATCCAAGTTAATAATTTTTTAATTATCACTAAATGAATAACCTTAAACTGATCAATGATAAAAGTTCTTTAACTACTCATCTTTATATATCAATTTTCCAATCTTTCACGTCTTTTGGATTCCGGAAAAAAACAATAATTCTAATTTCAAACAAGAGAGATTTTTAAGTTAAGTAGTCTATACATAAATATAGTTGTTATTCTATCAATTTTGTAAACTAGATAGTTAAATAATTGACCGTTGAAGGAAAGGACTGCGTAACCAAGCTTGTCCCATATTAGTTAATTGATACTAATATTTCACTCAAGAAGTCACACTTAATTAGGATAGCATAATTATCAATATAGATATGTAGTTATTAAATGATAACTACATATCTTTTAATAACTCATTTAATAACTACATATGCTATTAATTGTATAGTTATTAAATGATTGTATGAAGAAAGAAAAATCATATCCTAAGTGACCAACATGTTTAGTAGAGCCAACCAATCTTGAATGACAAGGATTCTCTCCTGCGTAACTATCCTTTACATAATTATGCAAAATTGTTTTTAAAAATATCATTAATTTGGGTCAAGCAGGTGACACAATTAATTTGCCCATGATCTAGCTAGGCATCAAGTGAGGAGTTCAAATCCCATCAGTTCTAGTTTGAATATTTAGATTATAGATCACACCTTGTTGATCCAAATTCAATAAGTAAAATTGACCCCAAAAAAATATCATTAATTTGGTAATCGCTAAAAAAATATAATATCATACCAGAGGTCGAGATTATGAATTTCGGCCCAAAAACTCCTAATTAACAAAATATAAAAATATTATTAATTTTATATTGGCATTAAAAATATTTAGTGATAACTGATCTATAACCTAAAACACTCAAAAAATAAACTAACATACAAGTATAAAGCTTTAATTGAATCAACTTGACATCTTCATTGGATTATCTAACACTTACCACATAATAAAATCTTATAAACACTCAAAAGACAAAATCAAATCACTACACAACTTTATGAGTTGTGTTCTATTTAAAGATATAATAAAAGGATTCTAATTGATCGGTCCATTGAATATTGGATATAGAAAAAGATTAGATGGAGTAGTGGATACGGAACTTGGGTAAGCATAGCCTAGAAGCAACGTTGGCCACCTAACAAAACCCACTCATTGGAGCAACGTGTGTGGACCCTATCAACGAGCCTCATAGGACCCATAAGACCCTTCTTTTTCTTATTTTTCTTAGTTGACTAGTATATATGGTTCGGACCTGTCCCGTACACTTGGACGAAGATGTTTTTTGGTTTCATTTTTTATATAGAATATTAGACGTAGACTAATCTTCTAGATCTATATAAATTAGAGATTTCTTGTTGCTTACAAACAACAAACTCGATTCATAGCCTAATTTTTTTTTATATTCTACTAACTACATAAATCAAATTATTTGCAGTTGAAAGAATTCAAATTCTGCCCACACACAAAAACAAGAGTAGGATATCCACTGTTATATGTCATAGTGTGCTAGATTTATAAGGATTGTAATACATTGCTTTTTAATTTTTTATTACAATATATATAAGTTACTGTCTCACGAACTAAAATTATAGAACACAAACAACAATCTTCATCAAATTTTTAAATGAAAGTATATAGATGATGAAAAATATCTTCTAATAAAATTTTTTTTTGTCAACAATTGAATTGATAAGACATTATCCATAGTCTAAAACATGCTCTCTAAAATTCATTTTTAATATACTAAATTTAATAACGAGTGATGACGGGTCGACTTTTTTTCTATTTTTTTTTGTTTATCAAATAATTGTACTGTTCTTATTACTTGTTTAGCATCATATGTTTTACTTAACAATTTAAATTTAGTTGTTTTCTTAAAATTAGAATCTATAAATATAAATATCACCGTTTTCCTAAAATGAACTGAATAATTGTTATTGATATATTTTAGTTTTCATTGTTATAAAAAATTATATTATAAATAAATAAATGAGGATGTAAAACTGTTAGAATTAGACCAATTGAAACACTCAAGTAAAATTATATGTCAAAGATTCAACACACCACAATTATAAAATATAGCATTTTTCTTTACTTTTAACCACCATCATAATAAATTAGTAACCAATCAAAATCCTTAAAAATAACAACACCTAATAGTTCAGGACTTATATGATTTCGATATGAGTAATTAATTGTTCTCGTGCCTATATGAAGAGCACACATGCCTGTGTTACGACCACAGAAATTAATTTTGTCTGTTATATTGACTATAAAGTCTCACGAGAGCCGCCGTCCGTGACACAGAGAGACAAACAATAGTACGAATTCTAATTCTTATAAATCTTTTTCGATTATCCAAATTTCCTAAGTACTAGTTTGCAACAAATAACATAGACAAAATACTTTTTCGAACGCTTTATGTCATATATAGTTCTTCTTATGTTCAATCGGTATAATATTTGAGCCACATGCAAAATATTTAAATCACCATTTTTAATGTAAAATTGTACTTAAACTGGAATCTCTTGTAAAATGTATAGTCGATTTCGTTTTCTTTAAGGAATAACTTTATATAGAAACGAGTCTCAGATTTTAGCAGTGATATAATAAATATGACGTCAAAAGATCATACAAAAAATGTACTTGTTCAATAGCAAAGAAATCAAAGTTGAAAACATTGCGTGAGGATGACAGTCAAACTTATTAGGCAAAATATTTATATAATATGATTGTTAGGAGGGGAATGATTAGTTCGTCCATAGTATATGTTTGCTTGACAGCAAAGAAATATATTTGGATTTCTTTTTATCCAACTATTGTTCAATTTCTAGAAAACACACATTATATGATGGACTTGTCAAGGAAGAATATTAATTTAAAACAAAACTCAACACAATCAATTTAGTTGATCATATGACTGAAGATTTTAATAAAACACTGTATTATGAAGAAGCCTTAAAACATATATATATATATATATACACACTAGAAAACAGCCAACAAATACTACCTGTCGTGTACTGTCCAAATCTTGTATATAATTTATAAAGGCTTTGAAGATAAAACAGTATAATAAGATATAATATAAGTCCCAAAAATATATATATAATAAGATCTGTGAGAAGATGGCATAAAAGCATGTGAAGATGGATGAAAAAATAATAAAGTTGGTCCCGTGAGTAAGTGACTTGCAGACCAACGGAATGTCCAGGCTCCTTATTAAACCTTTTCTTCGTTCGTGTTCCTGCCTCGAGAAATTACACTTGTTCTTTTAGCTAATGTACTTGGTTTTTCCGTCAGAGTAAATTATAGTCAGAAAGCTTTGTTTCACAATTCATGGAAGAATAATGATGTGAAATAGACTTTATATCCTAGTATAGTGGAAATTGGCTAACACCCTAAAAATATATAGATTTCGTACAATATTCTAAATTATGCATATTCATGTAGTTAGTCTAAAACTACACATATTAATTTTAATTGACATTTTCTTAATGTCATGACTAATTTTGTTTTCTTCCCTTAATCCTGTTTTCTTCGGCGTATCTAATAATCACTGATTTTTATTTGACTTTGTAAAGTTTGACATCATAACTATGATTAGGCCTCAATTTCACATGATTAGATATTAATTACTCTATTTTATTTCAAACTATAAATAAAAATTGACATGACAAGAGAATAGAAGTTGGCATAGTCTTAATCAGTAAATTATGATTTGACCATGCATTAATCGAGATTGATTATCGTAGATAGCGAGGCTTTTAATATTCTGGTCTATATTGTAAGTTATTTACAATGGCATGTTGAATTCTTAATTCAACTGTTTAACTACGGCAATGAGGTGGTTGAAAACTAAAAAAATGATGTGGTATTTTAGGCTGTTGAATACATTTAAAAAGGGTTGAATAAAATAAATAATAATAAAAGGGGTGTCTCGACATAAGATTAGCCATGTGTTCATTGACGAAAAAGTTTCAATTAAATTGCTTTTAATTTAATAATTTTATTTTTTATAAAAATTATACCAAAACCAATCATTTTTTTAATTCTATAAATAGAGACTTGTTTTATTTAATTTGAACATATAAACAAAAATAATATTTTCCTATAATTTTTTTACTGTCATTCCATAAAATCTTATTTTTAAATATATTTTTGTAATACGGATCCAACCAATAATCATTCCATAAAATATTATTTGTATATATCATTTAACTTAATTTTAATAACTAATTATTAATAATATATAATTATAAAATAGTAGGATAATGGGTTGAATTTAATTAAATAAAACATTTGTAAATAAAAAATTTTAAAAGATTGTTGAATGATTAGGTGGAAGAAAAAGAAGATAATGTGTAATGTTAAAATAGATAAAAGGAGGATGTTGAATCTAGAACCATTGTTAATAGTCTAATGGTAAGAAAACAATTCTAAATTGTTGGTTTTTTTTATTCTATAAAAATTGTTGGAATTTAATTTATTGTATACATTTTTACAAAAATACCAAATTTTTTTTAGTTTAGTGGTTATGATAATTCAGATAATTACTATGACATCTATAGTTTGATTTATCCCCTCTATAACTAATAAATTAAACAAAAAATTTAAAAATTGAATTATGTTATAAATCAAATTTTATCAATCTAATTGTTAAAAAAACATATGGAAACAAGTTGTATAAAATAATGAGTTTAACAAAAGAAAATGTTGTATAAAATAATAAAGAAAATATTTTAGATGCAAAAAGAGTAATATTACTCTTATAGTAATATTAACAGATATTGGGTAAATAAAAAAAGATAGAAAAGAGTTTTAGATTCCCTAGAAAGACAAAGCCTGCTCTACTTTTCACTCATGAGTCTTCTCCATATCCTTCCATGATCTTTCTCTGCCATACACATGTATCATGTATGTATACATATATGTATGCATGTATAATATACACCAATCCTGGGTATTTGGGTTTTCAGGTAAAGTTCGGATCAGATCTAGTTTTTTCAGTTCCTGAATTTTTATATCCATATAAAACATGTTACTATTTAGGTTAGTTTTGAATCGGTTCCATTTGAGTTCGGGTCAGTTCAAATCCAAATTTTTAAACAAAAAATTACTCATGACGGTGAAAACTCATCTTTTGTCCTTTACTCTATAAAGTGATTCTGTTTCTTAAAAACAACTGAAATCACCAAAAGTTTGACATGAACTGTCTACGACCATTATCATCAGATCCGGAATATCTTCTCTATTAATATTTTAAGATTATATATATTGAAAATTATCTTGGTAATTAGCATTAGAAGCTTTGATTATTGATCTTTTTAAAAATTTAATGTATCATCATATATAGGTGCATTGTATGTACCTAATTAACTTGTAGATATACTTTGCATTCATCTCATATTAGGATATATTTATTAGAACTGATAGAAGACTTAAACTAATCATTGAAATGGACAGAATATCTCCTCGAATGTCAATTTAATGTCATTCTCTACCCAAAAAAAAGAGAAAAAAAGATTGAATTTTGTTGTTCAACAATGACCAACTACATATTGCAAATTTGTGAACATTCCTACGAACCTGTTTTTAGTTTTACCAACAAAAAAAGGCCAAACACTTTTTATTTTATTATTATCATGTGGTCTCTTCGTTTATATCCTAAGACATATACTGATATAGTTTCTGGGTTTTTATTTTTTTTTGTTCTTGGAATATATTATTGGTTCCAAACTCAAAAATTGAATCGTTTAAAATGGAGATTATTATACAAAATTTTGAATTTTTTGAAACGTCAAGTGTAAGTATTTAGCATTAGACTGGCGACCAAGGATAACTCTTACAATTAATTTAACCTTTAATTTGTAATATATCACATGAGATGCTATTAACACATAATGAATTAAGAATATATATTTTTATTTCTAATTATGTGAACATTATTTTTGATGATTACATTAAAATACTCAAAATATTTCTCAATCTTTTTTGATTAAAACATTTATCGTTTTAACATATTAGTTTATTAAAAAGAAAGCGAAATTGGATGAATAAAATTGAAAAAAAAAATTGTTTTTATTAGGGATGTCATAATGGTTCATTACCATGAGTTGACCATTGTTTGTTAATTTAATAGGATTCAGGTTTAAAACTTTTGCCCATATAAATAAATGGGTAGTCATGTACTACTTATAAGTATCTAATTCTAGTGGGTCAACCCATTAGATTATGAGTTAACCATGAGTTTGATCATTCAAAAATATAAAAATTTAAACATGTAAAGTATATGTAGAAAACCAAAAAAATTCTTTTATAAATATGTATAAATATAAAAACTACAGAAAAATATATAAAATATCTATAAAAACAAAAAAATTCCTTTCATAAATATATATAAAATATTAATAATTACCATATATAGTTCTCTCAAAATTTTTTTTATTATTTTTATAGTGTATAATTTATATATAGGGGTACCCAATATAACCCATTAGACTAGTGAATTTTTTTTTTGTCAACTGATTTAGTGACCTTTAATCTCCTCCTTTATACTGCAGGTAGGGGGTTCGAACCTTGGTGCCTTGAGAATTTATAAAGTGACAACACCACTGGGCCACCTGTCCTCGGCAGACTAGTAGATTTAATATATTTGGATTTGAGTATCTAAATTTTAACCCATGAAATAAATGGGCTGGTCAAACCCGTATAATATTATTAATTACTTATGTAGGTTTGGGTCGGATCGGTTGGATTACCCATTATGACACTCTAATTTTTATTATCAAGTTTAGTATAGTAAATTATTCTGAACAAATTCAGTTTTGATAAATCAAAATAACTTTTGTATAAAAGTTTAAATATGATCTAGACTAAACTTCCATGACAATTATTATTATTAGTATGTTCTTATTTTATTTTTTGTAACTATAAATTTAATGTTTATTTATATAACATTTTTAATATAATTTAATACTTGCAGCACGAATCATCATTTAAATTAGTTAAAGAACATGCACATAACTTTTTTTTATCGTAGTAGTATGGATGTATATGCTATATACATACAAAAATGTGTATAAAAGCTTGAACCCATTAACAAGCTTCATCAGAAAAACACAAAACTTAGATATTATTTGTAAACTAAAAAAGATGAGTTCTAAACTCATCTCTCTCCTTCTTCTTTTCCTTCCACTTCTAACACTCACAATCTTGTCGGAAGCCGAACAAGCTTTCACTTCCGACCAAACACTCCTCGTGAACAGCCACAACAGCACAGCGACTTCCGGCGACGGAGGAAGGTTGCAACTGAGAGGGAAGAAGCAGAGAAGTGGCCCAGGATGTAACTTGTTCCAAGGCCGATGGGTGTTCGATGCTTCTTACCCTTTCTATGATTCGTCCACGTGTCCTTTCATTGACGCCGAGTTTGATTGTCTTAAGTTCGGTCGACCAGACAAACAGTTCCTTAAGTACTCTTGGCAACCTGATTCTTGCACCATTCCAAGGTTTTTACTTAACTTAAAACTTAATTCACTTAAAACTTCACTCTCTTTATGTTTAGTATAATTCAAAAGCTTAACAAAACAATAATTTGATTTGTGGGAGGGCTTTTAACTAATTTAAGTATACAGTAATTTTATTTAATTGGAGGGTATTTCGAAAATCTCATTATTTAGCATAATTTCATATTATGTAATAAAACATGTAATTTTCTTAATTAATATTCACATTATGAATTTCTTATTGGAGGGTATTTCTAAAATCTTATTATTGTGCATTATTTAGCATAATTTTATATTATGTACTAAAACAAGTAATTTTCTTAATTAATATACACATTATGAATTTCTTAATTAATATACACATGTAATTTGCTTGAAGAAACGTGGGTAAGCATATATTCTTTGTACAAATGAAAAGGAGAGTGTCTATATAATAATATAATAAAAAGTGTTTTAAGTGGATTATTTTTGTTGTGAAGAATAGTAAAAGTAGACATTATCAACATCAAGTTGTATTAAAATGTAAATGCATGATAATGAGTTATGTTAATTAAGTAATTAACAACGTAAATAGGTTTGACGGTGCGGCGTTTCTGAGGAAATATAGAGGCAAACGAGTGATGTTCGTCGGAGACTCACTGAGTCTAAACATGTGGGAATCGTTAGGATGTATGATCCATGCGTCGGTACCAAAGGCCAAAACCACTTTCATCAAACGTACCCCACTCTCTTCTCTCACTTTCCAGGTTTTTTTCTTTTTCCTTTTTTATTATTATTCTCTGTGTTTTTTGGATAAAAACAAAATCTTATTTATCATAATTCTCACGAGGATTAGTCGTCATTAATAAAAAATTCAATTGGTTGTTGTCATAATCGTATATAAGTCACAGACTATTTAATATATATATATTCGTTATTTTAAAAAAGCTAGTTGGTTGCTAATAATGCTTGTTAGTGTTCGATCACATCCACTTGATCATGAGAAAGGTGACGCATATCAGTATTAATAAGTGTAATAGTACAGTATTTTTTACCACTATGCTATACAATTTTTGTCTCTTTTCATATATTCCTGGCAATACCTTTTAATAATTCAGAAACAATTTTTACCATAAGTAACAATAGAACCAACTGAAAAAGAACATAATACGTAAACAACTTCAATAGTTCAACTTGTTCTTTCTTGTCCCCCTCTGTATACTTTGTGAAACCTCTTTTCTTTCATTTAATAATTCTCTTTTTAAAAATTAAAATAAAGATATCGAATATTCTTATGAAACCTCTTATATCTGATGTTTTTAATTGTTATAAATGTAAATTAACAGGAATATGGAGTGACGTTGTACTTGTATAGAACACCATACATAGTGGATGTAGCAAGAGAAAGAGTAGGTCGTGTGCTTAACCTTGGAGCTATTGATGGAGGTGCTAAACTTTGGAAAGATATGGACGTTCTTATCTTCAACTCTTGGCATTGGTGGACTCATAAAGGCCAATCTCAAGGGTTTGTACCATTAATTAACCACATTTTTAAATCTATAAACCCAAAATGTATTACATCATTTATAACGTAATGTTTGTATTCTGTTTCTAATTTGTGTTGTAAATCTGAATTCAGGTGGGATTATATAAGAAATGGGCCTTCTTTGGTAAGAGACATGAACCGTCTTGATGCATTCTACAAAGGACTTAGCACTTGGGGTCAATGGGTCGATCAAAACGTCGATACTACCAAAACTCGAGTTTTCTTCCAAGGCATTTCTCCCACTCATTACGAGTAAGTCCATAGTTCAATTGTTTCAAATGCAATGAAACAATTGAGATCCTATTTCGATTAATGTTTTTCTTGTGGATGACAGAGGAAGGGAGTGGAACGAGCCAAGGAAGAGTTGCAGTGGGCAAATGCAGCCGTTGGTTGGATCAAGTTACCCAAGTGGTCAACCTCAATCAGCTGGAATTGTGTCTAAAGTATTGAGTTCAATGAAAACCAAAGTGTTCTTGCTCGATATTACCACTTTGTCTCAGTTGAGAAAAGATGCTCATCCTTCTACTTATGGTGGTGAGAAAGGAACAGATTGTAGCCATTGGTGCTTACCTGGTTTGCCTGATACTTGGAACCAACTTCTCTACGCAGCACTCTCGATGTGAAGCGTGATTAAGAAACTATGCTACAAAGTAAACACCTTTTTTCTGTAAATTACATTTTTAGAGGTGCAGAGGATTAATCTGACAGGGGCTTAAGTGAAGAAAGACTTACGAGCTTTATAAAGAAGATGAATTTAATATTTTTTATTTTCATGTGGGAGAGATAATAATCTTATAATCGTCAAGTGTTGTTGTGTTATGCAATAGAAACAGATGAATATGAAGAATGATTTGTAACAGTTAAGTTCTCTGATTTGATCATGGCTTCTACTATATTACAACAGAACTTGATCTCGAAGAACCCTAAGAAGACACCTAATTTCACTACCAGCAGTTTTGATTTGGGGACAAATATAGAAAATTTTACCTTAAAATTTGAATCCTTTATTCATGAGGATTTTCACGAAGCTCGTCTTCTCAATCTCTTTTTTCTTTTCTTCCTCTGGATTTCTCGAATTCATAACTATGGCTTTCACAACATCCCTCAAAGGAATTTTAAGTTTCTTTCCTTCATCTCTACGATTTCCTGATGATTCCGCAGAAAAACCATTCCGCTTCTCCGCCACAATCCTAACCGTCGAATCTGCTTCATCATCCTCTAAATCAACGGTGTCGGAGCTTTCTTCCAGAGAGACTAATCGAATCGCCTCACGATCCACCACATTGTAACCCGAATCAAGTACACTATCCGACTCGGAATCATCGGACGCACGATGAGATGTAACTACCCCGTCGTTTAACGGTGGTGGCGAGATTCCGAAAGACGGATCGGAATCTGGCGGTGGTTGTCCGTGTACGGCAAAGCCACATCGCTGTAGATAAATCTCCTGAGAAGCAGATACATCGCAGTTGTCTAAAATCGAACTAATGTTCTTCTTCATATTACTCTGCACATTTTTCCGTTTCGCAGGTTTGCTTATAGCTTGACTATGGAAACTTTCTAGGTTTAAAGGAGGGAAATTTTCCCGCTTACTTTCAGTTACCGAGTTCCGAGGCGTTGTTTCAAAACGCGCTAATTCTTGAACGCAACCGCACCAAACGTATCCATATAATGAGTCTTAACACACTCATCTCTTAGCATATAGATGTGTGAATCAAACCTATGTTGAAACTGAAATTGTGATATTGATGCAAGCCTACAATTCTACAAACCATGATTGGTTCTGAAATGTAAAATATACAACTAAAAAAAAAGTGACTGCAATGTTTAGCTTTTCTCTCATATTCGACGATGATGACATTTTCAACCTCAGAGGTCCAAACACAGGAACAAAGAGATTAGTAACCAACGTAGACGGCTACATTCACTATGTAGCAATCTTCGTTTTTATCACCCATTTCTTCAACTAGAACGCCGCTTGAGCAAATCAGTCCACCATCTACAACCTCCATGTTAACAATCCTCCCACTTCAAAGAGAAAATAAGGGTTAAACAACGAATGATTGTGGAAACGTCACTAACTCCAAGATTAAGTAACACAAGAAAAGATCTGATGTTATCGAATACTACATATATCTAAGATGGTTTTTTTCTGTTGGAAAGATTTGATAAGAATGCCAATCCAAACATCAACACTTCCAAAACATATTAGTAACTTATATCTAGCACTAAGCAAAACTTCAACTCCAGTTTTCCATAACATTACTTGAAAAAGTTGAAACAAAGAACTCAAATTTCTCCTGTAAAGACAGCAACTTTGTTTAGAAATTCATGATAGAGGTTAGTTGGAGAACTTACTATGGGAATATAGACTTAACCTTCTCGAAATCAAGTTGCTGATGAAGAGAACGAGGCACTCCAAGCTTAATCTGCAGCTTCATTTCTCCAAATGAAACTCCAGGAATTGAACCTTCAACCCACATTTTAATACCACTAAGTCAGATAAAAGTCAACTATTTCCAAAGAAACCCAATTGATTTCTGTTGGAAATTGCTTAAGAATCACTTTCATTGTTGAGCAAAGAGCAATAAAGATCGTTTTCAGAACAATACCAATTGACAGAGAACATTCATAAGGACGAGAATTATGGTACCTCTCCTAAATGCAGGAATCGAATTAGAAGAGATTGCATTCTTACAAGCCTTCATCGCCGCAGATGTCACGTCTTGCCTGTTTCACAAAATCTTGAAGATTCAAAATCACATCGGTAGGATCGATCGAGACGCAAAATTTGAAAGTAGAGAAACACTAAAATCGAAAACACAGATTTGCCGCGTACCCGTGCTGATCATAACCCACACCCATCTCAACGAACTATAGCTTCATCGTATTGTTGGGAACACCACCGGATATTGTCTCCGCCGTTGTCTCCATGGCGCTTCTTGCGGTGAGTTTAATCGGGCGTAAGATCTGAGAAAACTGGTGGAGAGAAGAAGACTTATACGACGGAGATTGACGGAGACGAAGCTCAGGGTAGATAAGAATCGAATCAGAAATTAATGTAAGAGACATTTAAACCAAATTAGTGTTTCTTTTCTTTCACTCGCAAATGAGTGGGTTTAGCTTTGACTGGTTTTCTCTGTGATCTAATCAAATTTGGGGATAAATTTGAAAGAAACAAGAAGTAAGAAAAGGGTTTTTGAAGGGTTTCTTAATGGGGTTCTTAGTATTTTTTTAATAATAAATCTTAAGAAACTTTTGTAAAAGTTTCTTATTTAAGAACTTTTAAGAGACTTTCAAGGGAGTTTCTTAAGATTTTAATATTATAAAAATAGTTAAGAAACCATTAAGGGTTTCTCCTTTGATGATGCTCTAAGGGTGTCGTTTTTTCCAAAGCTCAAATTAAAAAATTTAAAACGCATCGTTTATGGGAAGGGCTTTAAACTCGGTCTCTCTTCTTCAAACTAGTTTTCTGAACTCTCCCTCATGTCACAGAACAGTCTGACTAAGATGTTTTATGAGTTCCGGAAATGCTTCAGGCTCAAGAATATCTTCGTGAGCCCACTCCAGATCCATGGAAAAATCCCTGTGATAATACAGAATATATTAGAATGTATAAAGAATCAATTAGCACTACATTGTTCTTATCTTCTTAGTTAAATAATCATAAAAATTATGTTAGATAGCTTACTTGTAATGCTTGCCTGCCATTCTCTTCCTAGCTTTACGTGCGTAATCCGGATTAGGGAAAACAACCTGAAGGTCATGCACGGACAAGTTAGAAAACAATCACCTATTTATTAGCTGAGTATATTGCAGCAGAATTCACAAAGAAAGAATCATACCAAGGCCATGGTCTTCCTCGGAGGGAGAATAATTTTCGCTAGAAATCCAAACATTTGTTGGAGTTCCTCTTTAGTGGAATCAAATGGCAAATTCTTTACAAAGAGAATATGTGTGCTTCGGTTCTTCGCATAATCTCTCTATGTAATAGATTCTTCCAAAGAGGTGACATTTACACCAGCTTTAGCAAGGGCTTCTTTGGTCTCTAGAATAAGTTTTGATTCTCCCAAAGCAACGGCAGGATCTTCACGTTCACGAATGTTTACACCACACACCATCCTCCTTGTCTTTTCTATGTCCTACAACACAAAAAGGAAAAGAAAAAAAAAATGAAGCAAAGCAAAAAACCAGATTTATAAAACATAAACGGATGCATTCTTGGAAAACAAAAAAAGTACAGTCTCAGGTCGCGTGAGTAAACTATTCCAAGCTTTTTTATTATCAAACGCCTTTCTTTATTCTTCCCTCTTCAGCTTGACTTTATTTCGTTGCTTTCTGTTGGTAAAAGCCATGATAAACAACTCATTAAACTTATACTCGAACAGAAATATTACAAGTTTGAAGACCGGAACATAGAAGTACTGGCCACTAACACTTGTTCATCAGATAATCTATCAACACGCACCAAGCGCCTCTGGAAATTGAGTAATCTAATTCCTCTATGGCCCTGCAACAACATCATCCAAACGGTTTATAAACTTATTTAACAGCTAAAGAAAGACAAGGCTTCTTCTTGAAAAGCATGCACTATCTAGTCCTCACAACCACCATAAGGCTACTTTTTCGTATGGATTATATATACCTGGCTTCAGATACCGGGATTGAGTAAAAGATGTCGGCCATTCCTTCGAACCTGTTTGTCTCCTCGTCCAAATTAAGATGGACCTCTGATATATCACCCAATATACTAAAATATTCCATAAGCTCTTCTTTTCTATTGCAGGAGATTATTGAAAACAATCAGAGATGTATAACAGAAGAATAACAGGAAACAAGAAGAAAAAGAATAAGATGGACAAGTATATCCAATTACGTTGAAGTGTAACGCAGGTTACGGACGATAAAGCGACTAGTGTGAAAAACATCATCACTGTCAGCTTTTAAATTTTGATCCACCATCATTGCATCGGCATTATTATCATTACGAACTCTGTTAGCTTCAATGTCTTCATAAAAAGGAATAACAACAATCTCATAGTCATCATAAAGCCACTTAAGATCATCATCACCAACTGCTCTCAGTTTCATCATCATCGTTTAAAACCCACAGATTATTCTTTATCCTACCCTTGAACTTGAAGTATTCCTTATCAGAAACATCATCACTAGAAGCAACAACTTTATTCCTTTTAGCTTTGTAAGGCTCATCATCATCGGAAATTACTAGCTCATCCCTTTTCTTCAACAAAACCTTCTCTTTGCACGTTTCTTCAGTGGTACGCACAACACATATGTTATTGGACCAGAATGTCAAATTATTCTCAGGCAATTTCGAATTAATCTCAAGCAATTTCTGAGATAAGAGATCTCGAACTCCATCCTTTGCAACATCTTGAGGCAAATCCCTAACGTCTCTCCTCGACCTGGAATTTACAGGTATATATCATGCCTCAAATAGCTCTTCCATTCTTTGCGGTATGGATTCGAAAGTTATTGCTTGCATAGTAGTTGGATATTATATAGTTGAAATGCTTAGAACCATAAATCTTACTAATTTATCTTTTTCTGAACAGAGAGGTGCTTCAGGTAGCAAATTTCTTAACTATTTGAACAAGAATATCATGCCTACTTTTGACAAGGTACATTGTTTACGTGTTTGACAGTAGTTTTTTCTGTGCATGATCTCTTTGTAATCTCTTGGGCATACTAACCATAGACTAATTAACGGCGTTGAGGGCATAAAGTCAAATCTGATTTACTCTCAACTTGCATGTAACTCTTTTTGTTCATACATAATAGAGTAGCTCATCTATCTTCTTCCTTCATTTAGTAAAATCTAAAATACACTTCAGGCGTGAGCTTTCTTGGTTATCTTTATATTTAACAAATCCTTTTTTACTAGCTGCCAGAGGAAAGGAAGCTTAACCTGCTCAGAGCTCTTGCTGAGATTTCGCCATACACAACAGCTCAGGTCGCACGTCAGATGCTTCCCTCCATAGTTCAGCTCTTGAAAGTAACCTCTTAAGCACCATAATAAATGGACGTATGAACTATTTACTGTTATCATTTCTCTGGTGTATACCACAGTCTTTTATTTTTAATGTAAACGCTATTGACTGTTTACCATTTTCTCTCAGAACTACATGCCTGCTAGGAAGACTGGGGAAGAAATGAACTTCACATATGTGGAGTGCCTATTATACGTGTTTCATCACTTTGCTCACAAGGTTGTCTAACCATTTAGTTATTTCACTTCTCTGTTTCTTCCTTCTACTTATCTGTTTCTTCCTTCTTACTTATCTGTTTCTCTTTAACATATAGGCTCCAAATGCGACAAACAACTTGTGCGGGTACAAGATAGTCACTGGGCAGCCATCAGATAGACTTGGGGAGGACTTTTCGGAATTTTACAAGAAATTTACTGAGAGGTATTGTGAATTGCAGTAGTATGACATTCTGCTTTTTCTTTGTGAGAAATAGATTTTGGAATTTTGTTTCAAAGTTCATTTCTAATAATAAGAAAATGATGTTACAGATTGACCAGTGTTGAGGATCTAACGAAGGCAACAATGAAGAAACTGAATCAAGCAATGCTCGAGCACTCCAAAGCCATGTCGGCTGCTAAGACAGATGAAGAAAAATCAAGCGTGGTGAGAACCACTTCTCACCCCCTTCGTTTTGCATTCCATTTCTTCAGTTTATTTATGGGGTTAAATGTAACGGAAGCTCCTTTCAGAAAACTAAGAGACAGAACACAAGTACTGGACTCAAGACCTGCAATAACATATTGGCAATGACAAAGGTGATAAAACAGAGCCATATCCTCTTTCTCTTTTCATCCCTGTTTTCTCTAAATGACCTGTGAATCGGATTATGGTTTAACCTTGCTAGGCAAGTCTAACCGTCTTGGTGTGTTACAGGCATTACATGCAAAAGTGCCTTCTTTTATCGGAGACAGCAGTATTACCCTTTCTTGGATAGAAGCCACAAAGCCATTAGCCTCTACAACAACTGGGTACATATCGCATTTACAATCTTCATTTGCTCTTAAATAAACTTTGTCAGTTTTGCCCGTTCGTTTTCTTGGTTTTCCAAATGTAGATGAACTTATGTTTTGTATATTTCATTGTGGCTACCACAGAGGAAAACGGCCTGCAAATGGAGCGGGTAATGACGTGGGTGCAACGAAGGCACGTGAGCCGATTCATCAGCATGTGAACAAAAAATATGAGGGAGCCTCGTACAATGGTGGTAGAAGCGGTCAGAGAGGCCGAGGTCAGGGAAGACGCGGTGGTGGTGGCCGTGGCCGTGGAAGAAGAAACTTCTGGTAATTTCTTTCAAAGGATTCTTCTCTATATGACACTCTTTTTGGTATTTAGGTTTTGTATAACAGGTGATGTTTGTCTTTTTGTCAGTACAAGTTTGTCACATTAAGGCTCCTAGCATTCGACAAACAAATTAATCTCTTTGGAATTTCTTTGGTTTTTCCTTTTTCCATGAATACTTAAAGACTTTTATTCCAATTATTAATTTACGAACTTGAGTGGCAATAGTGATTTTTAGATGGCTTAAAACAATTCAAATATTTGGTTGGCTCCTCTACCTAATTTCAAATTCAAATGCTTGTAACTTGTATTCATGTGTTCTACACTTCTATTTGCTACAAATTTTATTTATATTCAACTTTTATTCCTGTTTGTACATTTTTAATCGAATCAATGTGATATTTCAAAAACATATTATTCGGTGATGAATAATTTAAGAAAATATATACCGTGGATCTACTTTATTTTTTCTTTTGTTTGCCATTGCTTTTGTTTCTACATTGACGTTTAAGATTGTGTAATTGAGATTCACACTTTAAACAAAGAAAGTAGAAATTAGTTCGATCGTTCCTTAAAGTCAATAGTCATAAGTGATAATACACTAAACAAATCTCGTAAGCATCTGCAGATCATAGAAAGGTGGCATTCACGTTCTTTAGAATAGTAAAATCAGATTCAATAATTATATAGTTTTGTGTGTGCAAGACTTAGTACTTGTTTAAGTCTAGCTTTTTAAAATACTAATCAACCTTAAAGAGTCTTTCTTTATTGGCTATGTAAATAGCCCTTGAACGTTCCTTCACTTAGTGACCTTATGTGTGTGTGTGTATATATGCGCGCGCAAGAAGAGACTGATCATTCGACCAATACAGTTGTGTAAACAATTCTCTTCAAAGCTTACGTCAATGGCACGTTTTGCTCTGTTTCTGTGTTTTCTGTCTCTAGCTTTAGTCTCTGCTGTGAACTGTCGTGTATTAAGTTCTGTGTCTGAGGATAAAAACTCGATTTTGGTCTCCGATGGAGTCAAAGACGGATCAAGCTTCGAATTTCTCAGTCTTGATCCGCCAAATCGCATTCACAAGAATGCTTGTGTTCATGTCTACGGGTTTCTTCCATGTGCAGACAATATTGGAGGCTATGTCTTTCAAGTTTTCTCCTTGGGATGCTTACTGATAATCGGTGAATACTACTTGTCGGAAGGAAGGTCAAAACTGTTTGTCATTTTCGAGGTCGGTTTCTATGGTGGAATCATCTTCCCTCTCCTCACAATGTTCCCAAGAATCGCCCTTATTCTTTGTAAGAACTCATATTTTCCTTTGATACTTTTGACTGCAATGAATAATCTTATAAACAAGCTTCTGATGATCTCAGCGACTGGACTTGTGGGAAGCCGTGAAATCGCAAACTCGATGGTGGATAATAATATTGGAGTTACTGTGGGATACACTGTCTTTGCTTTAACAATACAATGGGGCGCTTGTGTTGTCTTTGGCTTGTCTGGTTTGCGATCAGATCAAGTTCAAAGAATAACTTCTGTAAGATCTTAGTCTTTCTTCTTCTTCTTCTTCTTCTTCTTCTTCTTCTTCTTCTTCTTCTTCTTCTTCTTCTTCTTCTTCTTCTTCTTCTTCTTCTTCTTCTTCTTCTTCTTCTTCTTCTTCTTCTTCTTCTTCTTCTTCTTCTTCTTCTTCTTCTTCTTCTTCTTCTTCTTCTTCTTCTTCTTCTTCTTCTTCTTCTTCTTCTTCTTCTTCTTCTTCTTCTTCTTCTTCTTCTTCTTCTTCTTCTTCTTCTTCTTCTTCTTCTTCTTCTTCTTCTTCTTCTTCTTCTTCTTCTTCTTCTTCTTCTTCTTCTTCTTCTTCTTCTTCTTCTTCTTCTTCTTCTTCTTCTTCTTCTTCTTCTTCTTCTTCTTCTTCTTCTTCTTCTTCTTCTTCTTCTTCTTCTTCTTCTTCTTCTTCTTCTTCTTCTTCTTCTTCTTCTTCTTCTTCTTTGGCTTTATAGAATCATAAAATGACTTTTATAAATTTAAACAGGGCCTACAGTGTCCAAGACGACAAGTTTACAGGAAAAATCTACTGAAGGACATTGCTGGTACGTTCAAAATCTCTTAACAGATATCAAATCCTTTCTATTTCTTTTCATGAATATTGTACCTAAGCTTAATTTGTTGTGTTTTTTTTTTTTTTTGGTTCTATGCAGTAGCTAGCGTAGAAGCAGATCCTAAGAACAAGAAAGTGGCAGGGATTATGCTGTTGACTTTATTGCCTTTCGTCATGGTTACATTAACAGAGATATTTGATTCTAAATATTGGAATGACATTATCGTTTTGACCACACTCATAATCTCTGCTTCTGCAACTATTGCCTACTTTGTTTATTCGGTATGAGTGTTGAAATGAATGAAGTAAAGGTTTCAAAAGTTCATAGCTTTATGTGCCAAATCTTTAATCTTTTTTCTTTCGAAATTCGCAGTATTTTGATATAGCGGACCAAGAGAAGAGCTTAGATCATGCAAGGTTTGAGCTCATGTCAGAAGTGCATAAGAATTTGCAGATGTTTTCTCCTCAAAACCTTATTAAAGATGGACAACTAAATAAAGAGAGCTTGAGAAGGTTTTACATCTTTAATTTTTTCCTTGATATTCCAGTTTTAAGCAATTATTGTTTGACTTTGTTCTGTTTCTTACTTGTTATTATGCCAGTTTGTTTGAAAAAATAGATGTAAACGGAGACGGTAAGATCCAAGTTTCAGAGTTAAAAGATGTGACTGTGGAGTTTGGGATGTTAGGGAGAATAAAGTGTGACATACATGAGCTTGCCAATACATTGCTTGCTGATTTCGACAGCGATGGAGATGGTGAGATTGATGAGATTGAATTCGAAAAAGGGATCACAAAATGGCTTAATCAATACAAATTAAGGTTCGACAATGGTGAGTCACAAAGAGGGAACCAAGCTGTAAGTAAATCACAATCTTCCTAGCTCACATTTTTACCTGTTTTTGATCAGATTAAGAAACTGGAAAAGTGGTGAATAATTGCAGGAGGAGGATGGAGTTTTGAAGATGGAACAACCAAAGGAAAGTCTTGTTGTTAAGTTGTTCTCAAGGAGAACCTTGAGAGCTGCCATTGAAGTCACTATAGGGATTCTAATTGTCATCTTTCTTGCAATGCCTTTCATGATGAATATCGAGCGTTTGTCAGCATCAGCTGGAGTTCCTTCCTTCTATGTCGTCTTCACAGTGATTCCTTTAGCTAGAAACCTAAAGAATGCTTTGTCTGCTCACTTCTGTCGCAAGAAAGACAAAGCAAAAATCACATCAGAGACATTCTCTGAGGTTAGTTTTATTGAAACATTAGTAATAAACCCTCCACTAGAGCTCAAAGGTAAAGTTTTTTTCTATGTTCTTTGTGTAGATCTACAGAGATGTTACCATGAACAATCTGTTGGGAATTTCAATTATATTGGCGATTGTGTACACAAGAGGATTGACTTGGGATTACTCGACAGAAGTTCTGATTATTGTGATTGTTGGTCTTCTAATAGGAGTACCTGCCTATGTGAGATCGACTTATCCATTGTGGATATCTATTTTGGCATTTGCTCTCTACTTCTTCTCTCTTGTCATAGTTTATCTTCATTTCAAGGCCATTGGCAAAAAAGAAACTTTCACCTTTGACAACTAATCAATGAATTTTTTTCCAAGGGTTATTTTTTCTTAAGATTTCGTTGTTTTTCCCATTTTATTCCACTATGTATTTCGAATGTTCCATCTGCTTTGTATCTTAATGAGCTATGTAGTGTTGAATATCTCGAGATTTATATGAAGTTTCAATTTTTGGTGTTATTATTATCCATCAAAGCTTAAAGAAGTTGTACAATGTGAGACAAAAATATAAACTGAATACTCTAAATGTTTTTTGTTTGGTCGAGCGACTCTAACCGTTTTGTTCAAATAAGAGTTTGATATCTATTGCAATCCAGATATAAACTGAATACTCAGTATTAGTTAGTAAAAATATACTTACGAATTAATAAATATTTTGTTTCCATGCAGCACACTTTTTATTAAATGAAATTTAATGGTTCACATTTTATTAACATATAAAATAATACGTGTACACGAGAGGATTGAGTTGGGATTAGTCAACACAAGTTCTCATTATTGTGATCGTTGGCAATTGCTCTCTAGTCTCTTCTCTGGATCCATCTTCATTTCTCAGGTCTCAAGATAACAAATGTTACTTAGTGAACCTTCCCAATATCTTACAAGTTTCAACATTTGTAGATTGTAGTGCTACGTTTATATGATTCTAATTGATATAAACATTCGGATATTATAAAATAAAGTTATCGGTTTTTGAAGTTAAGTATGTCTCACTTATACAGTCTTTGGATGATTAATCTTGAAGGTGAAGTAGCCATGGCTAAGTATGTTTGTTTCACTAGCATCATGTTTTTTTATAGAGAAAAAACAAAAACAAAAGACCATCAATGTTTTTGGCAAATCTATGCGAAATTACAAACTCATGACATATGAATGATTCGAAAATTTTGCTTAGAAAATAATTTCTTATAACTTAAGACGAAGATCAATGCCTTGATCAGTGACTGTGTCATATCTCTCGGTTTTCAAGCTAAAAGATCGATCTTGGTTGCGGTTACTCTGCTCATTATTTGACGGTAAGAAACTGTAGAATGGTTTTTTGCTTAGGGGATTCGCAGCACTCCTTCGAGGCATCAATTCTCGATCAAACTCTTCTTTCTGTTCATACTAAAACAAAAACTCATGGCATGAATTAATAGTCCCAACGTTATTAATTCATAGAGGTTCAACTGTATATGGAAACTACATTACCTGTAAAAAGCGCGGGAACTCGAGTGAAGTATTTGGGATAATCGGTGTAGTAGGAGTTGCAGGAGAAGGAGAATCAATAGTGATTGGATTTTTAATTGTGGTTCCTGAATCTTGAACATGATTTTTCAATCTTACGTCTACTGATCTGATTTGTTTACCATCCCTGAATTCCAAAAAAATTGTCAAATAAAGGAAAATGTTTGTATGCATTTCTCAAGAAACTGATCAAGCCTAGAAAATAGACCTTGAGAAGGTTATGGTCGGTCCAACACTACATTTAGCAGTCTCTGCCATAAAATGCCATGGCCTTTTAGCACCCACAATCTGTTTAGAAAACAATCAAAAGAGAGATTATTAAGAACTAAACTCAAAAATTGAGTACTTTTGATTTTGTGTGTTTTAAGGATTAAACTAAAAGAATTTTCCTTTTCTTCGTTTAGAAAATGAGTGACATTATCACGTGAAGATGTTTGGTTTGAAGGGGGCTCTATAAACTGATAAAATCCTCCAGACCCTGGACTTGGTAGACTCATCTGTTAAACAAAATTAATTCGTTAATTAATGTTCAAAATATATACGAAAATGTTTTCGATTATTTTACCGGTGGAAGGTAGTGAAGAGACGAATCATGCTTCATGTGAAATACTGGAGCCGAAGGAATCAAATCATTAGGGAAAGACCCGGTTGAGAAATAAGACGGAAATGGGTAAACCGGACCGGTTTTGTCTGTAGTGGTCTGAGATCTTTCCGGAGGAGAAGGAAGAGGAAGTTGTACATTAGAAGAGTTATGTTGTTCTTCGAGACGAATCTTCTCAAGTTCAGCAACACCAGGTCCTCTTCTTCTTCCACCATTATTATGTTTCTGTTTCTTAGGACACAAGCCAGAGTAGTCATCATCTTCTGATCTGTTTCCACTACTCGTCTTACTACACATTTTTGCCTAGGTTATGATGGTTTTTACACTGAACGAACAATTACCTTTATATATACATGAAGAAAATGGTGATGGAGATAAATTTGTGACAAAATGAGAAAGAAATAAAAAGTCATAAAAAATAGGAGAATTTAAAGGGAAGTAAATCTGAGCAGAAATAGGCGGTTCTTTTGTAGAAAAGTTTTAGGGATTTTAAGAATTTTCAAAAGTCCCATGTTTCTATCTCTCTTAAGATTTTTTTTTCTCTCTCAATCTTGGTTTTGTAATATGAACCATTTTGAGAGAGTAAATGAATTTACATTTTTTTTTTGTCAAAGAAATGAATTTACATTTATTTCCGTGATTTTCTCTATAAATACTTGTGTGTACTTTTCTTCAATGCTAGCTGTTGTGTCCATTTCCATTTCAGGAATTAAAATGTAAAAATATTACATATCTATTTATGTAATCTGAATTAAGTTTTAGCTTTTATATCAAGAAATTCTTGATAAGCTCACAATTTTAAAAAAATCAAAAATTAAATTTTATATATTTTTAAAATATGTTAATGTTTCAAATGACATGTTAGTCGAATGTTAATATATGTGGCTGATAACTTAATTTTATTAGTTGTAATCGACTGGTTGTCCAGGCTTACATCTCCAAGTTATGATTTGTGATTTGCTCATTATACTGATCAAAAACCATTTGGCCACCTTAATTGGTACAATATCTTCCAATTAACTTGTTAATATATATTGAGCTTCTTTTTTTTAAAACAATTATATCGACAAAGCTTGATCCATAGCCTAAAGTCCACCCCTATAATCATTTTTTAAGATACCATAATGTAGCAGGTAGGAATTGAACTCTGATACCAAATCATTAGCTGGATCATCCTAACCACTAGACTGAAAGCAACTAGACTATATATTGAGCTAAAATTGATGTGTGATTTTACGAGAAAGTTTAAAAGATTATACATCAATTTAGCTAGTATCTACCAACTAAAAGCAAGAAGATAAGACAAAGATCTTTTAAAAATAGAGAAAATAAATAAGAATATATACCACATTTACTGTCAGATATAGTTGATCTATATTATATATAATTTATCAATTTTGAAAATTGTATATATAAAAACATGTGTATTTATATATAATTATACCTTATTTTCTCTAAATCAATGAGTGCTCGTCAAACATTCCATTTGAATTTAAAGATCTTATTATTTGAAATCAAAAGAAAATGATAATCCAAACAAGTAGCTAGAATTTTTTCTTAATAAATCTGTGTAGTACATAGAAAAATCCAAATTTATGTTTTCTAAATTTGAGAAAAAAAATTTCTTAGTCAAAGCAATAGAATTTGTCTTTTAAGAAAATCATTCAACATTTTCTTCCAAAATTATATTTGCTACCATAATATATATATATATATATATATATATATATATATATTTTGTCAACTTTACTCAATTACCAAAGTATCAGATCCAAAGAATGGGAACATCGTTTACAAATGCATAATTCTTAGATAACTTTCTAACATTGCGGGTTAGGAAATATGCTTTGTGATTAAGCGGAGTAAAAACTAAAAAGCATGCTACCGTAATATATTCAGGCTGTTAAAATTAAAGTCTGAAAATACCTCGATATATAGTGACACGATTAAGGAAATTACAAATGCGATTTACATGAAATTATCTTCTTCTTTTGTTAAATCGTAAATATCATTAATGAAGATAGGAGAAAGTTCTCAATAGATAACATTTACATGTAGAGCTAACCACAAACAAATAAAAAACTAGCTACTACAAAAACTGCTAATCTATGTTAGCGCATGCAACACTGCATTAGTTTATATTTCTTCCCTTTTCTCCTGGCATTAATGATGTTCTTGACATCTTGGTCCAATAATCTGAAGAGAGCATATGGCAGAATGGATATGGCATTATGTAAGAGGTTGTTTCTTTGGCGCGAGATAAAATATACAACCCCTTGAGCCAGCAGCTTACGTAGAGTGTTTGGAGCTAGGACACTATTGTTGGAAAAATTATTGTTTGAAAAATTGAGTCGTAACCAAGTCAAACCGGGTTATGATTCAAATTAAGATAACCGACATTTCACCTTATACCAAGATTGAATATGAAACCGGAATGCATATATACAGTCATATATATATACATATGAGACGAAGAAGAAAGGTAGAGTTGTTGAGTGGATAAGAAAGAAAAAAATCATTCTGTAACAAACTCTCAAAAAGATCTTCTTCTTCTTCACCGATTTCTTGCTTAGACCTTTAACTTGAGCTTTTGATTACACAAAAACTCAAGATACAGAGCATAACTCTTTCTCAAATTCTCTCTTGAAGCTTGTAATAGTGAGGGGGTCTAATTGTTAAAGTTCAGAAGCGTTGCAGCTTCGTCTCTGTTCTTCACCGGGTTCTTCATCTTCCATTCTCGTTTGATCGTTCTGGTGCTTCGTTATTTCTAACAATCTTTAACAATTAGAAAAGAAAAATGGTGAGAATCGGAGCCGTTCCAGATCTGTCGAAGCTTCAACCTCTCACGGGAATGAATTATAGAAGATGGTCGGAAGAACTACTGTTCTTCTTCCAAGAAATCGGTATCGATTATGTTCTAAATAGTGAAATCGATGAACCTACTGACCTTACTGCAGCTGATTCTACTGAATCGAAATCTGACAAAAAAAGGAAAGAAAGTAGCTTCCAAGAACACAATCGCACTTGCAGGGGTCACATTATTCGTCATCTGTCCGAGAGATTGTTCGATATATATGTGAGTTTTGAATCTGCAAAAGAAATCTGGGATAATCTGAAGAAGAAGTACGGCACTGAAGATGAAGGCAAGAAACAGTATGTCACTTCCAGATGGACTTCATTCATGATGAAGGATGATTTGTCAATACTCGATCAACTCCATGATTACGAAGCGATAATCTCTAGGATTCAAGCAGAAGGTATGGCGATAGATAACAATCTTGCTGCTCTTGTTCTTATAGACAAGCTTCCGTCCTCCTGGAATGATTACCGATCAAAACTCAAGCATGAAAAGAAAAGGATGAGCCTCGATGAACTGATCTCAGATATCATGATTGAGGATGCAAATCGGAGATTCCAAGGTAACACTTATGATACCAAGTATGATAATTCAAACACTAACTTGGTGGAGAGTTCTACTGGAAAAGGAAAGAACAAAAAGAAAAACAACAAGAAGCAGAAGAAGGTCGGTCAAAACCATTCTGTGGAATTTAAGAAAAAACTGAAGTGTTGGAACTGCAATCAAGAGGGACACAAGAAGCAAGACTGCAAGTTACCAACACAACCTAAAGGAGATAAAGGATACGCAAAGGCTCACCTTACTGAGGCGTTGGTAGCTGTTGTAACTGAAGTGAATGCCACCACAGACAAAGTGGATTGGATCATCGACTCAGGTGCTACCAGACATATTTGCAACCAGAAGTCTCTCTTCAAAAAGCTGGATGAGGCAGGATGTGAGAATGTCTTCTTGGGTGATGCAAGCGCATTAAAGGTGTCAGGTATTGGTGAAATTGATCTAAAACTTTCTTCTGGCAGAGTTTTGACATTGACCAAGGTATTGTTAGTTCCGAACATGCGTAGAAATCTGATGTCTAGTGCTCTTTTAATGGTTGCTGGAATTAAACAAACCATAGATGCAGGTAAGATGATATTAACCAAAAATGGTGAGTATGTAGGAAAGGCCTTCTGTAGTGGAAATCTGTTTGTAATGGAGACTGTTAATGAAAATAAAGATGAGGCTGTTGCTTACTTGTTGTGTGATTTTGCATCTTGGCATGGGAGATTAGGCCATCTAAATTTTAACTCAATCAAACGTTTAAGTGAAGAAGGCTTAATTTCTTTCAGTTCTTTAATCAAACTACCTAAGTGTGAGATTTGTGTAGAAGCAAAACACTCTAGAAAACCTTTCTGTAAACCTGTATCTCGATCATCTTCCCTTCTTGAATTGATTCACACTGACATAGCAGATTTTAAAAATTCATCAAGTAGAGGTGGAAAGAATTACTACATTACCTTTATTGATGATTATTCTAAATTTGCATATGTGTATCTCTTAAGATCAAAGGATGAAGCGTTTGATGTGTTTGTTCAATATAAGACAGAAGTAGAAAAGCAATTGGACAAAAGGATCAAAAGAATAAGGTCTGATTGTGGTGGTGAATATACTTCAGATAAGTTTAACTCTTTCTGTGCTAGAGAAGGTATAATACACGAGTTCTCAGCCCCCTACACTCCACAACAAAATGGTATTGCTGAGAGAAAGAACAGAACGTTGAAAAACATGATGAACTCTATGTTGTTGAGCTCTGGCCTATGTGATTAACTGTGGGGGGAAGCTGTACTCACTGCGTGCTACATACTAAATAGAGTACTGCATAAAGGGAGATCAGTTACACCCTATGAATTGTGGAAAGGCTTTCCACCAAATCTGAACTATCTAAGAGTGTGGGGTTGTTTAACTAAAGTTGGACTTCCAGATTTTAAAAGGAGTAACATAGGATCAAAAACTATTGATTCTGTTTTCATTGGCTATGCTCACAATAGTGCTGCTTATAGATGTTTAACCTTTGATGTTGACTCTCACTCTTTAGGACATGTCATAGAGTCTAGAGATGTTGAGTTCTTTGAAGACTTGTTTCCCTTTAAGAAGACTCAACAGATCTCTTCCTCTTTGAATTCTGCAAAGAAAAGAACTTCGGAAACAGAAGTTACAGAGTTAAGAAGGAGTAAAAGAAGCAGAACAGAGTCAAGCTTTGGACCAGACTTCATCACCAGCTTCATTGTAGAACATGAGGAATTGAGTGAAGAATTTGTGTATACGTTTCTTATAGAGGAAGACCCAGATTCTTACTCAGCAGCTATGAAAACAATTGATGTCATGTTCTGGAAAGAAGCTATAAATTGTGAATATGAATCCATAATATCTAATCACACCTGGGAACTTGTAGATTTGCCTAGTGGATGCAAAGCAATGAAGTGCAAGTGGATCCTGAAAAAGAAAAGGAAACCAGATGGATCAATCGACAAATTCAAGGCCAGACTGGTGGCTCAAGGATATACACAAAAACAGGGAGTTGATTACTTTGACACATATTCTCCTGTATCTAAAATAGCCTCCATTAGATTGTTGTTTGCTGTAGCTGCTTCTCAGAGATTGATAGTTCACCAAATGGACGTAAAAACTGCGTTTCTCAATGGTGATCTTAATGAAGAAATTTACATGCATCAACCTGAAGGCTTTGTAGTAGAGGGTCAGGAAAATAAAGTGTGCAAGCTTAAGAAATCACTCTATGGTCTTAAGCAAGCCCCTAAGCAATGGTTTGAAAAGTTCAACCATACTTTGATAAAAAATGGTTTCATCTCTAATTCTGGGGATACTTGTTTGTTCAGTAAAAAAATAGAATGTGGATATGTCATTATATGTTTATATGTAGATGACATGTTAATTCTAGGAACATCTGTGGACATAATTAATGAAACTAAAACTATGTTATGCTCAGAATTCTCGATGAAGGACCTGATGGAAGTAGATGTGATTCTCGGAATCAAGGTATGTAAAACAGCCAATGGCTTTGCTCTCAGTCAATCTCATTACATAGAAAAGGTGTTAAAGAAATTTGATTTCTGGAATAAACCACCTGCAAGAACACCATTTGATTCATCAGTTCATCTATGTAAAAACAGAGGAGATAGTGTAAAACAGAATGAGTACGCAAAGGTGCTAGGTAGTGTCATGTATCTTATGAACTGTACTAGACCTGACATATCTTATGCAGTTAGCAGATTGAGTAGATACACTCAATGTCCTAGCAATGAACACTGGACTGCTATGAATAGACTGTTAAGATATCTGAAAGGTACATTGCATTGGAGCTTGAACTATGGTGACTCACCATGTGTTTTAGAAGGCTACTGTGATGCCAATTGGGTTACAGACCATGATGAGATAAATTCTACGAGCGGTTTTGTATTCACTTTGGCTGGAGGGGCTATAGCTTGGAAGTCTTATAAACAGACATGCATAGCTCGGTCCACCATGGAATCGGAGCTGATAGCTCTGGAATTAGCTGGCCAAGAGGCTGAATGGTTGAGGAACGTTCTGTCAGATCTTCCCATCCATGATAAAGTGTGCATGACAATTTCATTGAGATGTGATTCTCAAGCAACTTTAGCAGTGGCTATGAATAGGCTGTACAATGGAAAGAAAAGGCATATCCGACTTAGACATAAGGTGATAAGAGGACTTCTTGAGGCGGGAATCTTATCACTAGAATATGTAAGATCGGCCAAGAACATTGCTGATCCTTTTACCAAAGGTTTGTGTGGACGCTTGGTGCTAGAAACAGCCAAGGAAATGGGATTGAAATGTGTCTGAGTTATGAGCTTTCTGGAAACCTTACCATCTGATTCATTGACTTGAAGAAAATGGTTCAAAAGGTCAAACGCAAAGAGGCTTGATTAACTTGAAAAGACATGGAACAAAGGAGTTGTATAGCAAGAAAGAACTCGATTGTTTTGTCTGTTGTTTCACATACTTTTGAATTTATGTTGTTAATAAACTGTAGTATGCAGAACATGAATACATAAAAGAAGTATGAAGAAACGAATTAGTGACTTGTAAACTTTGATGAGCAAAGGTTCTAAGTTGAGAATTGATTCAAGTCTTTAAGACATCAATGAACTCATTCAATTTTTGAAACATGTGGGGGAATGTTGGAAAAATTATTGTTTGAAAAATTGAGTCGTAACCAAGTCAAACCGGGTTATGATTCAAATTAAGATAACCGACATTTCACCTTATACCAAGATTGAATATGAAACCGGAATGCATATATACAGTCATATATATATACATATGAGACGAAGAAGAAAGGTAGAGTTGTTGAGTGGATAAGAAAGAAAAAAATCATTTTGTAACAAACTCTCAAAAAGATCTTCTTCTTCTTCACCGATTTCTTGCTTAGACCTTTAACTTGAGCTTTTGATTACACAAAAACTCAAGATACAGAGCATAACTCTTTCTCAAATTCTCTCTTGAAGCTTGTAATAGTGAGGGGGTCTAATTGTTAAAGTTCAGAAGCGTTGCAGCTTCGTCTCTGTTCTTCACCGGGTTCTTCATCTTCCATTCTCGTTTGATCGTTCTGGTGCTTCGTTATTTCTAACAACTATGGCCTTTGGTCCAAGTGAGTAATTCATCCCAACCCTGAAAAGGCAGTGGAAGAGCTCTAAGTCTCGAGATTACCTGATCCCAAATCTCTTTGGAATAGGCGCAATGGATCATCAAATGATCACGATCTTCTGGGTACATGTTGCAAAGACCACAAGTTTGAGAGGTTTGGATTCCCATGAGTATAGCCTCGCTTTTGTTGGTAACCTATCAAGATGACACACCCAATAGTTGAAAGCATATTTAGGGATGTGACCTTTGTACCATACCAATTTGTGCCACAGTTTAACACCTTCTCTATAGCACAAACAGTTCCACACTCGTGATGAAAAGTATCATTCTCCAACTTCACCTGGATAAATCCACTTGTAAATATCTTTCTGAACGAGCGTTAGGGAGTGACCAAGTACCACCGATTATTGCTTCTGAAAACGAAGCCAACAGCAGAACGCGTAAGGTAGCTGGTCCCTGATCACCCGTGAAGGTATGTAACTAGTCCAATGGACACCAATTATCGAACCAAAAACTTGCAAGACTACCATTTCCCAGCGAGCACTGTAAAAAGATGGTTGCTGTTTCACACATCTTTGATATGAATTTCCAGTTCCATGAGTGAGATAATTTAGGAGATTGAGCCCAAAACTCTGCAGATGTTATGAAATTAGATTTTATTTAAGATTCGAACTATATTAGGTGTTTTGTTTTCTATATTTTAGAAACTCAAAATGCTTAAAGGAATAATCGGAAGTTGTTAATTAACACAGTATATGCGATTATGGAAACAAAAACCCACAAGACCAATATTATGAAATGCAAATATACGATTAGAGATATATAAACAAAGAATTCGCTTTTGTATTGCTCTAGTTTTACTCTAAAATAGAGGAATTCGGTGTGTTTTACTCCGATGTATTTCTATATTTTATACTCTAAAAGGTTATATTCTAAATATATTCTATTTTTACTCTAAGGAGGTCACCTCTAAAATAGAAGAAAAAATAGTATTCTCCTATATATAAAGGAGAAAATAGCATTCCACTATTTTATAGTCTAAAATAGAGGTGAATTAAAATGAATTTACTCTAAAATAACATTTATAGTGAAATATAGAAATGAATTGGAGATGCTATTACGATGAAAAAGTGGAAATCCTATTCGACTCATTCCACTAAAAAGATAAATAAAGGCTTTTCCGCAAAAAATAAAATCTTTAAAATTACCGTGATTTGCAATTTTGCGTTTCATTTTAAGAGATACAAGTTATTTATGCTAAGTCATAAATAATGTGCAATATCACCCTCATACATGTCTCATGTCTTTATGAGATTTAACAACCACATAAAATAACTTTTCAAAAATTTTAAAATACAGTTTATATTTTTTGGTGCGGAGATTTTAATTTGATATATTATTTATCGTAATTTAATAATTTGACGGTGGTGGCTATGAGTTATATTACATATTATATCTCGCTTTGCATGATAAATTTACATTTCTGGAGATGATATGTAAATTGCAAAACCCAACGACTTCAAGATTTTTTTTTTTGCAAAAACCCATAAATATTAAAGAAAATTATTCATCTAAATTTTTACATGAAAGTTGGTAAAATAAAATTATTCACCTATTTTCTTTGTTCCACTCAATTATACTTCATTCATATTTACTCTACATATTCTTTTGACACTAACTATTTAATATTGCACCTTATGTATTTGTGTGTGATGATGGTTCCATTCTAGTATTACAACATTATACATACTATGATAATTGGTTTAGTTATAAATTATATAATGGTTATAGCGTATAATTTTT
Source organism: Lepidium didymum (assembly GCA_963920545.1). NCBI lineage: Eukaryota > Viridiplantae > Streptophyta > Magnoliopsida > Brassicales > Brassicaceae > Lepidium > Lepidium didymum. Next base: position 18,667,033 of record OY986992.1, on the reverse strand, counting down.
CATATATATATGAACAACATGACAAACTTTTAACTGCTTAACTAGACAATGCAACAAGCATTAGGATTTTCATCACTAAACAACTGTGGAGCGTAGACATAGTGAACAAAGTAAGGTATGTTTCCATCTTTGTCTTTTTGACCTTCAATTTTCACTTTCTCTTTGAACTCCACAACTTCATTAGTCGTTTTGGTCACTTCCACTTTTACCACTTCTTTCTTCTTCTCTTCTTCCTTCTTCTTCTTCTCCACTTCTTCTTTCTTCTTCTCCTCTTCGGTCTTTGAGCTTATGATCTCTGCATGTTTGTGAACTTTCTTCTTTATATAGGTTAAAAGTTTTGCAGATTCAATCGTCCCTTGTACCGTTAAGGTTTGTGCCTTTGTATCTGTTTTTATAGTGTGAATAGCTGCCAAAATAATCAAGTTATAATCGGATTTACTACACTAATGAGTCAATAATAAATTAAGATTCTGGAGTTTGGTTGTTATGTTTAACCCTTACAATGCTACATTTCAATTTCTTTTTTCTTTTATGTGTAAACTAGGAGGTTCGAGCTGAAGCCCAGAATCCCTCTAGGATCCAGGGAAAATCATGTAAATGTCTTTGGTCAAATAGAAATGACTAATAATTTTATATTTAAGAAGAGTTTCCTAACATGGACCAACAAAGCAACATTCTTCCTCATATGAAAACTACTAGACCATTACTACTTAGTTTACATTTCAAACTTGCGTTCCAATTCCATTGTCCTAGATCTTACCTTTGTGCCTCAAGAGTTTCTTTTGAAGATCTTTGTCACACTGTGCGCAATGAATGTGTACCTTTAGTACGGTCGTACGAATAACATCCTGTGGAAAATAAAACACAAATCTTCGCATTAGTTATCAAATTCACATATATTTGATACAGTAATTAATGGTATGAGATTATGGTGGAAACTTACCTTTTTGACCTCGGTGGTTTTCTTCTCTACTACAGAAGTTGTTGTAGTAGTTGTGGTGGTTTTTTTAGCTTCAGAGGGTTTGGGAGAAATGAGCTCAACTTTTTTCTTGCTCCATTTCTCGATTTGTTTGTGAATCTTCGTTACTTCTATTTTCCCTTTTACTTTCACCTCATTCTTCTCCAAATCAAAGTCCACATTATGTACCCCTACAATTTGGTATATTATTCAGCAATATATATCAATCTATGTGATAATTTATGGTGTTACACCTACTAAAATAAGAGTTTTGAAAAGGCACTATTTAAATTTTACTATAGAAAACCCTTTATCAAAAAAAAAAAAAATTACTATAGAAATAAGGATTTTTTCTACTTACAAAAAAAATATTGAACTCTATAAAACAATCTTATAAACATTTTTTTTCTAAATAATCTTATTAAATTATTTAGGCACTATTTAAGTTTTCCACACTATTTCCTTTTTTATTTTTGCCGACCATACTATTTCCTTTTTAAGTGCCTTAAATTGATAAGAAATCATATGTTCACAATTTTATAAACTCTTTCTTTGTATTTGTAAAAATGTCTAAATGCCTAGACTTCGAATCGAGCTCTATCAAGGTCCAGTGTCGACCAGTTTAACATAAAACCACCATGCAAACCAGCTCATGCAGAGAGAATTAACTATAGGACATATATGCAGGAGAAAGCAAATGAAAACAGCTCAGTACTCCACATCCAAAGCTCAAAGTTGAGACATGAAGAGACTTAATTAAGAGAAACAGTGAAGCCTAACCTTGGAATCGAAGGAGAGGCTTTTTGATGTCGCATGCACATTTCCGGCAATGAAGGTGAACCTTGTAAATGGCCGTGATGATTTCCTCTCCTCTGCTCTCTTTCTTCTCTTCTTTTTCTCCCATTTTTTTTTACGACTCTGAATTTTAATTTTCTATGATTCGAGTATTATTAATCTACGTTAATTCTTTTGTTCTGTTTTTTCTTTGATCTGGACACCTGCACGTAGAAAACGCCAAGGGAGAAAAAGAAGTTAGGAATTTAACCACGACAAGAAACAGTCGGCTTATATATTATAATGTAGTTTGAGAAAAAAAAATTTGCTTGGCTCAATTTGAAGATTCAAGACTAGGTTCAAAGACTATATTGTAGCAGTTATATTACATGGTTATTAATGATAATAGAATTTTAACATTGTATAATAGAATTTCTATTTCACGTGTAGAAGCCATTGCTAAGCTTTTTTTTTTCTTTTTTGATAAAAGATTTCATTGCTAAGCTATTTTAGACCACCGATCCATATTATGATATACAAATTCTCAAATTGATAAAAAATGCCAAATACTAATTATTAACTTGAATATATAATTCTATTATGCGTAATGTATAATATTTGAAAAAGAATAATCTCAATGGTTTGGTTTTATATTTGAAAAAGTCCATTTGATGTGCCTACTCGTCAATTACTTGGTTGAATTTCTATATGGTGGTTTACCAGCTTTAATGGTTTTTTATTTTATAGTTTTAATTAGCTAGCTAACATTATATATGTGAAAAATGATTGTTTTAGCAATCTACCTAAAGACACAACTGAAATTAAACCGGAAACCTGTACCAAAAGCGAACTAAATCAAACTAAACCGAACCGAACCAATGATTACAATTTCTCGGAAATGCTTTTAAAGGTTCACGAGAGCGAAAGAAAAGCGAAGAAAAAGGCACACGTGGGGTCAGGTCACGAGCAGGTGCCGACATTTTTTATTTATTTTTAGAATTAATTGATTTTTGGGATTCTTATGATTACAGACAGAATCCATTTCCTCAAATCGGATTTGATGTTTTTGCTGTACCGTAGGCTTCCCTCACTTGTACGAACAACTTTTCTCTGCCAATCAATGGACCCTGCGGTAACGGCGACTTCCTCTTTCGGTGGTGGGTCTTCTCGATTCGCCGCCTTAGCCCACCAACTCCGCTGCTACAAGCCGCCGCCTTCGTCGTTCGAAGACGACGCCGAGGAGATGCAGACTGATCAGGACACCGCTGGGAAAGTGGTTTCTCAGGTTGGGTTTCAGGATCTATAGCTCCGGTTTCGAACGACCCCGAGAGATTCAGACCCAAGAGAGCGGCTGTGTTGATCTGTATCTTCGAAGGAGACGATGGGGATTTTGCGTGTCATCCTCACTAAGAGGTCTTCCAGATTGTCTTCTCACTCGGGTTTGTCTTCTGATAACATCTGATCGTTTTAGATATTTTATTCGAGTAGAAGTGGATTAAAGAAGACTTCCTTCGTTGGTCCTAATCACTTAAGATTAGAGTAATGTAGATTTAAAGGTTTTGTCTTTGAACTTGGAAATTGTTGACTTCCCCTGAGTTTTTTTTAATGCGATTAAGAATGGTTATGCAGATTCTTCATTGTTGAGTAGGAGATTTGTAAAACAGAGCGTGTTTGGTCTAATTTTGCGGTGGTTGCTATCAGTTTACTGCTCATGATAGCGTTCAAGGGTATGTTTTTTGTTGTAGGAGAAGTTTCACTGCCAGGTGGCAAAGCGGAGGAGGATGATAAAGATGATGGGATGACTGCAACCAGAGAGGCTGAGGAAGAGATTGGATTGGACCCTTCGCTTGTTGATGTTGTCACTTTTCTCGAGCCATTTCTCTCTAAGGTATTAAAATAGTGCTCCCAATTCTTTTTGTCTTATCTGTGATACATGTTCTTACTGAGATCAGAATTTGGAATTGACTATCTTGCTGATATGTGCATGAATATCAAGATCATACATAGTACGGCTTATCAGTGCCTCTATTTAGTTTTGTTTTGGAGAACCTCCATTTTAGTTTATCTTAGCTTGTAGGAGCAGAGATCTGTAGCTAAAGTGATGTTCTTGAATGCTATCTAGTTGTTAATCCTGAATGTTCTTGAAAAAGAGTTATGTTGAGACCACAGAATAATGCCTTTTTGTTATTTTTAGGGTCGAAGGCAAATGTTCTCTGCCCTATATCAAGCTTTATTTATTTTTCTTAATTGCGAGATGCATAATTATCCTTCTCTGATAGATATTTCTCTAATATGGGCTTCATTTTCTTACAGCATCTCCTAAGAGTAATTCCTGTGATAGGAATCTTGAGGGACAAAACAAAATTCAATCCGAAACCAAATCCGGGGGAAGTGGAAGCTGTGTTTGATGCACCTTTGGAAATGTTCCTTAAGGTACCTCTCGTTTATTTTATCAAGCTACTTAAGCTGTAGTTGTTTACTTGTTTTCTCCCTTCTGAAGCATCATTGCTATAACTTTTTCTTGTCCAGGATGAGAACCGTAGGTCTGAAGAGAGAGAGTGGATGGGCGAAAAGTATTTGATTAACTACTTTGACTACAAAACAGGAGATAAGGATTATATGATATGGGGTTTAACTGCTGGGATCTTGATCAGAGCTGCATCTGTAACTTATCAAAGACCACCTTCTTTCATTGAACAGTGCCCTAAGTTTAAGTACCCTAAAATGGTAGAAAAAATACTTGTATGCCTTAATGAACACATTTTCCCGAATTATGTTTTCCTAGATTAGTCTTTTTCCGCCAGAAGATCATCAAGAAGACAATAACACTCCATTCAAACGATTCTCTGTATCAGTGAATGGAGAACTATGGTACTTGCTTATATATATGCAGACACAGAAGCTGAGCTCCAGATCATGTCCTGCTGGGCATCTCATGACAGGTTTCCATGAATCTTCTGTTTATCAGTAGATAATTAATTGGAGGGTTTCCATTCGTCATGATCTAGGTCAGTCTATTTTTTTGAATTTGGTATAACTATTTTAAAACTTTTTCTAAGCTTCATTCTGAGTTGTACCGACGAATGCTCAATTCTGCTTCAGAGAACAGTTACTGATTATGATACTAGGCAAGCATCAGCCTCAATCATGGATTTGGAGGACAACTCATGCCAACCTTCAAACATTCATTTTCCATTGTAGAACTTGTGCTCTATATATTTATTTACTGAACAAATTTGAAAGCAAACTTGCTTTATAAACGTTATGATTTTTTATTAAATCATGTTGATAGCCATTGTTGTACATTCAGGCAGTAGTATTGACGTTGTTATATCTGGACTAGACTTGTTGTGTTTGAAAGGTTTACTTTTTGCCTTGTAGTTGACCCTTAGACCATATTTTCGTCATATTTAGACCTCCTTTTCTAAAATTGAATGGTTTTGGTTTTATCTGTTTCTGTGTTGGCAATATTTTTCTTTGCTAATGGCTTTGATTCTAAATGCATGCATTTTGATAGAATTTGAAAAAAGTCCCACTGGAGACTTGTTCAGAAGGCAGGATTCTGCATTGGCTATATCCTTGTCCTATTCTTGCTGCTCATTCATGGAGAATCCCGCGATGCACAGAAATTGTAAGTGTCCTCTGTTTCAGGGCTGTGTATCTTTTTAATTGATAGATTTTGGCCCTTAAGATTCAACAGAATGTTTCAAGGTTCGAAGTTGACAGCGCAAGTCTTTTCCTTTTGATGAAGCGGGAACTATAAGGTTAGGGTAAGTTCAATCTCTTTGATATTTAAAGTTGTCTTTGTTATAAAAAATATTTAAGAAGAAGCTATGTATTAGAATTATCTCTATTAGTTGAGCTTCAGTGCTTAATACTAAAGGTGAGTTGTTTCTAAATCTTGAAGATCAAAAGGGTGAATTTGCTATATGTTGTATTGGAAAACTAAAGCAAAAAATAAAACAAATTTATATAGAAAAAATGTCAGCAAGAAATTTGACCATCTGCCAAGAAAATGTCAAAGGGTCATCCGAGAATCAGACTAGGGATCTCTTGCACCCAAAGCGAGAACCATACCACTGGACCAGATGCCCTGTGTTTATTATGTTGTTTCTCTCTTTGCTTTCGGAGATTTATTGCCTTGTTTGCTTTACTGGTAAAACTTAATAATGTTTATTACTGTTTCTTCAGCTCATTCTTTGTGAACCTGGATGCTAAAGAAACAGGATTGTCCTCTCTGTGTGAAGGGTACTGAGTAAAATACTTACCGACTAGACGTGAAAGAGAGGTATATACTTCTTTGTTTTGCACTAAGCACATAATAATTTCTTTGGCTGAAATGAAAGGGTATTACGTGGTTCTTTCTTGACTAATATCTGTGATAGAGCTAAGATTAAATATACTATGCAATTTTTATGCTAAAAACGTGATCATCCTCTTTTAAAAAGTCAATGGGGCATTCCGAGAATCGAACTCGGGACCTCTCGCACCCAAAGCGAGAATCATACCACTAGACCAAATGCCCTGTTGTTTGTGCAATATGGTTCAAACATTTTCCATGACCTTTTATTCTTTTTAAATTGATAGTTGGCATAAATTCAGTCTAATTCATGTCTGATGCTGAAGGATGTTAATGACCCATCAGAAATTCTATCAGTTGACTTTCTTTTCTGGTGTATTGTTTTTAGATTAGTGTGGTGGAGGGCTAGGAAGGTACACATTGTTGAAATGATGAATGATATCTGTTTCAAATCTGGGAGCACATATAAATTTGTATGTAATGAGTCTGATCTGGCATTAGAACATGTATTTTACAAAAAGTCAACGGGGCATTCCGAGAATCGAACTCGGGACCTCTCGCACCCAAAGCGAGAATCATACCACTAGACCAAATGCCCTGTTGGTTATGCAATATGGTTCATGCATTTTCTATGTTCTTCTACCCATTTAAAATTACCAGTTGGCTTAAATTCTATCTGTGTTATGTCTGTTGCTTAAAGGTGTTATTATACCATCAGAAATTCTATCAGTAGACTCTCTGGTGAGATGTTTTTAGATTAGTGTTGGTGGAGTGTTATGTAGGTACACATTGTTAAAATGATGAATCCGATATGTGACAAATCAGGGAGAACATATAAATTTGTATCAATGAGCCTGATCTGGCATTAAAGCATGTATTTTGCAAAAAGTCAAAGGGGCATTCCGAGAATCGAACTCGACCAAATGCCCTGTGTTTATTGTGTTCTTTAGTTAATGTATCTCACTTTGCTTTCAGAGATTTATTGCTCTGTTTACTTTACCGGTAAAACTTAATAAAATTTATTACTGTTTGTGCAGCTCATTTTCTGTGAACCTGGATGCTAAGGAAACAGGATTGCCCTCTCTGTATGCAAGGTAGTGCATAAAATACTTACTGATTGGACGTGAAAAAGGGTATGTATTTCTTTCTTTTGCATTTAGCAGATAATAATGTCTTTGGCTGAAATGAAAGGGTAATACATGGTTTTTTCTTGACTAATATCTGTGAGTATTTTATACTATGAAATGAAAGGGTAATACTATGAAATAATGTCTTTGGCTGAAATATACTATGAAATTTTTCTGCTAAAAACGTGATCATCCTCTTTTAAAAAGTCAATGGGGCATTCCGAGAATCGAACTCGGGACCTCTCGCACCCAAAGCGAGAATCATACCACTAGACCAAATGCCCTGTTGTTTATGCAATATGGTTTCAACCATTTTCCATGATCTTTTCTTCTTTTTAAATTGATAGCTGGCATAAATTCAGTCTAATTCATTTCTGATGCTTAAGTTGACTATCTGGTGTATTGTTTTTAGATTAGTGTGGTGGAGTGCTAGGAAGGTAGACATTTTTGGAATGATGAATAGTATCTGTGACAAATCTGGAAGCACATATAATTTGTATGTAATGAGTCTGATCTGGCATTAGAACCTGTATTTTACAAAAACTCAAAAGGGGCATTCCGAGAATCGAACTCGGGACCTCTCGCACCCAAAGCGAGAATCATACCACTAGACCAAATGCCCTGTTGGGTATGCAATATGGTTCAAGCATTTTCTATGTTCTTCTACTCTTTTGAAATCACCAGTTGGCTTAAATTCAGTCTGTGTTATGTCTGTTGCTGAAAGATGTTATTGTACCATCAGAAATTCTATCAGTCGACTCTCTGGTGAGATGTTTTTAGATTAATGTTGGTGGAGTTTTATGTAGGTACACATTGTTAAAATGATGAATGTGGTATGTCAAATCCGGGAGAACATATTAATTTGTATGCAATGAGCCTCATCTGGCATTAGAGGATGTATTTTGCAAAAAGTCAAAGGGGCATTCCGAGAATCGAACTCGGGACCTCTCGCACCCAAAGCGAGAATCATACCACTAGACCAAATGCCCTCTGTTGATTATGTTCTTTAGTTAATGTATCTCTCTTTGCTTTCAGAGATTTATTGCTCTGTTTGGTTTACCGGTAAAACTTAAGAATGTTCATTACTGTTTCTTCAGCTCATTCTTTGTGAACCTGGATGCTAAAGAAACAGGATTGTCCTCTCTGTATGAAGGGTACTGAGTAATTGGACGCGAAAGAGAGGTATGTACTTCTTTGTTTTGCACTAAGCACATAATAATTTCTTTGGCTGAAATGAAAGGGTATTACGTGGTTCTTTCTTGACTAATATCTGTGATAGAGCTAAGATTAAATATACTATGCAATTTTTATGCTAAAAACGTGATCATCCTCTTTTAAAAAGTCAATGGGGCATTCCGAGAATCGAACTCGGGACCTCTCGCACCCAAAGCGAGAATCATACCACTAGACCAAATGCCCTGTTGTTTGTGCAATATGGTTCAAACATTTTCCATGACCTTTTATTCTTTTTAAATTGATAGTTGGCATAAATTCAGTCTAATTCATGTCTGATGCTGAAGGATGCTAATGACCCATCAGAAATTCTATCAGTTGACTTTCTTTTCTGGTGTATTGTTTTTAGATTAGTGTGGTGGAGGGCTAGGAAGGTACACATTGTTGAAATGATGAATGATATCTGTTTCAAATCTGGGAGCACATATAAATTTGTATGTAATGAGTCTGATCTGGCATTAGAACATGTATTTTACAAAAAGTCAACGGGGCATTCCGAGAATCGAACTCGGGACCTCTCGCACCCAAAGCGAGAATCATACCACTAGACCAAATGCCCTGTTGGTTATGCAATATGGTTCATGCATTTTCTATGTTCTTCTACCCATTAAAATTACCAGTTGGCTTAAATTCTATCTGTGTTATGTCTGTTGCTTAAAGGTGTTATTATACCATCAGAAATTCTGTTAGTTGACTTCTGTTTTACTGTTTTTGAATTAGTTTTGGTGGAGTTTTAGGTAAATACACATTGTTGAAATGGTGAATACGATATGGGTGGGTCGTTCCAAGATATTTCCTGTAGAAAGCCATATTAGTTACGCACCATGTCTTATACTATCTGAATGTTCTCTCGTAAGAACTGTGCTAATTCCTCAAAACATGCTTTTTCTTTTGTTATGCTGTTCGGTTTGAAGCCAATAGTTTTCTGCTATATATTAAGCCTCCTTTTCTTTTTATGAAGTGAGATGCGTGATTTTCCATTTCTGAGGAATTTATGTTGTATGTACTATGATGCAGCCATCTCCTTGAGTAATTTCTTTGTTAGGAATCTAATTGGACAGAGGAGCATTTAATCCTACACCAAATACTGCGGAAGTGTAAACTCTGCTTCATGTACACTTTATAACGTTTTGTAAGTTTCCGCTCATTCTAATATCAAAGTTGCTTCAACTACAGATGTTTTCATTCCCTCTAAAGTATTAATGTTTGAAAAACAATGTGCAGCATGAGAATCGGAGAAGAACCGTAAGTTGATGTACCATAAATGGTATGCATTATGAAGGAGGCTTTCCTGAATATGGTTCTCCTAGACAAGTAACGAGTCTGCTTCTGGTAGAAGACAAGTAACAAGTAACGAGTCTGCTTCTGGTAGAAGACAAGTAACAAGTAACGAGTCTGCTTCTGGTAGAAGACAAGTAACAAGTGACGAGTCTGCTTCTGCTAGAAGACAATGAAATTACTTTCAAGTTTCCAAGTGATTCTCTGTACATTATTCCATGGATCGTTGGAGTCTCCTTTTGTCATCACCTTGGTTAGTCTTTTACTGGTGAGTTGTCTGTTATGGATAGATTTTCTTTTGGCAAGAATCACCGTCAAGCTAGGATTTGAAGGACAGGTGAGGTTCACCTTCCATTGTAGACACTCTGGTATTCATATTTTTATCATTATGAGAGCAAAACTTGCCCTTTTGAACTTTGACATGTTCTAACAATCTAGTTGACATCAATCTTTCTGGATACACACAGTAATTCTGCATGGTTCTGTTTTCTATTGGTTCTGTGTAGAATGTGTCCATTCAGGATTTTTGGGATTTCTTGGTTTATAAATTATGAAACCGAACGAAATTATAGGTAAAGTTCGGTCCAGGTTTAAATTCAATTGTCTTTCGACTTAACAGAACAGTTTTATCGATTACGGAAGGTTAACACAACTTTGCTTTGTAGCATCCAAAAAGAAAACATTTTTTATTTCTTTTGTTTATCCAATAAAAAAACATTTACATTGTTATGATTTTCTTTCTTTTGTTTACCAACACCGACTACTAATAAAACGAAATGACTAAATTTCGTTACTACGCAATTAAGCAACTAAATCCATCAGGGCTGCTTAAATTGCAAAAATGTGATTATACAAAAGATTGAATGTAAGCCCTAATCCTAACTCCTACCTACCCTTTAAACTCTCCGAAAGCTGTATAAGTACCTTACAACATGATTAATGGCATTGGCAAGTTAATGAGAAGCGTTATGCGTGGTGCAAGAAGTATAGTGTTGCCTGGAATGTTTATGCTCTACCAGAAAAAACCTGTCCACGATTGTTCACCGTTTGAATCTGATCCACTACCCAATTCATCATCATAGTTATCAGAGGGAAGCAAGTTGATTCTGTCAGCATGCTCAATCAACCAATCACTGAATCCTGGAGAAGCTGCAAGTCCTGCCATGGCTTCCCGCGTCGTTTCTTGTGTCAACTCTTCATACTCTTGCTTCGACATCTTCTGCCGGTTTGGTGTCCTGTGGTATGTAGAATAGCAATCCTGCTTTTGAATTGGTGTTCTTCGGTTAACTTCAGATGGTGAGATCAAACCGCAAGATGGAGAGCCGGAAAATGAAGGTACACTCCTAACATTCTTCCACAGTCCACCTCCTCCAGGGCGGCTAAGGAATTCAGCTCGCCCTCGCAATTGATGTCTTTGAACAGCAGCAGCACCAGCCAGGCAATGACTTTGAACTACAAGGCTTTTCAATTTGCTGACAAGAAAAGCTAGTAAGCTAGCTGAAAGCAAAGCTCCCATTGCCAATGGTGTATCAAGACTGCTCTGCAAAATAAACGTGGCGGCAACAGAACGCATCGCCCATTTCACAAATTGTGCAACACTCACATCCACACCTCCTCCATCTTCTTTCGATACAACAAATTTCCTCACAGTCCAGAATCCGAAAGCAGCACCTGAAATGATTATCCCTACAAGCACCATTATCGCTACCGGATTATACATGTCCTCACTCAACCCAAAATTGACAAGAATCATGTTCACCATCATCGAGAATTGATGTAGGATGAAAGATCCAGCTCCAACCACAGATCCATAGAATGCAAGAGATATAACATTCTTCCTTCCAGGCAATAACTTCATAACCTGGAAAATTATAACTAGAACGACGAGAAAAACTCCGATAGCCATAGAACTCGTATAGTAAAACGGAAGCCAGCTGCTAGCAACTGGTGCTAACAAGATCAAAACCAATCCAGCCACAAGACTAACAATCCGCCATTGTTGAAAATCTTCTGAAACATTGATCGTAACCATTGAACCAGAAGATTCCCATTCACTACCACTGAATCTAACATCGATGTATTGTTTATCATATGGGGACATGGCATAGCTCCATAGCTTCCCTTTCTGAAGATTTTTCCAATCAGATTTCACACACCCGCACATGCTAAGTGAAGCGTTCCGGTGAACACAGACTTGAAATTTGCTGTGTAACTTCTCTGGGATCGGAGTCAAGTTTACCCTAATAGAGTTGGAATATTTCCCTAACTTGGTTCTCGAATTGCCTGAAACTCCGATTCGCTCACACGGAGAAAGGCTAACATTCAGAGCTGGCTCGCCAGGACTAGCGCTTTTGAGGGCAGTTGCGTCCGACGACAAGAGAAAGACAACGAGAGGAAGGAGAAACCAGATTCCATGAGAATGACGATGAAAAGAAGAAGCAGCCATTGTCGCCACCGCGAAATCAAGTCGGAGTTATGACAAGCGCGTTTTAGGGTTTTTAAATTTAAAAATTTATTTATTTTCTGATTAGGTCGGTTGATTTGTCCCGTTGATTTGACGCAGTTACGGTTTAGTTAAACCAAAGGTTGAATGAATATGATTTTGATGCAGCTCCGGTTTAGTCAAACCAGATATATATGGTTCACGCTCGTCGAGTCCAGTCGAAGTCCCGAACCGTATCCTTCGGAGTTCGTTCATCAGTTATCATACTTCACACCTGCCACTTGTTCGACGAAATATCTAAACCAGCTTTTTTAGCTCACATCTATAAGACTGAGTCCACCAGATATGTGGGATGAATTTTGGCTTTCGGCATCAGGTTTCGCGGAGTTTGGAGAACCTCACACAGCCTAAAGCGAGAATTCAGTGTGCTATGTAAGTGTGTATTGATTAGTTGTCGCTTCTTCTAGGTTAAAATTTAAGGCGGAAATGTCTTTGTATTCCAGAATTTTTTTTGCTAGAACGATAGGACTTCTCGCATTTAAAACAAAAATCATGCCCACTATTTGACCTAACAGCTATGTTGTTCAAGTAATATTGTTCAAATATTCTGTTTCGTATTAAAATCTTTTATTGGCAAAGGAATGGGAATTCCACTACAGATTTAAACCCAAGGCTTGTCCGATTGAAGGGTCTCTTGCTTGATGTATCTGGAAATGTATAGTTGGCTTAAGTTCAATATATTATCTCTGATGCTTGAAAATGTTACTGAGACCATCAAAAATACTATTTGATAGATTGTTTTGTGAATCTATGCTGGTGGAGTTTTATGTAAATACGTATTGTTCACTGATATATCCAAATCCCGTAGCAAACAAAGAGATGCATGCAATAAACCTGAGCTGGCTTTTCGTGCATCTGTTTTAAGAAAAATAAGGGGCCTTCTAAGAATCAAACTTAGGACTTTTTGCACCCAAAGCGAGAATCATACCACTAGACTTCTTATGTTGTTTCGTGAATGATTTCTGTTTACATTCTTTTCCATCTTTAGGACTTGTTGTTTCCTATTGCCTTTTTGTTTGATGCTGAATCACAATTTGTTTTCTGTTTGTGCAGCCTGTATCTTTGTGTATGATGGTCCTCCCTGTATGAAGTTTACTAGGTAAAATATATATTAATTGAGCGTGATATCAGTATGCTTTCATATATTATTGCATTAAGCACTTAAAATGAAACTTTAAGACGCCTTTTGTTTTCATTATAAAGAGCGATATATGGTCCTCAACTGAACAAGATTTGTAAAAAATCTAGGACTAGATAAAGTTCTGATGTTTATTCAATTTCTGCTTAAATTCAGACCATATAGTAAAAATGTCAATGGGGCATTCCGAGAATCGAACTCGGGACCTCTCGCACCCAAAGCGAGAATCATACCACTAGACCAAATGCCCTGTTGTTGATTTAGTTCCAGTGAATCGTTGTGTTGTTGTTCAGACATGTGGAAAAGAGACGTGACACTTCACTCTGTTATTACAGGAAATATACTATTGGTGTTTTTCCTTTGAGGGTTCTATTCTTCATGAAGTTGGTAACATACCACTATAGTAAGTCCAAAATGTTATATATCTTGTTTTTGAATCTTATAGTAGAAGTTTTCTGGTTAGATTATCTAAGAATGAAATTACCTGCCAGATCTAGTTCTATTAGTTGACTTTCAGGCCTTAATAGTTAGGTGGACAATCTGCAATTTTATGTATTGATGACATGTTAGCTGGCATCTCTAGTCTTTGTTTTTCGAAAAGTCAAAGGGGCATTCCGAGAATCGAACTCGAGACCTCTCGCACCCAAAGCGAGAATCATACCGCTAATGCCTGTGTTTATTATGTTGTTCAGTTAATGTATCTCTTTTTTCTTTCAGAGATTTACTGTTCCGTTTGCTCAACTGGTAAATTCTTAAGAAAATGTCTTACTGTTTCTGTAGGTCGTTCTTTATGAACCTAGATTCTAAGAAAACAGGATGGTCCTCTGTGTAGGAAGGCTAGTGGTTAAAAATACTTACTGATTGGATGTGAAAGAGAGGTATGTACTTCTTTTCTTTGCATTAAGCGCATAACAATTTTTTTGGCTGGCATGAAAGGGTAATATGTGGTTCTTACTTGATTCACATCTGTGATAGAGCTAAGACTGAATAAACTATGCAATTTTCTTGAAAAAATCAATGGGGCATTCCGAGAATCGAACTTGGGACTCTCGCACCCAAAGCGAGAATCATACCACCAGACTAAATGCCCTGTTGTATACACAATATAGTTCAAACATTTTCCATTATGTTCAATTCTTTTAAAATTGACAGTTAGCATAAATTCAGTCTATTTCATGTCTGATGCTTAAGGATGGCAATGACCAATCAGAAATTCTGTCAGTTGACTTTCCTGTGTATTGTTTTCTAGATATTGTGGAGTTTTAGGAAGATATACTTTGTTGAAATGATGAATGCGGTTTGTGAAAAATCCGGGAGCACATATAACTATGTAGGCAACGAGTCTGGGATAGCATTTAGAGCATGTGTTTTACAAAAAGTCAAAAGGGGCATTCCGAGAATCGAACTCGGGACCTCTCGCACCCAAAGCGAGAATCATACCACTAGACCAAATGCCCTGTTGTTGATTTAGTTCTATTGAAGCATTGTGTTTACCCGTGTGGAAAAGAGAATGGCTACTTAACTTTATTATTAATAGATAATTTAATCTTGGGGGTTTCCCTTTTGAGGGTTCTACTCTTGATAAAGTTGGCAACATACAACTAGAGTAGGTTCAAATTATTCCAAATATTATTGAATCTTATATTAGAATGTTTTCTTGTTTAGGTTATCTAAGAAGAAAATTACCTCTAAGATCTATTCTATTAGTTGACTTTCAGGGCTCAATAGTAAAGGAAGATTGTCTGTTATTTTACATATTGATTGAAAGTTAGCTG